>OW569418.2:66196830-67396830 GCA_937662695.2 Halyzia sedecimguttata | reverse complement strand
ACATCACGTAAGTTGGTTAATCGTATTTTTCTTCAATCAGAAATGAGCTGAATAATTGTCGAACGACCCAAACATATTCGTCGTGACAGAAAAAATTTTGTCGCGCGCTTAGTTTTTTTTTAAATGGGGTGGCTCTGCTAACTTAATATTAAGTTAGCAGAGCCACTTGTAACAATTTCAATGAAACCTATCGCATTAATTGTCGAGTATTTGTCGTGAATTTGTCGTGAAAGAAAAAAGCTTGTCGCGCGCTTCGTTTTTTTTGTATGGGCTAAAACAATATTTGGCTAAAGGGGCCACACACAAATCACGTAAGTTGGTTAATCATATTTTTTTTCAATCAGAAATGAGCTGAATAATTGTCGAAGGACCCAAACATATTCGTCGTGACAGAAAAAAATTTGTCGAGCCCTTAGTTTTTTTTAAATGGGGTGGCTCTGCTAACTTAATATTAAGTTAGCAGAGCCACTTGCCACAATTTCAATGAAACCTATCGCATTAATTGTCGAGTATTTGTCGTGAATTTGTCGTGAAAGAAAAAAGCTTGTCGCGCGCTTCGTTTTTTTTGTATGGGCTAAAACAATATTTGGCTAAAGGGGCCACACACAAATCACTTAAGTTGGTTAATCATATTTTTTTTCAATCAGAAATGAGCTGAATAATTGTCGAAGGACCCAAACATATTCGTCGTGACAGAAAAAAATTTGTCGAGCCCTTAGTTTTTTTTAAATGGGGTGGCTCTGCTAACTTAATATTAAGTTAGCAGAGCCACTTGCCACAATTTCAATGAAACCTATCGCATTAATTGTCGAGTATTTGTCGTGAATTTGTCGTGAAAGAAAAAAGCTTGTCGCGCGCTTCGTTTTTTTTGTATGGGCTAAATTAATATTTGGCTAAAGGGGCCACACACAAATCACGTAAGTTGGTTAATCATATTTTTTTTCAATCAGAAATGAGCTGAATAATTGTCGAAGGACCCAAACATATTCGTCGTGACAGAAAAAAATTTGTCGAGCCCTTAGTTTTTTTTAAATGGGGTGGCTCTGCTAACTTAATATTAAGTTAGCAGAGCCACTTGCCACAATTTCAATGAAACCTATCGCATTAATTGTCGAGTATTTGTCGTGAATTTGTCGTGAAAGAAAAAAGCTTGTCGCGCGCTTCGTTTTTTTTGTATGGGCTAAATTAATATTTGGCTAAAGGGGCCACACACAAATCACGTAAGTTGGTTAATCATATTTTTTTTCAATCAGAAATGAGCTGAATAATTGTCGAAGGACCCAAACATATTCGTGGTGACAGAAAAAAATTTGTCGAGCCCTTAGTTTTTTTTAAATGGGGTGGCTCTGCTAACTTAATATTAAGTTAGCAGAGCCACTTGCCACAATTTCAATGAAACCTATCGCAGTAATTGTCGAGTATTTGTCGTGAATTTGTCGTGAAAGAAAAAAGCTTGTCGCGCGCTTCGTTTTTTTTGTATGGGCTAAAACAATATTTGGCTAAAGGGGCCACACACAAATCACGTAAGTTGGTTAATCATATTTTTTTTCAATCAGAAATGAGCTGAATAATTGTCGAACGACCCAAACATATTCGTCGTGACAGAAAAAAATTTGTCGAGCCCTTAGTTTTTTTTAAATGGGGTGGCTCTGCTAACTTAATATTAAGTTAGCAGAGCCACTTGCCACAATTTCAATGAAACCTATCGCATTAATTGTCGAGTATTTGTCGTGAATTTGTCGTGAAAGAAAAAAGCTTGTCGCGCGCTTCGTTTTTTTTGTATGGGCTAAATTAATATTTGGCTAAAGGGGCCACACACAAATCACGTAAGTTGGTTAATCATATTTTTTTTCAATCAGAAATGAGCTGAATAATTGTCGAAGGACCCAAACATATTCGTCGTGACAGAAAAAAATTTGTCGAGCCCTTAGTTTTTTTTAAATGGGGTGGCTCTGCTAACTTAATATTAAGTTAGCAGAGCCACTTGCCACAATTTCAATGAAACCTATCGCAGTAATTGTCGAGTATTTGTCGTGAATTTGTCGTGAAAGAAAAAAGCTTGTCGCGCGCTTCGTTTTTTTTGTATGGGCTAAAACAATATTTGGCTAAAGGGGCCACACACAAATCACGTAAGTTGGTTAATCATATTTTTTTTCAATCAGAAATGAGCTGAATAATTGTCGAACGACCCAAACATATTCGTCGTGACAGAAAAAAATTTGTCGAGCGCTTAGTTTTTTTTAAATGTGGTGGCTCTGCTAACTTAATATTAAGTTAGCAGAGCCACTTGTAACAATTTCAATGAAACCTATTGCATTAATTGTCGAATATTTGTCGTGAATTTGTCGTGAAAGAAAAAAGTTTGTCGCGCGCTTCGTTTTTTTTGTATGGGCTATATTAATATTTGGCTAAAGGGGCCACACACAAATCACGTAAGTTGGTTAATCGTATTTTTTTTCAATCAGAAATGAGCTGAATAATTGTCGAACGACCCAAACATATTCGTCGTGACAGAAAATATTTTGCCGCGCGCTTAGTTTTTTTTAAATGGGGTGGCTCTGCTAACTTAATATTAAGTTAGCAGAGCCACCTCATTTAAAAAAAACTAAGCGCGCGGCAAACTTTTTTCTGTCACGACGAATATGTTTGGGTCGTTCGACAATTATTCAGCTCATTTCTGATTGAAAAAAAATACGATTAACCAACTTACGTGATTTGTGTGTGGCCCCTTTAGCCAAATATCAATATAGCCCATACAAAAAAAACGAAGCGCGCGACAAACTTTTTTCTTTCACGACAAATTCACGACAAATATTCGACAATTAATGCAATAGGTTTCATTGAAATTGTTACAAGTGGCTCTGCTAACTTAATATTAAGTTAGCAGAGCCACCACATTTAAAAAAAACTAAGCGCACGACAAACTTTTTTCTGTCACGAAGAATATGTTTGGGTCGTTCGACAATTATTCAGCTCATTTCTGATTGAAAAAAAATACGATTAACCAACGTACGTGATTTGTGTGTGGCCCCTTTAGCCAAATATTAAATAAGCCCATACAAAAAAAACGAAGCGCGCGACAAACTTTTTTCTTTCACGACAAATTCACGACAAATACTCGACAATTAATGCAATAGGTTTCATTGAAATTGTTGCAAGTGGCTCTGCTAACTTAATATTAAGTTAGCAGAGCCACCCCATTTAAAAAAAACTAAGGGCTCGACAAATTTTTTTCTGTCACGACGAATATGTTTGGGTCGTTCGACAATTATTCAGCTCATTTCTGATTGAAAAAAAATATGATTAACCAACTTACGTGATTTGTGTGTGGCCCCTTTAGCCAAATATTAATTTAGCCCATACAAAAAAAACGAAGCGCGCGACAAGCTTTTTTCTTTCACGACAAATTCACGACAAATACTCGACAATTAATGCGATAGGTTTCATTGAAATTGTGGCAAGTGGCTCTGCTAACTTAATATTAAGTTAGCAGAGCCACCCCATTTAAAAAAAACTAAGGGCTCGACAATTTTTTTTCTGTCACGACGAATATGTTTGGGTCCTTCGACAATTATTCAGCTCATTTCTGATTGAAAAAAAATATGATTAACCAACTTACGTGATTTGTGTGTGGCCCCTTTAGCCAAATATTGTTTTAGCCCATACAAAAAAAACGAAGCGCGCGACAAGCTTTTTTCTTTCACGACAAATTCACGACAAATACTCGACAATTAATGCGATAGGTTTCATTGAAATTGTGGCAAGTGGCTCTGCTAACTTAATATTAAGTTAGCAGAGCCACCCCATTTAAAAAAAACTAAGGGCTCGACAAATTTTTTTCTGTCACGACGAATATGTTTGGGTCCTTCGACAATTATTCAGCTCATTTCTGATTGAAAAAAAATATGATTAACCAACTTACGTGATTTGTGTGTGGCCCCTTTAGCCAAATATTGTTTTAGCCCATACAAAAAAAAGGAAGCGCGCGACAAGCTTTTTTCTTTCACGACAAATTCACGACAAATACTCGACAATTAATGCGATAGGTTTCATTGAAATTGTGGCAAGTGGCTCTGCTAACTTAATATTAAGTTAGCAGAGCCACCCCATTTAAAAAAAACTAAGGGCTCGACAAATTTTTTTCTGTCACGACGAATATGTTTGGGTCCTTCGACAATTATTCAGCTCATTTCTGATTGAAAAAAAATATGATTAACCAACTTACGTGATTTGTGTGGCCCCTTTAGCCAAATATTGTTTTAGCCCATACAAAAAAAACGAAGCGCGCGACAAGCTTTTTTCTTTCACGACAAATTCACGACAAATACTCGACAATTAATGCGATAGGTTTCATTGAAATTGTGGCAAGTGGCTCTGCTAACTTAATATTAAGTTAGCAGAGCCACCCCATTTAAAAAAAAACTAAGGGCTCGACAAATTTTTTTCTGTCACGACGAATATGTTTGGGTCCTTCGACAATTATTCAGCTCATTTCTGATTGAAAAAAAATATGATTAACCAACTTACGTGATTTGTGTGTGGCCCCTTTAGCCAAATATTAATTTAGCCCATACAAAAAAAACGAAGCGCGCGACAAGCTTTTTTCTTTCACGACAAATTCACGACAAATACTCGACAATTAATGCGATAGGTTTCATTGAAATTGTGGCAAGTGGCTCTGCTAACTTAATATTAAGTTAGCAGAGCCACCCCATTTAAAAAAAACTAAGGGCTCGACAAATTTTTTTCTGTCACGACGAATATGTTTGGGTCCTTCGACAATTATTCAGCTCATTTCTGATTGAAAAAAAATATGATTAACCAACTTACGTGATTTGTGTGTGGCCCCTTTAGCCAAATATTAATTTAGCCCATACTAAAAAAAACGAAGCGCGCGACAAGCTTTTTTCTTTCACGACAAATTCACGACAAATACTCGACAATTAATGCGATAGGTTTCATTGAAATTGTGGCAAGTGGCTCTGCTAACTTAATATTAAGTTAGCAGAGCCACCCCATTTAAAAAAAACTAAGGGCTCGACAAATTTTTTTCTGTCACGACGAATATGTTTGGGTCCTTCGACAATTATTCAGCTCATTTCTGATTGAAAAAAAATATGATTAACCAACTTACGTGATTTGTGTGTGGCCCCTTTAGCCAAATATTGTTTTAGCCCATACAAAAAAAACGAAGCGCGCGACAAGCTTTTTTCTTTCACGACAAATTCACGACAAATACTCGACAATTAATGCGATAGGTTTCATTGAAATTGTTACAAGTGGCTCTGCTAACTTAATATTAAGTTAGCAGAGCCACCCCATTTAAAAAAAAACTAAGCGCTCGACAAATTTTTTTCTGTCACGACGAATATGTTTGGGTCGTTCGACAATTATTCAGCTCATTTCTGATTGAAAAAAAATATGATTAACCAACTTACGTGATTTGTGTGTGGCCCCTTTAGCCAAATATTGTTTTAGCCCATACAAAAAAAACGAAGCGCGCGACAAGCTTTTTTCTTTCACGACAAATTCACGACAAATACTCGACAATTAATGCGATAGGTTTCATTGAAATTGTGGCAAGTGGCTCTGCTAACTTAATATTAAGTTAGCAGAGCCACCCCATTTAAAAAAAACTAAGGGCTCGACAAATTTTTTTCTGTCACGACGAATATGTTTGGGTCCTTCGACAATTATTCAGCTCATTTCTGATTGAAAAAAAATATGATTAACCAACTTACGTGATTTGTGTGTGGCCCCTTTAGCCAAATATTAATTTAGCCCATACAAAAAAAACGAAGCGCGCGACAAGCTTTTTTCTTTCACGACAAATTCACGACAAATACTCGACAATTAATGCGATACGTTTCATTGAAATTGTGGCAAGTGGCTCTGCTAACTTAATATTAAGTTAGCAGAGCCACCCCATTTAAAAAAAACTAAGGGCTCGACAAATTTTTTTCTGTCACGACGAATATGTTTGGGTCCTTCGACAATTATTCAGCTCATTTCTGATTGAAAAAAAATATGATTAACCAACTTACGTGATTTGTGTGTGGCCCCTTTAGCCAAATATTAATTTAGCCCATACAAAAAAAACGAAGCGCGCGACAAGCTTTTTTCTTTCACGACAAATTCACGACAAATACTCGACAATTAATGCGATCATTGAAATTGTGGCAAGTGGCTCTGCTAACTTAATATTAAGTTAGCAGAGCCACCCCATTTAAAAAAAACTAAGGGCTCGACAAATTTTTTTCTGTCACGACGAATATGTTTGGGTCCTTCGACAATTATTCAGCTCATTTCTGATTGAAAAAAAATATGATTAACCAACTTAAGTGATTTGTGTGTGGCCCCTTTAGCCAAATATTGTTTTAGCCCATACAAAAAAAACGAAGCGCGCGACAAGCTTTTTTCTTTCACGACAAATTCACGACAAATACTCGACAATTAATGCGATAGGTTTCATTGAAATTGTGGCAAGTGGCTCTGCTAACTTAATATTAAGTTAGCAGAGCCACCCCATTTAAAAAAAACTAAGGGCTCGACAAATTTTTTTCTGTCACGACGAATATGTTTGGGTCCTTCGACAATTATTCAGCTCATTTCTGATTGAAAAAAAATATGATTAACCAACTTACGTGATTTGTGTGTGGCCCCTTTAGCCAAATATTGTTTTAGCCCATACAAAAAAAACGAAGCGCGCGACAAGCTTTTTTCTTTCACGACAAATTCACGACAAATACTCGACAATAAATGCGATAGGTTTCATTGAAATTGTTACAAGTGGCTCTGCTAACTTAATATTAAGTTAGCAGAGCCACCCCATTTAAAAAAAAACTAAGCGCGCGACAAAATTTTTTCTGTCACGACGAATATGTTTGGGTCGTTCGACAATTATTCAGCTCATTTCTGATTGAAGAAAAATACGATTAACCAACTTACGTGATGTGTGTGTGGCCCCTTTAGCCAAATATTAATTTAGCCCATACAAAAAAAACGAAGCGCGCGACAAACTTTTTTCTTCCACGACAAATTCACGACAAATACTCGACAATTAATGCAATAGGTTTCATTGAAATTGTTGCAAGTGGCTCTGCTAACTTAATATTAAGTTAGCAGAGCCACCCCATATAAAAAAAACTAAGCGCGCGACAGACTTTTTTCTTTCACGACAAATTCACGACAAATTCTCGACAATTAATGCAATAGGTTTCATTGAAATTGTTGCAAGTGGCTCTGCTAACTTAATATTAAGTTAGCAGAGCCACCCCATATAAAAAAAACTAAGCGCGCGACAAATTTTTTTCTTTCACGACAAATTCTCGACAAATATTCGACAATTAATGCAATAGGTTTCATTGAAATTTTCGCAAGTGGCTCTGCTAACTTTATGGAGGTCGAAAAAGCGGGCTATTCAAAATAACACCTCTCATTGGAAAACACTTTAATTTGTAAACAGAGCTTTCCCTTTTTTTTAATGTTTTATTCATTCTCATGGCATCAGGATAATTATTATCAGTTCTACCAACACATTATCGAGTTAATCTCCGATTCCACTCAGAATCGTAATCGCTTTTATGAATCATCGCGAAATGGGAGCGTTTGTTTCTCATAATTTCCACTCCCTATATATAAACCGAATTAAATCATATTAATTCATTTTTCACAGACGATCCTCTCGTGCGATGAAATGATCGAGTTATCGATACTTCAAATACGGACCGTACCATATCGACCTTGTAAATAAAATATAAACGTACTGACGTGGGATCAGGAGCTCTAGCGCACACGTTCGTTGAGTTCCACACATTCAGAACAAGCAATCGCAAAATTGTTATTATTATGGAATACATGTCGAGCTGTGATCTATTTTGCTCTCTTTTCTGGGACTGACCAGGTGTGTCCTGGCTCAATCACTCTATGGTTGGCGCCCAACGCGGGGCATTATGTTACCAGGTGTTAGGGAGTAGGAGCCCATCGATTCAGATTATTTCGTTTTGGGTCTGAATACTTCTGTACCTGAGGCTCTGTTGCCTTTGATCATCTCATTCACCATCCATTCTCTAGATATTATGAAATATCTAGAGCTATACCTGGTCAATCACCAGGTTAAGAGGCTTTGAAGCGATGACATTTCATTCAAACACGATTAAAACTGTGGCATTGAAAAATCTACAATCATATTACGAACACGCAATGGAAACAGACTTTGTACATTTGAACTAGAAAAAAAAAACTTTCTGCAATCTGGCCATTTTCATTATAGACGATCTCGGCACATCCTGTTTCTCGAAAACAAAACAAAGTCTTACTTGACCGGTTTCTACAGAGGATACGCATTTCCGTTAAGCAGATATCTAGCAATAACCATCACCTCGCTAATTACATATTCCACATCTTGTATATTCAACTATTTTCATCTCGATCGTCACCTGAACTGAATTCGTTAGTTTTTTTTTTCTATTTGACCGATTCCTTTATCTGTGTATGAAGGAGTTGTTGGGTTTAACATTCATTGTGAATGACCTATATTGATAACCCGGTTATCTGAAGTCTATATACAGGCTGTTTAACATTGAACGCTTCCTGTGAGGAGATGAACGATTGTTTTGGAGAAAACACTAGAAAATTACAAATATTCGTATGAAATTTTGTTGTTATTTCCTCTATAACTCAAAATATACAAATCTGATCAAATTAAAACCAGTGATTACTTGTAGAATGCCGACCCACTAATTTTCGCGGAATTTCGTGAATATCGTATCCTAGAGTTTTTTCGTATTTCAATACGGCAGAAGAAGACATATGAAAGAATTAAAAAAGTATGTGATCATAAAGGGTTTTCCAATAAGAGGTGTTATTTTGAATAGCCCGCTATTTCGGTAGATGTCACTTTTGAAGCTGTCATTTTTTGACATTTGACAAGTAGAAACTACGCCATTAATAAAAATGGAACGATACACGCTTCAAGAACGCATTGAAATTGTTAAAATTCACTATAAAAATGGTGAAAATTTGGCAGAGACGGTTCGTAAAACTGGAACATTTTTGGGTCGTCGTGAAGCACCTTGTCGGACCGCAATAAAGAAATTGGTGGAAAAATTCGAGCTGTTGGGACAAGTTAGTTATGTGAACAATAAAACCCGTGCACGTCGCTCAAGAACAGCCGAGAATATTGCTGCTGTAGCCGAAAGTGTTGAAGAAAACCCAGGTTTGTCCATTCCTCGTCGGGATTAGGCATTCCACAAACGTCATTACACCGTATTTTGCATAAAGATTTGGGTCTTAAGGCTTATAAAGTCCAGTTAACACAAGAACTCAAGCCGGCCGATCATCAACAACGTCCTGTCTATGCTGATTGGGTCGCTGAAATGCATGAAAATGATCCGGAATTCCATCGAAAAATCATCTTGAGTGATGAGGCCCATTTCCACCTCGGTGGCTTCGTCAACAAGCAAAATTGTCGCCTCTGGGGCTCGGAAAACCCAAGAGTTATTGTTGAAAAGCCTCTCTATCCTCAACGTGTGACTGTTTGGTGCGGTTTATGGTCCGGCGGAGTCATTGGAGCTTACTTTTTCGAAAATGACGCTGGAGTAACAGTTACGGTGAATGGATTGCGCTATCGAGAGATGATTAATGATTTTTTATGGCCGGAATTGGATGGTATTGATCTGGACAATGTTTACTTTCAACAAGACGGCGCTACGTGCCACACAAGCAACGAAACCATTGATCTTTTGCGGGAAAAGTTTCCGGACCGTGTTATCCCTCGAAGAGGTGATCACAATTGGCCAGCGAGATCTTGTGATTTAACACCTTGCGACTTCTTCCTTTGGGGCCACGTGAAAGAGAAGGTCTACGCCAATAGCCCAGCGTCGATTCAAGACCTCAAAGATGGAATTCGTGAGGCTATCGAGGACATAGGGCAGCCACTTTGCGATTTGGTTATGGAAAATTTCATTAAAAGGATATGGTCCTGTAAGCGTGGTCGTGGTGGTCATTTGCCTGATGTTATTTTCCACTATTAACGGCATAGCTTCTTCTTTATAATGAAATAAACATCTGATCATTTATATTGATAAAATGGCATTTTTCTTTGAATATCAAAATAACACCTCTTATTGGAAAACCCTTTGGATTCTCTCGTTACTGAAGTAGTCATTAAAATAGTACGAAATGTATTCATATATTATAAAAGCTGAAAAAACAGTATATATCGAAGCTACTACATTCGATAAAGAGTGTCCAATATGCTTTGGTGCTCTTGTTCCTCGGAACAGAGTGCTTATCAATTTGCCCAAATGTCTGAAATTTTCGAATTTTTGGATGAAAATGGTCAAATCAAATCAAAATAATCTGTTCGTAAGCCTCTACCTACTCAAATATCAGGAATAAATGGACAATCTGCTATGATTGTCTCCAGCCTTGCTCTAGACATTTCCATGATACTGTCCTTAGATATTTCGAATTGTGAAAACTATGCACCGAGTGTAAGTTGTAACATTTAATCTTGATTGCTCTCATTTAATCTTGATAAATAAACTATTAGTTGAATTTAATTTCTTTTATGGTGCAGTTATATCATTAGAATCCATTGATATCATTCCCAACTCTGAGAAACCAATAATTTCGGAGATATGATTTGTCAATGATTGAACATGAGCGCCAAAGCTTCTGCCACAAGGCCTTCCCCCTTTTATTTAATCGTTAAGTGATTGTTTGTTCGTAATAATAACATGCATTTTGTATCACAGAGTGAGCAAAGTACGAGTCAAAGACAAGGAAACTTAAAATATGAATGTATACGATCATAATTAACATAACTTGCAATATAGCAATTAACTTCAATTGTCTTACGAGAAAGAAAGCAGTAAGTTCGCCCACTTCCTTCATCTAAGATGATTCACCTGGGAAATACACGTAGTAGATGTTTCTATCGACCTGTCTGACTCTCTTCTGGTCGCCTGAAATTGAAACGATGCAGTTTGTTCACTTCCTAGGATATAATTCCACTTTCTACGGGTCAACACCTCCATAAATTGTGAACCTTATCCCGGTGCAACATCTCCTCGGGTTATATCCACGAATTATGTCCGATTCGGAGGTTCCAAATTCTCAAAAATCGAAAAATTGCGCACCTATCTGCATTGAATTTTGAACTAACGGATCCGCCAAATAACTTTTTTTTTTTTGAAAATGCATTAAAAGAAAACTACTGAATATTTTCTCAAATTTCTTTTTTTATTTGAAAGAACAATCCTTCCGGTTAATAATGGAAAATAATTTCATTCAAATGGCTGCCTCGGCTGGCCATGCAGTAGCCTACACGATCGGTCCAATTTTTAAGCACATTATCGATTGTGTGCAGCTGTATTTCACCAATGGCTTCACGAATATTGTCCTTTACAGCGTCAATTGTCTCTGGCTTGTTGGCGTAACACTTATCTTTGACGGCACCCCACAAATAATAGTACAACGGTGTCAAATCGCAGCTCCGAGGTGGCCAAACGACATCAGCTCTGCGGCTGATAATGCGATTTCAAAAACAGGGCGCAAAACATCGAGTGTAGCTTCGGCTGTGTGGCACGTAGCGCCGTCCTGTTGAAACCAAATGTTGCCAATATCCTCCTCTTCAATTTTTGTGAACAAAAATTCGTTCAACATGGACCGATAACGATCGCCATTGACTGTAACGGCCACTCCTTGCTCATTTTCAAAGAAAAATGGCCCAATTATGCCTCTGGACCAAAATCCGCACCAAACAGTGACTCGTTTTGGGTGTATCGGCTTTTCAATGTATGCGTGCGGGTTTTCTGTGCCCCGAATGCGACAATTCTGCTTGTTTAAATACCCGCCAAGATCAAAATGAGCTTCATCTGAAAAGATGATTTTTTTGGCAAAATCGGCATCTTCTGTAAGTCGATGGCAGGCCCACTTAGCGAAGCGAAAACGCATTGGATGGTCAGTTGACTTCAACTCCTGAACCAATTGGACTTTGTATGGCGTCACACCAAGGTCTTTATGCAAAATTCGTCTCAATGATGTCTCCGAAATGTTCAATTCTTGAGAACCACGGTGAATTGATGTTGATGGCGCTTCACGCACACTTTCTGCCACAGCAGCAATATTCTCGGGTGTACGCACTGTTTTTGGCTTTTCACGCTTTGGTTTATCGATGAGGATGCCAGTTTCTTTCACTTTTTTCACAAGATAACGAACATACGGAGCTGACGGTGCTTCTCTTCTTCCAAAATCCGTATGCAATTTTCGCACACATTCTGCAACATTACCATGATTTTCAAAGTAATGTCGCAATATTTCCCAGCGTTGTTCAAGCGTATACACAACCATATTCGTTCAGCGGAAGGATAAAACTAATTATCTGTCAAATCAGACATGAGCTGAGTGTTACCATTCACGAATTAAGCACTAGTTGAAAAAAAAAAACGTTAGATGGTGGACCCTTTACATTTCTCAACCCATATTCATGAGCTAAGCCGTTTTGAGCTGAACCTCACGCTCCTAATATTCCTAATCCAAACATGGGGCGGAACCCTCTAACATTTAACGATGACTCAAGTCGTGCATCCCCTTTGAATGCCAGATTCCATTACGTATGTCCCGTCTCATCCCCCCGTTTTCCTAGACAGACGACTGAAGTTGGTACGCGTGGCCTAAGATTCCCAATTTCGACTATTCTGGTAGGGAAAAGAGAACCGATCTTCCTACGTGGGTCGTAAACTTTGCGGTGTTTCAAATACGTGTTTGTCGGGTCGAATCCCAAGCTCGGTGTGCTGTCATTATTATTTCACCTGTGTCGAACGTTAGGGTGTGTTTTGAGGAAGGTACTGTCGAAGGAAGAGGTGGAACTATGCATACGAGTTTCGGTGTATATCGTTTTAAGTTTGGAATTTTTTACCCCTATAAAGTTAGCAGAGTCACCTTCGAAAATTTCTATGAAACTTATTGCATTGATTTTCGAGAATTTGTCGTGAAAGAAAATACATCGTCGCGTGCTTATAAAGGGTTTTTTTCCAATAAGAGGTGTTATTTTGATATTCAAAGAAAAATGCCATTTTTCAATATAAATGATCGGATGTTTATTTCATTATAAAGAAGAAGCTATGCCGTTAATAGTGGAAAATAACATCAGGCAAATGACCACCACGACCACGCTTACAGGACCATATCCTTTTAATGACATTTTCCATAACCAAATCGCAAAGTGGCCGCCCTATGTCCTCGATAGCCTCACGAATTCCATCTTTGAGGTCTTGAATCGACGCTGGGCTATTGGCGTAGACCTTCTCTTTCACGTGGCCCCAAAGGAAGAAGTCGCAAGGTGTTAAATCACAAGATCTCGGTGGCCAATTGTGATCACCTCTTCGAGAGATAACACGGTCCGGAAACTTTTCCCGCAAAAGATCAATGGTTCCGTTGCTTGTGTGGCACGTAGCGCCGTCTTGTTGAAACTAAACGTCCAGATAAAAACCATCCAATTCCGACCATAAAAAAGCATTAATCATCTCTCCATAGCGCAATCCATTCACCGTAACTGTTGATCCATCCTCATTTTCGAAAAAGTAAGGTCCAATGACTCCGCCGGACCATAAACCGCACCAAACAGTCACACGTTGAGGATAGAGAGGCTATTCAACAATAACTCTTGGGTTTTCCGAGCCCCAGATGCGACAATTTTGCTTGTTGACGAAGCCACCGAGGTGGAAATGGGCCTCATCACTCAAGATGATTTTTCGATGGAATTCCGGATCATTTTCATGCATTTCAACGACCCAATCAGTAAAGACACGACGTTGTTGATGATCGGCCGGCTTGAGTTCTTGTGTAATCTGCACTTTATAAGCCTTAATACCCTAATCTTTATGCAAAATACGGTGTAATGACGTTTGTGGAATGCCTAATTCCAAAGAACGACGAGGAATGGACAAACCTGGGTTTTCTTCAACACTTTCGGCTACAGCAGCAATATTCTCTGCTGTTCTTGAGCGACGTGCACGGGTTTTATTCTTCACATAACTAACTTGTCCCAACAGCTCGAATTTTTCCACCAATTTCTTTATTGCGGTCCGACAAGGTGCTTCACGACGACCCAAAAATGTTCGAGTTTTACGAACCGTCTCTGCCAAATTTTCACCATTTTTATAGTGAATTTAAATAATTTCAATGCGTTCTTGAAGCGTGTATCGTTCCATTTTAATTAATGGCATAGTTTCTGCTTGTCAAATGTCAAAAAATGACAGCTTCAAAAGTGACTTCTACCGAAATAGCGGGCTATTCAAAATAACACCTCTTATTGGAAAACCCTTTATAATATGAATCGGCCTTAAATCCTTCGAAGTCGATCTTGGGCGCACGTCTAGGTCTGCCTACGTCTCTCGAGGTCCATGGGCAGTCTGGCCGAGCAGCGGCGTCGTCGGGGGGTAGCAGGTAACTTTTGTGGGTCGTCCGGGAGGTCATGGCCTCGGAGAAGTCGCGCCCGAGGCCGGCTTCGCGGCTTCCCATCAGCCGATCCGTGACAACAACGCAGGAAGTCGGCGCGGCGGCTATGCATTTATCGGGAAACGTCTGAATAATAAAAAAAAAATCCTACGAGCGAGCGCCAATCAGTACTTTTCGCATGCGTTTGTGTGTGCGAAGTTACACTTTTCCGAACACCGTGCGTATAAGCTTTCATCTGCCGAAATATCGAAATATTCCAACGATCGAGGTGTACTGGTCCATTTTTTTACACTCGACAAACTAAGTTGTCAACAGTTTTTGATTGTTGACCGGAGTTGACCTGGAGTGAATTTAATGAATCATCATGTCATAAACAACATATCAAGTCTATGTCCGTACTCCATTCACTTTTATAAAGTCTCCCGGTTGGGCATAATTTAGGTCTATCACGTTTTTGGCGCTCTAGTTCCTCGGAACTGAGTGCAGGTTTCCAAATATCAGGAATAAATGGACAATCTGCTGATTGCTGATTGCTGATTGTCTCCAGCCTTGCTCTAGACATTTCGATGATACTTTCCTTAGGTATTTCGAGTTGTGAAAACTATGCACCGAGTGTAAGTTGCATCAGCCCATTCCACGAGGTTGAACCATTGCAGACTGCTCTTTTAGTCTTGATAAATAAATTTAATGACAATTTTTAAAGCATTGAAGCATTGTAGATTGCTCTTTTTTTTAAAAGGAAATTTTTGAAGCATTTTTCTTGAACGACACTTTTTTAAATTTATTATTCATTATTTTGTGAATTGCTTCTGCGTAGGAAATACTAGATATTTGTCAGAATCAATAAATCGAACAATGTTGCCTATCAAACAACAACGACACAACATCAACGATGAAACCAGTATGTTGCGTCCCATGACTTCACATTTTGGGAAGCACTGATTTGTTTTTGTAAACAAAGGAGCTCGCTTGTAAGATTTAAATGTTTTGGGTTAACTGGTTTAGTTTACCATGTGTGGTCTCACCCTTGAAATTAATATTTTTTACGAAAAGATAACTGCAAGTAAAATTCCTTGTAAGCTTCGACCCTTGTAGAGATTTATTGCATATTTCCTGGGAAATAGTGCTAAAATGCATACAACAACTAACACATTGCCAGAGCTGTTAGTCATTTTGTCTAGACTATTCGAAAACCCCTAGTCTGTGAAAGTAATTTATCAGCTTTCGATTATATCCAGACAGCTAGTGAAAATTAGTCCAAATGGGGGAGAAATTCGAGGATTTGAATTTCTAAGATTGTTGATTCGCAATTGTTATTTTATTGCAAGTAACAGCTTACGCAGTAATCAGCGAGATTACTACTGGGTGCTCAAAGTTAAATATACCCCTTTACTCATCCCCCTGATAAATCAATCAGGGTGTATAATTCTGGTCCTTCGGAAATACATTATATCCTGATAAAAGCATCAGGACTCAACACATGATCCTTCGAAACCATAACATCCTGATGAACCAATCAGGATTCAACACAGTATTTGAGTCGAACCTAATCGTTTGATACCATTTCGGCAAAAAATTCGAAAATTACAGACTTAGACAAAATGACAGTTCACTGTTCCTCGGAACAGGCAGAAAGTCCTCGCTTTAGGTATCAATTTCGCTCAACCTTATTCAAACCAAACACAACCGTATAAAATCCAATTAACAAAACACACTTATGTTGTTGACAAACCTGATCGTGCATTCTATGCATAATATAATCGCGCAAACACTTAAATGACCTACCAGAACGTATACAACTGTTTTTCAAGCGTTCTTGAACTTTTTCAATGCCTTACTCTCGGTTTAGCTTAGTTGGAACGCGTGCTCCTGTCTCTCGCTCTTTTATAATATTCTATGTTTGTAACTCTGCAATTCAAGATATTCATATTCGCGTGCTCTTAAGAAAATTACTGTATTACGGTACATGTAACTGCCTAGTTTTTGCGAATTGCACGCGAACTTACCATCGAGGTAGACGTGCCGTTCTGCCAATAATTTGCATAATCACAGTTAGGAATCTGTTGATTCCAAATGTACAGGGTGTTTTCACAGGTGAGTATTTTTCCTAACGAGAGGTGGAACTTTTCAAAAGAACCTTTCAGTCCATACTTTACACTGGTAAAGTATACGGGGTCATACTTTTAAAGGGAGAGATAGCCTTGTATATTGTGAAAGGGGATAACCTTAAGGTCTATTATTGTACCCCCCCATCAGAGATGTCGATGTCGCCACCATCTACAGCTCGTATTACAGTCCCTTTTTTTTTCAAGAGGTGGATAAACTCATGTTCCTCTAGGAAGTTGCCCTAGAGATGTTGGACTCACAATACAGTGCCTACCAACCAAACTCCACCTTCTCGCCCAACTTTCGTTCTGCATTGGTACCGGACCCTTTAGGTCCCTTTGCGTCTCTGCGGAGCGTATATTTCCTCATTCTAAGTTTGTTCCATGGCCTGCCTGTTTCTATCCTCTACTTCTTTCTTCCCCATTATGGTTGTCAAGATCTTGAAACCATCTTTCCATTTGCTCTCGTTGTCTAGCATCTCTTCCACAATTCCCTGACAAGTCAGGTTATCCCCGAAGAGGCTCTTTAGCCCCCGCCTTTCTACTATCCACCTTTCGCATTCTGATATCATGTGCCCGACGCTATCCTCCGAATTGCACTTTCGGCAGTTCAGTTGGTCAGTCTTTCCAATTCTTTCCCTGAACACTTCAAAGGAACCGTGTCCATTATGTATTTGTGTAAACCAGTAATTGGTTATCTTATGGGGACAGCTCATACACCTACTTATATCTGGCAGGATTTGCTTCGTCCATCTCGCAGCTCCCTGCTGTGACTCCCACCTATCTTGCCATGCCCTCATTTTCCTTATCCTGATCGCCTACGCACACCAGGTCGGTGTCCATAAACATTCTCATACACTCTTCTCCTTTCCTCAGCCAGAAGATCTATTGGAGGTGTGCCCGCAATTACCTGCACTGCCGCTGCGGAGAACGTGCGGTACGCTCAGCAAACCCTTTGCTATATTACCCTCTGCGCTGCCGTTATTTTCCTTCCATATTTTTCCGTACCACACGCTTTTGCCCAGGCCGGCGCACCATACAGTGCTACACTGTGGGCTACCGAGCTCAACAGTTTCCTGCCGTATTGTCCCGGCCCCCTAATATTTGGCATAATCTTCGTCAGGGCCACCGTCTTCTCCATCATCTTTTCCGCAGCATACTCCACGTGTCTACCCATAGCCAGTCCCCTATCAAGGACTATCCCTAGGTATTTAACCTTGGTCTTTGCCTCCACCACCTGTCGGTGAATGGGAGCTCAGAGGTTTAATGGCATCTTGACTGTCAGAATGAATTGATATATCACACCACTGATAGTTTCGATCTAGGTTCATTTCCACGCATCTTTCTTCTAAGGCACTCCTGTATTAAGTTTCACAAGGTGTCCTCGAATTTACCTCTGACCATTAGGACTATGTCCTCGGCATAGCCTATACAGCCGAGCTCCATTAGCCTGTGGAGGAGCTCATCCACTACTAGGCTTTGAAGAAAGGTGGACGTTACTCCCTCTTGAGGTGTTCCACAAGTGGCTTTGTCAGAACTGGTGTCACTATCCACCTGTGTCTCGGCTATCCTCGTCGACAACAGCTCATACATCCATTTTATAATGGTTTTATTCACTCCTCGCCTTTCAAGTGCTTCTTCAACAGACACATGTGTTGTGTAGTCAAAGGTCCCAGATATATCCAGGAATGCACACATTGCGATTTCTTTGTTGTCCAGAGTTCTCTGCATGACTTCAGTCAGCTGAAACAGAGCAGTCTCTGTATCCATTTGGAGTATTCAACATTGCAAACGTGTTTTGGTCAATGTCGGCTAGTGATACCACTTTGCTTTTGAGGAACGAACTTGCAAGAATCATTGCTGGCTATTCTCGTTCCTCTGTCCAGAGTTCTCTGCATGACTTCAGTCAGCTGATACAGAGCAGTCTCTGTAGATCGGATGGGTGACTGCACAAAGTTTTTCCAACTCGTTTCTGTCAAAAAGCAAAATTCACACACGCAATTCTTGTTTGAATGTTGCTTCACTAAAATCACTGTAACATTCGAACCAAACGTCACATGGTCTTGAAATTTCGACAGTTACCTCTTGAAGGTACTTCAAGATACTTATCAAAGAAAACTGTAATTCTGTATTTGAGGCGCCATCTATGTTTCACACCGGGAACCTAAGAAACCGATGTACTAAAGGCTTATAACTTCGCCTTCGACCTGTACCAGTTATAATCGTTTTCGCGATTTCCTTATCTTCGAGAACGTGGGTATTTTCCCGAGACGAAGAACGACTATCCCACGCTTTGCCGGAGGCAACGACCATGTTTCCCGGATTTAGCGGGAAGGTCAAGCAGCTGCTTCTATGTCTGCGACGTCGCTCCATTTCTGTGAATCTTCGCTCCGGTGGAAACGTTGAAAACACCTGACATTCCCCAGGTGGTTGGGGGGGGGGGGGATATCGGTTTGTGCGTTTCCTCTCGTCCCATGTGTTAATTGCAATGCCTCGAAGAATTATTTTAATTCGATAAAAGTTCTTTATATCACGCAACGACGGAAGACGCGTTGTTTTGATTAAAGCGAGATGACTAGATAAGGAATGCCCATAGATTACTATGTTTTATGCTGTTGTCTGTAATTTTCGACTTTTTGGATGGAAATGGTCTTGAACGATTTGGTTCGACTCACTGATCAAGAATCCGTGGTCAAATCTATCCGGCCGGTCGTTAACACGATAACTCTCGAACGGAATGAGCTAGAGAGTTGAAATTTTCAGAATAGGTTTGAGACATAAATATCTCGGCTAAGTTCGTTATTGGGCAAAATCGGTCTGATGGTTTCGGAGTAACAAAAAACAATATATTTGCGCGTATGTTATGGGGAACATCGCGTTATCATTTTGCCCAAATGTCTGTAACTTTCGAATTTTTTGACGAAAATGGTCTCAAACGATTTGGTTTGACTCCACAATGAAGAATTCGAGGTCAAATTTGATTCTGTCTGGCCGTTGCCACGATAACTTGAGAACGGGAAGAGCTAGCGACTTGAAATTTCCAGGGTAGGTGGCGCATCCCAATACGACGGACAAGTTCGTTAATGGGCATAATCGGCCCGATGGTTTCCGAGTAATAATTTTGTTTTCAACCAATATAAATCCGATCGAATTGAAACTTGGTGAGTAGTTGTAGAATATGAACCTAAGCACGTTTGTGAAATTTTGAGAGAATCGTATCGCTAGAAAATTATTAAAAAATTATTAAATAATATTTTTGTTGTCACGATAACCTGAGAACGGAAAGAGATTGCGGCTTGAAGTTTTCAGGTTAGGTTGTGCATCTGAACACGACATTTGAGTTCGTTTATAAGCATAATCGGCCGAACGGTTTTAGAGTTATAGCCATCTGAAATTTGGTTGTTTTTCCTCCTCATTAACTCGAAAAATACTAAACCGATTGAATTGAAACATGGATATTAGTTGTAGAATGCCAACGCGAAAAATCTTGCAAAATTTCGTAAGGATAGTATTTGTTGAAAATTTTTAAGAAATCATTGAAAATAAAAAAAAAAATTCTATATATCAGTAACTATTCGTCTGAAATTGCTGAAATTTTGCTAGAGCCTTTAGAACCCAACTCTACTGCCAAGTTTTAAGTTTTAAAACGATCGGTTAAATATTGTTGGAGATTAGAGCAGCCTTGTGTGAGTTCAGTAGATGGGTGACCGTTGCCTCGATAACTTTCGAACAAAAGGAGATAGGGACTTGCAATTTTCAGGGTAGGTTGCGTATCCGACTGGGAGAGTTAAGTTCGTTTTTGGGCATAATCGGTCTAACGTTTTCCGAGTTATACCCACCAGGAATATTATTTCCTCGATAACTCAAAAAATATAGACTCGTTCGAATTGAAGCTTGCTAACTAGTTGTAGAATATCGACATGAAGACGTGTGTAAAATTTTGTGAGAACCGTACTCCTGGAAAATTAAAAAAAAATTGGTCCAAGCACTGACGTGAAGTCAGGAGCTTTTGCGCGTATGTTGTATTGTCCATTCTCCTGTATTGGACACTGTCAATCGAATCTACCATGGTGAATTCTATTGTCCGTTCACCTGTATTGGACACTCTTAATCGAATTTTCCATGGTGAATTTCGATTAAGAGAGTGTCCAAATTAGGAGAACGGATAATTCACCATGGTAAATTCGATTGGGAGTGTCCAATACAGGAGAATGGACAATACAACATACGCGCAAAAGCCCCTGACTTCACGTCAGTGCTTGAACCAATTTTTTTGGGACCTTACCCTCCCTTACCCTCTTAAAGTGTACGGAATTCAAATAGATCGAAAAAGAACCATCCGTTCAGGCTGTTTCCTTCAAACTATTAAAATGAAATTCGTGGAATTTGCCTCGGAATTTGCCTCGGAATTTGCTAAACTAGTCTGCTACCCGAACACGAGGAAGTCGAAGCACGTACGGCTGCTTTCTTTCTTGCGAGGCAATTGAAGTTAAGTGAGATACTGCGAGTTATGTTGATTACGACCGTATTCATATTTTTAGTTTCTATGTCTGTCGGTTTGTTGTATAATACCTCGCATTACGAAATCGCTGGAGTATATTTGAAACATACGGGTTCCGCTGTTATTTCACCTATGTGAATATCGACCTTAATGCACATTAACACATTGTTCGTTGGTTATCGCCGTAGATTTTCTCGAAGTTATTCGTTGTAAACATGTTTACAATATTAAATGTTAATTTAAAATCTGCGATATTCAGAGCTGAAGATTTCCAAGGACCAAAATTTATCTTATTTCTTTTCGTTCACTAGAACTAGTCATCTCTCAGACGTCTTTGTGGCGAAAAGATCTGGGTTTGTATATTGTTGTAGGGGATAACGTTGCAATGCTGCCTTAAGGCCTATTGTGCCCCCCAGTTCCAGAGTTCTGATGAACTCCAGTATCTGGGATGGCTTCAAGGAGCCGTAGGCACGATAACTCTCGAACGAAAGGAGTAAGAGGATTGAAATTTGCAAGGTGGGCTTGGAGCGTAAATATCTCGGACGAGTTCGTTAATGAGCGAAATCCATCGAGCAGATTCGGAGTTATGGCCGATTTTAGTAAAAATATTTTTTATGAATATTTCCGAAACCAATCACTCGTTCTATTTGAAATTTAGCATCAAACTGTAGAATCATGACCTTTATACGCATGTGAAGTTTTGTATTGACCAGGTTACAGCAAAGTGTAAAAAAAAAATTGTGACAATTAAAAAAAACAATTTCTACAATAACTCTTAAATGGAATGAGCTAGGCAGTTGAAATTTTCAGAGTAGGTTAGGGAGATGAATATCTCGGTTATGTTCGTTATTGGGCAAAATAGGCCAGAAGGTTTCGGAGAAACGAAAAAAAAAGTTTTTTCTAAGTAACAAATTTCAAATTCAATTTTTATTTAAGATGCAGTTTCACCATAAAAATCCATTGATATGATTTTCAACTCCAACAAGCTAATACTTTCGGAGATATGATTTTTCGAAATTTCAATAATGAATCGTACTTCTATGTTTTCACAGAATGCTATAATTATTCTATCTAAGCTTTATTCTATGATCTGTGTTCATACTCGTACATGTCATCCTGTTCTATAAGAGAGAGTCAAATTCATTTCAGCTATTTTAATTTGGTTTCTTCCATGGTGCAGTTCTCATTCTGAGATTGCTCATTTAATCTTGATAAATAAACTATTATTTGAATTGAATTTCCTTTATGATGCAGTTCTATCATAAGAATACATTGATATAATTCCCAACTCTGAGAAACCAATACTTTCGGAGATATAATTTGTCTGTTTGAACAAGAGCGCCAGAAATCTCCTGTCCACAGGACTTGAACCAATTTTTTTCAACGAAGCTCATACGACGGTAACTGGCAAAGGAAAACGTTATCCTCCAATGTTGACTAATTTTTTATGACCTGAATTGTTTCTTCCTGATTCACAGAACATGTGGTTTCAACAGGACGGTGTCACTTGTCATACTGCCACTTGAGAGCATGCAAATCTTAAAATCGAAAGATGAGCTCGGGTATAAATAGACGAACAAGTAGGTAATAGTCAGTGTCGTAATGTCTCTTGAGGAAGGAGACATTGTAATGGTGGATTCGCTCTATAGTAAGTATGATCTCAATGAACTCAAGTTTCTTTCCGTTCTGGTTGGTCGATTTTGATTGCGGCAATCTGTAATTCAACCTTCCATTTAATAAACATTAATTGTAATATGATTAATCAGCAAATATTGTAACACTGACCTAGATTTTATGTTTGGTATCCGGATAGAGGTTATAAAAAGTTCATTTCAGATTCGAAGAAATATTCTTTCGTTGGAATACGGATAAATTCAAGCGATAAATCTTTATTCATGTATGAAATGGAATGTAGAAGTGTTACAAGCAGGTTTCACCCGCAAATAAAAAGAATTGGCAGTGCACCGTGGCGTAAACGATAATAATATTATGATTTTTAGGAAGATATTCTGTTGTAATATGCCTAGGGCATTGATAATAATAGACAAGATAATTTCATGACAATCGAAAGTTCGTTCATTGAAGCCGAAGGCTGAGGGCTGTTACCAAGTAAAGAGCTCGAGGAATCTGTCATAAAAAAATTGGTTCAAGCCTGTGGACAGGAGTTTTTGGCGCTCTTGTTCAAACAGACAAATCCGAAAGTATTGGTTTCTCAGAGTTAGGAATTATATCATTGTATTCTTATGATAGAACTGCATCATAAAAGAAATTCAATTCAAATAATAATTTATTTATCAAGATTAAATGAGCAATCATGAGAATGAGAACTGCACCATGGAAGAAATCAAATTAAATCTGGCCAATTTTGCCCAATAACGAACTCAACCGAGATATTCATCTTCCTAACCTACTCTGAAAATTTCAACTACCTAGCTCATTCCGTTCGAGAGTTATTGTAGAAATTTTTTTTTTTAATTTTCAATTTTTTTTATACTTTGCGGTAACCTGGTCAATACAAAACTTTACATGCGTATAAAGGTCATGACTAAAATCGGCCATAACACCGAAACCGCTTGATGGATTTCGCCCATTATCGAACTTGTCCGAGATATTTACGCTCCAAACCCACGTTGCAAATTTCAATCCTCTAACTCCTTTCGTTCGAGAGTTATCATGCCTACGGCCTGCCGGCCGACCGGACAGACAGAATCGATTTCGACCTCGGATTCTTGATCAGTGAGTCTAACCAAATCGTTTGAGACCATTTTCAGCCAAAAATTCGAAAATTACAGACATTTGGGTCAATTGATAAGCACTCTGTTCCGAGGAACAAGAGCGCCAAAAAAAACAAGTTTCGTATGACAATTGCCCAAAACAGGTTTGAAGTACCTACAAATAGTAGATATTCTATAAAACATGTAGGAAAGAAGAGAAGTAATAATGAAAAATTACCTTGTAATCGATCAAAAATTTCCTGATCTACGTTCACCAAATTTTCTCCTCTCTCGAACTACAGAATTATGCTTTCAATATTCACCTAATATTTTCAAACATTTTTGGGTGAGGTCCCTGTTGCATCGCCAAAATACGAGTATTTCAACACCAACATTATATTTTTGAAGTTATAATATCCCCTTACGTCAGTCCCGTCATAAATTGAGAGAACTGAGCATTCTATGTCTATGGATGAAAAGCAGCCTCACTTCTCTCAGATCTCTTACTTCATGTTCCGTTCCGAAATGTAAGACTTTTCTGAGAAAAAGTAATTTCGGAGCAAACAACTGAGAATTTTCTCACTTCGCTCACATTTCGGAATACACTTTATTCTCATAATTCTTCGATTGATTAGATAATGTCATGTCTCAGGAAAATGAGTTGACATTATGATAATTCATACATTCATCATTCTGTGAAAACGTAGAAATACGATTTATTATTGAAATTTTGAAAAATCATATCTCCGAAAGTATTAGCTTGTTAGAGTTAAGAATGATATCATTGGATTCTCATGGTAAAACTGCTTATTAAAAAAAATATATTTTTTTTTAATTTGGAATTTGTTGTTGGGCAATTGAAATTATCAGAGTAGGTTTGAGAAATAATTATCTGAGTTGAGTTCGTTACTGGGCAAAAATGGGCCTGATGGTTTTGGAGAAACGAAAAAACAATTTTTTTTACAACACAAATTTCAAATTTAATTCCTTTTAAGATGCAGTTTCACCATAAAACTCCATATATATCATTTTCAACTCTAACAAGCTAATACTTTCGGAGATATGATTTTTCGAAATTTCAATAATGAATCGTACTTCTGTACTTCTTATGTTTTCATAGAATGCTGTACTTAATTATTGTATCTATGAATTATTATGATCTGTGTTCTTACATGTCATCTCATTTTCCTATGAGAGATACATGTCAAAATTATTTCTGATACACCTCTTGTTCTAGTTTTTTATGAGATAACTTTGCAAGCATTTTTTTTAAACGACACTTTTTTTAAATTTAATTTCTTTCATGATGCATTTCTATCATAGGAATCCATAGATATAATTCCCAACTCTGAGAAACCAATACTTCCGGAGATATAATTTGTCTGTTTGAACTAGAACGCCAGAAAGCTCCAGTCCACAGGGCTTGAACCAATTTTTTATTCTTCAAATTTCAATCATTTACTCTTTTCTATTCTATCTATGTTTTACCAAAAAAAAAACAGCTCCTTCTTGGTGTTCCAGTTTCTTTGTCAGTCAGTATATTAAACATACGAATAATTGGTTAGCTTTCCTAAATCATTCTCTTTGTATTAAACATACAGTTCTATGTTCGCCTTACACTGGCGGCAATGTCAATCCAACTGGGCAACTGGCGTTTCACAGATACATCTACGCCCCAAAATTCTGTATACTCGAAGTGGCCCTGAATCTGCCACACCCTTGTTTTCCAACAACACCAGAACGCATACGAGGGAAGAATATTAAAGTCCTGTTATCGAACAAACAGCGAATATCGGATAGAAATAGCAATTGCTGTCGATCGGTAAGGTAGGGAATTTCAATTAGAACACTGACTCCATTAAAATTACTTGAATGCCTCCATTCAGTGGTTGCGTAATTCCATTTCACTTTCTTCACTTTCCACCTTATAATTTGAGAGAAGCGGCTCTGGCATCCCAATGGGATACGCGCCTTATCGAATATTTTACAGTAATAGAAATAGTCGAGGTGCCTCATAACCGGTATGGAATCGTATATGAAACTGTTGGAAAAGAAACGACGTCAAGAAAATTTCATACATAGAAAAGTGATTGCTTCTTTTGAAACATTTCCATAGAGTACAACGAAGCTTAACAAACAACATTTTTTATTTGTTTTATTTGTGACATTGACAGTTGTATTTGTCAATGTCTACCATTTAATCATGGAAAGGTACACGCTTCAGCACGTTTTTGGCGCTCTAGTTCCTCGGAACAGAGTGCTTATCAATTTGCCCAAATGTCTGTAATTTTAGGATTTTTGGCTGAAAATGGTCTCAAACGATTTGGTTCGACTTACTGATCAAGAATCCGAGGTCGAAATCGATTCTGTCCGGCCGGCCGTATGCACGATAACTCTCGAACGAAAGGAGTTAGGTAAATATCTCGGACGAGTTCGTTAATGGGCGAAATTTATCAAGCGGATTCGGAGTTATGGCCGATTTTAGTAAAACACATTTTTTATGAATATTTCCGAAACCGATCACTCGATCTATCTGAAATTTAGCATAAAATTGTAGAATCTTGACCTTCATACGTTTAGTATTGACCAGGTTACCGCAAAGAGTTAAAAAAAATTTTTTTTAAAATTAAAAAATAAAAAAATTTCTACAATAACTCTCGAACGGAATGAGCTAGGCAGTTGAAATTTTCAGAGTAGGTTAGGGAGATGAATATCTCGGATAAGTTCATTATTGGGCAAAATAGGACAGATGGTTTCGGAGTAACGGAAAAAAAAATTTTTTTTTAAGTAACAAATTTCAAATTCAATTTTTATTTAAGATGTAGTTTCACCATAAAAATCCATTGATATAATTTTCAACTCCAACAAGCTAATACTTTCGGAGATATGATTTTTCGAAACTTCAATAATGAATCGTACTTCTATGTTTTCACAGAATTTTATAATTATTCTATCTAAGCCTTATTATATGATCTGTGTTCATACTCGTACATGTCATCCTGTTCTATAAGGGAGAGTCAAATTCATTTCAGCTATTTTATTATTTATTATTTGATTTCTTCCATGGTGCAGTTCTCATTCTCATATTGCTCATTTGATCTTGATAAATAAACTATTATTTGAATTGAATTTCCTTTATGATGCAGTTCTATCATAAGAATACATTGATATAATTCCCAACTCTGAGAAACCAATACTTTCGGAGATATAATTTGTCTGTTTGAACTAGAGCGCCAGAAAGCTCCTGTCGACAGGGCTTGAACGAATTTTTAAATAATCCAAATCTATCATGAAAACGCGGGAAAGCTCTGTGGCAGGAGCTTTGGCGCTCTTGTTCAATTTTTGACAAACCATATCTCCGGTAGTATTGGTTTCTCAGAGTTGGGAATTATATCAATGGATTCTTATGATTGAACTGCACCATAAAAGTTATTGTTCAATATTGACCGATTTTTTATGGCCCGAATTGGTTAGTCTTGATTTGCGCAACATGTGGTTTCAACAGAACGGTGCCACTTGTCCGAAATATGATACATATGGCTGGTAAATATTATTTATTGATATTATTCTTCGTTTCAGGATCAATACGACAATTTGGCTCTACACACATTGAAAGGTATTGATTTCCTAGAGAGGTATGGCCATTTTGTCAAGGATCGAGCATCGATAGAATTCGATTACGCCTTGAAACTGAGGTGAGTGTGAAATGTACTTAACGTGATCATTATACCAAATGAGAGAATAGAGATTTTCGAAAAATTTTATTTGAAACGATGCGTTTCATTACATCCACCGATAAGTTCCCCATCTTACAAATAGATGGCGCCATAAATACAGTTTTAGTGTACGCTGTACCCCAGAACAAGCGTGCCAAAAATATTATGTTAGATTATGAAGAATGTGTCGCTTTTGAAAGAGATTATGTTGATGAATAAAGTTCGATATCGGGCTTTGTTGGGCGTGGTTTCAACAAGAGGGTGCCACACGCCACACAGCAAGTCAAACAATTAAATCTATTGAAGTTCGGTAAACGTTTATACTCGAGAAAGGATTACAATCAGTTCCGATATCGACCATTGACGTTTATCTCATCTTATACCCGATAAAAGCAGTAAAAAGGGCATAAAATCACAATGGCTGGCGTCATCGATGATAAATTGAACTCGTAATAAAAAAATCTAAAGGGTCCGCCATCTAACGTTTTTTTTTTTTTAACTAGTGCTTATTTCGTGAATGGTAACACTTAGCTCATGTCTGATTTGACAGATAATTAGTTTTATCCTTCCGCTGAACGAATATGGTTGTGTATACGCTTGAACAATGCTGGGAAATATTGCGACATTACTTTGAAAATCATGGTAATGTTGCAGAATGTGTGCGAAAATTGCGTACGGATTTTGGAAGAAGAGAAGCACCGTCAGCTCCGTATGTTCGTTATCTTGTGAAAAAAGTGAAAGAAACTGGCATCCTCATCGATAAATCAAAGCGTGAAAAGCCAAAAACAGTGCGTACACCCGAGAATATTGCTGCTGTGGCAGAAAGTGTGCGTGAAGCGCCATCAACATCAATTCACCGTCGTTCTCAAGAATTGAACATTTCGGAGACATCATTGAGACGAATTTTGCATAAAGACCTTGGTATGACGTCATACAAAGTCCAATTGGTTCAGGAGTTGCCCTGATTTTGAAGATCGCATTATCAGCCGCAGAGCTGATGTCGTTTGGCCACCTCGGAGCTGCGATTTGACACCGTTGGACTATTATTTGTGGGGTGCCGTCAAAGATAAGTGTTACGCCAACAAGCCAGAGACAATTGACGCTTTAAAGGACAATATTCGTGAAGCCATTGGTGAAATACAGCTGCACACAATCGATAATGTGCTTAAAAATTGGACCGATCGTGTAGGCTACTGCATGGCCAGCCGAGGCAGCCATTTGACTGAAATTATTTTCCATTATTAACCGGAAGGATTGTACTTTCAAATAAAAAAAGGAATTTGAGAAAATGTTCAGTAGCTTTTTTTTATGGCATTTTGAAAAAAAAAAGTTATTTGGTGGACCCGTTATGTATCATCTCTTTTTGCCTGGATTTGATTCGAGACTCCTAACGAGAGATTGAAATAGATTCTCTGCGGTATTTACGTTTTTATCATTCCCCTAACGAGTTTTAATTGTTCATGCTGAAATGACATTCTTGAGATGTTAAAGTTGATTAATCGTCCTGATGGTGGCCGCGTTTGTTGTGAAGAATTTAACTATGTCTAATTGTACATCTGTTCTACCGTGCGTCCCACTTTCAAAGATGATATCATTACTACCCTATTATCATCCCATGATTAGTACGACCATTCTTAGTTTATGCCTTGGGTATAGAGTCCTCAGCTCGATTATTAAATCCTTGTGTTTTACCCTTTTTTTCTTCTTTTTTCATCACCACATTATTTTCGGCTTGGGAGAAAAATTCGTCAATAAATTCCTTCATCTCTTGGTCCAGCAGAACTAAAGGGTTTTCCAATAAGAGGTGTTATTTTAAATAGCCCGCTATTTCGGTAGATGTCACTTTTGAAGCTGTCATTTTTCGACATTTGACAAGTAGAAACTACGCCATTAATAAAAATGGAACGATACACGCTTCAAGAACGCATTGAAATCATTAAAATTCACTATAAAAATGGTGAAAAATTGGCAGAGACGGTTCGTAAGACTCGAACATTTTTGGGTCGTCGTGAAGCACCTTGTCGGACCGCAATAAAGAAATTGGTGGAAAAATTCGAGCTGTTGGGACAAGTTAGTTATGTAAAGAATAAAACCCGTGCACGTCGTTCAAGAACAGCCGAGAATATTGCTGCTGTAGCCGAAAGTGTTGAAGAAAACCCAGGTTTGTCCATTCCTCGTCATTCTTTGGAATTAGGCATTTCACAAACGTCATTACACCGTATTTTGCATAAAGATTTGGGTCTTAAGGCTTATAAAGTTCAGTTAACACAAGAACTCAAGCCGGCCTATCATCAACAACGTCGTGTCTTTACTGATTGGGTCGTTGAAATGTATGAAAATGATCCGGAATTCCATCGAAAAATCATCTTGAGTGATGAGGCCCATTTCCACCTGGGTGGCTTCGTCAGCAAGCAAAATTGTCGCATCTGGGCCTCGGAAAACCCAAGAGTCATTTGTGAAAAGCCTCTCTATCCTCAACGTGTGACTGTTTGGTGCGTTTTATGGTCCGGGTGAATCATTGGACCTTACTTTTTCGAAAATGAGGCTGGAGCAACAGTTACGGTGAATGGATTGCGCTATCGAGAGATGATTAATAATTTTTATGGCCGGAATTGGATGGTATTGATCTGAACAACGTTTACTTTCAACAAGACGGCGCTACGTGTCACAAAAGCAACGAAACCATTGATCTTTTGCGACAAAAGTTTCCGGACCGTGTTATCTCTCGAAGAGGTGATCACAATTGGCCACCGAGATCTTGTGATTTAACACCTTGCGACTTGTTCCTTTGGGGCCACGTGAAAGAGATGGTCTACGCCAATAGCCCAGCGTCGATTCAAGACCTCAAAGATGGAATTCGTGAGGCTATCGAGGACATAGGGCAGCCACTTTGCGATTTGGTTATGGAAAATTTCATTAAAAGGATATGGTCCTGTAAGCGTGGTCGTGGTGGTCATTTGCCTGATGTTATTTTCCACTATTAACGGCAAAGCTTCTTCTTTATAATGAAATAAACATCCGATCATTTATATTGAAAAATGGCATTTTTCTTTGAATATCAAAATAAAACCTCTTATTGGAAAACCTTTTATCTTCTCAAATTAATTATTTTTCCCAAGAAAATTAACATTGTGAAAAATATGTAATTACTGCGACTTCTATGTAGAGAGGACAATGTTGCGTAGTTATCTGCCATGAAAATGAGCATAACCTAACATTTTCAAAATATACACGGTTAAATTTGTCAAAATTTCATGGCCAACCGGGATATTTATAAAAGTGAATGGAGTATACCCTTTTGCCTATGTCGTTCGATCGCACCAAAGCATAGCTTAATGATAGTCGAACATTATTCGATCGGAAATGTCGATTTAAAAACGGTGAACGGTTATAATGAAGGAGCCTGTATTTTACGGGCAATTTACGGAATAAATAACGTACCTTTCCGTTGAACGCCTATGCGCTTATCGTAACGACTGAGAGAGAGAATTCACCGCGTTGGAACAGAGAAAGTGAACACGCTTCTTTATGTATAAGGCAATAAAAGTTCTATCGGTATCGATTTATTTGATGAATAGACAGGAGATAAAGGGTTTTCCAATATGGTGTTATTTTGATATTCAAAGAAAAATGCCATTTTTCAATATAAATGATCGGATGTTTATTTCATTATAAAGAAGAAGCTATGCCGTTAATAGTGGAAAATAACATCAGGCAAATGACCACCACGACCACGCTTACAGGACCATATCCTTTTAATGAAATTTTCCATAACCAAATCGCAAAGTGGCTGCCCTATGTCCTCGATAGCCTCACGAATTCCATCTTTGAGGTCTTGAATCGACGCTGGGCTATTGGCGTAGACCTTCTCTTTCACGTGGCCCCAAAGGAACAAGTCGCAAGGTGTTAAATCACAAGATCTCGGTGGCCAATTGTGATCACCTCTTCGAGAGATAACACGGTCCGGAAACTTTTCCCGCAAAAGATCAATGGTTTCGTTGCTTGTGTGGCACGGAGCGCCGTCTTGTTGAAAGTTAACGTTGTCCAGATCAATACCATCCAATTCCGACCATAAAAAATCATTAATCATCTCTCGATAGCGCAATCCATTCACCGTAACTGTTGCTTCAGCCTCATTTTCGAAAAAGTAAGGTAGAATGACTCCGCCGGACCATAAACCGCACCAAACAGTCACACGTTGAGGATAGAGAGGCTTTTCAATAATAACTCTTGGGTTTTCCGAGCCCCAGCTGCGACAATTTTGCTTGTTGACGAAGCCATCGAGGTGGAAATGGGCCTCATTACTCAAGATGATTTTTCGATAGAATTCCGGATCATTTTCATGCATTTCAACGACCCAATCAGCAAAGACAGGACGTTGTTGATGATCGGACGGCTTGAGTTCTTGTGTTAACTGAACTTTATAAGCCTTAAGACCCAAATCTTTATGCAAAATACGGTGTAATGACGTTTGTGGAATGCCTAATTCCAAAGAACGACGAGGAATGGACAAACCTGGGTTTTCTTCAACACTTTCGGCTACAGCATCAATATTCTCGGCTGTTCTTGAGCGACGTGCACGGGTTTTATTCTTCACATAACTAACTTGTCCCAACAGCTCGAATTTTTCCACCAATTTCTTTATTGCGGTCCGACAAGGTGCTTCACGACGACCCAAAAATGTTCGAGTTTTACGAACCGTCTCTGCCAAATTTTCACCATTTTATAGTGAATTTTAATAATTTCAATGCGTTCTTGAAGCGTGTATCGTTCCATTTTTGCGCGCGTGTTCCGCAAGGAACAGCGTGCTATCATTTCGTCACAATGTCTGTATTTTTCGAATTTTTTTTCGAAAATGGTCTCAAACGATTGGGTTCGACTCCCTGATGAAGAATTCGAGGTCAAATTCAATTCTGTCCGTCCGGTCCGGCCGGCCGGTCCGGCCGGCCGGTCCGGCCGGCCGGTCCGGCCGGTCCGGCCGTTAGCACGATAACTCTCGAACGGAACGACTTAGAGCGTTGAAATTTGCAGGGTAGTTTCGTAGCGTAAATATCTCGGACAAGTTCGTTAACGGGCGAAATCGACCGAGCGGTTTCGGAGTTAAGGCCGTTTTTAATAAAAACGTTTTTTATGAATATTTCCGGAACCGATCACTCAATCTTTTTGAAATTTTGCATCAGATTGTAGAATCATGACCTTTATATGCCTGCGAAGTTTTGTGTTGAACGGACGGCCCTAAAGTGGCAAAAAAAAAATTTGAAAATTTGAAAATTTTGTTTTCACGATAACTCGAAAAATACTGATCTGATTAAATTGAAACTCAGTAGTTAGATGCAAAAGACCAAAGCAAACACTTTTGCAAAATTTCGTGATGATCACGTGACATGAAAAAAATAAAAAAATTACTACTATTTTGCGGAATACTTTGCTTTTAATGCCGAAACATATGTTTTTGAGGTTCATGCTGTCCTTTCCGGGCATTTTCCGTATTGCGCATGCGCGGATGAGAAGTCCTTTAACTGCTGTAGTTTTCGTCAGAGAGGATTGGGGTTTTGGGGTGGCGGATGCTATTCCTCCATAGAATTCAGATCCCTGATGAGGGTCTGCGCATGCGTAGATTAAAGATGCGATATCTTCCGAACCACTAGTTTTGGAGAATCGGAGTTTTTTGTAAGGTGTGTTATTTTGAGAGGACTTTTAGCCGCCAGTAGATTGCGCATGCGCAGAAGAGAAGTGACTGTTTTTGGGTTGGATGGGTTATGTTGGGAGTGCTGAGTCGATATTATGAGGTTTTAATAGAATATTCATAGCAATTCAGTGCAAGGACAAGTCAGTTTGAGGGATGTAGCGTTGTTTCCGAGTTAAAGTGTCCGTACCGTGGCCCTGGGGCTAATTTTGAAATTGATGTTACCCCTTACAGGCATTTTTCGTTATGCGCATGAGCAGACCATCAGTAATTTAACTGGTGGTGTTTTCGTCAGAGAGGATTAGGGTTTTGGGGTGGCGGATGCTATTCCTCTATAGAATCCCCTGTTGAGGGTCTGCGCATGCGTGAAATAAAGATGTGATATCTCCTGAACCACTAGTGTTGGAGAATCGGAGTTTTTTGTAAGGTGTGTTATTTTGAAAAGGACTTTTAGCCGCGAGTAGATTGCGCATGCGCAGAAGAGAAGTGACTGTTTTTGGGTTGGATGGGTTATGTTGGGAGTGCTGAGACGATATTATGAGGTTTTAAAAGAATATTCATAGCAATTCAGTGCAAGGACAAGTCAGTTTGGGGCCTGTAGGGTTGCTTCAGAGTTAAAGTGTCCTTACCTTGGCCCTGGGGTTAATTTCGAAATGGATGCAACCCCTTACGGGCATTTTTCGTTTTGCGCATGAGCAGACCATCAGTGATTTAACTGGTGGTGCTTTCGTCAGAGAGGATTGGGGTTTTGGGGTGGCGGATGCTTTTCCGCTATAGAATCCCCTGGTGAGGGTCTGCGCATGCGTGGATTCAAGAAGCGATATCTCCTGAACCACTAGTGTTGGAGAATCGGAGTTTTTTGTGAGGTGTGTAATTTTGGGAGGACTTGCAGCCACGAGTATACTGCGCTTGCGCAGACGAGAAGTGAATGGTTTTGGGTTGTTTGGGTTATGTTGGGAGTAATGAGCCGATATTGTGAGGTTTTAAAAGAATATTCATGTCAATTCAGTGCACGGACACAAGTCAGTTTGGGGGAAATAGCGTTGTTTCCGATTTGAAATTTCTGTATGGTGGCCCTGAGGCGAATTTATAAATAACTATATTCGGTAGATCTATATTAAAATGCGTTCGGATTTGGAGAAGATGCCATTTCGTCCCTAACGGAGGACCCACAACCGAATTTTTTTCTGATCTACGGTAAAACTAACAGCCAAACTGTATTGATAGCTATATTTGTTAAAGGAACTTGAAAAAAAAAAAAAAAAGCACTGACGTGAAGTCAGTACTCTTTGGCGCGCGTGTTCACGGTGGCTAATTTGAATTGAATTATTCAAAATTTAACAGTGCTGTATCTAAGCTGCCATCAGGATAGAGTAACAAAGTTGGAAAAGAACACAAGTGACTCTCCTTAGTCGCACAAGCTCCTAGAAGATTTGGGAGGGTCAGTATAATCCTAATCATGTTTATAGCACGCGCGCAAAAGCAGATTGACTTAACAATGAAAGAAAAAGTGTAAAAAGTCAATCTGCTTTGGCGCGCGTGCTATAAACATGATTAGGATTATACTGACCCTCCCAAATCTTCTAGGAGCTTGTGCGACTAAGGAGAGTCACTTGTGTTCTTTTCCAACTTTGTTACTCTATCCTGATGGCAGCTTAGATACAGCACTGTTAAATTTTGAATAATTCAATTCAAATTAGCCACCGTGAACACGCGCGCCAAAGAGTACTGACTTCACGTCAGTGCTTTTTTTTTTTTATTAATGGCGTAGTTTCTACTTGTCAAATGTCAAAAAATGACAGCTTCATATACCGGAAGAGCGGGTTATTCAAAATTACACTTCTTATTGGAAAACCCTTTAGATTAGTTTGACACATCGACGAAAAAGAGCATGAACTTTGAAATGATTGTGTAAACTAGATAAAAATGTGGAGTTCGGGAAACTGACGACAGTATTTGATTCGCTGAGACACGTGAGGAGTTCTCCGTCTTGTTTTTTCATCGCGGCTTATGTCCCCGGAGAGACAGTCATAGATGATAACTGTTATCGCCTATTCCACGAAGATTTAGTAAGTTCATTGCGCTTGATTAAAAGAATTATTCTTGCTTACATCTTCCACTCCTTGTTGGAAATTCATAATGTTGTTGATGAAGTGTAGACCAATGTTAAAGACTTGGAAAATGAAAAAAAAAAAAATAATAATAATAGGAGGATGAAAACCATTGGAAAAGGTATAGAATATAACAAAAATTGAAGGAAGAATAATTTACGGGCGATCTGAGATCAGGAAGTGGAGAGGGATGAGTTTTTAAGGGTAAAAAATTTGGTTCAAGCACTGACGTGAAGTCAGGAACTTTTGCGCGTATTTACCATGGTAAATTCGAGTAAGAGTGTCCAATACAGGAGAATGGACAATAGAAGATACGCGCAAAAGTTCCTGACTTCACGTCAGTGCTTGAACCAATTTTTGCGCGTATGTTCTGGGGAACATCGCGTTATCATTTTGCCCAAATGTCTGTAACTTTCTAATTTTTTTACGAAAATGGTCTCAAGCGATCTCAGCGAACTGTAGTGTTTGTTTTTATGTAAAAGTTATGATTTTCATAGTTGGACTCATTTTTGAATTGTGGTTGTCAGTGCTTCGGTACTAAATTAAATAAATTTATTTTCCTTTTATGCATATGATTGTCGTTTTATATGCGTATATTTGGTTTTTTTTACATATTTAAATTCTGTTAGTTTTGCATTGATTCCATTATACAGGGTGAGTCTTTGACCACTGCATTAATTTTAACCAAAGATTCCTCTCATCAAATGAAACACTTTTTTCATTTAACATTTTTCCAAATTCAGCTCAGGTAAAAAGATACAGGCTGTTGAAATTTTGAAAAAAAAATCAGTTTTTATTTTGTAGCTTTGACATCCTTTTTTCGAATGAAATGAATGTTGGCGTAAAGTTTCCTATAACTCTGATACATATTTTCCAAATATTAGTTATTTTCTACTTCTACTGGTTTTCCAGTTATGGACTCGTGGATTCATAAAACTAAACGAAATTAGCATAAAGAAAGCATATCAAGTTTTTCTTGAGTCATTTCAAGAATACTTCATCGTTTTAGAACATTATATTATTCTTCATCATTTCTCCTTAAACGCATCGTTTTCGAGATATTCTTCATTGAATGTTTTAAAATGGAAAACTCCAGAAATATCACTACTTTTCTGGATCCGTCCCTTAGCGTTGGAATCCCGAATCAAGCTGTAAACCACGTTACCATCCCTTATTCTCGTCCGCCAACAATGTCATAGATAATTTATATGCGGGAGTGTATTAGCACATTGTGAAATCTTTAACGCTTGTAACTTTTTACTTGAGCCGAATCTGGAAAAATGGTAAAAGAAAAAAGTGTTTGATTTGATGAGAGGAATCTTTGGTTAAAAGTAATGCAGTGGTCAAAGACTCACCCTGTATATGTTCAAAGGGGGTTTCCCGTCGTCAACATACAGTTGTACAAACGTTATAGATTGTATGTTTGAAAATAAATAAATAAATACACTCGCAAATATAGCTGTGAGGGACCATTTTGACTTAACCACAACTCTAAAGCCCGACCAGCCTGCCTTTTGCGAAGGAATCCAGACATCGAGGATATGTTTACGACCGCAGCGAATTTCACGGGGCATCCGCGTATACTTGAGGGACCCCTTTGGCCGATCCCGTTCGGGAATATCCCACGCTTCCCGTGGGCGGACCCGCGACTATAATTCGACCGGAATTCATTATGCTTTCGCCCCCGTTCCTATTCTCGTCGCCCACGGACGAAGACGCGAACGAATAAGGAAAGTTTCACTAAAAAAAAAAAAAAAATTAAAAAGGACTGACTCAGTGCCGGATGATGATGATTGGGATCGAACCAAGCCAATACCATCTGAATCTTAAATGACACCTAGGCGGTATTGAACAAGCGCTATGTGTGGAATTGGCGTAATCGGCGGCAAAACAATTGCAGGAAACTGCTTAATCGCTTAGTTCTTCGGTCAACAGATGCCGCTAAAATCCCAGAAGGCGCCTGCTACTCTTTGGACTGGTGTGAATCATTTTTTGTTTTTTTGTCGAATTTCGCCAAGTGGTCTTTCGGTTATGGCCGTTTTAATTTTACTGAATATTTCCGAAATTGCTCTTTTGGGAGAGAAACTCCAGAAAAACCATTGAATATTAAAGTCTTATCACTACTCATCTATACTGCTCCACAAAAGCTAAAGTTCAGTAAGTTTCAAAAGTTGAGAAATCTGAATGGTTACCCAATTATCCAACTCATTATTTTGCCCATTACTTTATGTTTCAAGGTTTCAGGTGAAAATTTATTTTTGTGCGTATGTTCTGGGGAACATCGCGTTATCATTTCGCCCAAATGTCTGTAACTTTCGAATTTTTTTACGAAAATGGTCTCAAACGATTTAGTTCGACTCCCCAATGAAGAATTCGAGGTCAAATTTGATTCTGTCCGGCCGTTGCCACGATAACTTGAGAACGGAAAGAGATAGCGAATTTTCAGGGGGTGGTGTATCCTAATACGACAGACGAGTTTGTTAATGGGCATAATCGGCCCAATGGTTTCCGAGTAATAATTTTGTTTTCAACCAATATAGATCCGATCGAATTGAAACTTGATGAATAGTTGTAGAATATAAACCTAAGCACGTTTGTGAACTTTTGTGAGAATCGTATCGCTAGAAAATTATTAAAAAATATTTTTGTTGTCACGATAACCTGAGAACGGAAAGAGATAGCGGCTTGAAGATTTCAGGTTAGGTTGTGCATCTGAGTGCGACATTTGAGTTTGTTTATGAGCATAATCGGCCAAACGGTTCAAGAGTTATAGCCATCTGAAATTTGGTTGTTTTTTGTTCCTCATTAACTCGAAAAATACTAAACCGATTGAATCGAAACATGGTTATTAGTTGTAGAATGCCATCGCGAAAATTCTTGCAAAATTTCGTGAGGATAGTATTTGTGGAAAATTTTGAAAAAATCATTGAAAATCGAAAAAAAAAACTATATATCAGTAACTATTCGTCTGAAATTGCTAAAATTTCGCATGAGCCTTTAGAACCTAACTCTTTTGCCAAGTTTCAAGTTTTAACACGATCGGTTAAATATTGTTGGAGATTTTAGCAGTGAGTTCAGTAGATAGGTGACCGTTGCCTCGATAACTTTCGAACGAATGGAGATAGGGACTTGCAATTTTCAGAGTAGGTTGCGTATCCGAATGGTAGAGTTGAGTTCGTTTTTGGACATAATCGGTCTAACGGTTTCCGAGTTATACCCACCTGGAATATTATGTCCTTGATAACTCAAAAAATAAATACCTATTCGATCGAATTGAAGCTTGGTAACTAGTAGTAGAAAATCAACATAAAGACGTGTTTAAAATTTTTCAAGAACCGTTCCCCTAGAAAATTAGAAAAAAACGACGAAAAAAAAATTGGTTCAAGCACTGACGTGAAGTCAGATGATTTTGCGCGTATGTTCTATTGTCCATTCTCCTGTATTGGACACCCTTAATCGAATTTACCATGGTAAATTATGTTGTCCATTCTCCTGTATTGGACACTCAATTCGAATTTACCATGGTAAATTCGAATTAGGAGTGTCCAATAACAAAATAGGACAACTGTTCTTTCAGCTGAACTGTTTTTCCCACCTTCTGAACCCGTCCTCGACCAAACCGAGTGTGGCTCCAGCGGGACGTCTCCTCGCCGAGTCCAACCCTTCCCGGTCATACTCCGACCACCAAACGCTCGTTCGCGATCTTTCAAGGCACACCGGGCCGATCCTTTCTTGTTTCGTGCTCGAAACGAGTCTCCGGACGCGCTGGAATTCGGATTTAGAATTCTCGGAAAGGCGGCTCTCGGACCTAGCGCCGATTATATATACATTTGGGGTCGGCGAGAAGATGAGGTAATGCCGCCCGCGGCCACGACGTCCGTAAAGAAGAGATCTCTCGGACGAAGGTTAGAATTCCACCAACGGTCGAAGGAATCCTTCGGATTGCAGTTCAGTGACCATCGCTCTGCGGCTTCTATGAATCGTAGAAAATGCCGCGAATTCGCGTGGTTAATGAAGGCTTGTCTAATTTCTGGTTTCGTTTTGCATTACTGTAAAAACGTGAAAATAATTGAGTTTTTGTTCTATTTAATAGAATAAAATTGGTTCAAGCCCTGTAGACAGGAGCTTTTTGGCGCTCTTGTTCAAACAGACAAATCATATCTCTGAAAGTATTGGTTTCTCAGAGTTGGGAATTATATCAATGGATTCCTATGATAGAAATGCATCATGAAAGAAATTAAATTTAAAAGTGTCGTTTCAAAAGAATGCTTCAAACATTATCTTATAAAAAAGAGCAATCTACAATGCTTCAATGCCTTAATGCTTCAAAAATTGTCATTAAATTTATTTATCAAGATTAAATGAGCAATCTGCAATGATTCAACCTAGTGGAATGGGTTGTTGCAACTTACACTCGGTGCGTAGTTTTCACAACTCGAAATACCTAAGGAAAGTATCATCGAAATGTCTAGAGCAAGGCTGGAGACAATCATAGCAGATTTTCCATTTATTCCTGATATTTGAGTAGAGGATTACGAACAAATTGTTTTATTAGTTCAAAATATATTAATAAAATACTATCCTCTTTTCATAATTTAAAATTTGATAGTTCATACCACTAACACATTCTTTTCTGTATTATGAACCTTAACTCAAGAAAAAATGATTGATACACAAATGTAGATCCATATTTCAGTATTTTTTTGCTAGCAACATTATGAAAATACTGTATATAGGAACATGTCTCACTACTTAAGGAAGTAAAAGGTAATATTAACCTCAGTGGTCAACGAACAGTAATTTCTTTTGATGATTCCATTATGTTCTTCTTTCCTATTGCCTCCATAAACTACATCAAAACAGTCTAGTATATATTCACAAATTCGAGAATCGAATACTTGCTTTCCAAGAGAAAATAACAACTATGAATTGACAATCTCTAATAGCTAGAAAAGATGACATTTATGAATAATGATCACGGACAGATTCTGTGTTCACATTCTGTGAATACGTAGAACTTACGATGTATTATTGAAACTTGGGAACATCATATCTCCGAAATTAGCTTGTTATGGTTGAAAATGATAACAATGGATTCTTATGATGAAACTGCATCTTAGAAAAATTTAAATTCAAAAGTTGTAATGTAAAAAAAAATATTTTTTTTCATTACTCCGAAACTGTAAGACCGATTTTGCCCAATAACGAACTTAACCGAGATATTTATCCCTCAAACCTACTCTGAAAATTTCAACTGTCTAGCTCATTCCGTTCGAGAGTTATCGTGTTAACGGCCGGACAGAATCGATTTCGACCACGGATTCTTAATCAGTGAGTCAAACCAAATCGTTCAAGACCATTTTCAGCCAAAAATTAGAAAATTACAGACATTTGGGCAAATTGATAAGCACTCTGTTTCGAGGAACAAGAGCGCCAAAAAGATTAACGGGCAACTCCTCACTCTGACAGTAACAATAACATGCCTTTTCTCTGCTCCTGGGAAATTACCTGTTAACCTTTTTGGCGCTCTAGTTCCTCGGAACTGAGTGCTTATCAATTTGTATGAATTGTCATAATGTCAACTTATTTTCCTGAGACATGACAGTTTTCTGGCCTGAAAGTTGACGAAAAGCGAATATAAGGGTAAAACACAGTCAAATAAACCCCCATGTGGCGATATTATGTCGAAAAGTGAAAATTAAGAATATATATCCTAGGTAAGTATCGACGTTTTATTCCAATACCGGAGATCGATAAGATCGTTCGAGGAGCCCGATAGCCGGTCGGTCTGACCCGTCGGGTTTCGGAACGAGAGAAGGCGGGCTCAAATCCCGGAAAGGGAATTACACTTTTTTGCGCTCTTGTTCCTCGGATCTGAGTGCATATGAATTTTTATTTAAGATGCAGTTTCACCATTAAATTCCATCGATATCATTTTCAACTCCAACAAGCCAATACTTTCGGAGATATGATTTTTCTAAATTTCCATTATGAATCGTACGTACTTCTTAGTTTTCACAGAATGCTATAATTATTCTATCTAAGCTTTATTATATGAACTGTGTTCATACTCGTATATTTCATCCTGTTCTATAAGAAAGAGTCAAATTCATTTCAGCTATTTTAATTTGATTTCTTCCATGGTGCAGTTCTCATTCTCAGATTGCTCACTTAATCTTGATAAATAAACTATTATTTGAATTGAATTTCCTTTATGATGCAGTTCTTTCATTAGAATACATTGATATAATTCCCAACTCTGAGAAACCAATACTTTCGGAGATATAATTTGTCTGTTTGAACTAGAGCGCCAGAAAGCTCCTGTCCACAGGGCTTGAACCCATTTTTCATTTAAATTTACTACTCGACATTATCCTGATCTCTATTGAGGTCCTAATTGCCTCTGACAAATGCCTTGTGTTTCTAACTCAGAATCAAATATTTATGTATCCTTAAATGTTTACTTGAGAGATATACCTAGTATTCCCGGTAATTTGACTCATTGTCATCATGGTTTTTTGATCGCTTAAGTTTATTATTCGTAATAATATTCTACCATCATAAAAAACTTAACTTATCAGCAATAAATTTGCGCAGTATAAGTTTCTGCCTATGGCAACTACGTCTCATTCAAAGAAATCCAATCCACGATGATTGCAATGTGTAACGTGACACTAAAAAAGGACGGTTAATAAGAAACAGGTATTTCTAAAGTTTTCGACGTTCTTACTCGATGTCAATGGGTGTTTTAAAACCGGAAAATATGACACGATCCAAAGGTTTAACCGTTTATGGGGAATTTTAATTTTTTCGCAGGTTGATACCTATATCATTTAATTTTTCGGGTGGGTTTATTTTGTGCTCAAGGTCGTACTCGACGAATTGATATCGAGATACTTCCTAGATTTGCTTATGTAATGTCAAATATGATCGTTGGGTTAATAAGTTACTCGAAATACAGGATGTCCCATCGTCAGTGCTCATTAGAAGTTTACGGAGAAATATATTGCTCTAAGTAATCATTGAAGGATACTGTGGGAGGTATATTCATTATCCAATTGTTTCTTTCTGGGTTTTCTGTCCCAAACTCTGAAAAATATTCGATTTCATAAATTCAAAGGAACCTACAATAAAATTCACTTTGGAAATAGAGAAAAATAATCAGCTTTCTTTTCTAGATGTTTCGATAATTAAGTATCCGAACCGTTTAGAACCGAGTGTCTTCAGGAAGGAGACACATTCAAATAGATATTTAAATTCCTATTCAAACCACCAGTAACCACCAATAGCAATCTACTATGCTATACAAATGGAACAATGCACGCTTCAAGAACGCATTGAAATTATTAAAATTCACTATAAAAATGGTGAAAATTTGGCAGAGACGGTTCGTAAACTCGAACATTTTAGGGTCGTCGTGAAGCACCTTGTCGGACCGCAATAAAGAAATTGGTGGAAAAATTCGAGCTGTTGGGACAAGTTAGTTATGTGAAGAATAAAACCCGTGCACGTCGCTCAAGAATAGCCGAGAATATTGCTGCTGTAGCCGAAAGTGTTGAAGAAAACCCAGGTTTGTCCATTCCTCGTCGTTCTTTGGAATTAGGCATTCCACAAACGTCATTACACCGTATTTTGCATAAAGATTTGGGTCTTAAGACTTATAAAGTTCAGTTAACACAAGAACTCAAGCCGGCCGATCATCAACAACGTCGTGTTTTTGCTGATTGGGTCGTTGAAATGCATCAAAATGATCCGGAATTCCATCGAAAAATCATCTTGAGTGATGAGGCCCATTTCCACCTCGGTGGCTTCGTCAACAAGCAAAATTGTCGCATCTGAGGCCCGGAAAACCCAAGAGTTATTGTTGAAAAGCGTCTCTATCCTCAACGTGTGACTGTTTGGTGCGGTTTATGATCCGGCGGAGTCATTCTACCTTACTTTTTCGAAAATGAGGCTGGAGCAACAGTTACGGTGAATGGATTGCGCTATCGAGAGATGATTAATGATTTTTTATGACCGGAATTGGATGGTATTGATCTGGACAACGTTTACTTTCAACAAGACGGCGCTACGTGGCACACAAGCAACGAAACCATTGATCTTTTGCGGGAAAAGTTTCCGGACCGTGTTATCTCTCGAAGAGGTGATCACAATTGGCCACCGAGATCTTGTGATTTAACACCTTGCGACTTGTTCCTTTGGGGCCACGTGAAAGAGAAGGTCTACGCCAATAGGCCAGCGTCGATTCAAGACCTCAAAGATGGAATTCGTGAGGCTATCGAGGACATAGGGCAGCCACTTTGCGATTTGGTTATGGAAAATGTCATTAAAAGGATATGGTCCTGTAAGCGTGGTCGTGGTGGTCATTTGCCTGATGTTATTTTCCACTATTAACGGCATAGCTTCTTCTTTATAATGAAATAAACATCCTATCATTTATATTGAAAAATGGCATTTTTCTTTGAATATCAAAATATCACCTCTTATTGGAAAACCCTTTATTTTTTGGAGATTTTCGTCTACATAGGACGCTTATGTTCAAAATATCGTAATTCCTTGAATATCCATCGCACACAATAATTATTCTTGCTCACGACAGATCTATGCATATTGAATAAATCCTGAAAATCTCCAATCAATCGATAAACCAGTTTAGACAAAACGATTTTTTTCAGAGTACCTACTATATCTTTATTACCGTTTTGAGGTTTCTAACTTACGAGCTTCATAACTCCTAGAAAAATTATATTAGAGTAATAAAAGTACCCTTTTATTGAATGTGGATCCTTGATCTAAAAACTTCCGATAGTGGTTTGATCTAGGACGAAAACAAATTTTCGATGATTTTTTTACGAAATTTTCCGGTTTCGCAAAAAAAAAATTTCTTCGATTGATATAAAAATAATAACGTTCATAGAATCGAGCCCGTAGAATAAGAAAATGCGATCAGATATTTAAAAAAAAAATTATTTTTCAAATGACGCTTCTCGGAAGTGAAATTTTACTTAATATAACCTCATTTTCAAGATGCACTAATCCTTAATTAGTCAAGCTAACGAAATGAAATTTACATATGATGTAGATACATCCTTCGTCCACACATAGCCGAAATTTCAGATGCGCAGTTGCCGCGGTTTGGGGAGATCGCGGATCGGCCTGCGGGTCCATTTTCACGGGTTTTCCACGGGCTTTAACTCGCGATATGTGGAAAATAGGGAAAAATTGTTAGCACCATTGGATTCTACGACCCCGAATTCATAAAAAACAGTCATGATTTAGTTGAAGTTGGATGATCGATATTTTAACAATTTTTCCTTACATATGCAAGGAAATTTTTTTGACCAAAAAAATTATTTTCTTCGAATTACATGACAATTATAATATTCATAGAATCGAACCCGTAGAATAAGAAAATGTAAACAGATATTTTCTAAAAAATTTATTCTTCAAATGACACAACTCGGAAGTAGACATTTTTGTCTAAACACGAAACGCATGTTCAGGAAGTCGTAATTCCCATAATATCATTCGCACAGAATTATTATTCTTAGTGAGGACAGATCAACTCATAAATAATACGTCCTGAAACTTTCAAATTGATTCATGGACTAGTTTTGACGTGAAGCTCCTTCAAGTAAATTGACTTTTTAATGACCGATTTCAGAAGATCAACTTCCGACCTTCATAACTGCCAAAAAAAATATAGTAGGACAATAAGAGTTACCTATTCACAAAGGTGGATCTTTTACCCACAAACTATCGAAAGATGTTTGATCTAGAACGAAAAAAATTTTGTGATGATTTTTTCAAGGAATATTTTCTAAGTACGTATTAGCGGAATGGGACGTAGGGGGAAAATGGCTATAAAAACCGAACTTCTGGACCGATTTTGATAAACGATACCTTTTCCTGGATTCGCATGAGACGTAGAATTCAGATTTAATATTTATTACACGATACAACAACTAATTTAGCTGATAAAGGTTGTTTCCCACCCAAAAATTTTTTTTTAATTTTTGGACGAAATTTTTTGTTTTTATTTTTTTTATAATGTGGCATTACAAAATATACACAACCCTAAATTTTCACCCTTCTATCTAAACCCCTATTTTTTTAATAGACATTTTAGTAATTAATCATTTTTCATCCCACTCGATAACTGATCAATTATCACTTGGTAAGTTATCCCAGAAAAAGAGCTAATTAAAACCGAGCCGCCGTATTCTTTGTGAATGTTTTTCACTCTATTTCGATTAAAATTTCCCTGAGCTCATAGCAAAGCTAAAATTTTTTACAAAAAAAAAATTATCTTTATCAAAGTATCAAGTATTCCTGCTATACTTAGGGCTAGATTTTTTAAAATTTCCGCGTCTTTCTGGATCAAAACTCATTTGCCAGACTATACCGGTGTCACGTCCCAGTAAACAGCACGGAGTAGGGATGAGAACGAAGCCGGTCTACTGTCTTTCTCACCTTTTCTCACTTTTCTTAACCAGATACGTTTGAGTGGGTAGTTCGTACTCCCAATTGAACCCGGTAGGTGGCGCCACAATCGGGTTATAGGTATTTTTTAGAATTACGTGTTTGAGTGGGTCCCTGGATAACTTGGAAATTCAATTGTCCCGGCAGGAGGCGCTGCAATCGGGTTCTAGGTTTTTCGCATTTGGAAATAAAATTGCAACCGCAATAACCGATTTGGCGCAGGCGAAGTTGCTTGGGTCAGCTAGTATTTCAATATTATTTATATTTCATTCATATTTCATTCTGAACGTGAGCAAACATACTCTCTGTAATCTGATTGATTTTTTTTTGTTTCAGGCGATTGGTTAAAAGTTACCAACCCAAAAAGAAAGAAGAAGATGAATTTACGCAGTAGGTATTTTAGAATTCAATTACTTGAAACATCTATTTAAAAAATTGGTTCAAGCACTGACGTGAAGTCAGAATCTTTTACCGTATGTTCTATTGTCCATTATTGTGTATTGGACACCCTTAATCGAATTTACCATGGTAAATTATGTTGTCCATTCTCCTGTATTGGACACTCTTAATTCGAATTTACCATGGTAAATTCGAATGAAGTGAGAATTGAAAAATAATTTTTTTCATCAAATTTATTTTCACTCCCTGTATAACCGGAAGTGCTTGGGCTTCGAAAATATTTTAGCTCTGTAGAGAATTTCAAGCGATATCATAATCCCAATTTTCAGATTTCAAATATGTCCAGTTCTCCAGAAACGTCTAATAGGCACTCGAACTTGGGACACCCTGTAGAACAGCGCGCCAAAAACGGGAAAATATTCACAACGAATATCCGCTAGAACATTATGAAATTTACGGATTTACGAACGAATAACGCACCGCAAACGGTGACCTTGGCGTTTCATCAATCTCGAAATTAATACATCCATTAAATTTAATTTCCTCTTTTAATCAACGTCGTACTTTCGAATGACCATCATCCATCCCAAAAACGACGGCGAATTTCGTTCCCCGGGTTTCCCGTTCGAAAGCGACCACCCTTTTTCGGCGCTCTTGTTCCTCGGAACTGAGTGCTTATCAAGTTGCCCAAATGTCTGGAATTTTCGAATTTTTCGAGGAAAATGGTCTCAAACGATTTGGTTCGACTCACTGATCAAGAATCCGAGGAGTTAGAGGATTGAAATTTGCAAGGAGGGTGTGGAGCGTAAGTATCTCGGACAAGTTCGTTAATGGGCGAAATCCATCAAGCGGTTTCGGAGTTATGGTCGATTTTAGTAAAACACATTTTTTATGAATATTTCCGAAACCGATCACTCGATCTATCTGACCTTTATACGCATGTGAAGTTTTGTATTGACCAGGTTTCCGCAAAGTGTCAAAAAAAAAATTTCAAAATTTAAAAAAAAATTTCTACAATAACTCTCGAACGGAATGAGCTAGGCAGTTGAAATTTTCAGAGTAGGTTAGGGAGATGAATATCTCGGTTAAGTTCGTTATTGGGCAAAATAGGCCAGATGGTTTCGGAGTAACGAAAAAAAAAATTTTTTTTAAGCAACAAATTTCATATTCCATTTTTATTTATTTTCACCATTAAAATCCATCGATATCATTTTCAACTCCAACAAGCTAATACTTTACGGGATATGATTTTTCTAAATTTCAATAATGAATCGTACTTCTACGTTTTCACAGAATGCTATAATTATTCTATCTGTGATTTATTATATGGTCTGTGTTCATACTCGTACATGTCATCCTGTTCTATAAGAGAGAGTCAAATTCATTTCAGCTATTTTAATTTGATTTCTTCCATGGTGCAGTTCTCATTCTCAGATTGCTCATTTAATCTTGATAAATAAACTATTATTTGAATTGAATTTCCTTTATGATGCAGTTCTATCATAAGAATACATTGATATAATTCCCATCTCTGAGAAACCAATACTTTCGGAGATATAATTTGTCTGTTTGAACTAGAGCGCCAGAAAGCTCCTGTCCACAGGGCTTGAACCCATTTTTTTTTCCCGAAGTCGCGATACGACCGTGTCTTAATTTACGAGAAGCGGGGCTGGGGCGTTTATTTAAAGAATTCCATAGTGCACTTAGCGCTCTCTCGGTTCAGCAGGGTCAAATAATAAAATCTTTATTGGTTCGTATGAATGAAATAATTATTCCTCCGTTGACTGGTTAATCTCGTGTTTATTATTATAATTCTTCGAGAGTGAAATGGTTCTTGTTTCCAAGAGGACAATGGACCTTGTTTTTCCAGATATTTTTAAGAAAATGAAGGGTTTCATCGATAAATACCAAATGTTCCAAAATAAAGGGTTTACCAATGAGAGGTGTTATTTTGATATTAAAAGAAAAATGCCATTTTTCAATATAAATGATCGGATGTTTATCTAATATATAAAATTTCCATGTCAGAATGTTAGTTACCGTACTCCTCCGAAACGGCTGTGCCGATTTTTACCAAATTTTATATGCGTATTCAGTAGGTCTGAGAATCGGCTACTATCTATTTTTCATACCCCTAAGCGATAAGGGTTGTTCACCCTTAAACAATTTTTTTTTAATTTTTGGATGAAATTTTTTGTTTTTATTTTTTTATAATGTGGCATTACAAAATACATACAACCCTAAATTTTCACCCTTCTATCACCAACCCCTATTTTAGTAATTAATCATTTTACATCCCGCTCGATAACTGATCAATTATCACTTGGTAAGTTATCCCAGAGAAAGAGCTAAATAAAACCAAGTCGCCGTATTTTTTGTGCATGTTTTTATCTCTATTTCGATTAAAATTTCCCTGAGCTTATGGCAAAGCTAAAATTTTTTACAAAAAAAAATTATCTTTATTAAAGTATCAAGTATTCCTGCTATACTTAGGGCTAGATTTTTTTTAAATTTTCGCGTCTTTCTGGATCAACACTCATTCGCCAGACTATACCGGTGTCACGTCCCAGTAAACAGCACGGAGTAGGGATGAGAACGAAGCCGGTCTCCTGTCTTTTTCACCTTTTCTCACTTTTCTTAACCAGATACGTTTGAGTGGGTAGTTCGTATTCGCAATTGAACCCGGTAGGTAGCGCCACAATCGGGTTGTACGTATTTTTTATAATTATGTACTTTTTTGAGTGGGTCCCTGGATAACTTGGAAATTCAATTGTCCCGGTAGGAGGCGCTGCAATCGGGTTCTAAGTTTTTTTCTAAGATTTTTCGCATTTGGAAATAAAATTGCAAGCGCAATAACCGATTTGGCGCAGGCGAAGTTGCGTAGGTCGGCTAGTTACTTTATATTTTCTTGCTCCAGTTTCGGGAAAAATGTCAGTCAATTGTCGAAATAAAAATGTTTACCATGAATTGGTTAATTGTAACTGCATTGGGTGGTAAATATTTTTAAATTGTCGCATACGATTCCAAATGTTTATTATAATGAATAACACCGCAACATCGGCACAACAATAATATGCGTAATATAAACAATTCAATGCCTATGCTTACATCATCGAAAACAATTTCTTAGGTGTTCCGTTTCTATCCATGAACGCGAAATGAAGCTCATGTAATTAACAATAACTTCGATGTAATTTCATGGAACTTGGAATCGTGAGAATTTGAAGGTTACAATCATAGACTAGGCTACGATGACATACATCGTGTACCCATTTACAAAGAATACTTTGTTTTAAATTATTTCTTGCTTCATTGAAAAACTAGCAGCCAAAAAAGGATGTATAGTTCAAGATGCTACTTTTCGAGATATGAGCATTTTTCCTGGAAGTAGTTGCAGGGGACTGTTTGGTATGGCAACATAATAATAAAACATTACTTATAAAAGAATATCTCTCAAAAAAGAGAGGAAGAGAACAAACTCTTAAGGAGAAGACGCGGGAAGATGGAACACAATGTTTCATTTAATTTTCTTTTCAGATACACATCATGTAGAGCGTTCAAAATATTGACAGACGAAGTGAACGACTTGGCCGGTCAACACGAGGTTATAGCGGAAGATTTACAGTCCAAAGTGATCAAAGAACTGAATGCATTAGTGAAAGATCTGCGAGAAGAGAGGAAGGTGAGATACTTTTTTTATAGGATGTTGGTAGGCGCAAGGCTGCCCTTTATTAACTTACTATGGAAGGATCAAATTTGTGAGTTACTGGACTCCAGTCGCTCACCATGTTCAGGATTGGATTACTAATAGGTTCCCCAATCCCTAGGTGTCCATATGACCGTTGTTTCCAGACACCGTTAAGCTACAGCCTGTAGGCCCCCACCCTTGCTTCGGCCCTCACCGGAATCTTACCCAATATACTCCAATCTTCTTCTTCTTTTACCGCGGTGCCGTCCCAGGCTGAACTGAGGCCTCCAGGCCCATTGTTCTCCCGCTTACCAAACTCGTGAGACTCAGTCCAAGAAGCACGCTGACAGGAATGCCGCGAGCTTAAAAGGAGAAGTCCCTCTCACCGTAGGAATCGTAGGTGTTGGGTTGCCTAGGTGTATGACCCTCAATTCCTTAAGGTTGTTACAGTCGAACAGAATATGTTCAGCTGTTTCTTCCATGCTCTTGCACCAGCGACACAGAGCGCTATCGGCCAATCCCATCCTATTCAGATGTTTGTTGAACTGGTGACCAGTTAGTAATCCAGTCACCAGGCTCAATTCTCTTCTTTCGAGTGAAAGAAGTTTCTTTACTTCAGACTTTGACGATGGTTTCTCAATGAGAAGCCTTGATTGCCTGAGTCCTACTCCCATGTTCCATACACTGGAGAAATTCCTGTCCAAACGATTCTTGAAGAATGTTTTAACCGAGGTACGACATACTGGAAGCGAGGGCTCAGGACCTATATATGGTATCCGAGCCCCCTGCTTCGCCAGCTTATCTGCCTTAACATTACCTGAAATCTCCGAGTGAGCCGGACACCAGATGAGTTTTACAACGTTACCAGCGCCCAGCCTTCGCAGAGCCCTGCTGCATTCGCCTACTAAGTAGGAGTTTATTTTCACATCAGATAGGGATTTTAAATTTCCTTGACTGTCACAACATATATATATATGTACTTGCCAGAGTATCCTAATCGGATGTTTTCCAGCGCGCAGACAAGAACAGCATATAGTTCTGCCTGTATTATAGAGCAGTTCTTCCCGAGAGGGATGTACATGCTCACTCGAGGTCCCACAATGCCTGCACCTGTCCCTGTAGTCGTTACAGAGCCATCTGTGAACCATGTGGGCCCCTCCGGTTTAAGGAGATCACTCCTTGTATCCCATTGGTCTCTATCAGGAACAATCACCCTATAGGGTTCGTTAAAGCAGAATAAGGAGCCCGAACGGTCACTCCTCCGGAGGAGAGATGCATCATCATCCTCCACCTTCTTGAGTGCCCTCGCGTGTCCCCTAAACATTCCGCTGTCACGCCACTGTCCCTGTTCCCAGATTCTTAAAGCTGTCTTCATAGCCCCCTCCTCAACTACAAGTTGCAGGGGAGGTAGCCCCAGCAGGCACTCCATAGCTGCTGTTGGAGTAGATCTCAGAGCACCTGTGATGCTTAAACAAGCTTTTCTCTGAGATCTTGTCAATTTGTTGCGGATATATGACTTCTCCAAAGAAGTCCACCACACCAATGATGCGTAGGTTTGGATAGGCCTCACCACCACAGTATACAACCAGTGAATAATGTGTGGTTTGAAGCCCCATCCATTTCCCACTACTCTCCGAGTAGACCAAAAGATCATCTCGGCCTTTTTCGTTTGTTCCTCAATGTGTTTGTTCCACAGTAGTTTGTGGTCCAGTATCACACCCAGATATCGAACTTGCTCTGTTGGATTGAGCCCTACTCCAAACAGACTTGGAAGTCTCATGTTACAGGGCCCCCTCTTCCTGTCAAAGAGGACCATCTCTGTTTTTTCAGGATTAACCGTAAGATCGTTATTCAGATTCAGATTACTTCTTCTAGCGAAAGGAATCAGCAGCTTGTACAAGTAGAATATCTAAGAAAGCTGTGATTATAATACTTCGTATTTCCAGAAACAACTTCAGGAGGGACAGAGGCTGACCCAGATCCTGCAGACCCAGCTGGACACCTTACATAGGTCGAGGAAGGCCTACGACAAAGCATTTCGCGATGCAGAGAAAGCGTTGGATAATTTCCAGAAGGCGGATGCGGACTTGAACTTGTCCAGAGCGGAGGTAGTCCACGTCTCGTCCGAACGGAAGAACGGCAAAACTAACGCGACGTGTTTTTCAGGTGGAGAAACAGAGAACCAATTACCAATACAAGACTCAAATATGTGATACAACCAAGAACGAATATGCGCAACAGTTACAGAGGACGAACGAGCTACAGAGGCAACACTACAGATCGGGTTTGCCGGAGGTTTTCAGACACCTGCAGGAGCTGGACGAGAAGCGGATCAAAAATATAAAAAACTTTATTTATAGTTCGGTGAAAATTGAACGTAATGTGTTTCCTATAATTAATAAGTGTTTAGAAGGTATACTGAAGGCAGGTGATATTATCGATGAGAAAGAGGTGAGTGATATACCAAAATGTGATTTATATCGGTTAATAACTCAGTTGCACACCGACTCAGAGTCTATCAGGCTTACTAATTGTACAAATAAGTTGATCCACAAGAGTTAGGGATATCATATTAAGTTGTTCTGAGGGGCGTAGAATTTTAAAGACAATATCAAAAACATGATCAACTGCCAATAAAAACTTATTAATTCGATTTGAATGCATATTTTCACCATCTGTTCGTCTTTTTTCTTGAGTTTGGCAGTTTTTCACATTATTCGTAAGATTTAGCATTTCAATATGCAGTTAATTTATTGTTAGTCTCTTTGCGGTATCGAACTTAGTAAATTTCACGAGCTTCTTAAGATGCCAAGACGTAAATTAACAAACGCCGAGGCTAATAGGGCTATCGGTATGCTACAGGGTGGCCTCACTCAAGTCGCTGTGGCAGAAACATTTCAAGTATCGCAAAGTGTAATATCGCGACTCTGGAATAGGTTCAATGAGACAGGTTCGGCGCAGAAAAGACATAGGGTTGGTGGACCAAGAAAAACAACACCCGCACAAGACCGTTTTTTCACCATTTCGGCGAGGAGATATCCTCTTTCTTCATGTAGGATGCTGAGAAATCGACTTTTAAATGCCAATGGTACTGAAATTTCCATTGAAACCATCGGATGTCGTTTGGGGGAGATTAACCTTTGCTTCTAGACGTCCATTGAGGGGTGTTTCGTTAACACGTGAGCATAAACCACAAAGATTAGAATGGGCCATGCAGCATGTTAATCTGAACGTCCAATAGCGTAGTGTACTTTTCAAAGATGAATCCAGATACGGTCGATTTTCAGATTCTCGAAGAATAAGGGAATAGACTATGCCGCGTATACCCCGAAATCGCCGTCATGTGCAAGAGGTTCATCCATTTCGAGGAGGCTCTGTTATGGTATGGGCTGGGATATGTTACAACGGGCGCACAGACCTTCACATTTGTCCTGGCAATATGAATGCTTTACATTATAGGGAACATGTCATTGGCAACGTAGTGCCAAATTTTCATGCTGCCATTGGTGAAGTTTTCCAATTTCTTGACGATAACGCAAGACCACATCGTGCAGCAATAGTAGAAAATGCGAGAGACGAGCGTGGTATTCCACATTTACCAATACCTCCGCATTCGCCAGACTTAAACTGCATAGAACATGCATGGGATATGCTACAAAGAAGACTAGATGATCACCAACCTCCACCAGAAACATTGAATGACCTCAAAGCACTACTGCCTCGTTTAATGGAATGAAATTCCTCATTATATGCTCAACACCCTCGTTGACAGTATGCAACGAAGATGTCAGGCGGTCATTGATGCCCGTGGTGGCATAAAAAGACAAAAAAAAACAATAAAATGTCCGGAAATAAATGTCGTTAAATTTGACCCTATTCTGTTAATCACCCTGTATATGTTGCAGATCAAAAAACTCACGAGCATTTATAGTTTTGAACCTAAAACTATATTAAATTACGTTTTCAGCTCAAACAAAGGTTTCAGAATGTCAGTTGTTTTAATTGAAACGATTATCCCTAACTCTTGTGGAGCAGTTTAGTTGCCCTTTATGTGAAAAATCAAAGGTGACTATAGCTAATTGCTACTCGATGTTATCTTAAACTATTACACCATTGTTCCTATTTATAATGGAAGTGGAAAGGCTTGAGGCATCAAGACTACAAGCGACTGCCTTAGTGGGGAGTGTCATCATCGGATACAGAAGGATTGAGTGACTCCTGTGGACTGTTTTGACAAATCATGCATATACCTCTATCGAGGGCAGGTAGAAGACCGTCAAAAAGATTCCTAGGCTGAGTGGGAGCCTTCTCTGGTTCACAGATGGCTCTAGATGAGCTGCGGGTGTCAGAGCTGGAATATATGGGGCAAGACCTAGGAAAATCTTGAAGCTAAGCATGAGGTGGCTCGCCACAGTATTTCAGGCAGAAATTATAGCTATTGCAGCATGTGAGAGGGAGAATGGAATGAAGGCACCTGGTTGGACCTGGTTTTGATCATCTTTATACCAAATGGATGACTTTCTGTCCAATACGAAGTCCACTGCACTCAGACGTCTCATGACCTTTGCAAAGGGTGTTTGAAAATCGAATATGGTTGGCATAACATCTGAGGTCTTTGCCCAGAGTTTGCCAGTCGGTCCAGTAAACTCATTATGGGCCGGTTTCTCAATTGCGAGTTAACCCAAGGTTGCGGGTAACCCGAGTGTTACGCATTCACGAATATCGCTGAATACATGCGTCAACTCGCAACCTCGAGTTAACTCGCAATTGAGAAACCGGCCCTATATGTCCTACCGAGTTACCATGTAGAAGTTTCCCACCAAGACTTATTCTTATTGTATCCAGCAGCAAATGAAAGTCTAAGGGACATCATCACAGGCCTCATCAGTTTTGGTCCACCATATATTGTATATTGTTGTAGAGGGTAACGTTGCACTCTGACCTTAAGGTTTATTGTGATATTCACGGGTGGGGAAAGGCTGAATTCCGTGTTTTGTCTCATAGGTGGCGTGGGCGATTAGGTATGATCGACCAAGCCGGCTCTGAGAGGCTTAACCCGGTTCAGTTTAGTTGAATTTGTTGAGAAGCTACAGAGTACTGATGAAGGACAAGAAGACAGAAACGCGTCTGCTCTTGCTTTCTCGGCGAATCAATGAACCCCCTGGGGTCTATTTGACTTGTGAAATATATGCATATGTGAAGGGTTTTCCAATAAGAGGTGTTATTTTGAATAGCCCGCTATTTCGTTAGATGTCACTTTTGAAGCTGTCATTTTTTGACATTTGACAAGTAGAAACTACGCCATTAATAAATATGGAACGATACACGCTTCAAGAACGCATTGAAATTATTACAATTCACTATAAAAATGGTGAAAATTTGGCAGAGACGGTTCGTAAAACTCGAACATTTTTGGGTCGTCGTGAAGCACCTTGTCGGACCGCAATAAAGAAATTGATGGAAAAATTCGAGCTGTTGGGACAGGTTAGTTATGTGAAGAATAAAACCCGTGCACGTTGCTCAAGAACAGCCGAGAATATTGCTGCTGTAGCCGAAAGTGTTGAAGAAAACCCAGGTTTGTCCATTCCTCATCGTTCTTTGGAATTAGGCATTCCACAAACGTCATTACACCGTATTTTGCATAAAGATTCGGGTCTTAAGGCTTATAAAGTTCAGTTAACACAAGAACTCAAGCCGGCCGATCCTCAACAACGTCGTGTCTTTGCCGATTGGGTCGTTGAAATGCATGAAAATGATCCGAAATTCCATCGAAAAATCTTCTTGAGTGATGAGGCCCATTTCCACCTCGGTGGCTTCGTCAACAAGCAAAATTATCGCATCTGGGGCTCGGAAAACCCAAGAGTTATTGTTGAAAAGCCCCTCAATCGTCAACGTGTGACTGTTTGGTGCTGTTTATGGTCCGGCGGAGTCATTGGACCTTACTTTTTCGAAAATGACGCTGAATCAACAGTTACGGTGAATGGATTGCGCTATCGAGAGATGATTAATGATTTTTATTGGTCGGAATTGGATGGTATTGATCTGGACAACGTTTACTTTCAACAAGACGGCGCTACGTGCCACACAAGCAACGAAACCATTGATCTTTTGCGGGAAAAGTTTCCGGACCGTGTTATCTCTCGAAGAGGTGATCACAATTGGCCACCGAGATCTTGCGATTTAACACCTTGCGACTTCTTCCTTTGGGGCCACGTGAAAGAGAAGGTCTACTCCAATAGCCCAGCGTCGATTCAAGACCTCAAAGATGGAATTCGTGAGGCTATCGAGGACATAGGGCAGCCACTTTGCGATTTGGTTATGGAAAATTTCATTAAAAGGATATGGTCCTGTAAGCGTGGTCGTGGTGGTCATTTGCCTGATGTTATTTTCCACTATTAACGGCATAGCTTCTTCTTTATAATGAAATAAACATCCTATCATTGATATTGAAAAATGGCATTTTTCTTTGAATATCAAAATAACACCTCTTATTGGAAAACCCTTTATATTAATTATACGAAGCCATTATGAAGGTCCCTATTGGCAGGAACGCTCTGGACTTGTTGATTTATTAACGACGGTATCGCCATTTTTCTTCATTATTATGAAATGGGTAAAACAATTCATCTACGCTCTTATGTTGTTAAATGTTATCAGATTTATGAAAATCATTGATGATCTCTTTAGAACTGATCGACCAGGTTACAAGAACATGAGATCAAAATGGTCGCAATTCTTCGAGTCTGATCGCAAGCTAACCTACCCCAATATTAATAATAATTATCGTCGATGTCGGTGTGTAATGTGAGGGAGACTTTCTGGATTAATCATGCTTTTTCCCCCATTTTCTTACATTGAAACTTAACCCTCTAAATCCATTTATTACAGGACAGCAAGATGGTAATAGAACGATATAAGTCGGGTTTCGAACCTCCAGAAGATATACCGTTCGAGGATCTGTCGAAAAATGGCAGTGATTCGGGCAGTACACACATTGTAAATAATATCCAACCTACCAGTAAGATAAAAGATGGCGTATACACAGTCAAAGGGACCATCTCGGGCAAAGTCATGAGGAAACGTACTGGAATATTTCAAATTTTCGCCAATAGAGGGGTGAGTGATCTATTTGATTCTTCAGAACGTCTTTCATCGGGAGTATTATTGACTTTTCTCAAAATCAAATCAAAAATTCTTTATCCGCATTGTCCCGTATACTGTGGAGAACTGGCACATTCAGCGCATAGACATAGAATAACATAAAGGGTTATCCAATATTTTATGTCTATGATTCAGCTGACATTGTCATAAACATTTAAAAGTTGCACTTGATTCTAGTTATCGATGTTTTGAACGTCGGAATTAGATTTTCTGTGATTCTTTCAGTAGATTTTTGAATAATACTTCTACATTGGTGAATTTGTGGTTTTCCAAATGCTTAAATTTTAGTGGTATACAGGATGATTCGCGAAGAACGTTCGTTAGAATATTTCAAAGAAAAACACTTGAAATTTTATAGTTAGGCTTTGTTGTTGTTTTAATTTTTCAATATGCAGTTTCACCATAAAAATCTATTGATATAATTTTCAACTCTAACAAGCTAATACTTTCGGAGATATGATTTTTCGAAATTTCAATAATGAATCGTTTTTCTATGTTTTTTTTTAATGATAATTTTTGAAGCTTTTTTTTTTAAACGACATTTTTTTTTAATTTAACTTCTTTCATGATGTAGTTCTATCATAAGAATCCATTGATTTAATTCCCAACTTTGAAAAATCAATACTTTCGGAGATATAATTTGTCTGTTTGAACAAGAGCGCCAAAAAGCTCCTGTCCACAGGGCTTGAACCAATTTTTTAACGTAGATTCCAGCTGACCAATAAAAAAAATTGGGGTCTCATTTGAAATAAATGAGTTGTGAGGATTTTGTCATGACCGACTTCGACATTGAAATAGAAACACCCTGTATGTTCAATTAAATTTTAATTAACGAAGAAGATGCATTGGTATGTCTTCTGATAGAAGCTAGAAAATTAGGAATTTTCATGCAAAAATCTACAAGCTATTAACATTGGAATGAAGTCCTATTTGAGAAAATTTAAAGGTTTTTTCAGATTTCACACGAATTTTCTGAGAATAATGTGTAAGTGACACATTAAAACATTGTAGAATCAATGTTAGTGGCCTTTCTGAAAAAATTAGAAGAATCGGTTCTAAGTTCAATATAAGAACCGTCTTCAAAACACAAAATGATCTTAGGTCTTTATTCACGAAAACAAAACCCATGAAAGAAAAACGAAAATAAAAAAACTGTGTATATAATATTCCTTGTATTTGTGGTAAATCATACACAGGAGAAACATCAAGACCACTAGAAGTAAGAAAGTCAGAGCATAAGAATAACTTGAGAAATAGAGACATACAGAAATCAAAAATAGCAGAACATGTATGTACAATCCAAGGAGATCACATGATGGATTGGGTTAATACAAGGATTCTGATGACAGAAACTGATTATATTAAAAGGAAACTTAAGGAGTCAACTTGTATTTTATTGAACAGAGAATGCAATTTTGCAAATTGCTCAATTGTTATTGACCATATTTGGCTAAATTTATTGAAAAAGGAGTTGGAACTTGGAAATTTCTATGCGAAGTAAAACTATGTTAGCTATGATTTTTAAATACTGTCAATGTGACAATTCTTGAATTTCACAAAATAACTATCAACAAAATAATTCTAAAGATTTTCATTAAGCGTCTGACGAAGGAGTCTGATATAGACTCCGAAACGTCACGATATAGTTGTTTCTTCGTTGATGTTGTTTCGTTGTTGTTTGTTAGGCAACATTGTTCAATTGATTGCTTCTGACAAATATCTGGTGTTTCTTACGCAGAAGCAAATCACAAAATAATAAATTTTTATTTTATAGATCATTTTCAGAGTTTGGGAGAGAAAACCCAGAAATAAACCTTTCAATATCTGGGTATTATATTTAAAAAACGGAAGTTGGTATCATCTCCGGTGAAACCGAATGTCGAACGAATCTGAAATTTTTTCAAATAATTCAACTCTCGTAACAAAGCTTACCTATAAAATTTCATGTGTTGATCTCCAGTTTTTCTTTGAAATATTCTGACGAACGGTCTTCATGAACCACCCTGTATGTCGATTTCGTATGGATTTGATATGGATGTTTGAATGGAAATTTTCAATTAAATTGCTACATTGTGTCTTCAATTAATTCGTATTCTTTGTACTCATTTTGCTGATGGTGATGGCACGACTTCGTTGACTTTAACTTACCTTAAACAATTTTAGTAAGTATGCTGACTCCAACTTAGCATGACATCAATGTAACATAATTTGTGACGTCCATAACACTGATGCATCCCTTACTCACAATAACGAATTGTTCAACAATTCTTTTGGAATATTTTTGGTTTTAATTAACACGATTTTATTTAATTTTTTCGATTTTTCTTCTTGTGAATATAACTGGCAAAATTTGGAATTACTAGAATTAGACTTTGTTTCATTTAATATCGAATTGTTGTGGCGATTTAACTAGTTTTTTAAAAATATTGATTAAATTGACCTGGGGCATCATTTGCAAAGCTTTTGTTAGCTTAAAGCTTGATATTTTTTTCTATAGGCATGTGCTAATGCTTTTATTTTTCATGCAAACAGAAGCTTACAGAAGTCTGTATGGCAATCAAGGTATGTGCTTCATTTAGGCTTCATTTTCTTCACACGATTCTTAAAAAAAAAAAAAAATAATTTCGTTTCTAAAGCACTGCACATTATTAATTTTCGATTCGAAACTTTCCGAAATTTCGTACAAGAATGATCTGATGATATTTCGAATGTAGCATGCTGCAATTTCCGATGGAAAGGACGACATGAGCGACCTACCACCGAATCAGAGGCGGAAAAAGTTGTCTCAGAAGATCGAGGAGCTGAAGGGTAAGGTGTCCCAAGAGTCGGCCGCCAGGGACGGACTGATGAAGATGAAGAGCGTGTACGAGGCCAATCCGGCCCTGGGAGATCCCATGACAGTTGAAGGTAATTCAGGTTATTTTGATATTCAAAGAAAAATGCCATTTTTCAATATTAATGATCGGATGTTTATTTCATTATAAAGAAGAAGCTATGCCGTTAATAGTGGAAAATAACATCAGGCAAATGACCACCACGACCACGCTTACAGGACCATATTCTTTTAATGAAATTTTCCATAACCAAATCGCAAAGTGGCTGCCCTATGTCCTCGATAGCCTCACGAATTCCATCTTTGAGGTCTTGAATCGACGCTGGGCTATTGGCGTAGACCTTCTCTTTCACGTGGCCCCAAAGGAAGAAGTCGCAAGGTGTTAAATCACAAGATCTCGGTGGCCAATTGTGATCACCTCTTCGAGAGATAACACGGTCCGGAAACTTTTCCCGCAAAAGATCAATGGTTTCGTTGCTTGTGTGCCACGTAGCGCCGTCTTGTTGAAAATAAACGTTGTCCAGATCAATACCATCCAATTCCGGCCATAAAAATCATTAATGATCTCTCAATAGCGCAATCCATTCACCGTAACTGTTGCACCAGGCTCATTTTCGAAAAAATAAGGTCCAATGACTCCGCAGGACCATGAACCGCACCAAACAGTCACACGTTGAGGATAGAGAGGCATTTCAACAATAACTCTTGGGTTTTCCGAGCCCCAGACGCGACAATTTTGCTTATTGACGAAGCTACCGAGGTGGAAATGGGCCTCATCACTCTAGATGATTTTTCGATGGAATTCCGGATCATTTTCATGCATTTCAACGACCCAATCAGCAAAGACACGACGTTGTTGATGATCGGCCGGTTTGAGTTCTTGTGTTAACTGAACTTTATAACTCTCAAGACTAAATTTTTATGCAAAATACGGTGTAATGACGTTTGTGGAATGCCTAATTCCAAAGAGCGACGAGAAATGGACGAACCTGGGTTTTCTTCAACACTTTCGGCTACAGCAGCAATATTCTCGGCTGTTCTTGAGCGACGTGCACATGTTTTATTCTTCACATAACTAACTTGTCCCAACAGCTCGAATTTTTCCACCAATTTCTTTATTGCGGTCCGACAAGGTGCTTCACGACGACCCAAAAATTATCAAGGAATAACTGCTAAAGAAATTTTTTACAGTTGAGAAGAATATTTTAGTTTTGTTCAAGTTTTAATTTCTTAACTTAGTTATCTTTCCATTTATCGTTTTCTTGATCCGTCCTTTCTTTTTCAGGACAACTGAACGAGAGCAGCCACCGGCTAGAAAAGCTCCAAGTGGAGCTGAAACGGTTCCAGGGCTATCTGGACGAGGCGATCAAGAACCACAACGGTTCCAGCAACTCCGCCAACAACTCACCCCGTTTGATCAACGGCTCCAGGCATCATAGGAACTCCGGAGGTAGCGCCGCGGAGGAGGAGTCGCTGAGTAGGTCCGCGAGCGACAGTAGCGTCACCAATCCGACGGTGAACCACAACAAACAGTCGATACCTGGTACTCCGCAACTCAACGACCACGGGTAGGTGTAGACTTTGAAGTATTCGATGTTATTTCTTTTCTGTATTCGGAATTTACTTAGTTTCAATGCTGGTGTCGTTCATTGTCGTCTTCAAGGCGCTTGTTTTTCTATTTCGGCGCTGGACGATCTTCGTGTTGTCACCTGACGACCGTATTCCTCGAAAAATCGACGAGTGTTTGCAAATGATACCTAGACACACTTGCCGAATTTTCGCTGAATCAATAAATAAACTGCTCCACAAGAGTTAGGGATAATCGTTTCAACTAAAATAACTGACATTCTCAAACCTTTGTTTGCGCTGAAAACGTAATTTAATATAGTTTAGGTTCAAAACTATAAATGCACGTAAGTTTTTTGGTCTGCAACATATACAGGGTGATTAACAGAATAGGGTCAAATTTAACGACTTTTATTTCCGGACATTTTATTGTTTTTTTGTCTTTTTATGCCTTCAATACAAGGTATGGCCACCACGGGCATCAATGACCACCTGACATCTTCGTTGCATACTGTCAACGAGGGTGTTGAGCATATCTTGAGGAATTTCATTCCATAAACGAGGCAGTAGTGATTTGAGGTCATTCAATGTTTCTGGTGGAGGTTGGTGATCATCTAGTCTTCTTTGTAGCATATCCCATGCATGTTCTATGCAGTTTAAGTCTGGCGAATGCGGATGTATTGGTAAATGTGGAATACCATGCTCGTCTCGCGCATTTTCTACTATTGCTGCACGATGTGGTCTTGCGTTATCGTCAAGAAATTGGAAAGCTTCACCAATGACAGCATGAAAATTTGGCACTACGTTGCCAATGACATGTTCCCTATAATGTAAAGCAGTCATATTGCCAGGACAAATGTGAAGGTCTGTGCGCCCGTTGTAACATATCCCAGCCCATACCATAACAGAGCCTCCTCGAAATGGATGAACCTCTTGCACATGACGGCGATTTCGGGGTATACGCGGCATAGTCCATACCCTTATTCTTCCAGAATCTGAAAATCGACCGTATCTGGATTCATCTGTGAAAAGTACACTACGCCATTGGACGTTCAGATTAACATGCTGCCTGGCTCATTCTAATCTTTGTCGTTTATGCTCACGTGTTAACGGAACACCCCTCAATGGACGTCTAGAAGCCAGGTTAATCTCCCCCAAACGACTTCGGATGGTTTCAATGGAAATTTCAGGAACATTGTCATTTTAAAGTCGATTTCTCAGCATCCTACATGAAGAAAGAGGATATCTCCTCGCCGAAATGGTGACAAAACGGTCTTGTGCGGGTGTTGTTTTTCTTGGTCCACCAACCCTATGTCTTTCCTGCGCCGAACCTGTCTCATTGAACCTATTCCAGAGTCGCGATATTACACTTTGCGATACTTGAAATGTTTCTGCCACAGCGACTTGAGTGAGGCCACCCTGTAGCATACCGATAGACCTATTAGCCTCGGCGTTTGTTAATTTACGTCTTGGTATCTTAAGAAGCTCGTGAAATTTACTAAGTTCGATATCGCAAAGAGACTAACAATAAATTAGCTGCATATTGAAATGCTAAATCTTACGAATAATGTGAAAAACTGCCAAACCCAAGAAAAAAGACGACCAGATGGTGAAAATATGCATTCAAATCGAATTAATAAGTTTTTATTGGCAGTTGATCATGTTTTTGATATTGTCTTCATCATACAGATGATATCCCTAACTGTTGTGGAGCAGTTTAGATTGGATTAGATGAAAGAATGGGCGATAAAGCCACATTGATCTCGCAAACACTTTGAGCTAAAGATGAAATTCGCGGGAAAATTCTCGACCTACAACTTCTTGTCGTTCTCTTCAGACATAGGGGTCTCTGACATTGTTGCCAAATATCTCGTTCGTGCATGGATTGAATTTAAGAACGCTGCGCTTGCATCGAATTGTTTCTTGTTCGTATAGTTTTTGTCAGGTTTTGTTCATCTTTGAAGACACGATGTGGTCCATTATGGCTCGTACGCGGAGCGGGAGAAAGGACAGCACAGTGAACTAACATGGTTCAGTGATGGGCGAACGCTCTGGAGCTGGAGTGTATGGGGCTGCACCCAATCAGCCCTATTCTGTAACTCGGATAGAAATGAACGCATCGGATCGTAATGTGACAAATCGGAATGTATCTCTTCTATCGCGTCCAATTTTGGTATTCTATAACCACTGTAGAAGACGCTGCAGAATCGGAATTCTTATTTCTTTTCGACGCTCTTGGATGTAGCCGGCAACGTTGCATGTGCACGCAAATCTCGCCCTTAATAACCACTGACATTTATCAGTTTGTTTATTTTGGGTAACTTAACCTAGCAAATTTCGTAAAGATATGCAGTTTACTTTCATGAATTTTAGTAGAAAACAATAACACGCTGTTTCCGGCGGAACAAGCGCGTAAAAAGAAAAGAAAAGGAGGTTTTTTTTTTAATAAAAAGCGAAGTGAATAAATTTTTAATTTATCCCGTGGAATTTAAACACAGAAAAAAATTACCATTCTCCAATAGCTTCAAATGATTCGGCAGTCGTCAGAATTGGTTGTTCAAAGTAAGAACTGACTTCATTTATGAAATCGAAAGCAATTGTTCAAGGTAAACGGTAAAGCTTCCTAAAAATTTCTTCTGGGATTTCAAAAGGATTACTAACTGGTATCCTTAAGTTTCCGACGTTCCATTCTGAACATTTGCTGTTCGATTTTTTCTTCTATCGCCGAACGTAATTCATAGATGATATCCATATTTTTCACTCTGATTAATCGACACTTGTTTTAAAATATTTCCTTCTTCTGGCAAAACATCTATTAAACTTTTCCGTATTTACAAACGCTGAATTGAATTCGTCGATTTCATATGTCAAAATACGGCAACGGCGCATGCTCCCGCTCGTGGTTCCGCTCTCGTAAAGCGATTCCGATATGGTTTAGGCGGTAGAGAGCAATTCTATTCGATTTCTATTTCAGATCTCGATAATAGAATTCGAGTTGAGTTACAGAATACCAATTTGAAGCGATTCCGATTTGACCGGTGTATTTCTATTCGATGCATACCATCTCTATTCGATTTGAAGTTACAGAATAGGGCTGAACGCGTCAATCAGCACTCCCCTCGTTTTGAGCGACGGTCAAACTATGCCATGTTGGCCGTGATTGAATTCTCTAAACCGCGATCAATCGTAGCGGAAATGTTGATCATGTTAGTATTTCTTTTTTCGCCGATTTTTTTTCTCTACCAACACGGTTTGTGGTTGCATCCCGTTTGAATTTGTCTTATCCGTTGCTCCCACCGCGTTTGCATATATGGATCAGATGATGTCGAGTATATCATGTATTTACCTCGCTTTTCCATAATTTACTTAACATATGCTTCTCTAAACTGTAAGTTATCCTTAACGTTGCTTGATATAGTTGTTCAAACAGTCCTGAGAGTGGTTTGGGAACGTCTCACACATCCTTGCCAGGGGTAGATTCGGATCCGGACCAGTATGACGGCCATTCTGCAGATCCAGAGCGCGAATTCTACGAGACGGACCTCCTACCTGCCATTGGAACCTGCAGAGCTTTGTATCCTTTCGAAGGTGAGTCCACAAAATGATCGATATGAATTTTTCCTTTGGTCAATTTCATTCCTTTCGATACCGTGTTTGTTTCAAACGATACTTTTCATCCTCATTTCAATAGGGTTTTCCAATAAGAGGAGTTATTTTGAATAGCCTGCTATTTCGGTTGATATCACTTTTGAAGCTGTCATTTTTTGACATTTGACAAGTAGAAACTACGCCATTAATAAAAATGGAACGATACACGCTTCAAGAACGCATTGAAATTATTGAAAATCACTATAAAAATGATGAAAATTTGGCAGAGATGGTTCGTAAAACTAGAACATTTTTGGGTCGTCGTGAAGCACCTTGTCGGACCGCAATAAAGAAATTAGTGGAAAAATTCGAGCTGTTGGGGCAAGTTAGTTAGGTGAAGAATAAAACCCGTGCACGTCGCTCAAGAACTACCGAGAATATTGCTGCTGTAGCCGAAAGTGTTGAAGAAAACCCAGGTTTGTCCATTCCTCGTCGTTCTTTGGGATTAGGCATTCCACAAACGTCATTACACCGTATTTTGCATAAAGATTTGGATCTTAAGGCTTATAAAGTTCAGTTAACACAAGAACTCAAGCCGGCCGATCATCAACAACGTCGTGTCTTCGCTGATTGGGTCGTTGAAATGCATGAAAATGATCCGGAATTCCATCGAAAAATCATTTTGAGTGATGAGGCCCATTTCCACCTCGGTGGCTTCGTCAACAAGCAAAATTGTCGCATCTGGGGCTCGGAAAACCCAAGAGTTATTGTTGAAAAGCCTCTCTATCCTCAACGTGTGACTGTTTGGTGCCTACGTGCCACACAAGCAACGAAACCATTGATCTTTTGCGGGAAAAGTTTCCGGACCGTGTTATCTCTCGAAGAGGTGATCACAATTGGCCACCGAGATCTTGTGATTTAACACCTTGCGACTTGTTCCTTTGGGGCCACGTGAAAGAGAAGGTCTACGCCAATAGCCCAGCGTCGATTAAAGACCTCAAAGATGGAATTCGTGAGGCTATCGAGGACATAGGGCAGCCACTTTGCGATTTGGTTATGGAAAATTTCATTAAAAGGATATGGTCCCGTAAGCGTGGTCGTGGTGGTCATTTGCCTGATGTTATTTTCCACGGAATCTGCAACAAAAGCCTTATCCAGTGGGGAGCTGCCGACAGCCCACGATGCGACAACTGCGGCGCCGATGAACAAACAATCACCCACCTGGTCCTGGAGTGTCCCGTTTCCTCCTTCAGTGGCACACTACAAGAGCTACATGACCTCACACCGAATGCAGCAGAATGGCTACGACAGTGTAACTTGCGGCTGTGATCCAAATATTTAATATTTAATTTAGTGAATTGTAATGTATTTGTTCATTGTTCATACGAATATATATATATATTTTCCACTATTAACGGCATAGCTTCTTCTTTATAATGAAATAAACATACGATCATTTATATTGGAAAAATAACACCTCTTATTGGAAAACCATTTATTTAACTACGGTGGGTTAGTGAAAAACGCGATAAAGTCATAATATTAAAGTTTTTAATTTTTCGTTTCTTCTATCCTCCGAACGATTCCGTTTCTTTTCCAACATTGTTATTCCTATTTTTTTACATAAATAGGCCTCCAAATGAAGATCCTTGATATCTATATCTATGGGCAATTTTAAAGATGGCTTCTCTTTTATTTTGATCATCCAGACAACTGAAATTGACATTATTCTGACACGTGTGTCATCAATTAGTATGAGATATTGAAAGTCTCAAACTGAACATAAACTGCTCATTCTTCTCTCTCCGTTATGATGGAAACACTTCAGCGCTTCAAGATATTCAGAAAAAATAAAAAAATTCCTAACGAAGATTACGAAAATTTCTTAAAGAAGAAAACTACGATTATATGGGTCATGGGTCCCAAGAGTTGCGGGAGCTCGACCATATCGTCCATGCTGGCGGACTGCAGCAAGTTTCAACTGTTAGAAGTGGGCAAAATGCTCGTGTTGTACTCGCTGAAAAAGGACGATTTTCCGAAGTCTGCCCTGGTTGCCAAGTGTTTGGGAAAGGGCAAATTAGTGCCCGACGACATGGTAATTCACATCTTGAAGAAAGAAATTCTGTTAACTTACGAGAGTATTGAAGGTTTCATAATTTCCGGGTTTCCCCGGCATGCGTCGCAAGGCAAAAGTTTCGTTAAAGAAATCTGCAATGTGGACGTGATAATTGATATTAATTTGAAGTTGGAAGCGTTTTTCACTCGTCTATTGTTCAATAACAGTAGAATAGACATGGACAAAGCTCGGATGAAGTTCATAGAGAATAATAGAAAGCTGAAGTATGTCAGGAAAGAGTACGCGGATAGAATAATCGATGTTAAGTGTATCTACCCTAAAGAGGACGCTGTGAGTCGTCTATTGGATATTTTAGAAAAGGATTTTGGTTATAAATTCGAACGATTGTACAATGAATAAATTTCGAGGAAATTATGGATGCAGTTTGATTTTTGAGGTGTTCGAAAATATTAGTTTCTTCTCCTTCAATAGACATTTTTACTTTTAGTCGATCTCATTCGATTGTATTCGATTTATTCTTAGATATAATTTTTTTATGCACTCTCGAGTACTTTTTAGTACTCGATACGATCTTCAAAATTAGTTATCGCAACACCCATCATCCCTATTCAAAATCAAGGGGTTGCGCTCACCCCCGTTAGGGGGTTGAAGTTACGGGGATGAAAAAAGCGGAAAAGTTCTTCCCCCTCGAATCAGAAATTGACGGAAAAAAAGTTGGAAAATCGAGGTGTTAAGTTTTCGTTGGACTACCCTGTATATTTCAAACCGATATTTCCGCCTTATTAAAATATATTTCTTTCGGATAACAGCTACCAGCGAGGGCAGCATAGCAATGGCGCCCGATGAACTGCTGCATCTCATAGAGCTGGACCAAGGGGATGGTTGGACTAGAGTGAGGAGGATGAATGGGGAGTGTGATGAGGGATTCGTGCCAACTTCGTACATAGAAACAGCGTTGCTAGACACTTAATCCGAGTGCCTCGTGAAGTTGTCTCTTTCGGTTTCGAGAGGGCGCCACAATGAGGATAGAACCGCATCAGAGCGGCTTGTGGGAAGCAAAACGGAATCTTTTTATTTAAATTATTGTGGGTCGATGTGGCGCATGTTAATGAGTCGGTGTTGCCACTTCGGGCAAAATCGGAAGTGATTTTGGCCACGAAAAGTGCAATTTGTTATTTTTTCTTTCAATATTTTTATAATGTTAATCTTCAGCTTTTCAATTACGATGGTAAATTAATTTCACCGTATAATCATCGATTGAAATATGGTTGAACGTGAAATTTTAGCTGGATTCCGTTTAGTTTCCCGAAATCCAAACTCTGTAATCAATTTTCAAAAATATTAATTCGAAATATATTTTTGTATTTTATATTTGCTCATGGTATTTTGAAGAGGGCTAAGTCGGTCTATGTTCAAATTTATCAGAGTTATTGTCATTGATATGATCAAAATATACATTCTTGAAAACAAATTCAAATATTAATATGGATATTGCTTTCTGCAATATAATCTTTTCGCTTAGCACAATTCTTTATTTAAATGAAATAAATTAAGAAACATATGTTGATGATTATTTTAGGGCTTACTTGTATATTTAATTAAATGTAAGTTTGTATTGTGTATATATGCTCATCACTAACATAAGGCTCATTGTAATAAAAAAAATATTTGATTATTTACTGAGGAGTTTTTGTATAAACGAGAAGGTAGAGCGATTTTATATAGCTTCATTTCAGAATTATTTTTTTATTGTATATTTAATGGAAACCAAACTAGGTGAGGGATGAGAAGGTAAAATTGTGAGTGTTTAGTGAAATTTTGTAAATTTAAAAAAATTGTAACATGAAATCGGAAATTTAGAAAACCCCTTGAATTTCCTGATAATTCAAATTAAACTTTTTTTGTGAATACTGAGGTCCCGAAAAAAGTTTCTTCTTGGTAATTCAAGGGTACTCAAACGCTCATCAGAAAATTACTGTTGGAAATTATTGCAAAAGAGAGAAGATATCAGTATCTATACCTAAGTAATAATTAGCAATTCCTAAACATTGATTTCTAGAGTTAAATTAATGCCAAATTTTTCAAAGAAATATATTTTCTCGAAAAAATGAGATTATGGGATTTAAGCATCCAAACTTGACGGCTTGTAAGTTTGTCTATACAGGGCGTTCAAAAGGTGAGTGTTAATTCAAGAGAATGTTTAACTAGTCAAAATATACAAATAAAAAATTTGAAAATGTGCTAGAGGATGGTATTTTTATTTTGTTGATCTTTGTTTTTGTATACATTTTTCTCTTCTTTTTCTGATTTTTTTTTCGAAATTTCCAAATTCTAATCAGTTCTACATGATATTGAATATACACTCACCTGTAATGAACCCTATTCACTCAACATCATCTTGCATTATACCTGGTGGCCTACCACAGACGCGGAGCTCGTTTTGGGGGATTAAATCAAGATATTTTGAGAATATTTTTTTGTGATATGTGCAGGGTGTTCAGAAGCACAATTTAAAATCATTTTTATATATACAGGGTGTTCGAAAACAAAGGTATAGCCCAAGGTTATATTTTTTTAAATGCAACACCCTGTATTTGACCCCAAAAATGGCATGGCAAGCTCAAATTATTACGAGAAAATGGCGAAAAATTGGTAATATGGAGTTTTTAAATAGCAATTAATGAAAAAAACAGTTGCCCCAGCAATACAGACAGTATTTTTTTGAGTAGACATATTGGCTACCCCTATACAGAAAGAAAAATTTAAGGAACTATCAGGTTTGGGTGTAGGAAAAACCTTAAGAAGATTAGAAATTAAATTCTTCGTTCAACGAGATAGAGTAATACCGGGTGTGCCATTTGAAATAAGAAAGTTTTTGACCATTATTTGTAGTTGATGTTTGAAAACCAATTATGATCACTCTGTATATTCCAGGGCAGATGCTATTTAAAAACTCCATATTTTCAACTTTTCGCCATTTTCTCGTAAAAGGTGCTTCTAAGGTATAAAGTAATATGAAGAAACTCATCATAATTTGAGCTTGCCATTCCATTTTTCAGGTCAAATACAGGATGTTACATTTAAAAAAAAATTAACATTGGTGTACATCTTTGTTTTCGAGCACCCTGTATGTATGAAAGTAATTTCAAATTGTGCTTTTTAACACCCTACACACATCACAAAAAAACATTCTCAAAATATCTTCATTTACTCCCTCAAAACGAGCTCCCCGTCTGTGGTGGGCCACCCGGTATAATTATTCCGCAAGGTTTTGTTGTAATATGCTTCAGTGAAATCATATCATGAATAAAAAATTCATCATCATTACTTTCATATCAATGTTAATAAAGCTTAAGTTATTCGAAAAATTTAAGATATGTTTCATAAGGTTGAAAAGGAATGTAAGAAGAAGGTGGAGTATAGAAATTAATTTTTTTTTGAGATGGCCGCTTCCACAGACTTTGAAATTATGAAATTAATGGAACGTTCTAAGTGAAAATATGGTTATTTCATCTGAAATTGCTTCAAAGATATGTAGAAAATCTGGGGACAAATGAAAAGAGAACACAGAAAACCGTGAAAGTTAATGAATTGAATAATTATAGTAAGTTGCAACAATATAACATCAAATTCAAAAATACATTAAGGGGTGTCATCTAGCGTGCAGTAGTGGAAATTATCGTGAGGGTTGCGGTAGCTTCTCTTATTTAGATTTAGAATCTTCAATATTTTTTTCTCCAGATTTTCTTCTCATCTTTTTAATGTGTGAAGTATATGTCCATCCAGCTTTAAGAATTGTTTCCAATATCAAATCATGATTAATTGATGCGCTTGATTTTGTCGATACCTTGATGCATTAATGTCCCAAATGTATAGTTAATTGAAATTTGTCCGTATATTTGACTGATTCTTGTAATATAATTATTAATACAATGCTGTGTATATAATTTTTCACACACTAAAAATCTCCCTATTAGGAAAAAAAATTAACAAGGTTGGGTGCAAGAAGCCTAGCACACAATAAAGCTTCTGACAGTTCTAGGCTATAGACCACATTAGTTAGGTTAGGCGGGAAATTTGAATTACGATCCATCCGTGGATCCGAGCACTGAATTCCCCATGCATTTCTTATTGATCTAAAATTTACGCGAATTTCTCGCCTGGTTTTAGATACTTTGGCTAATTTCTTAAGGTTTATTTCGGTTGAAATAGATTCTGTGAACCTTTCTCAACCATCTAGAATCAAGTTTTCATAACAAAATTGTATATTTCCAAAATAATTAATAAATATAAAAGTGTTCACCAAATTCGATTGACGTATGTCTTAGCTCACTCGAAATCAGTCAAAAATAATAACATAACCCTAAATCGTCCTTGTAATGACGCACAACAGAAGTCATCTACGACATACGGATGTCTTTCGTACTAGAATGGTTTCAATTTTGATTTAAGAATAAATAGAAGTAGATTTTAATGTGGAAATAACATGAAAACATGCACTAATGATGAAGATACCCAATACTTGTTGTCTCTGTACTAACATTCTCTTTTAAATTGGGTGGTTTCAACTCAAAGTTGAAATTCCTTGTAAAAAAATTTGAATATGGATCTCCCGCCAAGCGAATGATTCTAACCTAACTAATGTGGTCTATATATTAGTGTTCTGTGGTTCTAGGCATACATTTATCACCGTAAATCCACAGTATAAGAATAAATAGTATATTCTTATACTGTGGTACTTTGAAAAACATCGTTATGTCTAAACCGGTTTATCGATTAATTTGAGATTTGCAGGATTTATTCAATATGCATTGATCTGTCGTGAGTAAGAATAATTAGTGTGTGCGATGGATATTTTAGGGATTACGACTTTTTGAACATAAGCGTCGTATGTAGACGAAAATCTCTAAAAACTATGTTGCCATCTCTGAATTAGTTGTTGCATCGTGTCATTAATATTATATCTGAAGTCTACGTCTCTTGTCAATCCAGAAAAAGGTATCGTTTATTAAAATCGGTCCAGTAGTCAGGTTTTTAAAGCCGTTTTCCCTCTCCGTCCCTTTTTAATACGAAAATTCCGTGGAAAAAATCATCGAAAATTTTTTTTCGTCCCAGATCAAATATCTATCGTCATGTTTTAGGAAAAAGATCCACTTCTAAGAATATGTAACTCTTATTGTCCTACTATATTTTTTTTGGCAGTTATGAAGCTCGGAAGTTGTTCTTCTTAAATCGGGCATAAAAATGTCAATTTTGTTGAAGAAGCGTCATGTCAAAACTAGTCCATGTATCAATTTGAAATTTTCAGGACGTATTCTTTATATGTTTATCTATCCTGAATAAAAATAATCAGTCTGTGCTAATCAATTTATCGGAATTACGACTTCCTGAACATACTTTTCGTGTTTATACAAAAATTTCTACTTCCGAGTTGTGTCATTTGGAAAATAATTTTTTTAGAAATTAGCTGTTCACATTTTCTTATTCTAAGGGTTCGATTCTATGAAAATTATAATTTTCATAGAATTCGGGGAAAAAAGTTTTTTTCGCCAAAAATATTTCCATACATATGCAAGCAAAAATCGTAAAAATATCGATCACCTAACTTCGATTAAATCATGAGTGTTCTTTATAAATTCGGGGACGTAGAATCCAATGGTGCTGACAATTTTTCCCTATTTTCCACATATCGCGAGTTAAGGCCCGCGGAACATCCGCGAAAATGGACCTGCGGGCCGATCCGCGATTTTACCAAACCGCGGCATCTGCGCATCTGAAATTCCGGATATGTGTAGATGAAGGATGTATCTACATCATGTGTAAATTTCATCTCATTAGCTCCACTAATTAAGGATTCGTGTATGTTGAAATTGAGGTTATATTTTGGAAAATTTTACTTCCAAGTTGCGCCATTTGAAAAATAATTTTTTGTTAAAATATCTGATCACATTTTCTTGTTCTACGGGCTCGATTCTATGGACGTTATTATTTCTGTATCAATCGAAGAAAATTTTTTTTTGCGAAAAAATTCTCGAAAATTCTTTTTCGTCCTAGATCAAACGACTTTTGACACATTCTAGATAAAGGATCCACATTTAAGAAAAGGTAACTTTTATTATTCTACTATAATTTTTGTGGGAGTTTTGAAGCTCGTAAGTTAAAATTGTTATAACGGTCATAAATATAGTACTTTGAAAAACATCGCTATGTATAAGCCGGTTTATCGAATGATTTGAGATTTTCAGAATTAATCTATTGATTTGTTGTGAGCAAGAATAAATAGTATGTGCGATGGATATTTTATAGGAATTACGACTTTCTGAACATAAGCGTCGTATGTAGACAAAAATCTCCTGTCCAAAGGGCTTTCCCACATTTTTGGCGCTCTTGTTCATCGGAATAGAGTGCTTATCAATTTGCCCAAATGTCTGTAATTTTCGAATTTTTGGCTGAAAATGGTCTTGAACAATTTGGTTCCACTCACTGATCAAGAATCCGTGGTCGAAATCGATTCTGTCCGTCCGGCCGTTAACACGATAACTCTCGAACAGAATGAGCTAGACAGTTGCAATTTTCAGAGTAGATTTGAGGGATAAATATCTCGGTTAAGTTCGTTATTGGGCAAAATCGCTCTAATAGTTTCGGAGTAACGAAAACAAATATTTTTCTTTACATTACACCTTTTGAATTCAAATTATTTAAGATGCAGTTTCATCATAAGAATCCATTGTTATCATTTTCAACTCTAACAAGCAAATACTTTCCGAGGTATGAAGTTTCAAAGTTTCAGTAATACATCGTAAGTTCTATGTATTCAGAGAATGTGAACACAGAATCTGTCTGTGTTCACTGTTCATAAATGTCAACTTTTTCAGTTATTAGAAATTGTCAATTCGTAGGTTGAAAATACTTTCTCTTGAAAAATAGGTATCCGATTTTTTGATTTGTGAATATATACAAGACTGTTTTGAAACCGAAAATAGTATTGACTGATTACATATTGAATAATTTATGTATAAATATTGGGGATGATGTTTCAGAAGATTTAGAATTGGATCATTTTAATGATGTAGTTTATGAAGGCAATAGGAAAGAACTACATAATGGAATCATCAAAACAAATTACTGTTCGTTGACCACTGAGGTTAATATTACCTTTTACTTCCTTAAGTAGTGAGACATGTTCCTATATACAGTATTTTCCTAATGTTGCTAGCAAAAAAATACTGAAATATGGATCTATATTTGTGTATCAAACATTTTTTCTTGAGTTAAGCATCATAATACAGAGAAGAATGTGTCCGTGGTATGAACTATTACATTTTAAATGATGAAATGAAAAGAGGATAGTATTTTATTAATATATTTTGAACTATTAAAATGATTTCGTTCGTAATCCACTACCTACTCAAATATCAGGAATAATTAAATGGACAATCTGCTATGATTGTCTCTAGCCTTGCTCTAGACATTTCGATGATACTTTCCTTAGGTATTTCGAGTTGTGAAAACTATGCACCGAGTGTGAGTTGCAACAACCCATTCCACTAGGTTGAATCATTGCAGATTGCTCATTTAATCTTGATAAATAAATTTAATGACGATTTTTGAAGCATTGTAGATTGCTCTTTTTTTTGAAAGATAATTTTTGAAACATTTTTTTTAACGACAATTTTTTTTAAATTCAATTTCTTTCATGATGCAGTTCTATCATATGAATACATTGATATAATTCCCAACTCTGAGAAACCAATACTTGCGGAGATATAATTCGTCCGTTTGAACAAGAGCGCCAAAAAGCTCCTGTCCACAGGGCTTGAACCAATCTTTTAAATAATAATAATTCATAATATTGAGTGGAAGTAAATCTTTATTCATTTTTGCGTTACAAAAGTGATTCATTTGGTTATATTTCCATCAATGATTAAAATATTTTAAAAATAATATACTTCTTAATCAACTCAATTAACAAGCAATCAAACCACAGGTGGCGATAAGGGGTACGTGGGACGCCAGATAACTGGAAGCCCCAATGCCCCATTTTTGAAGCAGGTGGCCCATGAAAAAATATTGCTTGGGATCCATACCACCGCCAGTGAATCAAATCCACCGCTTGAAAAAAAAATTATTGTAATACATATTCTGTTTGAATTATTCCTCGCTTCCTATCACCAGGAACTTCGTCTGATGGATTTATTTCCTGCGTAATATCTTGGGTTTCGTCATCACCATCAGGGGATACGTCATTTCTTTCATCCATGAAGGAATAAACAATTTCTTCTGAAGTACTATTGTTCCCAAGTAAATCTTCAGCTTTTTTGTAGTCGTTGCCAATATTTTCGAGTTCTCCAACTTTATCTACCACTTTTTTCAAAGCATTCAATAGTAAATTCTCAACGTTTCTATCATTTCCGACGATTGTTCTTTGGGACTCCTCCGATGTTAATAATCTTTTACTCTCATCGTCATTTTCTTCGTCTCTGAAAAATTCACCTGAATCGGAGGAATTTTCATTGCCTGAATCTGGGCCATCCTGTAGTGCGGCTGCTCTTTTCGCGTGTATTTTTCTCTTAAGGCTCACCATACCTGTTGGAAAAATGAAGCTAATTACGTTCATTATTTTTCTATTAGAAGACCGTTGGTTAGAATATTTCAATTGAATGTTCAATTGAATTTTTAATTAACGAAGGAGAATCATTGGTATGTCTGATAGATGCTATAAAATCAGGAATTTAATGCTTGTGGCTTTTTCTTGATGCAAATCCATATTAACTCAAAGAAAAATTATTTACGATTTACACTTATTTATTCAATATTGTGACGCGTTTCGTCGACACAGCGACTTCATCAGACTACATCATACTAAATTCTTAACAAGTTATTATCTCCCTATACCTAGATGACATGGACACAGAATCATTTCAAACTAATTACATGAGAAACTTATTTAAAACACATTACATAATAGACTTATTTAAAACTAATTACATGAGATTTCACTGCTGGTTTCTTTGTACACATTAACAATAATTCATTCCTAATGCTTTTATAAATTGATTCTCTATTTGAATAGATTAAGTAACGGTGAAAAATTTAGATCTAATTGTTCATTAACTAAATTACCCGTATGTTTTCCCTATTTATTTCCAACATTTCCCAGTAATTGAGTTGCGCACCTTTATTCAAATTGTGTAAAATTTTGAAATCCGGGTTAAACTTATGTCCTTCTACTAATAAATGATTCGAATAATTTTAATTAATTTTGTTGTTTTTGTAGCTGTGATGATGTTCCTTTATTCTTATGCCAAAATTTAAACCAGTTTTTCCTATGTATGATTGGTCACAACTCCCGCAATTTAATTGATAAACACCGGATTTTCTTCTTTATTCCTTTTCGATTTATTGTTCTTTATGAGTTTGGCAAGGTTATTATTTGTCCGGAATGAGATATTCACCTGTTGGTTTTGAAGAAACCTTTTAAGTTGTTGACTCGGTGTACCAAAATATGTTAAGCTATTGAATATTTTATTTTTATCCTTAATTTCTGGAAATACTAAACGAACTGTTTTTCTAAATTGTTTTTTCGTCAACATTTTTCTGATTAACTCTGTGTTATATCCATTGTTCACCGCTATTTGTTCGATCATTTCTAATTCTTTGCCATAATTTTCTCCGGATAAAGGTATATTAATTAGCCGGTGTAACATACTATGAAATGCCGCGATTTTATGTTCGAATGGATGACACGAGGATCGATGAATGATTGTATCCGTATGGGATGGTTTCCTAAATATTGAAAAATCATGTTGATTGTTTTTCCGCGTTATTGTTAAATCCAAAAAATTAATTGCACCATTATTTTCCATTTCTATTGTGAATTTGACATTTGGATGAATGCTATTAATAAAATCTACAAATATTTTCAGTTGCCGGTCTGTTCCTTTAAAACACGCGAGCATGAATATTTCTGCCAAAAAGGGGCTGAGCGGATTCCCCATGAAAAGTCCTTCATCGCTAGTGTAAATCTTATCGTTGAAACTAAAGTAATTTTGATTCAAACACGTTTCTAAAAGCTGGAGTATTTCGGACTGAATCACTATATTGATTTTGTTTTTCTCTAATAAATCCCTAACTATTTTCAATGTATCCTGGGGTAGAATACTAGGGAAAAGGTTAACAACATCGAAAGACACTAATTTTGCATTGGCCGGTAGGGAAATATTTTTTAATTTTTTTCTACTAGATCAAGCGAGTTCTTGATCGAAAAAGTTGGTACGAAATTACAATAATTTTCATGCAAAAATTTACAAGTTATTAACATTGGAATAAAGCCCTATTTGAGAAAATTCAAAGGGTTTTTTTCAGACTTCACACGAATTTTCTGAGAATAATATGTAAGTGACACATTAAAACAATGTAGAATTTAATGAATAATCCGATTACCAATGAAAAAAAAACTAGGTATTACATTTGAAAAACGAAAGTTGGTATCATTTCCGGTGAAACCGGAAGTCGAACGAATCTGAAATTTTTTCCAAGAATTCATCTCTCCTAACAAAGCTTAACTATAAAATTTCAAGAGTTTATCTCGAGTCTCTTTTCGAAGTATTCTAACGAACGGTCTTCGTGAATCACTCTGTATATCTCCGAAAATATCAACTTTCTTATGTGAATTCATATCAAAAATTAATGTTTCTGAGTTTTTTCCAAAATGTTGACTCAGTCTCTGTTTCGTTTTCACTTGGCCACCCTGTATAAAACTGTAAAGGATATTACAGAATTTTCTGTTTCTAAATTATTGAAAGCCTTTATGGGGTTGAATTGTATATTATTTTGATTAATAAATAATCTGGGACACCCAGTATATATGAAGTGTTTTTTCCATTATCAACTTACATTTGATAGTTTGCACCAGAACCCCCTTTTTCGAAGTCCTTCTGAGAGATAACTTTCTGAAAAAGAATTTCTCGAATTAACAAAAGCAAGCAAAACATTTTTGGCGCGGTTTTCAGAATTCGTCTGAATGTAATTTTCGAATTTTTGAGTAGGTTTCAGAGTTCTAGACATCTGAAATTTTGTTTTCCCAATAATTCGAAATAGCTGTTCTGATCGAGTTAGAGCACCTTAGTAAGTTGAAGAATACCGACCTGAAGACTTAGCAAAATTTTGTGAGCATCGCATGACAGGAAGATATTTAAAAAAAACTCCGTATCTCATAAACTATGCGTCAGATATCGTTGAAGGCTGCGAGAGCCTTCAGAGACTTATTTTACAGCGAAGTTCTAGATTTGAACTCGATCGGATCTCTATTAGTGAAGATATTGCAGAAATATCGGAATATTTTTTTTACACTCGACTAACGAAGTTGTCAACAAGCTTATGGTAGATTACGCCATCTCGAAAATTCTACTTCAATCGGCAATTGTCTTCACTATACTGTTGAAATACCTCTCCTCTCTTTCCTTCATTTCTTTCCTCAACTGCAGCAAATTGTAGGCAACGTCATTCCTAGGAGGAAACAGGCAGCATTCTACCATGTTGCCATAACATTCGTTCGTTTTTTCAGTATGAAACAGCCAATGTCCGAGTAATTTGAAAAGAGGCTGAAAAAAAAAAGATTTTAACATTCAGTAATAGTATACAGGTTGGGCCACAATCGATGGTACCCTGAACTTTTACGAAGAACGGGACGTACAATTTTATTGAAAATTTGGCTCCTTTTCAATAAAATAGTAGGTACCGTTCTCCGTAAAAGTCTAGGATACCTCGGCTGTGGACCACCCTGTATAATATAAGGTAGAAACGCTTCAAACAGTGGATTAAAGGTGTGGGGAATTTTAAGTTTTTTTTTTTAATTTGTCCGAAAGTTGAGCGAGTATGGAGGGACTGGAAGGCTATATTACCACCTCATGTCAATTCTGTGCGTGTGTGTGCAAGCCAGTTTCGGGGAAATGGCGTAGTTTACGACGGGTAGTGTACATAACGTGGTTTTTGGGCCAATTTTGAAATTCACGCTGCCCCTTTCAGGCATTCTTTGTTATGCGCATGATCAGATTGAAAATGATTTAACTGCTTATTTTCCATTATTAACCAGAAGGATTGTACTTTCAAATAAAAAAGAAATTTGAGAAAATATTCAGTAGTTTTTTTTTATTGCATTTAAAAAAAAAAGGTATTTGGCGGACCTTTATATATGCATTAGACGCAAAGTTATTTCAGTCTACTTACCGAATTCCCTATTTCACTGATGTACCATCCACCAAGTAACAGAGTCAACGGAATGAATCCTGAGGGAAGATGTGCAGTAATAATTTTTCTGCAGAATGGTATCAAGAAAATAAGTGGAACTCCAACGAGATAACTTAAACAGCTGAAAAGAAACTCCCAATGTACATGTACATGATGTTACAGTAATGCACTCTAAAGTGGCGCCACCTGTTGATGCCTTTTTCAGTTGGAATGGTAAATCACTGAAGTGTGTGACATTAGTTAGGTTAGGCGGGAATTTTGAATTACGTTCCAATCACTGAATAAAATTCAATGGCATCTTTTCGTTAAGGTGCGCAGCGTACGTATACTTACAATGCGAAAACGCCCAGTCCAAAAAACACTGCAACAATAATCCTCAAGTAGGTATTGTCTCGTTTTGTGATCACATAAAGGAGTTTTGCAGACTGTAAAGAAACTTGAGCGATGCTTATGAAGGCAGTTAGTGAGAAAGCAACCTCCAGAGTCCTGAAATAAGGAAACTTTCGATTTATTTAATAATAATAAGGCAAAATGGCGATACCGTTGTTAATAAATCAACAAGTCCAGAGCGTTCCTGCCAATAAGGTCCTTCATAAATGGTTTCGTATAATTAATATACTTATGCATATATTTCACAAGTCAAATAGACCCCAGGGGGTTCATTGATTTGCTGAGTAAGCAAGAGCAGACGCGTTTCTGACTTCTTGGCCTTCATCAGTACTCTGTAGCTTCTCAACAAATTCAAATAAACTGGCCCGGGTTAAGCCTCTCAGAGCCGGCTTGGTCGATCATACCTAATCGCCCACGCCACCTATGAGACAAAACACGGAAATCAGCCTTTCCCCACCAGTGAATATTTCAAGCGTGAAATCATATGCCACCATTCGCTCGATATTAATCGAGAAACGAGTCCCGCAGAGCATAAGTATGCATAAGTATATTAATTATACGAAGCCATTATGAAGGACCCTATTGGCAGGAACGCTCTGGACTTGTTGATTTATTAACAACGGTATCGCCATTTTTCATTATTATTAAAAAAAATATATATAAAAAAAAATCTGTATCTCAGAAACTATCCACCATATATCGTTGAAATTTTGCGATAGTCTTCAAAACCTTATTTTACAGCCAAGTTCTAGATTTAAACTCGATCGCGTCTATATCGTTAGAAGTATTGGAAAAATAATATTTTTTTTCACCTGAGAACGAAGGATATCCATAATACACAGCACAGTAGAATATACGACAAAAATAGCGTCTTCGAGTCATATTCCATAACTTCCCAGAAGGCGCTGTGCAAAAAAAAAGTGAACAGGACCATGAAGCCCGTCACTAGGTCAGAACTAACATCGTTGTAAGTGGTGCCGTTAATTTTTTTCAGTCCAGAAACGTCCAGTCGACTATGGAAGAAAGTAGCTCCAGTGTGAACGAAGGCGGTGCAGTAAAATCCGAGGTACCAGAGGGAATTTTTCAGTCTTATTCTGTTGTATTCTTTGTATCTCATTTTTCGAAGGACCTCCTGAAAAAACTTTCAATTAATATGAAATGGTTTTTATAGAACAAATTTGAGCAACTCCGAAAAGTTTATTGAAAACTTAGAAACAAAATCAAAGCTCAAACATAACTTGTATCAATGCGCAAAAGTAATCAACCTACAGAAAAAAAAAAACAAAAATACAAAAACAACCTGAAAATACCATAATATAAATGGAATTATAAATTTAAAAAAATCTTAAAAGGCACTGGCGTGAAGTCGGGAGCTTTAGCACGCATGTTCTTTTGTCTATTCACGCCTTACACACCCTCAAGAAATATTGCATGAACCTACAAGCCATTTTTCATTAGCAATTCATTATCAACACTTTCAGGAAAAAATTAAATAAAATAATTCATCTTTTGTAACTGATATCGCTACTAACATTGTATGTTCCAGTGAGAGCACGACTAGGTAGATTTGGAGTACGCAAAGTGCGTTCCAACGTGATGGGAAATACATAGGGTTGTTTGTATCTTACATAATATTCAGGGTTCTTCAAATATACACTTGTTGGGTCAGGAGGGCATTGATACAAAAATTCTGCATTTTTGAAGTAATCCAAGGGGTGGAGTTTGTGTGAGTGGTCCATGTATTGGTCCCTATGCAACTGACAGCTATATAAAACTCATCGACCTCTTGTTGCCTTTGGCGATCACACATAGAAATTTTAGTGCTAGGTAGATTCAAATATCTGTTGGCTCTTTTTGATCCCAACACAGCAATATCGGGTCTAGGAATACTACATTTTAATTCGATCGTATCTGTATTTTTGAGAATCTCGGGAAAATAAATTTTGGCTTCAAGGTTTGTGCGGAATCTGACGAATATTCTGAAATATAATCTGACGAATATTCTGAAATATAAAAAATTTGTATTTTTTTTTAAGAAATATTTTTATTTTTTTTTCTAGTGATACGATGCGCAAATAAATTTCGGTAAAATTTGTGGGTCGGCATTCTACAAAAAATTACCACGTTTCAATTCAATCCAATTTGTATTGGTTGAGTTATTGAGGAAATTTCATATGCACCTAATCGTATGAGACCATTTTCGGCAAAAATTTCGAAAATTACAAACATTTAGGCGAAATGATACTATGTTTCCTAGAACATGCGCGCAAAAACACAAGGTTTCCCCCAAAAATTTAAAAATTTTTGTATTTCTGATCTATTGAATAATATTTTAAGTTTGGCTGTAATTGATATACAAATATATCTTCGGTTTTCACAGTGATACTTTTGAGGTCTGGCAAATACAGGGTGTTTTTGAAGATGAGTAGAACTCATTAAAAAAAATCTCTCAAACATTCATTTGAAGGAGCATTATAATTTCAAAGTTTACAATTAATTCACTGGTAAACTGAACACGGACCTGGATTAATAATAAATTTTCCCGTTTGGTTGTGCAACTGAATGCGACATTTGAGTATGTTTGTAGGCATAATCGGCCGAACAGTTTTGGAGTTATACTCAACTGAATTTTTGTTGTTATTTCCTCAATAACTCGAAAAATACGAAACCGATATAATTCAAACATGGTTATCAGTTGTAGAATGCCAACGCGAAAATTCTTGAGAAATATTGTGACGACCGATAAACTAAAAAATTTTACAAAAATCATTGCCCAAATGTGCCCAAATGTCTGTAATTTTCGAATATTTCGATGAAAATGGTCTTAAACGTTTTGGTTCGACTCACTGATCAAGAATCCGTGGTCGAAATTCATTCTGTCCGGCCGGTCCGCCCGGCCGGCCGTAGGCACGATAACTCTCGAACGGAATGAGCTAGAGAGTTGAAATTTTCAGAGTAGGTTTGGGGGATAAATATCTCGGCTGAGTTCGTTATTGGGCAAAATCGGACAGATGCTTTCGGAGTAACAAAAAAAAAATTTTTTTTACGAAACAAATTCCAAATTAAATTTTTTTATATGAGCAGTTTTATCATAAGAATCCATTCATATCATTTTTAACTCTAAAAAGCTAATACTTTCGGAGATATGATTTTTCAAAATTTCAATGTAAATCGTATTTCACAGATTGATATAATTATTCTATGTATATTCTATGTATGAATTGTCATAATGTCAACTTGACAGAAGGGAATATTGTAACTTCAAAAATATTGGGGTTGAAATACTCGTATTTTAGCGATGAAACGGGGACCTCACCCGAAAATGTTTGAAAATATTACGTAAATATTGAAAGCATAATTCTGTAGTTCGAGAGAGGAGAAAATTTGGTGAACGTAGATCAGGAAATTTTTGATCGATTACAAGGTAATTTTATTATTACTTATCTTCTTTTATACATGTTTTATGGAATACCTACTATTTGTAGGTACTTTAAACCTGTTTTGGGCAATTGTCATACGAAACTTGTTTTTTAGGCGCTCTAGTTCCTCGGAACAGAGTGCTTATCAATTTGCCCAAGTGTCTGTAATTTTCGAATTTTTCGATGAAAATGGTCTCAAATGATTTGGTTCGACTCACTGACTCAAGAATCCGAGTGCGAAATCGATTCTGTCCGGCCGGCCGTAGGCACGATAACTCTCGAACGAAAGGAGTTAGCGGATTGAAAATTGCAAGGTGGTTTTGGAGCGTAAATATCTCGGACAAGTTCGTTAATGGGCGAAATCCATCAAGGGGTTTCGGAGTTATGGCCGATTTTAGTAAAAATATTTTTTATGAATATTTCCGAAACCGATCACTCTATCTATCTGAAATTTAGCACCAAATTGTAGAATCATGACCTTTATACGCATGTGAAGTTTTGTATTGACCAGATTACTGCAAAGTGTCAAAAAAAAATTGAAAATGTGGTGCAGTTCTGATTCTCACTCTGAGAAACCAATACCAGATATAATTTGCCTGTTTGAACTAGAGCGCCAGAAAGCTCCTGTCCACAGGGCTTGAACCCATTTTTATAGTACATACTACTGCTAGAAAATGCTTATTTCCCGAGATATTGGATAAGTAAATCAGTAGTATGTATTATAAAAAATACACTATTTTTTAACGTATGTTCCAGCTGACCAGAGTTTTGAGGTTTTTGTCATGACTGACTTTTACATTAAAATAGAAACACCCTGTATGGTCAATTGAATTTTCAATTAACCAAGGAGAAGCATTGGCATATCTTCTGATAGGAGCAGGAAAATTAGTAATTTTCATGCAAAAATCTACAAGCTATTAACATTGGAATGAAGCCCTATTTATAAAAAATTTAAAGGTTTTTTCAGATTTCACACGAATTTTCTGAGAACAATATGTAAGTGACACATTAAAACAATGTAGAATTCATTGGGTAATCTGATTATCAATGGAAAAAAGTTGGTATCATTTCTGGTGCAACCGGAAGTCGAACGAATCTGAATTTTTATTCAAAAATTCATCTCTCCTAACAAAGCTTAACTATAATATTTCAAGGATTTATCTCGAGTCTTTCTTTGAAATATTCCAACGAACGGTCTTTGCGAATCACCCTGTATACTTCGGCAAGTTAATCAAATTGGGTTCAGAATAACTCCTGAACAAAACTGGAATATTGGCTAAGTTTCAATTGATATAATATAATTTTCAGAACAGATTTGAGCAATGAATATTTCAAACTTTGTCGAAGTTTGTTTAAGAGCGCCAAAGCTCCTGTCCACAGGGCTTTCCCACATTTTTTAGAAAATGTCTCATTTTCCTCTACCATCTCTCAAATTCCTGCACAGACAAAAGCTTTGGCAGAACGTTGAATAAACCTCAGAATCTAATTACTTTCAGATTTCCCATTGCAATGAAAACGCAATTAAAACTACGACAAGCGTTCTGATCATCTTTAGCATTTTCCAAAACATTCAACTCACGTCAATTCCGTAGTCAAGTCCTGAATGCAAAATATACCATATGACAAACAACCAGGTACATCCATTGCACAGGGCGTTGCTGTAAAATTTTCCGAAATAATTGGACAAAATTTGAGGAATATAAGTGAATTCCTTGCTCAAGACACCGGCAAAATAGATCGACATTATTGAAGTTTCAGGTTATGTCAATAATATCGCTATTAGAAATTAAATGAGACAGCGATGATGAAGTGCTCGAATATTTTCTGAACCTCGTTTCAAAAATAAGATTCTATTTTGAATTACATGGGAAATGCCTTCGTTTCTACAGCAACGAACTGAATCGGTCACCACAACATTGATTGCATAAAGTCGAGACACAAGAGTTTGAAGAAACAACTTTCAGTAGGGACTGGGGCAATAAGAGATACATACTAGTGTATTATGTGTTGCAGAAATGCATTCGAGCGATCGCAAGAATCATCATATACTAAACAGGACCGGAGTAGGAACATTTTCGGCTTTTGCTATCTTCGTTCATAAAGGCTGTCACAGCAAGAAATTGTATTTTAAAAAATGGGTTCAAGCCCTGTGGACAGGAGCTTTCTGGCGCTCTAGTTCAAACAGACAAATTATATCTCCGAAAGTATTGGTTTCTCAGAGTTGGCAATTATATCAATGTATTTTTATGATAGAACTGCATCATAAAGGAAATTCAATTCAAATAATAGTTTATTTATCAAGATTAAATGAGCAATCTGAGAATGAGAACTGCACCATGGCAGAAACCAAATTAAAATAGCTGAAATGAATTTGACTCTCTCTTATAGAACAGGATGAAAAGTACGAGTACGAACACAGATCATATAATAAAGCTTAGATAGAATAATTATAGCATTCTGTGAAAACATAGATGTATGATTCATTATTGAAATTTAGAACTTCATCTTAGCAGAAATTGAATTCAAACATCATAGAAGAATTCAAATTCAACAAGAGTGCCAAAAATTATCAATCCAAAACCAATAGACGAATTCTACCCAACAACGAACTCATCCGAGATATTCATTCCTCAATTCTATGATGAACGATAATATATATCTTTCCTCAAATCTACTCCAATACACCAATATTCCAGTTTTGTTTTTAGTGGAGATATTCTGAACTCAATATTATTAACTTACCATTCCCATCATCATATGGATTGACCATCGGCATGAAAATATCAACCAACAAAAAGTATGATATTATATGAGGAGTAACTTTTCAAAACGCATTATGTCCAATTTGGGCGAAATTGAGTTTGAAGCGGATTCAAAAATGTTTTCTGTTGCTCTATAGCCCTATGTAAACAAAATCTTCCAAATTGCATTATTTCCCTCTGTAATTCAAATCCAAAGTATGTAAGCCGCATCGCAATGAATTATGTTTACGTTTGCATTTTTAAAAGAAATAAAATATAACCAAAAACATGTTTTATCGATTTGCTCATGTTAATTAGGTTACAGGCCAACACTTACTGTGCAGACTGTTTTCTCTAAATGTATAAAAAATCGCAACAAACAGCATTATTTTCAATTTCAACCACATCAAAACGCATTATATACAATGAGATGAATCAAAACGCATTAAGTCCAAACGTTTTTTACATTTTCTGTGTATATCTGATCAATATTGATTTAAATGAGATTAGTTATTACCTTTAGATGTAAATTTCTATCAAACAAACTCGACATACTCAAATTATAAGCCAGGGAGGAAGAAAAAATCGTTTTTCGTTGATTTCCAATAAAATGGTTTTTGGACTTAATGCGTTTTGATAAGTTGCTCCTCATATTATGATTCTCATATTGATACCATTACTGGAATGAATGACAATGAGACAACGTCAAAGTTGACATTATAACAATTCATAGAATAGCCACAGAATAATTCTATCATTGAAATTTTGAAGAATCATATCTCCGAAAGTATTAGCTTGTTAGAGATTAAAATGATATGAATGGATTCTTATGGTAAAACTGCTTATTGAAAATAATTTTGATTTGGAATTTGTTCTGTAAAAAAAAAATTTTTTTTTTGTTACTCCGAAACCATCTGTCAGATTTTGCCCAATAACGAACTTAGCCGAGATATTTATCCCCCAAACCTACTCTGAAAATTTCAACTGTCTAGCTCATTCCGTTCGAGAGTTATCGTGATTACGGCCGGCCGGCCGGCCGGACAGAATGAATTTCGACCACGGATTCTTGATCAGTGAGTCGAACCAAATCGTTTAAGACCATTTTCATCGAAAAATTCGAAAATTACAGACATTTGGGCAAATTGATAAGCACTCAGTTCCGAGGAACTAGAGCGCCAAAAATATATACTTATTTAATATTTAATAAAAATTTTTTCTACATATGTATACCAGTAAGTCTGGTCCTCTTCTACCAGGTACATTTCATCAGCCAATCTTCCTAGTGACGAAATGATCAAGAAAGTAAGCATCCAAAAGAACTTCACTACGACGCTTGGTAGGAAAAAAGACTGGGACAGGGAACCCACCACCCAAGTTCTTAAAAGAAATGCCATTAAATGCTACACTGACGGTTCAAAAACCACTACAGGAGCTGGCGCTGGAGTATATGGGCCAGGCACCAAATGCTCACTATCGCTAGGCTCCTATCCGAACATCTTTCAGGCAGAATTACTTGCAATAGAAAGATGCGTGGAAATGAACCTAGAGAGAAACTATCAGATATGTGATATAGCAATCCACTCTGACAGTCAAGCTGCTATTAAAGCTCTGAACTCCCATGTTATCGAATCCAAGCTAATATGGGAGTACCGAAGAAAACTCAATGAAGTAGGCAAGAACAACAGGGTCTCCTTGGTTTGGGTTTCTGAAAATCTCTACCCGGAATGTATCAATCCAAGAAATTCCTTCGGAACTTTGATACTGTCAGATCCAAGAAATACTTGGACCTCAGTAAGAACACGCTGCACCTCCTCAGTGGCTTCCTCAGGCACTGCGGGCTCAGGAAGCATATGATGAGATTAGGGCTATAGTTCAGTCAATCTGGCATTTCGACGGTACAGAAAATAACCAGTGGCTGAATCTTTGTTAATAGTTGGAGAATGATGTTAGAAAAGGGTTTATTGGGTCGGCCACGTTGGACCGTGATGCGTGTTTTGAAAAACTCAAAAAAATTTTGAAATGCATTTATCTCGTGATCTATGCATTTCACAGAAAAATTTATTCAAGAAAAAATGTAGAGGACATCGATATCTACAATTAATCTCATTGGTGCTATGCCGTACAACAAAAAATGCACGCAGTAGGTGGCGCTAAAGTTCCAAAATAAGAGTTTTTCCACTTTTTTGCTATTAAATTTTCTTTTTTCAACTATATTGTATAGGTAAAAGTTGTTCCTTTTAATATTACGAACAACTTTTATTTAAACATTTTTTACATACAACTTACCGTTTTGAAGCTACAGCTTGCTGAAGTTTGAAAATTCCATTACAACGATTTCACAAAGTATGTGGACAGCTGTGGTGACTATAACTGACGTATCTTTATTGTTTTGATCAAGATGTAATAATTTATATTGTTTGTAACATTGTTTGTAATATTTCCAATTAGCGATTGTAAATTATTATGAATAATTATAGCTTTTGGGCAGGTGACCCAATCGGCCCTTTTGTTAGAACTATCCCGCCGGAGAAAGTTACAATAGGACCGAGAAAAATACCGTTAGCAGCACTGCGATGTTGACGCAGCGCTGTATTACACTATAACTTTCGAACGGTAAGTTGTATGTAAAAAATGTTTGAATAAAAGTTGTTGGTAATATTAAAAGGAACAACTTTTACCTTTATAATATAGTTGAAAAAAGAAAATTTAATAGCAAAAAAGTGGAAAAACTCTTATTTTGGAACTTTAGCGCCACCTATTGCGTGCATTTTTTGTTGTACGGCATAGCACCAATGAGATTAATTGTAGATATCGATGTCCTCTACATTTTTTCTTGAATAAATTTTTCTGTGAAATGCATAGATCACGAGGTAAATGCATTTCAAAATTTTTGTGAGTTTTTCAAAACACGCATCACGGTCCAACGTGGCCGACCCAATAAACCCTTTTCTAACATCATTCTCCAACTATTAACAAAGCTTCAGCCACTGGTTATTTTCTGTATCGGAACGATTTAATTTTTGCCAGATTGACTGAACTACTAGCAGAAACTGACGAGTTCAGATTCTGTTGGGAGGAGGATGAAACTCCTGATCACCTGATTACGGAATGCCTCGCCATCTCAAACCAACGCAAGGAATGCTTTGGGCAAGAAATCTGCAGGAGCGAAGAAGTAGCCTCCTTGAAGCCATTCTAGATACTGGAGTTCATTAGAACTCTGGAACTGGAAGGCGAGCTGTAGATGGTACTGACATCGACAGCTCTGAAGAGGGGTACAATAGACCTTAAGGGCGCAGTGAAACGTTACCCCTACAACAATATACTATATGCATATTTATGAAGGTAGTGATGACATTTAGACATGAAACAAAATATCGGTTGAATAGGCACCGTTGCTCTGTTGCCAGGCATGCACTCCTGTGATGAAATTTTGAAGTACATTTTGCAGTAAGAGCTGCTAGATTCGACGAATTTGACGTGCAATTTCTTCTTCAAGTTCCCATGGCCCTTACTTTTCAAGAAACCCCAGAGAAAATAGTCAAAACAAGTTAAATCATAACTTCTTGGCGGCCAGTTTTGGTCTCCAAAGAGAGAAATTACTCGACCTGAAAAATTGGTTTGTAACAAAGTCATGGCGGTGTGACAGGTAGCGCCATCCTGTTGAAACCACATCTCATTCAAGTCTATTCCGTCTAATTCTTGTCAAAAAAAGTCGACAGTCACGGCGGCACCTTCATCATTTTGAAAAAAGTTTTCACTATTAACAAACGTTCTTCCAAGCTATAACTCACCATTTTCGTAAATTTCTATGTTTTAATTAAAAAACAATTCAGATGAGTATGATTCCAAAACAGTTTGACCGAGTATGCCAATTAACGAACTTAAATGTCGCATTCGGATGCGCAACCTACCCCGAAAAGTGCAAGTCGCTATTTCTCTCCGTTCTCAAGTTATCGTGAGATACTACACACGTCTTTATTGAAAGGTTTTTTTCTGGGTTTTCTCTCCCAAACTCTGAAAAATATCTATAAAATAAAAATTAATTATTTTGTGATTTGCTTCTGCGTAAGAAACACAAGATATTTGTCAGAAGCAATCAATTGAACAATGTTGCCTAACAAACAACAACGAAACAACATCAACGAAGAAACAACTATATCGTAACGTTTCGGAGTCTATATCAGACTCCTTCGTCAGACGATTAATGAAAATCTTAAGAATTATTTTGTTGATAATTATTTTGTGAAATTCAAGAATTGTCACAAAATAACTATCAACAAAATAATTCTAAAGATTTTCATTAAGCGTCTGACGAAGGAGTCTGATATAGACTCCAATATAATTGTTTATATTCACAAATTCAAGAATCGGATTCTTGTTTTTCAAACTAAGATTTGACATGACTCTAATAGCTAGATAAGAAGACATTTATGAACAGTGAACACAGAGGGTGAATACATAGAACTACGATGTATTATTGAAATTTTGAAGAATCATATCTCCGAAAGTTTTAGTTTGTTAGAGTTAAAAAATTGGTTCAAGCCCTGTGGACAGGAGCTATTGGGCGCATGTTCATCTTCCTTGTGGCCCGTACTGACCAGTAAAGAAAAAAAGCAGTATCATGTTGAATACCTTAATATTATTCTGGAACACAAATTTTCCATTACAATAATCTTCATCTAGCTTCTATTTAGTATCAATTCCTGTAGAACGTGATCATAATAAGTGTTTTCCATATAATAAAATGTGTTTGAACTTGGTATGTAGGAAATCTGACATCAATTGTTGGAATTAATTGATTTGACAAACAGCCGTCAAATGAGGTAAATAGATTTTTGTGACGATTTTCTGTGACCATAGAACGTCAAAACACGCTGGAATGTGAATTTTAAGCAATATCTTCTGGAATTGAGATCGTATCGAACTGAAATTTTGCACACTCGTGTAGAATGCTTGATTTAACGTCGGTACAAATTTTTTTATTAAAAAATTTTCCAACTGCCCGATCCCAACAATACTTAGATAATATTATATCCATAAATTAAGCATTTCATTATTGCATTTCTTGAAATAGGTACCTTTTCAAGTCGATCAACATCGTCCTTCTTTCGACGTCTAAACTATGACTTGATTCTTTATGTTTATGTCTTTGAATTTGTTTTCGGTGGAATTCAAAGAGTTCATAGAATAATCGTTGAAAATACTGAGAGAGACCCAGGAAATTTGACACATTTTGTCTTATATCTCCAGAAATTGGAATCGTATAGAGCCAAAATTTTGCACAATGTTGCAAAATACTACAATTGACGTTAGTACAAGTTTTTGTTGCAATCTGATGAATAGTTCACGAAAAAAAATTTTTTTTTCGAAAAAATTAAAAGAAATATTTTTTTAAAAATTACCAACATTTCGATCATAACAGAATTTTGCCAAAAGTTGCGCGTTTATATCCTCGAACTGACTACCAAGTTTCGATTCAACATCTTCTTTAGTTCCTGAAATATCAGGGAAATAACCTCAAAATTTTAAATGTCTATAACTCCTAAACCGTCCGGCCGATTTTGCCCGTTAACGAACTTAACCGTCGCAATTTGATCAGAAACCTACCCTGAAAGTTTGAAGTCGATAGGACCTTCGGTGCTCCTGTTATCGTGCCTACGGCCGGAAGTACGGCCGGCCTGCCGGCCGGCCGGCCGGCCGTACGGCACCCAAAAATCTGACACCGGATTCGTGATCAGGGAGTCCGAATTAGTCTATTAGCCAATTTTCAGCTCGAAATTCGAAAATTACAGACATTTGGACGAAATGATAGGACGATGTTCCCCTAGAACATGCGCCCAAAAATGATATCAGTGGATTGTTATGATAAAATTGCATCTTAAAAAATTAATTCAAAAGTTGTTATGTAAAAAAAAATGTTTTTTTCGTTACTCCGAAACCATCAGACCCCATTTGCCCCATAATGAACTTAACCGAGATATTTATCCCTCGAACCTACTCATTCCGTTCGAGAGTTATCGTGTTAACGGACGGACGGATGGACGGCCGGACAGAATCGATTTCGACCATGGATTCTTGATCAGTGATTCGAACCAAATCGTTTAAGACCATTTTCAGCCAAAAATTCGAAAATTACAGACATTTGAACAAATTGATAAGCACTCTGTTGTGAGGAATAAGAGCGCCAAAAAATTATGTATCTCGGAATCTATCTGTCCGATATTGCTGAAATTTTGCGAGAGCCTCCAAAACCTTACATTACAGTCGAGACCCTAATTTGAACACGATGGGATCTACTCAATACTTTGACAGGCTCTAATGGTAGTTTCCATTACGAGGTTTGGTCAATACAAGATACAAGTGCAATTTATTATCCAACAAATGAAATGTTTGCTTAGTGGACACATAAAATTCGGTCAAGTTAGCAAAACTACAACAATACCGTGTAATGTTGCGAAGTGAGCTGGTGTCGAATGACGCATTTGTGGCTTTTCCATATCGTTTTCTTCATAGATTTTCGTCCATAGTTCGTTCGAAGATTTAGTATGATTTTTCAGAATATATTTCGGTGTTTGAAAAGAACAAGTTTGGCAGGTGAGTTTCGGTGCTTGGTGCTTTATGTTTATGAAAATTGTTGGACAATCAGAGATCCACCTGATTTCTTGAGATCAACAAAAATAAACACACACTCCATTTTTATGAAAATTTAGATTTTTAGTGCTGAATTAAAAATAAAATAAAATGTATTTCCGTGGGGGTGCCACACCCACGGAAATACAAACTAACATCAAACTTGATTTTGTCATTGAATATTACTCCCAGATAAAAAACTATACTTGAAAATCACAATTATTTTGAAATATACTAACTGACAAAGAAACTGCAACACCCAGAAGGAGCTGTTTAAATTTTAATTTTATTTTGATAAATCATATATACAAGTTGAGTCTTTGACCACTGAATTAATTTTAACCAAAGATTCCTCTCATCAAATGAAACACTTTTTGCGCGCGTGTTCCGCAAGGAACAGCGTGCTATCATTTCGTCACAATGTCTGTATTTTTCGAATTTTTTTTCGAAAATGGTCTCAAACGATTGGGTTCGACTCCCTGATGAAGAATTCGAGGTCAAATTCAATTCTGTCCGGCCGGCCGGTCCGGCCGTTAGCACGATAACTCTCGAACGGAACGACTTAGAGCGTTGAAATTTGCAGGGTAGTTTCGTAGCGTAAATATCTCGGACAAGTTCGTTAACGGGCGAAATCGACCGAGCGGTTTCGGAGTTAAGGCCGTTTTTAATAAAAACGTTTTTTATGAATATTTCCGGAACCGATCACTCAATCTTTTTGAAATTTGGCATCAGATTGTAGAATCATGACCTTTATATACCTGCGAAGTTTTGTGTTGAACGGACGGCCCTAAAGTGGCAAAAAAAAATTTTGAAAATTTGAAAATTTTGTTTTCACGATAACTCGAAAAATACTGATCTGATTAAATTGAAACTCAGTAGTTAGATGCAAAAGACCAAAGCAAACACTTTTGCAAAATTTCGTGAAGATCACGTGACATGAAAAAAATAAAAAAATTACTACTATTTTGCGGAATACTTTGCTTTTAATGCCGAAACATATGTTTTTGAGGTTCATGCTGCCCTTTCCGGGCATTTTCCGTATTGCGCATGCGCAGATGAGAAGTCCTTTAACTGCTGTAGTTTTCGTCAGAGAGGATTGGGGTTTTGGGGTGGCGGATGCTATTCCTCCATAGAATTCAGATCCCTGATGAGGGTCTGCGCATGCGTAGATTAAAGATGCGATATCTTCCGAACCACTAGTGTTGGAGAATCGGAGTTTTTTGTAAGGTGTGTTATTTTGAGAGGACTTTTAGCCGCCAGTAGATTGCGCATGCGCAGAAGAGAAGTGACTGTTTTTGGGTTGGATGGGTTATGTTGGGAGTGCTGCGTCGATATTATGAGGTTTTAATAGAATATTCATAGCAATTCAGTGCAAGGACAAGTCAGTTTGGGGGATGTAGCGTTGTTTCCGAGTTAAAGTGTCCGTACCGTGGCCCTGGGGCTAATTTTGAAATTGATGTTACCCCTTACAGGCATTTTTCGTTATGCGCATGAGCAGACCATCAGTAATTTAACTGGTGGTGTTTTCGTCAGAGAGGATTAGGGTTTTGGGGTGGCGGATGCTATTCCTCTATAGAATCCCCTGTTGAGGGTCTGCGCATGCGTGGATTAAAGATGTGATATCTCCTGAACCACTAGTGTTGGAGAATCGGAGTTTTTTGTAAGGTGTGTTATTTTGAAAAGGACTTTTAGCCGCGAGTAGATTGCGCATGCGCAGAAGAGAAGTGACTGTTTTTGGGTTGGATGGGTTATGTTGGGAGTGCTGAGACGATATTATGAGGTTTTAAAAGAATATTCATAGCAATTCAGTGCAAGGACAAGTCAGTTTGGGGGCTGTAGCGTTGCTTCAGAGTTAAAGTGTCCTTACCTTGGCCCTGGGGCTAATTTCGAAATGGATGCAACCCCTTACGGGCATTTTTCGTTATGCGCATGAGCAGACCATCAGTGATTTAACTGGTGGTGCTTTCGTCAGAGAGGATTGGGGTTTTGGGGTGGCGGATGCTTTTCCGCTATAGAATCCCCTGGTGAGGGTCTGCGCATGCGTGGATTCAAGAAGCGATATCTCCTGAACCACTAGTGTTGGAGAATCGGAGTTTTTTGTGAGGTGTGTAATTTTGGGAGGACTTGCAGCCACGAGTATACTGCGCTTGCGCAGACGAGAAGTGAATGGTTTTGGGTTGTTTGGGTTATGTTGGGAGTAATGAGCCGATATTGTGAGGTTTTAAAAGAATATTCATGTCAATTCAGTGCACGGACACAAGTCAGTTTGGGGGAAATAGCGTTGTTTCCGATTTGAAATGTCTGTATGGTGGCCCTGAAGCGAATTTATAAATAACTATATTCGGTAGATCTATATTAAAATGCGTTCGGATTTGGAGAAGATGCAATTTTGTCCCTAACGGAGGACCCACAACCGAATTTTTTTCTGATCTACGGTAAAACTAACAGCCAAACTGTATTGATAGCTATATTTGTTAAAGGAACTTGCAAAAAAAAAAAAAAGCACTGACGTGAAGTCAGTACTCTTTGGCGCGCGTGTTCACGGTGGCTAATTTGAATTGAATTATTCAAAATTTAACAGTGCTGTATCTAAGCTGCCATCAGGATAGAGTAACAAAGTTGGAAAAGAACACAAGTGACTCTCCTTAGTCGCACAAGCTCCTAGAAGATTTGGGAGGGTCAGTATAATCCTAATCATGTTTATAGCACGCGCGCAAAAGCAGATTGACTTAACAATGAAAGAAAAAGTGTAAAAAGTCAATCTGCTTTGGCGCGCGTGCTATAAACATGATTAGGATTATACTGACCCTCCCAAATCTTCTAGGAGCTTGTGCGACTAAGGAGAGTCACTTGTGTTCTTTTCCAACTTTGTTACTCTATCCTGATGGCAGCTTAGATACAGCACTGTTAAATTTTGAATAATTCAATTCAAATTAGCCACCGTGAACACGCGCGCCAAAGAGTACTGACTTCACGTCAGTGCTTTTTTTTTTCATTTACCATTTTTCCAGATTCGGCTCAGGTAAAAAGTTACAAGCGTTTAAAGATTTCACAATGTGCTAATACACTCCCGCATATAAATTATCTATGGCATTGTTGGCGGACGAGAATAAGGCATGGTAATGTGGTTTACGGCTTGATTCGGTATTCCAACGCTCAGGGACGGATCCATAAAAGTAGTGAAATTTCTGGAGTTTTCCATTTTAAAACATTCAATGAAAAATATCTCGAAAGCGGTGCATTTAAGGAGAAATGATAAGGAATAATATAATGTTCTAAAACGATGGAATATTCTTTAAATGACTCAAGAAAAACTTTATATGCTTTCTTTATGCTAATTTCGTTTAGTTTTATGAATCCACGAGTCCATAACTAGAAAACCAGTAGAAGTAGAAAATAACTAATATTTGGAAAATATGTATCATAGTTAAAGGAAACTTTACGTCAACATTCATTTTATTCGAAAAAAGAATGTCAAAGTTACAAAATAAAAACTGATTTTTTTTCAAAATTTCAACAGTACAACCTGTATCTTTTTACCTGAGCTGAAAATGGAAAAATGTTAAATGAAAAAAGTGTTTCATTTGATGAGAGGAATCTTTGGTTAAAATTAATGCAGTGGTCAAAGACTCACCCTGTATATAGCAAGGAGTAAATGATTAAAATGTGGAGAAGAAATCGTGAAGGTTTTTTCATGTAAACATTTTTTGTTAGTTACATATTGCAGTCGTTTTTTGCAATTTTTTAAAATTTAACAACAAACCAGCTGTTCGAGGAGATCCAAAGTCGATGTTTAGTTGTTGTTAAAATTCCTAGAGCACGTGTACGCGGAATTTATCGCCAGCTGAGTGAATTTGAAAGAGGTCGAATTATTGGTCTACAGGAGGCGGGGTTGTCATTTCGAGAAATCGCTAATCGTACGAACAGAAATCCAACTACAGTTATGAGATGTTGTCAAGCGTGGTTTGATAATACCCAAAATCGAAGAAGAGTAGGCACCGGACGTCGAAGGGGCACAAATGAAGTTCAAGATCGACGTCTAAGACTTATGGCTATTAGAGACCGATTTGCGACAACTCGATCTTTGGCTGATGAGAGGTTAGGAGAACAAGGCCATCCTATAACTGTCCGAACGGTTCACCGCCGGATAAGGTCTTTTGGACTGCAGCATTATCGGCTCTATCTTGTGTTACCTCTGACGGTTGAGCATCGCCGGCAACGATTACAGTGGTGCAGAGAACGTCAACATTGGAATGTGGAACGGTATCAGGTCGTCTTTTCTGATGAATCTCGATTCTCCTTGGGTGTACATGATGGCCGAAGAAGGGTTAAACGACGTTGGGGAGGAAGACGTGAACCTCAGTTCGATATTGAGCGTCATGTACACCGGACAGTAGGCGTTATGGTATGGGGTGCTATTGCACATGCAAGTAGGTCACCTGTAGTCTTTATTCGAGGTAACAAGACAGCGCTGCGTTACCTTCAAGAAATAGTGGAGCCATATGTTCTCCCTTACCTTAACCGGCTCGAGAATCCAATATTTCATCAAGATAATGCTCGACCTCATGTTGTCAGAGTTAGTTTGAACTTTTTTGAAGCGACCCATGTGAATCTTTTGCCATGGCCGCCCAGATCCCCCAATGTTTCGCCCATAGAGCATGTTTGGGACATCATGGGTAGAAGGCTTGGAAATTTACCCCAGCCCCCACGGACTACGGCTCTGAGACTTGAACTACAGGTAGCTTGGGATAGTATCCCTCAAGAAGAAATATACCATCTGATTGCATCAATGCCAAAACTGTAGGGGAGTGTATAGATAATCGCGGTGGACAAACACATTATCAACAAATTTAAAAAAAAATTAAATCCCTTCGATTTTTTTCTTCAAATTTCAATAATTTACTCCTTGCTATACTATCTATATTTTACCAAAAAAAATTGAAATTTAAACAGCTCCTTCTGTGTGCTGCAGTTTCTTTTTCAGTCAGTATAATTTCACAAAAATAAAAATAAAAATTCAACTTTACCTCCCTGTATCTCAGTAACAAATCACTTGTGGACATACATTTATAGGAACTTTTCTTCTTATTTTGACATCGACAACATGCCCCTAAATTTTCGACACCATATATAACGAAAATATACATTTATTTTCAGGAAATTAAACGATGTTTAACGAATGACCACGACTGGATTAATGGTTATATGCACCAGCAGCATCACATGGATGTAGAAGATGCTGTTTGGGCAACAACTCAGTGATAAAAGAATGAGAGACAAATTAGCCGATAAAAATGATTACAGAACACTGTATGGTTACTTCGAGCGAGAGATCAAATGGTTTAATGTATTCATTCTGTTCTTCGTGCATTTATATGCGCTAAAAATATATCTTGGTCTCAGACCGGAACATTTGCCGATGATATGTTGGGGTGAGTTTCAATATAATAATTTGCGATTATACCAAGTTTATATATTATCACTTACTTCGCTTGGAGTTCGCTAGGAGCTCGCAATAGGAGTTCCAATAAATACCCACCTGTGTGTGTGTTGGCTGGGCTTTTTATTCTTTCACTTTTTTCGCAAAATGAGTCTTCCTTTTTTTTCAGCGATATTCATCGGAAGCATAGGTGGTTTTGGTGTTACTGGTGGAGCCCATAGATACTACACACATAGATGTTATAAAGCAAATCTTCTTCTGCGAATTATACTGATGCTGGCCTACACAAGTGCAGGGCAAGTAAGAAGTTATCTTTCATTCTCATCTATTTGTCCTGAATTCGTTTAAAAAAATTGGTTCAAGCCCTGTGGACAGGAGCTTTCGATGCTCTTGTTCAAACAGACGAATTATATCTCCGAAAGTATTGGTTTCTCAGAGTTGGGAATTATATCAATGTATTCTTATGATAGAACTGTATCATAAAGGAAATTCAATTCAAATAATAGTTTATTTATCAAGATTAAATGAGCAATCTGAGAATGAGAACTGCACCATGGAAGAAATCAAATTAAAATAGCTGAAATGAATTTGACTCTCTCTTATAGAACAGGATGACATGTACGAGTATGAACACAGATCATATAATAAAGCTTAGATAGAATAATTATAGCATTCTGTGAAAACATAGAAGTACGATTCATTATTGAAATTTCGAAAAATCTCCGAAAGTATTAGCTTGTTGGAGTTGAAAATGATATCAATGGATTTTTATGGTGAAACTGCATCTTGAATAAAAATTGAATTTGAAATAAGTTATTTAAAAAAAAAATTTTTTTCGTTACTCCGAAACCATCTGGCCTATTTTGCCGAATAACAAACCCACCGAGATATTTATCTCCCTAACCTAATCTGAAAATTTCAACTGCCTAGCTTATTCCGTTCGAGAGTTATTGTAGAAAAAATTTTAAAAAATTTCAATTTTTTTTTGACACTTTGCGGTAACCTGGTGAATACAAAACTTCACATGCGTATAAAGGTCATGATTCTACAATTTGATGCTAAATTTCAGATAGATCGAGTGATCGGTTTCGGAAATATTCATAAAAAATGTTTTTACTAAAATCGGCCATAACTCCGAAACCGCTTGATGGATTCTGCCCATTAACGAACTTGTCCTAGATATTTACGCTCCAAACGCACCTTGCAAATTCCAATCCTCTAACTCCTTTCGTTCGAGAGTTATCGTGCCTAAGGCCGGCCGGACAGAATTGATTTCGACCTCGGATTCTTGATCAGTGAGTCGAACCAAATCGTTTGAGACCATTTTCAGCGAAAAATTCGAAAATTACAGACATTTGAGCAAATTGATAAGCACTCTGTTCCGAGGAACTAGAGCGCCAAAAATGTATTGCCTCATCACTGTGAAAGCAGTTTCACTTCAGACTAGTTGCACCTGAATTTTTTGAAAGGCAACAACTTTGACTAACTCTTTCATTCTTAGAACAAACTTTACGACTGGGTAAGAGACCATAGAGTACATCATAAATTCAGTGAAACGGATGCAGACCCTCACAACTCAAGAAGAGGATTTTTCTTCGCACATTGTGGCTGGCTTATGATGAAAAAACATCCGGCTGTGATAGCAAAGGGTAAATCGGTGGATTGCAGCGATCTTCTGGGAGATCCAGTGGTTGTTTTTCATCAAAAGTAAGTACTGAGGCAATTTTAAATCACCCATAGTCCGCACAGTGTTCCACTTTGTGGAAACTTCGGTACTCAAGGACATAGAATCGGGAAATACGTATTCATTACTCACTTGGGGGTACTACAGCCGTCTATAGAAGTAGCCTGGAACTTAGTCTGACAACGCCGCATATTATAGGCTCTTGGAAGCTTCTATTTCATTTATATTTCTAAAAGTTTCCGAAGATTTGCTTTTGGTGCTGGTTTCGAATTCACCTAATCCTTATACATAGTATAAAACAAAATCGCTTCCCGCTGTCTGTCTGTCCCTATGTATGCTTAGATCTTTGAAACTACGTGAAGGATTTTGATGCGTTTTTTTTAGTAGATAGAGTCATTCAATAGGATGTTTTATATGTACAATACATGCATAATATATTAGAGAAACACTGATAATTTTAGAGGTTTCTAATGTGATGTTAAATAAACACATTTTTTTTGCGCTTACATTGCAAACGCTGGCTGAACCCACGAGATAGATCAAAATAATGTAGTACAGTATGGTACACCTTAAAAAGGTCTACAAAAAAGTCCGCGATGGTATATGTCTATCTCTTAAGGATAACCCACAATAACCATTTTTTATCCTTTACATTCTACGAGAAATAATGGCTTGATTACGAAGAGCAAAGCAATACAGCATTAATCCTTATCCAATTAAGTACCTTAAATGCATTGTGCATTTAATATTGATCAATATGGCTCTTTACAGCATGTAATATAAATGAATATTTTCGAAGATATTGTAGATTTAAAATGCGGTTGCGGTGGTACCGACCGGAGGGCTGGCACAGACAGGATAGGGATAGAAATCGAATACAGAGAGCCAAATAATCATCTGAAGAGCGTGAGGCTCGCCTCAGCCAGGATAGATGTATTGATTCCCCGAATTCCTCTGATACCATCGGATTTACTGATCCAATTTACACGCCTACAATTTCCGCGAAAGATATATTTTGCAATGACCATTAATAAATCGCAGGGTACAACTTTCAACGCTACAGGCTTATATTTGAGCGTTGAGTGTTTTTCACATGGCCAATTATGTCGCTCTTTCAAGAGTAACCTTTAAAGAAAACATGTTTGTATTGTCTAACGACAAAAATGCTGTGAACGTTGTATATAAAGAAATTCTGTAGTATATTTAGTATCAGCATTTCAACCGTGCGAAGCCGGGGCGGGCAGCTAGTATATTATAATTCATCCGACACTAGTAAACAAACCGACACTCTCAATATTGTTTAATGGTAGACCATGTGAACCGCGTGTGTCTACCATGTTGCCATTTAATAATGTTCCAGGCTTTTTTATAAAGATGGCTATGGGGGTGCCAATAAAATCGAGGATATGCTTTTGTAACTTCTGAATTTATTAGGCTTTTGTTATAGATACTTCTGGCCATTGAGAATTTGTCTATGTTTCATTCTGCCAACGATCATTCCAATGTATTTTTGGGGATGGGACTTAAGGACAAGCTTCGAGGTTGCCTTCGGCAAATGGATCACTCTACTCCACTGTACATGGACAGTAAACAGCGCTGCTCATTTATGGGGAACTAAGCCCTATAATAAGTAAGTATTCATGGTTCTTTCAGTGATGATTCTTATCACTAGTAATATCACAAGTGATTAAATTTTCGCGATAAGTCTGTCGAATTATGAAGGGTTTTCCAATAAGAGGTGTTATTTTGATATTCAAAGAAAAATGCCATTTTTCAATATAAATGATCGGATGTTTATTTCATTATAAAGAAGAAGCTATGACGTTAATAGTGGAAAATAACATCAGGCAAATGACCACCACGACCACGCTTACAGGACCATATCCTTTTAATGAAATTTTCCATAACCAAATCGCAAAGTGGCTGCCCTATGTCCTCGATAGCCTCACGAATTCCATCTTTGAGGTCTTGAATCGACGCTGGGCTATTGGCGTAGACCTTCTCTTTCACGTGGCCACAAAGGAAGAAGTCGCAAGGTGTTAAATCACAAGATCTCGGTGGCCAATTGTGATCACCTCTTCGAGAGATAACACGGTCCAGAAACTTTTCCGCAAAAGATCAATGGTTTCGTTACTTGTGTGGCACGTAGCGCCGTCTTGTTGAAAGTAAACGTTGTCCAGATCAATACCATCCAATTCCGGCCATAAAAAATCATTAATCATCTCTCGATAGTGCAATCCATTCACCGTAACTGTTGCTCCAGCCTCATTTTCGAAAAAGTAAGGTCCAATGACTCCGCCGGACTATAAACCGCACCAAACAGTCACACGTTGAGGATAGAGAGGCTTTTCAACAATAACTCTCGGGCTTTCCGAGCCCCAGATGCGACAATTTTGCTTGTTGACGAAGCCACCGAGGTGGAAATGGGCCTCAACACTCAAAATGATTTTTCGATGGAATTCCGGATCATTTTCATGCATTTCAACGACCCAATCAGCAAAGACACGACGTTGTTGATGATCGGCCGGCTTGAGTTCTTGTGTTAACTGAACTTTATAAGCCTTAAGACCCAAATCTTTATGCAAAATACGGTGTAATGACCTTTGTGGAATGCCTAATTCCAAAGAACGACGAGGAATGGACAAACCTGGGTTTTCTTCGACACTTTTGGCTACAGCAGCAATTTATTCTCGGCTGTTCTTGAGCGACGTGCACGGGTTTTATTCTTCACAGAACTAACTTGTCCCAACAGCTCGAATTTTTCCACCAATCTCTTTATTGCGGTCCGACAAGGTGCTTCACGACGACCCAAAAATGTTCGAGTTTTACGAACCGTCTCTGCCAAATTTTCACCATTTTTATAGTGAATTTTAATAATTTCAATGCGTTCTTGAAGCGTGTATCGTTCCATTTTTATTAATGGCGTAGTTTCTACTTGTCAAATGTCAAAAAATGACAGCTTCAAAAGTGACATCTACCGAAATAGCGGGCTATTCAAAATAACACCTCTTATTGGAAAACCCTTTACTCTAAGCAACTCAGCTGAGTTAAGAAATAAAAGACAGACTTATAGATAAAATTCAGCCACGAGTGATATTTCATTAGACTATTTCACGAACAAAATGAGTCATGTTGACGTCTGTAATTTATATTTGTCATTTGTCAAACAGTCCGTATGCATGGTTGAGTCATTGAAAACACCAAAGTTGTTAGACCAATTCAGTTGCTGTTTTCGCGATAATACGAGCTGTCTTTGGCCTTGGTTGGTCAGATTTTGATATGAGTGAAATAGTAGGTTATAATTGCACAAGTGCATAAAAATTACCGATAATTTTGTAAGAAAGCGTGTTATCTAAAAATAGCTGACGTGAAGGCTCCTGATTTCACGTCAGTACTTGAACCAATTTTTTTTTTCGTGAAGTCAGGGGCTTTTGCGCGTATGTTCTATTGTCCATTCTCCTGTATTGAACACTCTTAATCGAATTTACCATGGTGAATTCTATTGTCTGTTCTCTTATATTGGACACTCCGAATTCACCGTGGTAAATTCGTCCAATAAAGGAGAATGGACAAAAGAACATACGCGCAAAAGCTTCTGACTTCACGTCAGTGCTTGAACCAATTTTCAATTGTATTTTCCTCGATCAACTGTTTACTGTATTCAGCATTTTTTGAGACTTTGAAGCTTATCTGTTTGTGTTGTTTTTATACTCAAGGCAACGGAAGGTTTTCGCGATGTAGTTTTCGCTCTGCAGTGCAATTACCGCTGTAATTTTTCGATAATTGCGTTATTGTCATGAGAAGTTCCATGTATGAGTGAAATATTCATTGAAAGTACAGGATCTTTATAAATGATTGTAATGTCGCAGTTGCCTTTGGATTTGCCACTTCTCACTTGTGTTCTGTTTATATCATAGAATTTTCAAACTGACAGCAGTGACAGCCAATATTGAATTAGTGTTAATTCGTGAAAATTCAGTTTCCCAATTATTAAAATCTGCAATAACTTATGATTTAGGACCAAACCATAGACATAGAATAACATGGACTGGCCCTCACGTAACTTTATCACACAGTTCGTTGCGGAATACATTAAAGAGAGAGATGTTATGAAGGATAGAATAAGTAAAGGCAAATAATGGTATAAAAACAATGGTGTTATTGGGGTATATTGGAAAATCTCGATTTTTAATTGATTAATTTGAATGAGTATCGAAAATGCTGAATGAATTACAGTAAGGAAATTTATGAGAAATATTTTCAGATTATAAGCACAGTTATCTGTGTTATAAGTATCAGAATATTCAAAACGACTCTCGGATTCGAATGAAAATGTTTTGCCTTTAACTATTCTGTCTACAAATCACCAAAACACATACACAATACACGAAACCAAACAATACAGTATACAAGAAAAGTCGAAGGATAAAGGAAACCAATGTTTTGTATTCTGTGGTTTTGCCAATCGCCAAATTATAAGAATATATTCATATACCGTGGTTTGCCTTTAACTATGCTGTCTTTTTTCAATGCTGATTTCAATGGCCTCTTTCTCACAACCAGTCCATGTTATTTGATGTCTATGTACCAAACACGTTTATCTTGATGTTCTATTACCGAAATGGTACATTAATCAATGGTGGATCGATTTCCTCTGTGGAGGTCTGTAAAAATGAATATCTGGCGAAATATACCGATGTTCAGATTCTAGAATCTTTTCTGAAAGCCCACATCGGAGTTTTTATGACTAGATTCATGCAGACTGGAAACTTTAACAAGGGAAAATCCACAGGAAGACCTCAAGTTCCCCAAGAAGTTGTTGAAGAACTCAAAACACGAGTTGAACAAAGTCCTCTAATGTCCCTGTATAGATTATCTTTACAGTCTGGCGTCGATTTGAGTACTTGCCACAAAGTATTGAAAAAAAAATGTGGGAAAGCCCTGTGGACAGGAGCTTTGGCGCTCTTGTACAATTCATCTCCGAAATTATTGGTTTCTCAGAGTTGGGAATGATATCAATGGACTCTTATAATAGAACTGAATCATAAACGAAACTAAATTAAAATCAGATAACGAACTTATTCGAGATATTCCTTCCACAAATCTCCCCTTAAAATTACGACGTATCAGAATATTCAGATACGAGTCTCGGATTTAAATGAAAATATTTTGCCTTTAACTATTCTGTCTACAAATCACCAAAACACATACACAATACACGAAACCAAACAATACAGTATACAAGAAAGGTCAACGGATAAATGAAACCAATGTTTTGTATTCTGTGGTTTCGCCAATCGCCAAATTACAAGCATATATTCATATACCGTGGTTTGCCTTTAACTATTCTGTTTTCAATGGTCTCTTTCTCACAACCATAGACATAAAATAACATGGACTGGTTGTGAGAAAGAGACCATTGATATCAGCATTGAAAAAAGACAGAATAGTTGAAGGCAAATCATAGGAATATATTCATATAATTTGGCGATTGGTAAAATCACAGAATAAGAAACATTGGTTTCCTTTGACATTTCTTGTATATACTGTAATGTTTGGTTTCATGTATTGTGTATTTGTTTTGGTGATTTATAGACAGAATAGTTGAAGGCAAAATATTTTCATTTAAATCCGAGACTCGTTTCTGAATATTCTGATACTTATAATCTGAAAATATTTCTCATAAATTTCCTTACTGTAATTCATTCAGCTTTTTCGATACTCATTCAAAATAATCAATAGTCCTCTTAAAAAAATTGGGATTTTCCAATATATCCCAATGTCCAATTTGTGTATTTGCCCATGGTATAAAAAGACCATTGTTTTTATACCATTATTGCCTTTACTTATTCCATCCTTCATAACATCTCTCTTTCTAATGTATTCCGCAACGAACTGTGTGATAAAGTTACGTGAGGGCCAGTCCATGTTATTCTATGTCTATGCTCACAACCAGTCCATGTTATTTTATGTCTATGGTTAGAAGACAAATCAATATATTTGACATATCTGTTACAGATAAATAAGATATGTATGAACAGTGAACACAGACATACGGAATTAGCATTGCGTGATAACATAGAATGTATTATTAAAATTTTGAAAAATCATATTTTCGTATTAGCTAGTTAGAGTTGAAAAATTTCAATTGTCTAGCTCATTCCGTACGAGAGTTATCGTGTTAACGGCCGGCCGGCCGGACAGAATCGATTTCGACCACGTATTCTTGATCAGTGAGTCGAACCAAATCGTTCAAGATTATTTTCAGCCAAAAATTCTAAAATTACAGACATTTGAGCAAATTTATATGCAATCTGAACAAGAGCGCCAAAAAATATATAATCATCGTTTCGCAGGGACATCTACCCGGTGGAAACAAAACTTGTATCCTTCCTTTCCATGGGAGAAGGATGGCACAACTATCATCATACTTTTCCCTGGGATTACAAAGCGTCCGAATTCAGTTACAACTGTAACGCTACAACTTTCTGGATAGACGTTTTTGCTAAACTTGGCTGGGCCTACGATTTGAAACAGCCTTCGAGGGAACTTGTGCAGAGGACGGTTGAGAAGTTAGGAGATGGTTCACATTTGAAATGGGGACCAGACTCTGTGAACGAAGTTGAGGATGAGATGTTCCATCCAGAGAGGACCAAGAGATGATTGCGTATACTGATCATTATCTGCCAAAGTATTAATATATAAAAGACAATTTTATTAATTTATTATCTTCTCATTTCTGACGGGAAGCGGTTTTGATACTATTTATTTCAATGTTTGCATAGGTAGCAATGATGTCTTGATGGAGAATCTACATTAAAAATGAATGTACATATATTGAAGTTGTGTTGAATAAAAATTTCTGAATTTGAACCTATTTTCATTGAAAATTTTACACAGAGGCTAATTAGTTGATTATGAACGTTTTCCAGTTCTATGAACTACATCTACTGATTTATTAGCACAGTTCCACTTGTGAACACTGTATAGTAAATGAGTAGGACTGATAAACTTCATGATAAAGGGTTTTCCAATAAGAGGTGTTATTTTGAAATTCAAAGAAAAATGCCATGTTTCAATATAAATGATCGGATGTTTATTTCATTATAAAGAAGAAGCTATGCCGTTAATAGTGGAAAATAACATCAGGCAAATGACCACCACGACCACGCTTACAGGACCATATCCTTTTAATGAAATTTTCCATAACCAAATCGCAAAGTGGCTGCCCTATGTCCTCGATAGCCTCACGAATTCCATCTTTGAGGTCTTGAATCGACGCTGGCCTATTGGCGTAGACCTTCTCTTTCACGTGGCCCCAAAGGAAGAAGTCGCAAGGTGTTAAATCACAAGATCTCGGTGGCCAATTGTGATCACCTCTTCGAGAGATAACACGGTCCGGAAACTTTTCCCGCAAAAGATCAATGGTTTCGTTGCTTGTGTGGCACGTAGCGCCGTCTTGTTGAAAGTAAACGTTGTCCAGATAAATACCATCCAATTCCGGCCATAAAAAATCATTAATCATCTCTCGATAGCGCAATCCATTCACCGTAACTGTTGCTCCAGCCTCATTTTCGAAAAAGTAAGGTCCAATTACTCCGCCGGACCATAAACCGCACCAAAAAGTCACACGTTGAGGATAGAAAGGCTTTTCAACAATAACACTTGGGTTTTCCGAGCCCCAGATGCGACAATTTTGTTTGTTGACGAAGCCACCGAGGTGGACATGGGCCTCATCACTCAAGATGATTTTTCGATGGAATTCCGGTTCATTTTCATGCATTTCAATGACCCAATCAGCAAAGGCATATACATATATGTGAAGAAAAAAAAAAATAATAGGATATTTCTTAAACCAACATAACATATTTTCCGATATTATATATATATTCTTTTGAACTTGAGCATTACATTTTGTTTTTTATCTAACAATAAAGCATGTGTATGAAAAAAGTGTTAGCAGAGGTTAGTGTAACGGGGTACCATATAATTTGATATATGATACTAGAGCTTAGGGAAAAAACCTCAGCAAAAAACCCTATCTCCCCGTTAGTGTTGTAATTTATGAAAATTGAAATTGTTAACAAAATATGCTGAAATATTAAATATTGAAGGGCATCTTTTTCTTCATTATCGCTTCTTCTTTCAACAAGCAGAGATGTTTCTCCAAGGTACCCGAAACCCAATCTGGAAAAGAAAAGACAAAGGGAGAAAACGAACAAATTGAAAATGGAATATTCTATATTTTATTAAATAGATTTGAAACTTGCTACCCAATCTAAAAAAGATTCAGAAACATTATGAATAGCCCTAAAACCATCTTTGAATCTATATATGCGACAATTATTAACTAAATGGTCTATGGTTTCCTCTGCTTCCCCGCATTCACAACTAGGGCTCTCAACTGAGTTCCACCTGAAAAGCATGCTGTTGCAACGACCATGACCGGTTCTTAGACGATTCAGAATAGACCATATTCTCCTTGGAAGATCAAACCCCGGAACTCTATTTGAAGGATCAGAAATTAAATCTTTGTTGAATAAATTGCAAGAAATCCATTCAGACCGCCAAACTTCCTTGTCACTTTTATTCGAATTAAGAAAACAGTTGGACCATAAAGGGTTTCGTGACTTCAATCTGGGAATCTTATTGTCTGGAATGTAGGAGATAATCGGAAATGAATTCGGAAAAGAATGAAATTTATTCCAAGAATTTGAAACAGCAGTCTGCCTGCGAATGTGGGGCGGGACAATGTTTGAAAGAACTGGCAACCAATGAATAGGTGTAGATCTAATAGTTCCAGTGATGATTCGCATAGATGAATTCAACTGTACATCAATTTTTTGAGTATGAGCACTATTAAACCAGACGGGGCAACAATATTCAGCGGCGGAAAAAACCAAGGCTAAGGCTGCCGTTCGAAGAGTAGCTGCATCAGCACCCCATGAAGTACCAGCTAATTTCTTCAGAATATTATTTCTCGTTTTCAACTTCAGACGCAAGTCATCCAAATGAGCTTTGAAATTCAAAGATGAATCTAATTTCTTTCCCAGATATTTAGGATAAAAATTATGTCTCAAGAAAGAATCACCGAAAGTTACACTCAATGTTCTATATTTTTGGTGATTGTTCAAATGAAAGCAAGAAACCTCAGTTTTATTCGGATTCGGACACAAACGCCACTGAAATAAAATATTGACACCTTCTGTCAGTGTCAGAGTAAATCTGTCAAACCTTCAAAAACTCTACTTTACTCCGTGGAGTTAATTTTCGAACACAACCTTGGGTTGTGATATCTATCTCATTACGTTGTATTAATAGCAAGGTGATAATACGGCGAAAACAAACGCCGAATTAGAATTAAGAACATAGATAAATAATAAAAATCTGTATCAGTATTCATCAATGTTAATGAGTTCATTACAAGGTGCCCCATTTAAGATCGGACTAGGACAACTCAAGAATAATTGGTATATTGCGCTCAATGCATTCGGCAATAGAATGAATAAACAGGTCAACATTTGATAAACCCGAATAACATTCATTGAAAAAATGTACCTTTTGCGCATACGAATAGAAAATTTAAAAATTTTATTTCGTCACGAGGAATATATCAATAATATCGTGCTCAATCCAAGAAATATCTTCGTTCAATAAAACGACATATACAGGGTGAGTCTTTGACCACTGCATTTATTTTAACCAAACATTCCTCTCATCAATTGAAACACTTTTTTCATTTACCATTTTTCCAGATTTGGCTCAGGTAAAAAGTTATAAGCGTTTAAAGATTTCACAATGTGCTAATACACTCCCGCATATAAATTATCTTTGACATTGTTGGCGGACGAGAATAAGTCATGGTAACGTGGTTTACAGCTTGATTCGGGATTCCAACGCTCAGGGACGGATCCATAAAAGTAGTGAAATTTCTGGAGTTTTCCATTTTAAAACATTCAATGATAATATCTCGAAAACGGTGCGTTTAAGGAGAAATGATGAAGAATAATATAATGTTCTAAAACGATGGAATATTCTTGAAATGACTCAAGAAAAACTTTATATGCTTTCTTTATGCTAATTTCGTTTAGTTTTATGAATCCACGAGTCCATAACTAGAAAACCAGTAGAAGTAGAAAATAACTAATATTTGGAAAATATGTATCATAGTTATAGGAAACTTTACGCCACCATTCATTTTATTCGAAAAAAGGATGTCAAAGCTACAAAATAAAAACTGATTTTTTTTCAAAATTTCAACAGCCTGTATCTTTTTACCTGAGCTGAAATTGGAAAAATGTTGAATGAAAAATTGTTTCATTTGATGAGAGGAATCTTTGGTTGAAATTAATGCAGTGGTCAAAGACTCACCCTGTATAATCGCCTGCGAAAAGAAAATATTGGTTCAAGCCCTGTGGACAGGAGCTTCAGCGCTCTTGTTCAAACTTTGACAAATCATATCTCCAAAAGTATTGCTTTGTCAGAGTTGGGAATTATATCAATGGATTATTATGATAGAACTGCGTCATAAAATAAAATAAATTAAATAAGAATCAATTGATATCATTCCCAAATCTGAAAAACCAATACTTTCGGAGTTATGATTTGTCAAAGTTTGAACAAAAGTGCCAAAGCTCCTGTCCACAGGGCTTTCAAACTTTTTCAATTTCGCTTCTGTGCGTCGGTTTTCAAGAATTTTCGTAATGAAATTCAAAACGTAGATCTATGATTCATCTCATGTTGGATTTACATACATCAGCAAATTATAATTAGAGTGTTCTATAAATCATATAGAATTATCTTTATTACATAGTATAAAATGGCTTCTCGCTGTCTGTCTGTTCATATGTATGCTTAGATCTTTAAAACTACGTGAAGGATTTTGATGCGGTTTTTTTTAATAGATAGAGTGATTCAATAGGAAGGTTTGTATGTATAATACATGCATAATATATTAGAGAAACACTGATAATTTTAGAGGTTTCTAATGTGATGTCGTAAATAAACACTTTTTTTTGCGCTTTTATTGCAAACGCTGGCTGAACCCTACGAGATAGATCAAAATAATGTGGTACAGTATGGTACACCTTAAAAAGGTCTACAAAAAGTCCGCGATGGTATATGTCTTTCTCTTAAGAATATCCCACAAAAACCATTTTTAATTCTTTACATTCTACGAGAAATAATGGCTTGATTACGAAGCTATTTTAAGCAATACAGCATTGATCCTTATCCAATTAAGTACCTTAAATGCATTGAGCATTTAATATTGATCAATATGGACCTTACAGCATGTAATTTAAATGAATATTTTCGAAGATATCGCAGATTTAAAATGCAGAGACATAGCGGTTGCGGTGGTACCGACCGGGGGGCCGGCACAGCCAGGATAGGGATAGAAATCGAATACAGAGAGCCAGATAATCATCTGTAGAGCGTGAGGCTCGCCTCAGCCAGGTTAGATGTATTGAGTCCCCGAATTCCTCAGATACCATCGGATTTACTGATCCAATTTAAACGCCTATAATTTCCGGTAAAGATATATTTTGCAAAGACCATTAATAAATCGCAGGGTCCAACTTTCAACGCTACAGGCTTATATTTGAGCGTTGAGTGTTTCACATGGCCAATTATATGTCGCTCTTTCAAGAGTAACCTCTAAAGAAAACATGTTTGTATTGTCTAACGACAAAAATGCTGTGAACGTTGTATATAAAGAAATGCTGTAGTATATTTAGTAACAGTATTTCAACCTTGCGAAGCCGGGGCGGGCAGCTAGTTGAGAATAATTGAGAAATCATATTTTCGAAATTATTAGTTTGTTAGAGTTGAGAATGACATCAATAGATTCTTATGATAAAACTGCAACTTAAAAAAAATTTAATTTAAAATGTTACTCCGAAACCACCTGGCCGCTTTCGCCCAATATCGAACTTAGCCGAGATATTTATCTGCCAAACCTACTCTGAAAATTTCGACTGTCTAGCTAATTCCGTTCGAGAGTTATCGTGTTAACGGCCGGACAGAATCGATTTTGACCACGGATTCTTGATCAGTGAGTCGAACCAAAACGTTTAAGACCATTTTCATCGAAAAATTCGAAAATTGCAGACATTTGGGCAAATTGATAAGCACTCTGTTCCGAGGAACAGGAGCGCCAAAATTAACATAATAGAAAAATCAGCCCGCTTCTATGGATGTCAAAAAACTTTCGCATTTTTGGCGCTATTGTTCCTCGGAACGGAGGGCTTATCAATTTGCCCAAATGTCTGTAATTTTTGGCAATGGCTTAATTCGAATTCACCATGGTAAATTCGAATTAAGTGTCCAATACAGGAGAATGGACAATAGATCATACGCGCAAAAGCTCCTGACTTCACGTCAGTGCTTGAACAAATTTTTTTTTCGTAATTGTTTTGAAATTTTCTAGGGGTACGGTTCTTACAAAATTTTAAACACGTCTTTATGTTGATTTTCTACTACTAGTTACCAAGCTTCAAATCGATCTAATCTTTATTTTTTGAGTTATCGAGGAAATAATATTCCAGGTGGGTATAACTTGGAAACCTTTAAACCGATTATGCCCAAAAACAAAATTAACCCTCCCATTCGGATACGCAACCTACCCTGAAAATTGCAAGTCCCTATCTCCTTTCGTTCGAAAGTTATCGAGGCAACGGTCACCCATCTACTGAACTCACACAAGGCTGCTCGAATCTCCAACAATATTTAACCGATCGTGTTAAAACTTAAAACTTGGCAGTAGAGTTAGGTTCTTAAGGCTCTTGCAAAATTTCAGCAATTTCAGACGAATAGTTACTGATATATAGATATTTTTATTATTTTCAATGATTTCTTAAAAATTTTCTACAAATACTATCCTCACGAAATTTTGCAAGAATTTTCGCGTTGGCATTCTACAACTGCTAACCATATTTCAATTCAATCGGTTTAGTATTTTTCGAGTGAATGAGGAGAAAAAAACAACCAAATTTCAGATGGCTATAACTCTAAAACCGTTTGGCCGATTATGCTCATAAATAAACTCAATTGTCGCATTCAGATGCACAATCTGACCTGAAAATTTCAAGCCGTTATCTCTTTCCGTTCTCAGTTCATCGCGACAACAAAAATATTTTTTCATAATTTTTTAATAATTTTCTAGCTATACAATTCTCACAAAATTTCACAAACGTGCTTAGGTTCATATTCTACACTACTCACCAAGTTTCAATTCGATCGGATTTATATTGGTTGAAAACAAAATTATTACTCGGAAACCATTGGACCGATTATGCCCATTAACGAACTTGTCCGTCGTATTGAGATGCGCCACCTACCCTAAAAATTTAAAGTCGCTAGCTCTTTTCGTTCTCAAGTTATCGTGGCAACGGCCGGACAGAATCAAATTTGACCCCGAATTCGAATTCGAATTGGGGAGTGGAACCAGATCGTTTGAGACCATTTTCGTAAAAAAATTCGAAAGTTACAGACATTTGGGCAAAATGATAAAGCGATGTTCCCCAGAACATACGCGCAAAAAGGCATAGTGTAATAAGGGTTTAAGTCACCAGGAGTGGATGGGATATTTCCAGCACTCCTGCAGAAAGGTATGGAAGAGATTCTTCCCCATCAGCTGAAAATCATGAGAAGAAATAGTACCTAGTAGATGGAGAAAGGCAAGAGTAACCTTCATACCAAATATTGGGAAGAAAGACGGGACTGATCCTCGATCTTTTAGACCTATTTGTGACCGAAGTCATCCAGAGAACTCTGGACAACACAGAAAGCAATTTGCGCATTCCTGGATATACCTGGGGCCTTTGACAAGACAACAAATGTGTCTGTTAAAGATGCACTTGAAAGGCGAGGAGTATGAGATGTTGTCGACAAGGATAGCCAAAACACAGGTGGGTAATGACACCACTTCTGTCAAAGCCACTCGTGGAACACCTCAAGGGGGAGTAACGTTACCCCTTCTTTGGAGCCTAGTAGTGGATGAGCTCCACCACAGGCTAACGGAGCTCGGCTTCGGATGTATGGGATATGTCGATGACATAGTCATAATAATCGGAGGTAAATTCGAGAGCACCTTGTGTGACCTACTGCCGAACAGCCTTAGAATTATTGTGGTGCTTGTCAGTGGGGCTGAGCATAAACTCAAACAAGACCACAATGATTCTGTTTACTCAGAGAAGGAAACTTCCAATTATGAGATCCGTCTTTTTGAATGGTTATATTATAGAATGGTCTAACACACTTGCAGAAGGTGGAGGATGATGATGCATCTCTCCTCCGGAGGAGTGACCGTGCGGGCTCCTTATTCTGCTTTAACGAACCCTATATGGTGATTGTTCCTGATAGAGACCAATGGGATACAAGGAGTGATCTCCTTAAACCAGAGGGGCCCACATGATTCACAGATGGCTCTGTAACGACTACAGGGACAGGTGCAGGCATTGTGGGACCTCGAGTGAGCATGTCCATCCCTCTCGGGAAGAACTGCTCGATAATACAGGCAGAACTAAATGCTGTTCTTGTCTGTGCGCTGGAAAACATCCGATTTGGATACTCTGGCAAGTACATATATATATATATGTTGTGACAGTCAAGGAACGTTAAAATCCCTATCTGATGTGAAGATAAACTCCTACTTAGTAGGCGAATGCAGAAAGGCTCTGCGAAGGCTGGGCGCTGGTAACATTGTAAAACTCATCTGGTGTCCGGCTCACTCGGAGATTTCAGGTAACGTTAAGGCAGATAAGCTGGCGAAGCAGGGGGCTCGGATACCATATATAGGTCCTGAGCCTTCGCTTCCAGTATGTCGTACCTCTGTTAAAACATTCTTCAAGAATCGTTTGGACAGGAATTTCTCCAGTGTATGGAACATGGGAGTAGGACTCAGGCAGTCAAGGCTTCTCATTGAGAAACCATCGTCAAAGTCTGAAGTAAAGAAACTTCTTTCACTCGAAAGAAGAGAATTGAGCCTGGTGACTGGATTACTAACTGGTCACCAGTTCAACAAACATCTGAATAGGATGGGATTGGCCGATAGCGCTCTGTGTCGCTGGTGCAAGAGCATGGAAGAAACAGCTGAACATATTCTGTTCGACTGTAACAACCTTAAGGAATTGAGGGTCATACACCTAGGCAACCCAACACCTACGATTCCTACGGTGAGAGGGACTTCTCCTTTTAAGCTCGCGGCATTCCTGTCAGCGTTTTTCTTGGACTGAGTCTCACGAGTTTGGCAAGCGGGAGAACAATGGGCCTGAAGGCCTCAGTTCAGCCTGAGACGGCACCGCGGTAGAAGAAGAAGAAGAACACACCTTCCAAGAAAGCAGCACGAACCCCATTTGTTGGCCTGGTATCCTACTGTGGGGAAGGTAGATAGACCTACAAAAGTGAATTTCAGATGAAAGAAGAAACTGAGAGAGTTATACTCTGGAAATCTCTTCCAGGAATGTGTCACTCCAAAAAATTCCTCTGGAACTTTGACACTGTCAGATCCAAGAAATATATGGATCTCAGTAAAAACACGCTGCACCTCCTCTCTGGTTTCCTCACAGGGCACTGCCTTAGGAAGCATATGATGAGATTAGGTCTAGCAGAAACTGACGAGTGCAGATTCTGTTGGGAGGAGGATGAAGCTCCTGATCACCTGATAACGGAATGCCTCGCCATCTCGAACCAACGCAAGGAATGCTTTGGGCAAGAAATGTGCAGGAGCGAAGACGTAGCCTCCTTGAAGCCATCCCAGATACTGGAGTTCATCAGAACTCTGGAACTGGAAGGAGAGCTGTAGATGGTAATGACATCGACAGCTCTGAAGAGGGGGGCACTATAGACCACAATAGTTAGGTTAGAATCAGTCGCTTGGCGGGAGATCCATATTCAAATTTTTCAACAAGGAATTTCAACTTTGAGATGAAACCAACCTATTTAAAAGAGAAAGTTAGTACAGAGACAACAAGTATTGGGTACCTTCATCATTGGTGCATGTTTTCATGTTATTTCCACATTAAAATCTACTTCTATTTATTCTTAAATCATAATTGAAACCATTCTAGTTCGAAAGATTTCCGTATGTCGTAGATGACTTCTGTTGTGCGTCATTACAAGGCCGATTTAGGGTTATGTTATTATTTTTGACTGATTTCGAGTGAGCTAAGACATACGTCAATCGAATTTGGTGAACACTTTTATATTTATTAATTATTTTGGAAATATATATATTCTTTTGAACTTGAGCATTACAATTTATTTTGTATCTAACAATAAAGCATGTGTATGAAAGAAGTGTTAGCAGAGGTTAGTGTAACGGGGTACCATATTATTTGATATAATATGATACTAGAGCTTAGGGAAAAAACCTCAGCAATAAAACCCTATCTCCCGTTAGTGTTGTGATTTATGAAAATTGATTTTGTTAACAAAATATGCTGAAATATTAAATATTGAAGGGCATCTTTTTCTCCATTATCGCTTCTTCCTTCAACAAGCAGAGAAGATTCTCCAAGGTCCGAAACCCAATCTGGAAAAGGAAAAAACAAAGGGAGAAAACGAACAAATTAAAATGGAATATTCTATATTTCATTAAATAGATTTGAAACTCGCTACCCATTCTAAAAAAGATTCAGAAACATTATGAATAGCCCTAAAACCATCTTTGAATCTATATATGCGACAATTATTAACTAAATGATCTATGGTTTCCTCTGCTTCCCCGCATTCACAACTAGGACTCACAACTGAGTTCCACCTGAAAAGCATGCTGTTGCAACGACCATGACCGGTTCTTAGACGATTCAGAATAGACCATATTATCCTTGGAAGATCAAACCCCGGAACTCTATCTGAAGGATCAGAAATTAAATCTTTGTTGAATAAATTGCAAGAAATCCATTCAGACCGCCAAACTTCCTTGTCACTTTTATTCGAATTAAGAAAACAGTTGGACCATAAAGGGTTTCGTGACTTCAATCTCGGAATCTTATTGCCTGGAATGTAGGAGATAATCGGAAATGAATTCGGAAAAGAATGAAATTTATTCCAAGAATTTGAAACAGCAGTCTGCCTGCGAATGTGGGGCGGGACAATGTTTGAAAGAACTGGCAACCAATGAATAGGTGTAGATCTAATAGTTCCAGTGATGATTCGCATAGATGAATTCAACTGTGCATCAATTTTTTGAGTATGAGCACTATTAAACCAGACAGGGCAACAATATTCAGCGGCAGAAAAAACCAAGGCTAAGGCTGCCGTTCGAAGAGTAGCTGCATCAGCACCCCATGAAGTACCAGCTAATTTCTGTAGAATATTATTTCTCGTTTTCAACTTCAGACGCAAGTCATCTAAATGGGCTTTGAAATTCAAAGATGAATCTAGTTTCACTCCTAGATATTTAGGATAAAAATTATGTCTCAAGAAAGAATCACCGAAAGTTACACTCAATGTTCTATATTTTTGGTGATTGTTCAAATGAAAGCAAGAAACCTCAGTTTTATTTGGATTCGGACACAAACGCCACTGAAATAGGTACTTTTTCAGAATATCTAAATCTGCAGAGAGATTATTTTCTATACTTTCGAAATCACAATGACGAAATGCAAGGGCAATGTCATCAGCGTATATGAATTTCTCAGACGAAGTAGCAGGAATATCACACAGATATAAATTGAAAAGAAGAGGTGCTAAAACTGAACCTTGTGGGAGACCATTATTCAAATTCTTGAATTTACTACTATTATTATCAATAAAAACACGAAACCTTCTATCCGAGAGCATATTTTCGAGTAATCGAACCATTTTGCCACACTTTAAATGAGTATAAAGTTTAAAAATCAAACCATCTTTCCATACCGTGTCATATGCTGCCGACAAATCCACAAATGCTGTTCCTGTTTTCATTTTACTATTGAAACCTGTTTCGATATATGTAGTTAGACTAAGCACCTGATCACAACAATTTCTATTTTTCCTGAAGCCCCCCTGGCAATTCTGTAGAACGTCTTCTACAGACGATTCAATTCTAAAAAGAATCAATCTTTCTAAAATTTTAAAAGGAACACTCAACAGACTAATGGGTCGATAACTGCTAGGATCAGAAGAATCCTTTCCACGTTTTAAAATTCCTATGACTTTCGCTTTGCGGAATTCTTTTGGAATATACAATTTTGTTATGAAAATTTGATTCTAGATGGTTGAGAAAGGTTCACAGAATCTATTTCCACCGAAATAAACCTTAAGAAATTAGCCAAAGTATCTAAAAACAGGCGAGAAATTCGCGTAAATTTTAGGACCATAAGAAATGCATGGGGAATTCAGTGCTCAGATCCACAGATGGATCGTAATTCAAATTTCCCGCCTAAACTAACTAATGTGGTCTATAGACCTTAAGGTCGCAGCGCAACGTTATCCCCTACAACAATACACAATGCACAATAATTGACCTTTCAATTTTTAGGTGACATATCTTAATTTATCACGCTATCCTGCAATAATTGAACGTGCACACAACAATTGCAGGCAATTGTTTTGGTTCCCGAATAATTCGATCGAATTCATCTCGGCGGCACTTCACTTCCTGCGAGATGAAATGATTCACTTTATCACGTATGGCGTATCGTAAACACTCATCACGTATTCAGCGAGAAGATACTGTACCTATCTCAAGGTGACGGACACTGGATCATCATTCGTGGGGTTTGAAGTTCAATACCATCGGAGACAGACGTTACGTCATAAAGTTCGCAAATGATTTTCGGATATCGCTCGAGCTTCTTGATGTATCAATTTTTGGCGCTCTCGTTCCTCGGAACAGAAGGTTTATCAATTTGCACTATAAAAGTAACTACGCTCTTGTCCACTACAGTTTTTGTCGTCTGACATACAGGGTGAGTCTTTGACCACTGCATTAATTTTAACCAAAGATTCCTCTCATCAAATGAAACACTTTTTGCGCGTATGTTCTGGGGAACATCGCGTTATAGTTATGCCCAAATGTCTGTAACTTTCGAATTTTTTGAAAAAAATGGTCTCAAACGATTAAGTTCGACTCCCCAATGAAGAATTCGAGGTCAAATTTGATTCTGTCCGGCCGGCCGTCCGGCCGGCCGTTGCCACGATAACTTGAGAACGAAAAGAGCTAGCGACTTGAAATTTTCAGGGTAGGTGGCGCATCCCAATACGACGGACAAGTTCGTTAATGGGCATAATCGGCCCAGTGGTTTCCGAGTAATAATTTTGTTTTCAACCAATATGAATCCGATCAAATTGAAACTTGGTGGGTAGTTGTAGAATATGACCCTAAGCACGTTTGTGAAATTTTGCGCGAATCGTATGGCTAGAAAATTTTAAAAAAATTATTAAAAAATATTCTTGTTGTCACGATAACTTGCGAATGGAATGAGATAGCGGCTTGAAATTTTCAGGTTAGGATGTGCACCAGAACGCGACATTTCAGTTTGTTTATGAGCATAATCGACCAAACGGTTATAGAGTTATAGCAATCTGAAATTTTCTGAAATTTGGTGGTTTTTTGTTCCTCATTAACTCGAAAAATACTGAACCGATGGAATTCAAACATTGCTATTAGTTGTAGAATGGCAACGCGAAAATGTTTGCAAAATTTGGTGAGGATAGCATTTGTAGAAAATTTTTAATAAATCATTAAAAATAAAAAAAAAAAATTCTATATATCAGTAACTATTCGTTTGAAATTCATGAAATTTTGCAAGAGCCTTCATAACCTAACTCTACTGCCAAGTTTCAAGTTTTAATATGATCGGTTAAATATTGTTGGAGATTCGAGCATTCTTGTGCGAGTTCAGTAGTACCGATTTGGTGTAGCGTAAGGCTCCGAAGAAACGATCGCTCGACCCGGACTTTTGCCGTCGAGTCGAAGAAGACGAATCGATTTGTGTTTTTCCCAAATTTCGTTCTTCTAGGTTGAGCCTAAATATACTAATTCGATACAAGTTTCGGAGGTTTTGAGTCCGACGATTTTCCATTCAAAAAGTCAATCCGAGAAACGTCAGAATTAATTCGAGAGACGGGGTCGGAAATTTTCGAAAGCGAAACTGACGATTTAGGCCTTTTTGGGGCGTGAAACTTGAAGAAAATGATAGATAGCTTTTGCGCGTATGTTCTATTTTCCATTCTTCTGTATTGGACACCCTTAATCGAATTTACCATGGTAAATTATGTTGTCCATTCTCCTGTATTGGACACTTATTTTATATTTAAAACTGTAATTAGATCTTTGAAATACCATTGAATGAAGAAATTCTTGTAAGTTAACAAAATATCTTTATTTGAACAATAAAAATGCATCATTTTATTAAAATGATAGTTAGACTATCCAATTGCTTCTTTTCTTTATAATATTTTAGCTGTAAGTCAGTATAGCTTAGAACTTTTAAAGTAACGTTCTACAATATTAATTTAAATGATATTATAAATAAAAAAATTGGTTCAAGCACTGACGTGAAGTCAGGAGCTTTTGCGCGTATGTTCTATTGTCCATACTCCTGTAATGAACACTATTCTTAATCGAATTTACCATGATGAATTCTATTATCTATTCTCCTGTATTGGACACTCTCTTCTTAATCGAATTCACCATGATGAATTCTATTGTCCATTCTCCTGGACAATAGAATTCATCATGGCAAATTCGATTAAGAAGAGTCTCCAATACAGGAGAATGGACAATAGAATTCATCATGGTGAATTCGATTGAGAAGAGTGTCCAATACAGGAGAATAGACAATAGAATTCATCATGGTAAATTCGATTAAGAATAGTGTTCATTACAGGAGTATGGACAATAGAACATACGCGCAAAAGCTCCTGACTTCACGTCAGTGCTTGAACCAATTTTTCATTTACCAATTTTTCAGATTCGGCTGAGGTAAAAAGTTACAAGCGTTTAAAGATTTCACAATGTGCTAATACACTCCCGCATATAAATTATCTATGACATTGTTGGCGGACGAGAATAAGGCATGTCAACGTGGTTTACAGCTTGATTCGGGATTCCAACGCTCAGGGGCGGATCCATAAAAGTAGTGAAATTTCTGGAGTTTTCCATTTTAAAACATTCAATGAAGAATATCTCGAAAACGGTGCGTTTAAGGAGAAATGATGAAGAATAATATAATGTTTTAAAACGATGGAATATTCTTGAAATGACTCAAGAAAAACTTTATATGCTTTCTTTATGCTCATTTCGTTTAGTTTTATGAATCCACGAGTCCATAACTAGATAACCCGTAGAAGTAGAAAATAACTAATATTTGGAAAATATGTATCATAGTTATAGGAAACATTACGCCAACATTCATTTTATTCGAAAAAAGGATGTCAAAGCTACAAAATAAAAACTGTTTTTTTTTCAAAATTTCAACAGCCTGTATCTTTTTACCTGAGCTGAATTTGGAAAAATGTTAAATTAAAAAAGTGTTTCATTTGATGAGAGGAATCTTTGGTTAAAATTAATGCAGTGGTCAAAGACTCACCCTGTATAACGGGTCCGCCAAATAACTTTTTTTTTTTGAAAATGCAATAAAAAAAATTGGTTCAAGCGTGAAGTCAGGAGCTTTTGCGCGTATGTTCTATTGTCCATTCTCCTGTAAGGTAAATGTTCCAATTATCGACACAATAGCGTGTTCCTCAAAGTGTCTAATACATTTCGACTTCAAAGAATAATTTTATAAGAATGAAATATTCTGCTTCTACTTCTCTGAACCCTCTATTTTGATAAAAGTACAAAAAACGAACATATTAAAAGGGGTAAATATTATAAAAAAAATGAATGGCGTCTCAAAGCAGATGTACCCATTATCGACACCGGAAAAATATGAATTACCAATCATCGACATACATGTGCACCAAATATCGACACTTTGGGAAATCCAGATTTTGGCATCGATAATATGTTTGTATTTAAAGAAATATTGATATATTTAGTGAAAATAACAGTTTAAGAATGTTCACAAAAATTAAAAAAACAAGAGATATATAAATTCTCTGCTTAATATGAAAAAATATTTGATGATCTTTGGTTAATCCTTAGAAATCAACGTTTTCACTTCAGATACTTCCTATAAGCCACGTTCATTCAACTTTTTAGGCTCGGTAATTCTACTTGTTTCTCCTCTGTCCTAACTCAATTTTCTTTTTTGTCATTTTCAAGGGCTCTCTCATTTGATTCACTATTTTTCGCATTTTGTATGCTTGCTTCACCAAGAACTTGGGCTTCAAAAAGATAATCTGTAATCCCCCCATTCTGACCATTCATATCTTGATGTAGCCCACAAACATTTATATCAGTGTCGGAGTAATCACGGTCATAACAATCCAGTAGTAAATCTACACCCAAATTCTCTTCCCTTACATCCAAGAGAGACGAATTCAGGGAAAAGTTAGCGATTTATATTCTACTCGATTCAAAATTATTATTTGCGTCAGAAGTTGCTTCCGACGGGACACAGTATTTTTCATGTGTGCATTGCAGTCTTCTAGACATTTTGTAATCATGAGATAACTGGAAACTAAATATGACCAATTATCCCTACATAAATGTGCGTATGATCGACAGTCATGAAAAAATGGATGATTAAATCAAATAAATGGACCACAATCGAATGTCGATCAGTACTGAGAGCAATTTTGAATATTCTATGAGCTGATTATCAAAAGATAACAAAAATAGTTTAATGATTTCTCCATATAATTGAGTATTTTTACTTATGGTATGAGTCTCAGCCGTCGACAGAATATTGCACCTTTTATCGACCTAGTGTTGAACGTAGTATCGACATCAAAATTTGTTGTACTTTTATCATGTAATTCGATGGAAAACAGTGTGTCGATAATTGGTACACTGAAAATTGTGGATCTTTTGGGTAGGATAACGAAACAATCGTATCCAGGAAAATGGAGTTAACGTTTCTGAAAGTTAATCAAAAATCATCCTCAGTGACTCAAATATCGACATATAGATGTCGATATCTGGGACACAATATGTTTCAGAAGTACCATTTATCGACACACAAATTTCTCATAAAATATGATGCACATTAATATTTTTTTAATAGAACTGAATACAGTTAATCGTCTCAAGTTAATTATTCTTCAAAAAATTAATTTTCACTTTCATTCGCTGAATCTGGGGAGACATAAATGAAGAGTGTGGATCAGAATAGCAACGAAAACAGTGCTCACTCGATGAAGACCGTCAGTCGGCCAATTAACAGCTGATTTTTCACTGAGGATGCTTAAGAGAAATTAATGGTGTGAACAAATTCATTCAAGAAACTATAAACTAGATAATTGTTGAATTAAAATTTGTAAGGAAATTTTCTTCGTCTTGTTTTATGGAAAATAAACCTAAGTTGTCGATAATTGGGACACTGTCGATAATTGGGACATTCACCTTATTGGACAATCTTAATCGAATTTACCATGGTTAATTCTATTGTCCGTTCTCCTGTAGTGGACACTCTTAATCGAATTTACCATGGTGAATTCGATTAAGGGTGTCCAATACAGGGGAATAGACAATAGAATTAACCATGGTAAATTCGATTAAAAGTGTCCAATACAGGAGAATGGACAATAGAACATAAGCGCAAAAGCTCCTGACTTCACGTCAGTGCTTGAACCAATTTTTTTTTCGTGAAGTCAGGATAGAAAGCAATGATGAAAAAGTTAACACATTATTGTCTACCTTCAATAATTCTTCTTTAGGATAAGAATACATAATTATTCTAGAAAAATATTAGTGGAATTAATGTCATATTTAAATAATCAAAGTAAAGAAAACTATAAGTTTAGTTACATATTGAATGAAATTCAATTGAATTCCAGTAATATTCAATTACTTATTCTTAACCAATAAATGACCATTGATAGACCTAAAGGTGTTGAGGTGAAACATAAAGATATATTCTCATTAGTGATAGAAAAACTGGCCTAAAATGCCTCTCTACCCATCACGAGATTTAATATCGACAAATGAGCCTCTTACCTTACAAGATCAGAAAGTGTGGTTAATTAAAAGTTAAGTTTTAAGCCTTCAGCAAAATTTCAGCGATAATATATTAAAAATAATACATAACCTTCCAAAACTTCCCTCTCACAAATATGCTCCTCTGAAGGCACATGGATCTCTTGAAGAAGAATCGTCTTCTCTATTTCTCAAAGATATTCACTCTTGTTCATAGAAATCCCTTCAATATTTAGTTGCCTCCTCCTAAGGAGGATCTCTTTCAAAACCACACGATTTTCCCAAGAACATACGCGCAAAAATATGTCATCATGACATTCATGCTTTTGAAGGTTCTCGCAAAAATACGACGATTCGCATCCAGCTACCGAACTCACAAACGACCCCAGGGGGTTCATTGATTTGCCGAGAAAGCAAGAGCAGACGTGTTTCTGGCTTCTTGGCCTTCATCAGTACTCTGTAGCTTCTCAACAAATTCAACTAAACTGACCCGGGTTAAGCTTAAGCCTCTCAGTGCCGGCTTGGTCGATCATACCTGATCGCCCACGCCACCTATGAGACAAAACACGGAAATCAGCCTTTCCCCACCAGTGATTATTTGAAGCGTGAAATCATATGCCACCATTCACTCGATATTAATCGAGAAACGAGTCCCGCAGAGCTCAGACAGTATCTTCCCAATGGCCATGAACGCTGTTTAGCGTTTTCAAAAATAATAATGAAAAATGGCGATACCGTTGTTAATAAATCAACAAGTCCAGAGCGTTCCTGCCAATCGGGTCCTTGTTGGCTCTGGACTTGTTGACTAGAGCGAAAAATTGGGGTTGTACCTGCCTTTCGAAGGGGGTTGAAGGTAGGGTTCGAATTTTTCAAGAATGACAATTTAAAATTTGAAACCAAGATGATGAATTTATTCCATTCGGCTTTCCCACCCTGTATTATAGAAGTATTTGTACATCTGAATCAAATTTCAGCTGATTATCAAAATTATTCTGTGTTTTATTTAAATACAAACATACTTGTATAAATGACGACCTATACTTGGAGTACTCATGAACTGATTGTCGTCATTTAAAAAATATCTTAAAAAAGCAATTTATCTCGAGAGATCATCGAGCATCAGATCAAGATAAAAATAAATTAGTATGATTACCGGCCTACGACATAATCAGCGTAAACATTACGTTTTTATTTCCTTCCCTTTTTATATCCAGTTCACACGAAATCAGTAGATAAGTTCAAAGTTCAGTTATATCAAATGATCGCATCTTTGATGTTTTTATGATGAAATATTACTGAAATTTGTATTATTTTCCATATCGATTAAGTACAGATTATATTATATTCTGATGACGAATTAGTCTATTTTCGCCAACTGAAGGGTATTCTAATTATATATTGCTTTTCGATTTTTAGGAGAAACCAGAGTTGAGTAATCATTTAAGTAAAATTTGGATATGTAGTCATCATTCTATGGTTTTTGGCGTTCTTGTTCCTCGGAACCATAGACATAGAATAACATGGCCTCACGTAACTTAATCACACAGGTCGTTGCGGAATACATTAGAAAGAGAGATGCTATGAAGGATAGAATAAGGAAAGTCAAATAATGGTATAAAAACAATAGTCTTTTTATACCATGGGCAAATACACAAATTGGAAAATCCCGATTTTTTTAAGAAGAATATTGATTATTTTGAATGAGTATCGAAAAAGCTGAATGAATTACAGTAAGAAAATGTATGAGGAATATTTCCAGATTATTAGTATCAAAATATTCAGAAACGAGTCTTGGATTTAAATGAAAATATTTTGCCTTTAACTATTCTGTCTACAAATCACCAAAACACATACACAATACATGAAACCAAACAATACAGTATACAAGAAATGTCAAAGGATAAAGGAAACCAATGTTTCGTATTCTGTGATTTTGCCAATCGCCAAATTATATGAATATATTCTTATACTATGGTTTTCCTTTAACTATTCTGTCTTTTTTCAATGCTGATATCAATGGTCTCTTTCACACAACAAGTCCATGTTATTTTATGTCTATGCTCGGAACAGAGTGCTTATCAATATGCCCAAATGTCTGTAATTTTCGAATTTTTTGAGGAAAATGTTCTTGAACGATTTGGTTCGACTCACTGATCAAGAAGCTGTGGTCGAAATCCATTCTGTCCGGCCGGCCGTCCGTTAACACGATAACTCCCGAACGGAAAGAGTTAAAGGATTCAAATTTGCAGGGTAGGTTTGGAGTGTAAATATCTCGGAAGAGTTCATTAACCAGCGAAATCCATCGAGTGGTTTCGGAGTTATGGCCGTTTTTAGTGAAAACATTTTTTATGAATATTTCCGAAACTGATCACTCGATCTATCTGAAATTTAGCATCAAATTGTAGAATAATGACCTTCATACGCACGCAATGTTTTGTATTGATTGGAGTACCGTAGAGTGTCAAACATTTTTTTTTTCAATATTTAAATTTTGTTTTTACAATAACTCTCGAGCAGAATCAACTAGGCAGTTGAAATTTTCAGAGTATGTTTGGGAAATAAATATCTCGGTTGTGTTCGTTAAATAGGCCAGATGGTTACGTAGTAACGAAAAAAACATTTTTTTTTAACTTAAAAATTTCGAATTCAATTTTTTTCAAGATGAAGTTTCACCATAAAAATCCATTGATATAATTTTCAACTCTAACAAGCTGACACTTTCGGAGATATGATTTTTCGAAATTTCTATTATGAATCGTACTTCTATGTTTTCACAGAATGCTATAATTATTCTATCTATGAATTATTTTATGATCTGTGTTCATACTCGTACATCTTTTTCAATAAGAGAGGGTCGAATTCATTTCAGCTATTTTAATTTGATTTCTTCCATGGTGCATGGTGCTCATTATCAGATTGCTCATTTAATCTTGATAAATAAACTATTATTTGAATTGAATTTCTTTCATGATGCAGTTCTATCATAAGAATCCATTGATATAATTCCCAACTCTGAGAAACCCATACTTTCGGAGATATAATTTGCCTGTTTGAACAAGAGCGCCAAAAAGCTCCTGTCCACAGGGCCTGAACCAATTTTTTCTGGGGTTTCTGTCCCAAACTAGATAAATACAGGTTGTTTTTAAATGATTATAAAATCGCAATTGGCTTTGAATTTTTGTTTGCCACTTCTAACTTCTTGTGTTCTGTTTATGTCATAGAATGTCTAAACTGACAGCCAATATTTAATTATTCTCAATTCTTTTTGGCGCTTTTGTTCCCCGGAACATATTGCTTATCAATTTGTCCAAATGTCTGTAATTTTCGAATTTTTGGCTGAAAATGGTCTCGAACGATTTGGTTTGACTCACTGATCAATAATCCGTGGTCGAAATCGATTCTGTCCGGCCGTTAACACGATAACTCTCGAACGAAAGGAGTTAGAGGATTCATTTGCAGGACAGGTTTGGAGAGTAAATATCTCAGACGAGTTTGTCAACGGGCGAAATCCACCAAGTGGTTTCGGAGTTATGGCCGTTTTTAGTAAAAACATTTTTAATGAATATTTTTCCGGAACCGATCACTCGATCTGTCTGAAATTTAGCATAAAATTGTAGAATAATGATCTTTATATGCATTCGAAGTTTTGTATTGATCGGGTTGCCGTGAAGTGTCAACAAAATTTAGAAATTTTAAAATTTTGTTTCTACAATAACTCTCGAACAGAACATGGTTTTGACAATTGACTTTATAAGGACAGGGTCGCTTTCAGTAGCAAGTATTTATTTGTTTTTAAGAATAAATAACATTGGCTACGCCCTTGAGTGAGGTTATTCGTATATTATGAATGATGTGGCCGGAATTCCAAATGTGAACAGCATGCACCCTGTACCTATCTATAAAATGGAAAAATGAAATTTATTTGAAATTGCTTCTGTTTTATAAACACTAGATATTTGTTAGAAGCAATATTTAGAACAATAATAAACTGTAACGAAACAACACAAAGGATTAAACAACATCGAACAACCGCGTCAAAGCTTTTGACCTCAGGGCTATTCCAACTAGCTAAAATTGTGTTCATTAGTAGTTATTTGTCAAAAAAATAACAGTTCTTAATATGAGAGCCTCTGAAATAGCGGCATCTTCAAAATGAAATCTCTTAGTGGAAAAACTTGTATATAATTCAATCAAACTCTCAATATCGAAAAAAATATCTATATTCTTCATAATTATTCACGAGTCATAAAAATATATGATGTGTGAACAACCATTGAATTGAATTTTATGTCACGTATTTCACTACACGTGGGAAGTAATTTCAATATTTTATAAACTTTTTATTGAATCGTATATAAGAATAATCATACTTAGGAATGAAAACAAGTAAATTTCCTGGAATTTAACGTATTTGTGAAACCAAATTAGAGTTTCCTATAATAATACAAGATTCGCATATTTATAAGAATTTCATTCAAATCTTCAAATGATTCTCAGTTCCATATTCATTTTATTTTAATAGCATGAAATTACCTTTATGTAATCATAAATAATTGAAAAATGATTTAATATTCCTCTACAATTGAGTACTCCGACTACATGATATCACCGTTGTTCGTTTGATATTGACAAATTAGTATTGAACGTAATATTGCCAATTATCAGAAACAATTTCGAAATTTTTTTCCGGAAGATGTATATTAAGTTCTTGTAGGGGTCTTTGTCTTGAAATTGAACATTTACAGTGAGAGTCAAAAGTATGGAATAAATGATTTATTCGTATCCCCTTTCAAGAATAGCGAAAATGGTTTGATATACTAACTGACAAAGAAACTGCACTTAAATTTTGATTTTTTTTCTTGGTAGAACATAGAAGGTATAGCAAGGAGTAAATCATTAAAATTTGGAGACAAATTGTGAAGGTTTTGGTATTTTCATGTAAACCTTGTTTGTTACTTATACAGGGTGAGTCTTTGAAAACTGCATTAATTTTAACCAAAGATTCCTCTCATCAAATAAAACAGTTTTTTCATTCACCATTTTTCCAGATTCGGCTCAGGTAAAAAGTTACAAGCGTTTAAAGATTTCACAATGTGCTAATACACTCCTGCATATAAATTATCTATGACATTGTTGGCGGACGAGAAAAAGGCATGGTAACGTGGTTTACAGCTTCCATTCGGGATTCCAACGCTCAGGGACGGATCCATAAAAGTAGTGAAATTTCTGGAGTTTTCCATTTTAAAACATTCAATGAAGAATATCTCGAAAACGGTGCGTTTAAGGAGAAATGATGAAGAATAATATAATGTTCTAAAACGATGGAATATTCTTGAAATTACCCAAGAAAAACTTTATCTGCTTTCTTTATGCTAATTTCGTTTAGTTTTATGAATCCACGAGTCCATAATTAGAAAACCAGTAGAAGAAGAAAATAACTAATATTTGGAAAATATGTCTCATAGTTATAGGAAACTTTACACCAATATTCATTTTATTCGAAAAATGGATGTCAAAGCTACAAAATAAAAACTGTTTTTTTTTCGAAATTTCAACAGCCATTATCTTTTTACCTGAGCCGAATCTGGAAAATATGGTGAATGAAAAAACTGTGAAACTGTGACACTGTGAAACCCTGAATAGGGTGCGGCGGAAATTGTACGTAGATATTCTTCCTTGTATTCGAATCAACGAAGAATATCTACGTACAATTTCCGCCGCACCCTATTAAGGGTTTCACAGTGGTTTTTTTGTTGAATCTAAATATCTGGGTTATAGGCTACTGGAATAAATTGTTTTTCTTTAGCGTGAATATTCAAGAACAAGAATACTTAGGACTTTGGGATTTTATTTTATCTATATTTTGCGATGAAATGAAAAATAGTGACCAACACTTTCAGATAAAGATTGCGAACATTCTGATTAAGTACCTACGTAGAATTTTTCTAATCGTGGATTACTCTATCAATATGTATATTATTATACATACTTCAAATTGTACTTTACACTGAATATTCGTATTGTTTTTATTATTTTACGATATAAAAAACAAAAGTAGATAAATTTGAGATAGGTATGTCGATTAAGAGTGTCGTCCAAGATGAAAGGTGATAAACCTTGTTCATTCATGAGATAATTACGATTTAAAAAAAAATTGGTTCAAGCCCTGTGGACAGGAGCTTTTTGGAGCTCTTGTTCAAACAGACAAATTATATCTCCGAAAGTATTGGTTTCTCAGAGTTGGGTATTATATCAATGGATTCCTATGATAGAAGTGCATCATGAAAGGAATTAAATAAAAAAAAGTGTCGTTTAAAAAAAATGCTTCAAAAATTAGCTTTTAAAAAAATAGAGGAATCTACAATGCTTCAAAAATTGTCATTAATTTTATTTATCAAGATTAAAGGAGCAATCTGCAATGATTCAACCCCGTGGAATGGGTTGTTGCAATTTACACTCGGTGCGTAGTTTTCACAACTCGAAATACCTAAGGAAAGTATCATCGAAATGTCTAGAGCAAGGCTGGAGACAATCATAGCAGATTGTCCATTTATTCCTGATATTTGAGTAGGTAGTGGATTACGAACAAATTATTTTAATAGTTCAAAATATATTAATAAAATACTATCCTTTTTTCATAATTTGAAATTTATTAGTTCATACCACTAACACATTCTTTTCTGTATTATGAACCTTAACTCAAGAAAAAATGATTGATACACAAATGTAGATCCATATTCCAGTATTTTTTTGCTAGCAACATTATGAAAATACTGTATATAGGAACATGTCTCACTACCACTACTTAAGGAAGTAAAAGGTGATATGAACCTCAGTGGTCAACGAACAGTAATTTCTTTTGATGATTCCATTATGTTCTTCTTTCCTATTGCCTCCATAATCTACATCAAAACAGTCCTGTATATATTCACAAATTCAATAATCGAATACTTGCTTTCCAAGAGAAAATATACGAATTGATAATTTCTAATAGCTAGAAAATATGACAGACAGATTCTGTGTTCACATTCTGTGAATGGTTTCCATAATAATTTTGTTTTAAACCAATACAGGATCCGATCGAATTGAAACTTGGTGAGTAGTTGTAGAATACAAACCTAAAGATGTTTGTGAAATTTTATGAGAATTGTATGACAAGAAAATAAAAAAAAAATTATTAAAAAATATTATTCACGTCACGATAATCTGAGAACGGACAGAGATAGTGAATTGCAATTTTTAGGGTAGGTTGTGCATCAGAATGCGACATTTGCGTTTGTTAATGGGCGTAATCGGCAAAATGGTTTTAGAGTTATACCCATCTGAAAATTGGTTGTTATTTCCTGATTAATTCGAAAAATACGATACCGATCCAAATATTCTATTTGTCCCACATCGTTGAAATTTTGCAACAGCCTTCAAAACATAAATTTACTGCAGAGTTCCAAGTTTGAACTCGATCGGATCTATTGTTGGAGATCCGAGCAGCCTTGGGCGAGTTCAGTAGCTGAATTGGTGACCGTTGCCCAGATAACTTTCGAACGGAAAGCGCTCTAGGGACTTGCAATTTTCAGGGTAGGTTGCGCATACGAATGGGAGAGTTAAGTTCGTTGTTGGGCATAATCGACCCAACGGTCTCGGAGTTATACCTATCTGGAATCTTATTTTCTCGATAACTCGAAAAATACAGACCCGATCGAATTGAAGCTTGGTAACTAGTTGTAGTATATCGACTCAAAGACGTGTGTGAAATTTTGTGAGAATCGTACCACTAAAAATTTTTTAAAAAATTAAGAAAAAATATTATGTAACCCAAGATAACTTGAGAACGGAAAGAGATAGCGACTTGTAAATTTCAGGGTAGGTTGCGCATCCGAATGCGACATTTAAGTGGGTTAATTGGCATAATCGGCCAAATTGTTTCGGAGTTATACTCATCTGATGTGTTTTCAAATATCAATTAATGGAGAAACCAGTTACGCCTGAAATATAGACAGTATTTTTTCGAGTATTGGCTACTCCTATACAGAAAAAAAATTAACTCTGTAATATACAGAGTGATCATAATTCATTTTCAAACTTCAACTACAAATAATGGTCGGAAATTGCTGAGAAACTATCAGGTTTGGGTGTGAGAAAACCTTATGAAGATAGTTTCGAAATTAATTTTTACGTTCAACGAGATATAGAAATGCTGGTTGTGCCATCTATATTTATAAAAGAAAGTCGTGTTAGTTACACCACTTATAACTCAAGAACGGCTATACCAATTTGGCTCAAAATTGGTGGGGAGGTAGCTTAGAACCAGGAGACGGACATAGGATACTTTTTTGTGTTATACAGGGTGTTTTTCTTTTAACGTCAATTAAAACTTGCTGTTTTTCCTGCCATAATCGTACAATTTTAGTCATGTGTGTTTAAAAATAAACTTTCGAGGCATACACCATTGAAAATAAAGCATTACTATACAGGGTGTCCTTTTTCTCATGGCACAATTGTACGTGATTGAAGTGATTTGTGTCACAAACAAAGCATTAACTAAATAGGTACCTTGGATGGATTCTCATAATGTATTCGTCCGAAATCTCCATACAGGGTGTTCTTCTTTTAACGTCAATTGCAACTTGCTGTTTTCCGTGCCACAATCGTACAATTTCATTCATTTGTGTTAAAAAATAAACTTCAGAGGGATACATCATTGAAAATAAATCATTACTGTACAGGGTATTTTTTTTCTAATTGCACAATTGTACGCGATTGAAGTGATTTGTACCACAAACAAAACATTAACTTAATAGGTACCTCAGATAGATTCTCATAATGTATTTGAATAGGGACCTTATGCGACCGCAGAAGCGGCGTCGATTATCTTCGAATGTTGCAAATTGATATATGATTAATTGGACGCAGTTAAGCAGAAATATATGATTATATATATAAACTATCTATATTTTATGACAAACGTGTATAATAAAATCTAAAATCTGCTTATTTATAACCTCTAAGGAGGAACAGAGTTCGCTGGGTCAGCTAGTTTGAAATAAGAAAGTATTTGACCTTATTTGTAGTTGATGTTTGAAAATTAATTATGATCGCTCTGTATGTTCCAGAGGTAATTCTTTCTGAATAGGAGTAGCCAATATGTCTACTCGAAAAAATACACTCTGTATCGCTGGCGTAACCGGTTTCTTCATTAATTGCTATTAAAAAACACCATACAGTCGACCCTCGATAAATTGACACTCGTTAATTTGAATCTCTCGATAATTTGAAATTTTTTCCCAGTCCCTTGAAAAATACTCGATAAATTGAAAAAACTCAATATTAATTCGTCCCCTCGGTAATTTGAAGTAGACGGAATGGTATCTTGCCCGCCAACATTCATTGATTTGAAGTCTCTCTATAATTGGAATTTTTTATCATGCACAGACCTGTCGTTTGTTTACATAAATGCAGTTCGCAATTCTCGTTCTAGTTTACATTCAAAGTTCAAACGTTAATTATTTTTTTGTGTTATTAAAATGATTTCAAGAAAAAAAATTGGTTCAAGCACTGACTGTCAGGAGCTTTTGCGCGTATGTTCTATTGTCCATTCCAGTGCTTGATCCAATTTTTTTTTAAATTTTCTAGGGGTACGGTTCTTAAAAAAATTTTTTTTCTCAATTTTTTCAAATTTTCTAGAGGTACGGTTCTTACAAAATTTTAAACCTGTCTTAATGTTGATTTTCTACTACTAGTTACCAAGCTTCAATTCCATCGAATATTTATTTTTTGAGTAATCAAGGAAATAATATTCAAGGAGGGTATAACTCGGAAACCATTAGACCGATTATGCCCAAAAACGTACTCAACTCTACCATTCGGAATCGCAACCTACCCTGAAAATTGCAAGTCCCTATCTCCTTTCGTTCGAAAGTTATCGAGGAAACGGTCACCCATCTACTGAACTCACACAAGGCTGCTCGAATCTCCAACAATATTTAACCGATGGTGTTAAAACTTGAAACTTGGCAGTACAGTTAGGTTCTTAAGACTCTTGCAAAATTTCAGCAATTTTAGACGAATAGTTACTGATATATAAAATTTTTTTTTTCAATTTTCAATGATTTTTTAAAAATTTTCTACAAATACTATCCTCACGAAATTTCGCAAGAATTTTCGCGTAGGCATTCTACAACTAATAACCATGTTTGAATTCAATCGGTTTAGATTTTTCGAGTTTATGAGGAACAAAAAACAACCAAATTTCAGATGGCTATAACTCTAAAACCGTTTAGCCGATTATGCTCATAAGCAAACTCAAATGTCGCGTTCTGATGCACATCCTAACCTGAAAACTTCAAGCCGCTATCTCTTTCCGTTCTCAAGTTATCGTGACAACAAAAATATTTTTTAATAATTTTTTAATAATTTTCTAGCCATACGATTCGCACAAAATTTCACAAACGTGCTTAGATTCATATTCTACAACTACTCACTAAGTTTCAATTCGGTCGGATTTATATTGGTTGAAAACAAAATTATTACTCGGAAACCATTGTGCCGATTATGCCCATTAACGAACTTGTCCGTCGTATTGGGATGCGCCACCTACCCTCAAAATTTCAAGTTGCTAGCTCTTTTCGTTCTCAAGTTATCGTGGCAACGGCCGGACGGTCGGCCGGACCGAATGAAATTTGACCTCGAATTCTTCATTGGGGAGTCGAACTAAATCGTTTGAGACCATTTTCGTCAAAAAATTCGAAGGTTACAGACATTTGGGCAAAATGATAACGCGATGTTCCCCAGAACATACGCGCAACAAGGGTCTTTCCATAAGTGAAAAAAAGCGTGTGATTGAAGCTGTGGAGGATGGACAAATATTTGAAATAATACATAGGTACATCACGGATTTTGAGCGAACTCTTGATTATTTGAATTTCAACAGAACACCCTCTTTATTATTTCAACACTTATTATTTTGAACTCTCGATAATTTGAACTTTTTTGCTGTTCCCTAGAGTTTCAAGTTATCGAGAGTCGACTGTATATATTTCAAATTTTTCGCCATTTTCTCGTATATGTGATCTGAAGAAACTCATCATAATTTGAGCTTGCCATCCCATTTTTGAGGTCAAATACAAGGTGTTACATTTAAAAAAATGTAACTTTGACCTATGTCCTTGTTTTAGAACACCCTGTATATAAGAAAATGATTTTAAATTGTGCTTTTGAACACCCTACACACATCACAAAAAAATATTTCTAAAATATCTTCATTTACTCCCTCAAAACGAGCTCCGCGTTTGTGTTGGGCCACCCGGTATATTTACGTTGCTAAATTCAATAGAAATAAAAGCTTTTTAAAATGCCGCTCGACAGTGAGAAACAGATGTTTTATGACGTACTCAAGTCCGGCATTGGGATAACGCGAAAGAAAATAAATAATTTATGTGTTCAAACACTACTAATGCAATATTATGATAAATAATGTTTTTTGCATGCTACACACATTGTGTCGAAAACTATTGAATATTGAATTTACGGCATCAGAGTGTGTACAAGGGTACATGGTGTTATTCCATGTGTTGAATCCTGATTAGTTTATCAGGAAGTTTTGATTCGAAGGACCAGATTTTTACACCCTGATGGTTTTATCAGGTGGATGAGTAATTTGTTACTTGGAATGAGGTAACAATTACGATGATGGGAAGTGGTGAATGATTCGAACGCACTTTGAATAAACTATTAACTGTATTTTGTTGTTACCGTTACTTCGATAACAAGCACGAGTTATTGTACAATACAATATTGATACAATTTAAAGTCTTCCTTCTATATGAAAATTTATAGCAAGGAAGAAGTGACTACTAAGTTGCCAACGAAGACAAGACAAGACTTTACTCTCATTTGTCGATTGCGAAAAGTAGTAGGAATGCATACTAAATGCACCAATCAGTGAACTTCTAGCGTGTTCAATCTTAGAAATTCAAAATCACGAAGTTCTCCCCCCATTTGGACTAATTTTCACTAGTTGTCTGGATATAATCTATCAGCGGAAGCTGATAAATGACTTTGACAGACTAGGGGTCTTCGAATAGTCTAGACGAAAGACTCACAGCTCTGGCAATGTGTTAGTTGTTGTTTGCATTTTATCAATATTTCACAGGAAATAGGTCATAAATACTTCTACAAGGGTTGAAGTATTACAAGATATTTTACTTGCATTTATCTTTTCGTGGAAAATATTAATTTCAAGGGTGATGCCACACAGGGTAACATAAACCAGTGAACCCAAAACATTTTAGTTTTATAAGCGAGCTGCTTTGTTTAGAAATACAAATGAGCGCTTCCCAACATGTGAAGTCAGGGACGCAACACCATGTTATCCCGTCGCTTATCTGCGTGCTTTGAATTCGTCCGGTCAGGCGGTCAAATTCCTTCACTTTTATGATAATTCTTTCGGAAATATTCCAAATCCATTGAAAATTTTCCAACTGCTTCGAAATTTTTGCGCGTATATTCTGGGGAACATCGCGTATCATTTTGTCCAAATGTCTGTAATTTTCGAATTTTTCGCCAAAAATGGTCTTAAACGATTGGGTTCGACTCCCTGATCAAGAATTCGAGGTCAAATTTGATTCTGTCCGTCCGGCCGTTGCCGCGATAACTTGAGAACGGAAAGAACTAGCGACTTGAAATTTTCAGGTTAGGTTGTGCATCTGAATGCGACAGTTGAATTTGTCTATAGGCATAATCGGCCAAACGGTTTTGGAATTATACCCATCTGAAATTTGGTTGTTATTTCCTCAATAACTCGAAAGAAACAAAACCGATATAATTCAAACATGGTTATTAGTTGTAGAATGGCAAGGGGAAATTTCTTGCGAAAATTCGTGAGGATGGTATCACTAGAAAATTCCAAAAAAATCATTGAAAATAATTGAAAAGAGTTCCATATATCAGAAACTATTCTTCCGGCATCGCTGAAATTTTGCAAGAGCCTTCAGAACCTAACTAACTCTACTGCAAAGTTCCAAGTATGAACACGATCAGATCCATATTGTTGGAAATCCGAGCAGCCTTTTTTGAGTTCGGTAGCTGGATGAGAATCGATGAAATTTTCCGAGAACCTTCAAAACCATGAATGTCATGATAACATATTAAAATATATCATCCATTTTCGGGATGCTTTCTTCATCAAAAATCTATGGGAGATTATAGCCCTACATAAGTGTCCTGTAGCGGTCAAACCTGGTTTTGAAGGAGATCCTCCTTAGGAGGAGGCAACTAAATATTGAAGGGATTTCTATGAACAAGAGTGAATATCTTTGAGAAATAGAGAAGGCGATTCTTCTTCAAGAGATCCATGCGCCTTCAGAGGAGTATATTTGTTAGAGGGGACTTTTGAAATGTTATGTATAATTTTTATTATGATATCGCTGAAATTTTGCTGAAGGATTCAAAAATTAACTTTAAATTAACCACACATTCTGATCTTGTGAGATGAGAGGCTCATTAATCGGTATTAAATCTCGTGATGGGTAGAGAGGCATTTTAGGTCAGTTTTTGGCGCTCTAGTTCATCGGAACTGAGTGCTTATCAATTTGCCCAAATGTCTGTAATTTTCGAATTTGTCGATGAAAATGGTCTTAAACGATTTGGTTCGACTCACTGATCAAGAATCCGTGGTGGAAATTCATTCTGTCCGGCCGGTCCGGCCGTAGGCACGATAACTCTCGAACGAAAGGAGTTAGAGGATTGATATTTGCAAGGTGGGTTTGGAGCGTAAATATCTCGGCTAAGTTCGTTAATGGGCAAAATCCATCTAGCGGTTTCGGAGTTATGGCCGATTTTAGTAAAACACATTTTTTATGAATATTTCCTAAACCGATCACTCGATCTATCTGAAATTTAGCATCAAATTGTAGAATCATGACCTTCATACGTATGTGAAGTTTTGTACTGACAAGGTTACCGCAAAGTGTCAAAAAAAAATTTTGAAAATTTATAATTTTTTTTTTTACGATAACTCTCGAACGGAATGAGCTAGGCAGTTCAAATTTACAGAGTAGGTTAGGGAGATTAATATCTCGGTTGAGTTCGTTATTGGGCAAAATAGGCCAGATGGTTTCGGAGTAACGAAAAATATTTTTTTTTTCAAGTAACAAATTTCAAATTAAATTTTTATTTCAGATGCAGTTTCACCATAAAAATCCACTGATATCATTCTCAACTCCAACAAGCTAGTACTTTCGGAGATATGATTTTTCGAAATTTCAATAATGAATCGTACTTCTATGTTTTCACAGAATGTTATAATTGTTCTATCTAAGCTTTATTATATGATCTGTGTTCATACTCGTACATGTCATCCTGTTCTATAAGAGAGAGTCAAATTCATTTCAGCTATTTTAATTTGATTTTTTCCATGGTGCAGTTCTCATTCTCAGATTGCTCATTTAATCTTGATAAATAAACTATTATTTGAATTGAATTTCCTTTATGATGCAGTTCTATCATAAGAATACATTGATATAATTCCCAACTCTGAGAAACCAATACTTTCGGAGATATAATTTGTCTGTTTGAACTAGAGCGCCAGAAAGCTCCTGTCCACAGGGCTTGACCCCATTTTTCTATCACTAATGAGAATATATCTTTATGTCTCACCTCAACACCTTTAGATCTATCAATGGACATTTATTGGTTAAGAATAAGTACCTAATTGAATATTACTGGAATTCAATTGAATTTCATTCAATATGTTAGTAACTAGACTTATAATTTTCTTTACTTTGATTATTTAAATATGACATTACTTCTAGTAATATTTTTCTAGAATAATTATGTATTCTTTTCCCAAAGAAGAATTGAAGATAGACGATGTGTTAATTTTTTCATCATTGCATTTTATCCTGACTTCACGAAAAAAAAATGCAAAAGCACTGACGTGAAGTCAGGAGCTTTTGCGCGTATGTTCTATTGTCCATTTTCCTCTATTGGACATTCGTAATCGATTTAACCTTGGTGAATTATATTGTCTACAAGCTGACCCACGCAACTTCGCCTGCGCCAAATCGGTTATTGCGGTTGCAATTTTATTTCCAAATGCGAAAGATCTTACAAAAAAACCTAGAACCCGATTGCAGCGCCTCCTACCGGGACAATTGAATTTCCAAGTTATCCAGGGACCCACTCAAACACGTAATTCTAAAAAATACGTACAACCCGATTGTGGCGCTACCTACCGGGTTCAATTGCGAATACGAACTACCCACTCAAACGTATCTGGTTAAGAAGAGTGAGAAAAGGTGAGAAAGACAGGAGACCGGCTTCGTTCTCATCCCTACTCCGTGCTGTTTACTGGGACGTGACACCGGTATAGTCTGGCAAATGAGTGTTGATCCAGAAAGACGCGGAAATTTTAAAAAATCTAGCACTAAGTATAGCAGGAATAAATTGCCTTGGTACTTTAATAAAGATAAATATTTTTTTGTACAAAAATTTTAGCTTTGCCATAAGCTCAGGGAAATTTTAATCGAAATAGAGTGAAAAACATTCACCAAAAATACGGCGACTAGGTTCTAATTAGCTCTTTCTCTGGGATAACTTACCAAGTGATAATTGATCAGTTATCGAGCGGGATGAAAAATAAAAATGGGTTCAAGCCCTGTGGACAGGAGCTTTCTGGCGCTCTAGTTCAAACAGACAAATTATATCTGGTATTGGTTTCTCAGAGTTGGGAATTATATCAATGTATTCATATGATATCACTGCATCATAAAGGAAATTCAATTCAAATAATAGTTTATTAGATAAGTAATAATAAATTACCTTGTAATCGATCAAAAATTTCCTGATCTACGTTCACCAAACTACAGAATTATGCTTTCAATATTTACGTAATATTTTCAAACATTTTCGGGTGAGGTCCCCGTTGCATCGCTAAAATACGAGTATTTCAACCCCAATATTTTTGAAGTTACAATATTCCCTTCTGTCAAGTTGACATTATGAGAATTCATACATAGAATAATAATTATATCAATCTGTGAAATACGATTTACATTGAAATTTAAAAAAATCATATCTCCGAAAGTATTAGCTTGTTAGAGTTGAAAATGATATGAATGGATTCTTATGATAAAACTGCTTATTAAAAAAAATTTGATTTGGAATTTGTTTCGTAAAAAAAATTTTTTTTTTGTTACTCCGAAACCATCTGTCCGATTTTGCCCAATAACGAACTTAGCCGAGATATTCATCCCCCAAACCTACTCTGAAAATTTCAACTCTCTAGCTTATTCCGTTCGAGAGTTATCGTGCTTACGGCCGGCCGGACCGGCCGGACAGAATGAATTCCGACCACGGATTCTTGATCAGTGAGTCGAATCAAATCGTTCAAGACCATTTTCATCGAAATATTCCAAAATTACAGACATTTGGGCAAATTGATAAGCACTCAGTTCCGAGGAACTAGAGCGCCAATGATTAATTATTAAAATGACTATTAAAAAATAGGGGTTGGTGATAGAATGGTGAAAATTTAGGGTTGTATGTATTTTGTGATGTCACCTTATAAAAAAATAAAAACAAAAAATTTCGTCCAAAAATTAAAATAAAAAATTAAGGGTGGACAACCGTTATCACTTAGGGATGTGAAAAATAGATGTTGGCCGATTCTCAGACCGACTCAATATGCTCACAAAATTTCATGAGAATCGGTCGAGTCGTTTCGGAGGACTACGGGAACGAACATTGTGATACGAGAATTTTATGTATAAGACTATCCTGTATTGGGCACTCTTAATCGAATTTACCATGGTAAATTCGATTAAGAGTGTCCAATATAGGAGAATGGACAATAGAACATACGCGCAAAAGCTCCTGACTCCACGTCAGTTCTTGAACCAATTTTTTTTCGTGAAGTCAGGAGCTTTTGCGCGTATGTTCTATTGTCCATTCTCCTGTATTGGACACTTTTAATCGAATTTACCATGGCGCGTATGTTCTAGTGTCCATTCTCCTGTATTGGACACTTTTAATCGGATTTACCATGGTGAATTCTATTGTCTATTCTCCTGTATTGGACAGCCTTAATCGAATTCACCATGGTAAATTCGATTAAGAGTGTCCAATACAGGAGAATGGACGACATAATTAACCATGGTAAATTCGATTAAGGGTGTCCAATACAGAAGAATGGACAATAGAACATACGCGCAAAAGCTTCTGACTACACGTCAGTGCTTGAACCAATTTTTTTTTCGTGATTTTTTTTTAATTTTCTGGAGGCGCGGTTCTTAAAATTTTTTTTTTCGTAATTTTTTTCAAATTTTCTAGGAGAACGGTTCTTACAGAATTTTAAACACATCTTTTTGTTGATTTTCTACTAATAGTTACCAAGCTTCAATTCAATCGAATATTTATTTTTTGAGTTATCAAGGAAACAATATTCCAGGTGGATATAACTCGGAAACCGTTTAACCGATTATGCCCAAAAACGAACTCAACTCTCCCTCTCGGATACGCAACCTACCCTGAAAATTGCAAGTCCCTATCTCCTTTGGTTCGAAAGTTATCGAGGCAACGGTCACCCATCTCTTGAACTCACACAAGAATGCTCGAATCTCCAACAATATTCAACCTATCGTGTTAAAACTTGAAACTTGGCAGTAGAGTTAGGTAATGAACGCTCTTGCAAAATTTCAGCAATTTCAAACGTATAGTTACTGATATATAGAATTTTTTTTTTATTTTCAATGATTTATTTAAAATTTTCTACAAATGCTATCCTCACCAAATTTCGCAAACATTTTCGCGTTGGCATTCTACAACTAATAACCATGTTTGAATTCAATCGGTTCAGTATTTTTCGAGTTAATGAGGAACAAAAAACCACCAAATTTCAGATGGCTATAACTCTGAAACCGTTTGGTCGATTATGCTCATAAACAAACTCAAATGTGGCATTCATATGCACAACATAACCTGAAATTTTCAAGCCGCTATCTCTTTCCGTTCTCAGGTTATCGTGACAAAAAAAAATTTTTTAATAATTTTTTTAAAATTTTCTAGCCATACGATTCGCCCAAAATTTCACAAACGTGCTTAGGTTCATATTCTACAACTACTCACCAAGTTTCAATTCGATCGGATTTATATTGCTTGAAATCAAAATTATTACTCGGAAACCACTGGGCCGATTATGCCCATTAACGAACTTGTCCGTCGTATTGCGATGCGCCACCCACCCTAAAAATTTCAAGTCGCTAGCTCTTTTCGTTCTCAAATTATCGTGGCAACGGACGGCCGGACGGACAGAATCAAATTTGACCTCGAATTCTTCATCGGGGAATCGAACTAAATCGTTTGAGACCAATTTCGTCAAAAAATTCGAAAGTTACAGACATTTGGACAAAACTATAACGCGATGTTCCCCAGAACATACGCGCAAAAACACTATTGTAGTAACCCCAAAAAAAAATTTAAAAACTTCCATACACCATGATACGCCAAAACATAAATACTCTATATTCACGCTAAATGCTAATAAAATGTAAAAAAAAGTATTCAACCCAGTGGACTTCACAACCCCCCCCCAGACCGAATTCTTTGATGTCCTTTATTCCAATAACTCGGAGTTGGCAACCCTACTGTCAGTGTCAGTGTCAGAGTTAACTGTTAACTCCAGAGTAAATCTGTCAGACCTTCAAAAACTCTACTCTACTCCGTGGAGTTAATTTTCGAACACAACCCATTTGTACCGAAATCAGTGCAATTTGACACCTAACTCCGTAAAGGAAACTGGGATCCCCGATCCGAACATTCGCGTAGAAATCCTCGCTCGTGTGTCCGCCTTTAGAAGATCGAAAGCAGCGTGTTCAGGTGGCCCGACCAACCAAAACGGCAGAGACCGCCGTATCACGCCACTCGCCCAACAAATAGCGGCACTGTCAGACAGGAGAGAATCGCGTGATGTGTACAGAACCTGCGCCATAGAATTTTTCGGCACGCTAACACTTTTTTGAGCTCGACGGGTTCCACCGAAGATTTCGTGCTGGATAGGAGATTCCTCGTTGAACTTTAGACTTATCATCATTCGAAAATTGTACCATTTATCTTATATAAAGTCGTGGCTAGGAAATCCTTCAGTATCATTCAGATTCGCGACCATAGATTTAAATTGGCACGTCTAGCTGTAGGTAGTTGTTGTTTGGATTCGGTTTCGACAGGACTTCCACGGTCTTTTAAGAGTGAATATTTTTGTGTACACCAAGGATAAACCCTTTTATTTACGTAAGTCTTCATTCTATTGTTATTCAGGAAAATTAAATCGCCGGTTAAACCTCGCACATAACCCCAATATCGTAACGGGTCGGACTTTCCTTTTTGGGGAAAGTAGGAAGCTGAGTATGTTTCTGTCCTTTCCTGTCTCTTTTAATCAAAGTTTGTCCTCATCATATACCTAATTTTTCATTCAAAATGCTTTCACGTTCAAACTATTAATGTAGGACACGTCAGATTCTTCCAATATTTAAATATTATGCGGTTTTTTTATGATTCAATCCTTTGAAGTTATCAGTTTTTGCTTCTATGATATCCATGAGTAATTTTTTGCGGACATACATTGATTATTCGTCTTGTAATATAAATAACTTAAACAAAATTTTCCTCATAATTTGATACGAATTTAAAGATTATAATAATATTAATTTATGGTATGAACGGGTAAAAAATTTAAAGAATTATAAGTTTCCAACGGTCGAACAGTTTGTATGTGAAAAAAAATTAACTATCCATCCTCCCTGATTCCCATCCCTCCATTTGAAGAGCTAAGAATTCTGTCAGAATCCTGACGCTCCCCTGTGGCACACCTTCTAGACGTTCAAGTGGTCATATACCCTAATACTAATAATATATATAAACATTAGTCATTAAATTTTAGATCTCGACATCTAAACTGTAACACGATTAAAAAAACAAGAAAATTCTATGAATTCATAGAAATCATGAATCTTCTATGAATAGAACATAGAAATATGTTCGTAAAATTCAATTAATCATATTCCGTCCCATTCTTCCGCTGAATCATCGAAAAATATTTTTCTTCCTAGATCAAATATCTACCGTCATTTTGTAGGTAAAAGATCCACGTTTAAGAATATGTAACTCTTATTCTCCTACTATGATTTTTTTTGGCAGTTATGAAGCTCGGAAGTTGATCTTCTTGAATCGGTCATAAAAAAGTCAAGTTATTTGAAGGAGCGTTACGTCGGAACTAGTCCATGTATCAATTTGAAATTTTCAGGACGTATTCTTAATGAGTTGATCTGTCCTTACTAAGAATAAACAGTCTGTGTGAATGATATTATCGGAATTACGACTTCCTGAACATGCGTTTCGTGTTTCGACAAAAATTTCTACTTCCGAATTGTGTCACTTGGAAAATAATTTTGTTAGAAAATATCTGTTTACATTTTCTTATTCTACGGGTTCGATTCTATGAATATTATAATTTTCATATAATTCGAAGAAAATTAATTTTTTGGCCAAAAAAATTTCCTTGACATATGTATGCAAAAATTGTCAAATTTTCGATCATCCAACTTTAATTAAATCATGACTTTTCTTCATAATTTCGGGGTCGTAGAATCCGATGGTGCTAACAATTTTCCTCTATTGTCCACATATCGCGATTTAAGGCCCTTGGAAAATCCGCGAAAATGGACCCGCGGGCCAATCCGCGGTTTACCCAAACCGCGGCGTCTGAACATCTTAAATTTCGGATATGAGTAGATGAAGGATGTATCTACATCATATGTAAATTTCATCTCGTTTGCTCGACTAATTAAGGATTAGTGCATCTTTAAAGTCAGGTTATATTTTGGAAAATTTCACTTCCGAGATGCGTCATTTGAAAAATAAATTTTTTTAAAAATATCTGATCACATTTTCTTAATCTACGGGTTCGATTCTATGAACGTTATCACTTTTATATCAATTGAAGAATTTTTTTTTTCGAAAAAGTAAAAAAATCATCGAAAATTTCACATTTCAGAAAAGGTAACTTTTATTACTTTACTAAAATTTTTCAGGGAGTAATGAACCTCGTAAGTTGAAATCCGTTAATCGGTCCTAAATATAGTAGAATTCTACCGAAAACAAAATAAGAAATACGAATGAACCAATATAATCGCAGCTTTTTCATAGTTTCATGCAAGTTCATGGAAATCTTCCTGTTCGAGTGTGAACCAGTAGTGGACAAGTATTACTAGTATACTTCAATTGTTATAATATTCCGATATTTTGCCAATATTTCCAACGTGTTTAGACATTTGGGCATTTAATTTTAAATGTTCTAAATTCTCGTGAAGTCTGCCCTAAATTCCAATATGTGAAGGAGTTCCAGCATGTGTCACTTGATATACCCTCTAAGAATAGTCATAAAAATAGTATTGCCATTTAAAAAAATTATCGATGACTCTAATATCTCAAATTTGGACACGCTGTATAACATTTTCTTAAAATACTAATTTAAATTTAAAATACTTATCGTAACTGTCCAAGCATACATATAACAAAGAAAATTTGGAACAGAGATTTCGGTGCTTTTGTCAAACTACTAGCGAGTATGATATCAATCGATTCTTATGATAGAACTGCATCATGAAAAACTAAATTCAAAACGAGAGAGTTGAGAATTATATGAGTGGATTCTTGTGATGAAACTGCATCTTTTAAAAAAAATATAATTCGAAATTTGTAATGTAAACAAACATTTTTTTTTTCGTTACTCCGAAACCACCTGGTCGATTTTGCCCGATAACGAACTCAACCCAGATATTTATCTTCCAAACCTACTCTGAAAATTTCAACTGTCTAGCTCATTCCGCTCGAGAGTTATCTTGTTAACGAATCGATTTTGACCACGGATTCTTGATCAGTGGGCAAATTGATAAGCACTCTGTGCCGAGGAACAAGAGCGCCAAAACTGTCTTTTTGGCGCTCTAGTTCCTCGGAACTGAGTGCTTATCAATTTGCCCAAATGTCTGTAATTTTGGAATATTTCGATGAAAATGGTCTTAAACGATTTGGTTCGACTCACTGATCAAGAATCCGTGGTCGGAATTCATTCTGTCCGGCCGGCCGGCCGGCCGTAAGCACGATTACTCTCGAACGGAATGAGCTAGAGAGTCGAAATTTTCAGAGTAGGTTTGGGGGATGAATATCTCGGCTAAGTTCGTTATTGGGCAAAATCGGACAGATGGTTTCGGAGTAACAAAAAAAAAATTTTTTTTTTACGAAACAAATTCCAAATCAATTTTTTTTTAATAAGCAGTTTTATCATAAGAATCCATTCATATCATTTTCAACTCTAACAAGCTAATACTTTCGGAGATATGATTTTTCAAAATTTCAATAATAAATCGTATTTCAACGTTGTCACAGAATGATATTATTCTATGTATGAATATGAATTGTCATAATGTCAAATGATGTTCCTGAGACATTATCTAATCAGTCGAAGAATTGTGAGCGAAGTGAGAAAAATCTCAGTTGTTTGCTCCCAAATTAGTTTTTCTCAGAAAATTCTTACATTTCGGAACTGAACATGAAGTAAGAGATCTGAGAGTAGTGAGACTGCTTTTCATCCATAGACATAGATATAACTCTCGAACGGAATGAGGTAGGTAGTTGAAATTTTCAGAGTAGTTTAGGGAGATGAATATCTCGGTTAAGTTCGTTATTGGGCAAAATTGGCCAGATTTAATTTGATTTCTTCCATGGTGCTTTTCTCATTCTCATGATTGCTCATTTAATCTTGATAAATAAACTATTATTTGAATTGAATTTCCTTTAGGATGCAGTTCTATTATATGAATACATTGATATAATTCCCAACTCTGAGAAACCAATACTTTCGGAGATATAATTTGTCTGTTTGAACTAGTTATTGTAGGTATTCATTCCAAGATAGAGACCCGCACGGTGAATAGAAAAGATTTTATTAGTTAAATACAAACTCAAACCCAGTTATACCGTGTTTAACAATTATAAATTTTTAGTTTTCATCTTTCGAAAAATTACAGCACTCAATATTCGAATTGACACCTCTACATAATTGGAAATCCCTGTAATTTGAACGTTTACACTAATAAGCTTTCAATTTATCAATTCAAAGAATGTCGCTATGTTGTAGTTAAAAGTGTTGTGAAGAAGGAGGCTGTCGAATAGAAACACCATAATAAATCGCGAATCAACAATGTACTTGTCGTAATATGAACCTGTTATGCAACAATATCAAGGTATCGACATCGAATTAATAAAGTAACAACCAATTTAACACTAATCATTAATGGATCACATCCACAATGTCAAGGTTATTCTCTAACCCTTTTACTTCATGGATATCACAGAATTAAAAAGCAGAATGTTTGTTCAGTCCTTTCAAGCATGCTCTTTGTTTCTATTGGTGCAATTTGTCGCATGATTGAAGTCAGGTCCAAAGGTTGTCGATGGATCCTACAAAGCTTGCGTTCTAATCTACAGGTGTACAATAATAATTATAATCGGGATAGACGAAGAAAATGTAACATTTTTGGATTCAAATCATTGTCATATTAGACTTTTGGAATTTTTTTATATATTTTACACAAAAAGTAGCTGAGGTTATACCGGAAGTACTCGACTTTGTAAGTTTGAATGGAATTACCTATTGCATGCTTGATTTTGTTATTGGAGTCATATTTACGTAGTTACAATGGTTACGGAAGTATAACAACTTTTATGAAAATAAATTCTTAAAAAGAATTTTTTCTTCGATCGTGACACTATTTTGACCTGTTTTCTATGCGAAAAGCACAACATTCCAGAATAGTGGGCAGTTGCTGAGCAATTAGAAAATACCAGAAAATAGTGCGGTAATATTCTTTCTCTATTTCTGTATCGTAATGAGACCATTCCAGCACTGAAAACAGTGCTGGAATAAACTCATTCCCGCATTGTTTCTAGTTATATTTTTCGTTTTGTTGTAGTCAGCATTGACATTCGATCCTATCAAATTTCAACACACGTCAATTGACAATACAATATAATCTGGATATAGTGAAATAATTGTTGGGGAAAAGCTTTATTTTCATTAAAAAATATGGTACTAGAGATTTTCTTCTTGCTAATTTTGAATCATTCATGCTATTAGGAAACTGTTTTAAATCTGATCTCCATGCCCTACGTACGTTTCAAATTCAAATTCCGTAATCTGTCAACTTTCGTAACAGTCACACCAACTACCAAGATACAATACAAAAGTCACTAGGATGTATAATCCGAATTTTTCATTAAATTTCAACAGTATTTTACAAAACTTGCCTGAAATAGAGAAAATATCGTCTAATACTCGTTGCAGAAGGCAATTCCAAGACTCATGCGTTCGAAAACTCGCTCCTTCGTCGCTCGTTTTCGAATTTCGCATTCGTGTTTTAATAGGAGCCCATTCTGCAACTTGTTTTAGAATATTATACTATACCGCACTGCTGTAGCGTTTTAGCCAATTCAGCAATTCAGCTATCAGTACATTCTCAGGAAAGGATACACTGTTGTTTTTTCTGCAAAAATCCATGAAGCGTTGGTAGGCAAGTTCATACTTCTCTCTGGATTTCAAGAGTCTCGTGTTTGGCCTCGTTAAATTTTTTGTATGAAGTTCTATATACGACTCGACTTTTTTCAACACCCACAGAAAACAATTGAATATAAAAAGTTTCCACTATAATTACCAATAAATTTTGTCTATATTATGCATCGATCGTTCTAGAAATACACGATTTTTTACAAGATTATTAATTCGTTATGACCTTGCGATAATTGAGATTATTTTTCAAGAAACGATAGAATTCACAACACAAAAACGGATGCCATTATGAATTCAATACTTAAAAGACAACTTTTATTGCCCCTAAATCCCAATGCTTTGAAAATTTCTTCTCTATCTGAACATCTGAAGAAATGTATTCTCTTGTGCACCTTGTAGTGAAGATGTGAACAATTATTGTATACATCTGTGGAACTACGTAGAATAAAACTGGTAAAGAAAGCTATTCATTGTTTTGAAAAGTGTTATGAGGAATAAGCCAAAAACACCCTCAATGATCTACACACTGGGAAAGTATTCTTTGAAAACTATACCAAATTGTACAATTCTATTGAAAAATGTATCGACATCGATAGCCTATTTAAAACATCAACAAAACTTTCGAAATATTGGAAAGCTGAGTTTGAAGAATATTTGCTGTTAGAAAGAGCAAATAGGAATCAAAATATTTTACAGTGGTGGAGAGTGATGAAAAAGTTCTTCCTACACTTTCCAAGATGGCCGATTATTCATTAATGGCTACATCCGTACCTATTGAAAGATTATTTTCCACAGCAGGTATGATCATGGCAAAAACACATACATCATTGAAAGATGATGTGATGCAAGCGTGATTCTGTTTGAATTCTTGGTGATCGAGTAATTTAAAAGTTGAAATTATCAGTGTTTAAAATTAAGAATAATATGTACATATACAAATATTTTTGTATAAGAGTGTAATAAATATAGCTTTACAAAATTATTCATTATTATCTACCATTTCGTTTACATATTATGATATTTATTATCGTTATTCAGAATTAAGCGAGACGAGACGAGACAACTGATAACGAGACGAGAACGAGACTAAAGGCGGGTTTATACAGCAAATTAGATAAGATAAAATAAAATAAGAAATAAATTAAAATAAAACAAGGAAGTTAAACATGTACATTTCTATGACAGCGTTTATACACGAAATAAGATTAAATAAGAAATAAGAATAAGAATTGAAGTTGGCCAACTCTCATCTTTATTTCTTATTTTATGTCATTTTGTTTGGAAAATGACAATGCGCATGGTCAAAGAGTGAAATTCATAGAAGTTGCATAAAATTGTCAAAAAGCTGCGATTTGATTGGTTCATTCTTATTTCTTATTTTGTTTTAGATCCTCTGTATAAACCTATCATTTTAACCCTTAATTCTTATTTTATTTTAATTTGTTCCTTATTTTATCTTATTTGCTGTATAAACCCGCCTTTAAACGAGACTTAATTTTTTAGGAATTGGCGAGAGCGAGACGAAATTTTTTACACTCTCGTGTGAAGCCCTAACACATATCATAAACTGTTGTGTAAGGTCTATGGTCTGTTTATTTCGAGCACTATTTATCGGTATATGCATCTATAGGAACAATAGGTCCTGACGCAACAATACCCCATTATTATTTAAGTTCTTCGGTCACAATTTGAATATATTAGTATTTTTAATTTTTCATTGTTTTTGGGATATAGTAGGCGTACACCGTACTCACCTTCAACCCGATATTTTCCCCGATGTTAATGTTTATGCATCAACTGAAAAAAACAGATGTGTTTTCATCAATTCGGATTTAATCAACTCCTAGTTGCAATTCTGATTCTTTTGAATTCAAATATATAAAGGGTTCTCGTAACCTGACCATTTCAATTGTTCCCACCTCTGCCAATTTTCTAAACGTTTTATTTTAAGCTCGAGAATCGTATAATCGTCCTCAACTATTTTTGCAACGTCCCGATTGAATATTCGAGTTATACCGGGTGGCCCACAACAAGTTTCGTATGACAATTGCCCAAAACAGGTTTAAAGTACCTACAAATAGTAGGTATTCCATAAAACATGTATGAAAGAAGATGAGTAATAATATGAAAGAAGATGAGTAATAAATAAAATACCTTGTAATCGATCAAAAATTTCCTGATCTACGTTCACCAAATTTTCTCCTCTCTCGAACTACAGAATTATGCTTTCAATATTTACGTAATATTTTCAAACATTTTCGGGTGAGGTCCCCGTTGCATCGCTAAAATACGAGTATTTCAACCCCAATATTTTTGAAGTTACAATATTCCCTTCTGTCAAGTTGACATTATGAGAATTCATACATAGAATAATTATATCAATGTGTGAAATACGATTTACATTGAAATTTTGAAGAATCATATCTCCGAAAGTATTAGCTTGTTAGAGTTAAAAATGATATGAATGGATTCTTATGATAAAACTTCTTATTAAAAAAAATTTTATTTGGAATTTGTTTCGTACAAAAAAAATTTTTTTTTTGTTACTCCGAAACCATCTGTCCGATTTTGCCCAATAACGAACTTAGCCGAGATATTTATCCCCCAAACCTACTCTGAAAATTTCAACTCTCTAGCTCATTCCGTTCGAGAGTTATCGAATGAATGAATGAATGAATGAATTTCGACCACGGATTCTTGATCAGTGAGTCGAACCAAATCGATTAAGACCATTTTCATCGAAATATTCGAAAATTACAGACATTTGGGCAAATTGATAAGCACTCAGTTCCGAGGAACTAGAGCGCCAAAAACATTGAAAATATGGAGTTTTTTTTAATAGAAATTAATGAAGAAATCAGTTACTTCAGCGATACAGACAAAATTTTTTCGAGTAGACATATTGGCTACTCCTATTAAGAAAAAAAAATTACTCTGGAAAATACAGAGTGATCATAAATAATTTTCAAACATCAACTACAAATAATGGTTGAAAACTTTCTTATTTCAAATGGTACAACCGGTATTAATTTCGAAACTATCTTCATAAGATTTTCCTACAACTAAACCTGATACTTTCTCAGCAATTTTCGACCATTATTTGTAGTTGATGTTTAAAATTATAAATGATCACTCTGTATATTTCCAATATCTATTTCATATCTGATCGCTAGTTGCGACTTTATCATTGAATATCGGGCCCGCAAAGTATAGAGGATTTCCATTTTTTTTATCTAGCCATTGAGTTGAAATATGCTAGAAGCACATTTTCTTGGTAAACTGTTACATTTTTTAAATTGCACCAATTCACGAAGTGATCATAAGCTGCAGAATATTTTTCAATAGACATCGATCGTCCAAGGAAAGAGACTTCTTCATTCGCCAAAACCTCAATTTCTGAAGACATTTTCACTTTCAACTACACTGCGCAAAAAAATTAACGCACATTATGGAAATCTCAAATTTATTCTACAACTGAAGGTGTTCTCAATGATAATTATATTTATCAGAATTATGCATGCATATGTTATCCACTTTCAACATTTTTCTTCAATACAGCAGGAATAAACAAGCACTGACGTGAAGTCAGAAGCTTTTGCGCGTATGTTCTATTGTCCATTCTTCTGTATTGGACACCCTTAATCGAATTTACCATGGTTAATTATGTTGTCCATTCTCCTGTATTGGACACTCTTAATTCAAATTTACCATGGTAAATTGGACACTCTTAATTCAAATTTACCATGGTAAATTCGAATTAAGTGTCCAATACAGGAGAATGGACGACATAATTAACCATGGTAAATTCGATTAAGGGTGTCCAATACAGAAGAATGGACAATAGAACATACGCGCAAAAGCTTCTGACTTCACGTCAGTGCTTGAACCAATTTTTTTTTCGTGATTTTTTTTTTAATTTTCTGGAGGCGCGGTTCTTAAAATTTTTTTTTTTTCGTCATTTTTTTCAAATTTTCTAGGAGTACGGTTCTTACAGAATTTTAAACACGTCTTTGTGTTGATTTTCTACTACTAGTTACCAAGCTTCAATTCAATCGAATATTTATTTTTTGAGTTATCAAGGAAACAATATTCCAGGTGGATATAACTCGGAAACCGTTAGACCGATTATGCCCAAAAATGAACTCAACTCTCCCTTTCGGATACGCAACCTACCCTGAAAATAGCAAGGCCCTATCTCCTTTGGTTCGAAAGTTATCGAGGCAACGGTCACCCATCTACTGAACTCACACAAGAATGCTCGAATCTCCAACAATATTCAACCGATCGTGTTAAAACTTGAAACTTGGCAGTAGAGTTAGGTAATGAACGCTCTTGCAAAATTTCAGCAATTTCAAACGTATAGTTACTGATATATGGATTTTTTTTTTTTATTTTCAATGATTTATTAAAAATTTTCTACAAATGCTATCCTCACCAAATTTCGCAAACATTTTCGCGTTGGCATTCTACAACTAATAACCATGTTTGAATTCAATCGGTTCAGTATTTTTCGAGTTAATGAGGAACAAAAAACCTCAAATTTCAGATTATTTCAGATGGCTATAACTCTGAAACCGTTTGGTCGATTATGCTCATAAACAAACTCAAATGTGGCATTCATATGCACATAACCTGAAATTTTCAAGCCGCTATCTCTTTCCGTTCTCAGGTTATCGTGACAAAAAAAATATTTTTTAATAATTTTTTTTAAATTTTCTAGCCACACGATTCGCACAAAATTTCACAAACGTGCTTAGGTTCATATTCTACAACTACTCACCAAGTTTCAATTCGATCGGATTTATATTGGTTGAAAACAAAATTATTACTCGGAAACCACTGGGCCGATTATGCCCATTAACGAACTTGTCCGTCGTATTGCGATGCGCCACCCACCCTGAAAATTTCAAGTCGCTAGCTCTTTTCGTTCTCAAATTATCGTGGCAACGGACGGCCGTACGGCCGGACGGCCGGACGGACAGAATCAAATTTGACCTCGGATTCTTCATCGGGGAGTCGAACTTAATCGTTTGAGACCAATTTCGTCAAAAAATTCGAAAGTTACAGACATTTGGGCAAAACTATAACGCGATGTTCCCCAGAACATACGCGCAAAAATGGGTTCAAGCCCTGTGGACAGGAGCTTTCTGGCGCTCTAGTTCAAACAGACAAATTATATCTCCGAAAGTATTGGTTTCTCAGAGTTGGGAATTATATCAATGTATTCATATGATAGAACTGCATCATAAAGGAAGTTCAATTCAAATGATAGTTTATTTATCAAGATTAAATGAGCAATCATGAGAATGAGAACTGCACCATGGAAGAAATCAAATTAAATCTGGCCAATTTTGCCCAATAACGAACTTAACCGAGATATTCATCTCCCTAACCTACTCTGAAAATTTCAACTACCTACCTCATTCCGTTCGAGAGTTATATCTATGTCTATGGATGAAAAGCAGTCTCACTACTCTCAGATCTCTTACTTCATGTTCCGTTCCGAAATGTAAGAATTTTCTGAGAAAACCTAATTTCGGTGCTCTTCCACCCTCCTGCACGCTTTAGTGCTAAAATATCTCCACCCGAATCCGCAACCATAGTGGCTCCAGTTCTGCGAAAAGAGTGGCCGGTGTATAACTCTGGGTCTTTTTAACCTAAATATTTGCTATTTGCTTTGGGACACCACCAATACTGTGCTGGCCAGCATTAAGGGAAATGCACTTTCCATGTCGGTATGTCAAAAAAAATCTTAGGCTTTCTGTTCCAGGAGGCCGAAGATTTACATATTTTCTGTATATCATGCAGGGCTTGAAGCTGCAGCCATCATCGGTTATGGTGAATCTTCTTGTTGTTAAATTTTTTGTTTGCCGCAATGTCACAATATCGTATTTTCCCATATCTTCTACATCATTCATGGGTATTTAAGGAGAGAATTTCGTCACATCGACAACATCCAAAAATCCCAAATATTGTTACAATTTTCGCCAGCAACCACTGGTCATCAGGAGCATGTAAAAGAAATTGTTCAGCCTCTTCTTTACTTAATACCTTGGCCTTTTTTGGCGGATAACGCTCATTTTTTCGTTTCAGAAACGCTATTACCTTTTGAAATCTGAAAATGACAACTAAACGTCATATTTTTCAATAAATTTTTTAAGGAAAACAAACCTGCGAACAGGGGCATTTTCTTTCATTTCCAAGCAGCTTTTCAGCATAGACCATTTTGCCGATAAAGTATTAGGGCTGAATCTAGCTGATAGTTGATTCAAGTAGACCAACAAAACATCTTCAGTTACCCCAATCACACTATTTTTGTTTTGCCACTTTTTGAAGTCGTCGTATTCTCGCTCGTACCTTGAAGCTGATTTTGCAGGTAATAAACTTGAAGCTACACTGCTGGCTGCCTCAATAATTTCTTTTGGTACATTCATTTTCGCTTTCGCCAAAACAAATGTAAAGAAAAATAAACAGACATGTTCATGGCAACGCTTTCATAGCTTGCGATATTTGCGACAAATTATTGAGATTTTTTTTGGAATTTATCTAACCTTTTTACAAATGAGAAACAAATAAAATATAAAACAATACACGCAAGGGAACGGGTTTTACAGGCTCACGGAGGTAACTGACTTGCCTGCGGCTCGTCAGTTATATCCTCCATTCGCCAGTAAAAACCCTCTTACCTTGCTAGTAACGTTATATACGATTCATTCGGAGTAGAAGTGACTTTTCATGGCTCGCTTTCAATTACCAGCTCGCTTGGAAAAGTGACATTTCTCCTCCTTATGAAATAATCTACTATTCTTTCCGATACAGCAAATGGCTATCCCTAGAATCAATCTTGCAGGTCCTCCATATTGATCAAATTATAAATACCCTTTGCTTTCGTAATTTTCATACTAAGTTTTTTTTTCAGAATGGCGCCACATATGGAATCGACGGTAGTCACTGAAGTGATAACTACCCCAGAGACCAGAACGACAGAGGGACCCATACATCCTCCACAAGAAAAAAGGGTCTATGAATTGGTTTGGAGGAACATCATCATATTTGTTGTATTGCATTCGATTGCACTCTACGGAATTTACCTAGCGATCACTTCCGCCAGTATATACACCACAATTCTAGGTAGGAAATTCGAATTTTCGCATAAATTTCGGCAAAATTCGAGAATTGGCAAACTACGTCCCTGTAAAGATCAAGCGCCGCCCACTGGTCTTATTTGAATTTATATAATACTAGCTGACCCACGCAACTTCGCCTGCGCCGAATCGGTTATTGCGGTTGCACTTTTATTTCCAAATGCGAAAAATCTAAAAAAAAACAACCTAGAACCCGATTGCAGCGCCTCCTACCGGGACAATTGAATTTCCAAGTTATGCAGGGACCCACTCAAACACGTAATTCTAAAAAATACCTAGAACCCGATTGCGGCGCCACCTACCGGGTTCAATTGCGAATACGAACTACCCACTCAAACGTATCTGGTTAAGAAAAGTGAGGAAAGGTGAGAAAGACAGGAGACCGGCTTCGTTCTCATCCCTACTCCGTGCTGTTTACTGGGACGTGACACCGGTATAGTCTGGCAAATAAGTGTTGATCAAGAAGGAGGCGGAAATTTTAAAAAATCTAGCACTAAGTATAGCAGGAATAAACTGTCTTGATACTTTAATAAAAATTAATATTTTTTTTGTAAAAAAATTTTAGCTTTGCAATAAGCTCAGGGTAATTTTAATCGAAATAGAGTGAAAAACATTTACAAAAAATACGGCCACTTGGTTTTAATTAGCTCTTTCTCTGGGATAACCTACCAAGTGATAATTGATCAGTTATCGAGCGGGATGAAAAATGATTAATTACTAAAATGACTATTTAGAAATAGGGGTTGGTGATAGAAGGGTGAAAATTTAGGGTTGTATGTATTTTGTAATGCCACATTATAAAAAAATAAAAACAAAAAATTTCGTCCATCAATAAAAAAAAAATTAAGGGGTAACAACCCTTATCACTTAGGGGTATGAAAAATAGATAGTAGCCGATTCTCAGACCTACTGAATACGCATATAACATTTGGTAAAAATCGGTAAAGCCGTTTCGGAGGAGTACGGTAACTAACATTGTGACATGGAAATTTTATATATTAGATTAACTTTAATCCAAGGAAATTGGTTTGTACAATTTCATCATAGAATTTTGGGAATGTAATGCAATCATACGTTTTTGATGTCATCGAAATGGAGGAAGAATATGCTATGACTGTGTTGTGATGAAATCCTAGTGATAACAAACAGTTTCTTAATATACTGACTGACAAAGAAACCGCAACACCAAGAGGAGGCTGTTTAAATTTCAATTTTTTTTTTGGTAAAACATAGATAGTATAGCAAGGAGTAAATGATTGAAATTTGAAGAAAAAAAACGAAGGGTTTATAATGTTTTTTAATAAATTTGTTAATAATGTGTTTGTCCACCGCGATTATCTATACACTCCCCAACACGTCTTGGCATTGATGCAATAAGATGGTCTATTTCTTCTTGAGGGATATCCCCTATCCCTAGCTACCTGTAGTTTATGTATCAGAGCCGCCAAAGTCCGTGGGGGCTGGGGTAAATTTCCAAGCCTTCTACCCATGATGTTCCAAACATGCTCTATGGGCGAAAGATCGGGGGATCTAGGTGGCCGTGGCAAAAGATGCACATGGGTCGCTTCAAAAAAGTTTACACTAACTCTGGCAACATGAGGTCGAGCATTACCTTGCTGAAATATTGGATTCTCGAGCCGGTTAAGGTAAGGGAGAACATATGGCTCCAAAATTTCTAGAAGGTAACGCAGCGCTGTCATGTTTCCTCGAATAAAGACTAAAGGTGACCTACTTACATGTGTAATAGCACCCCATACCATAACGCCTACTGTACGGTGTATATGACGCTCAATATCAAACTGAGGTTCACGTCTTTCTCCCCGACGTCGTCTAACCCTTCTTTGGCCATCATGTGCACCCAAGGAGAATCGAGATTCATCAGAAAAGACGACCTGATGCCATTCCACATTCCAATGTTGACGTTCTCTGGACCACTGTAATCGTTGCCGGCGAAGCTCAACCGTCAGAGGTAACACAAGATGGGGTCGATAATGCTGCAGTCCAAAAGACCTTATCCGGCGGTAAACCGTTCGGACAGTTACAGGATGGCCTTGTTCTCCTAACCACTCATCAGCCAAAGATCGAGTTGTCGCAAATCGGTCTCCAATAGCCATAAGTCTTAGACGTCGATCTTGAACTTCCTTTGTGCTTCTTCGACGTCCGGTGCCTACTCTTCTTCGATTTTGAGCATTATCAAACCACGCTTGACAACATCTCATAACAGTACTTGGAATTCTGTTCGTACGGTTAGCGATTTCTCGAAATGACAACCCCGCCTCCCGTAGACCAATAATTCGACCTCTTTCAAATTCACTTAGCTGGCGATAAACTCCGCGTACACGTGCTCTAGGCATTTTAACAACAACTAAACATCGACTTTGGATCTCCTCGAACAGCTGATTTGTTATAAAATTTAAAAAAATTGAAAGAAACGACTACCATATGTAAGTAACCAAAAATGTTCACATGAAAAAACCTTCACAATTTTTTTCTCCAAATTTCAATCATTTACTCCTTGTTATACTGTCTATGTTTTATCAAAAAAAATTAATAATTTAAACAGCTCCTTCTAGGTGTTGCAGTTTATTTGTCGTTTAGTATACTTCTTGAATTATCTATATAGGATGAACAGTTTCTAGGAAAATCCAATAGAGTTTCATGTACCTAGTGTGTAATTAACTTATAGTTGTATCAATTTTTCCAAGTTATTTGCGATAAATCAATATTTGTTCTATTCTTTAACTACATCTATCAATTATTAATTATTTCCACCAACACATTTTTAATAGCCCGTCGTAAACGTTAACATATACATCAAATTTGATGTCATGACGTTGATTGGTTCTAGTTAAATTGTTTTTTTATTGTAAACCGCTTGTAGTAAATCTATGGAACAATAAGCTGAACCGTCTGGTAAAATTATGATCCAACAACAAGATATATTCCTGAAACCTCTCAGAATATGATATCGGCTGATAAGTTTCCGATCTGATGAAGAAAACACGACCTGTTTGCTAAAATTCGATCTTATTCATCAACACACTCTCCCTCAAGAGTGATACCATAATTCCATCATTTCGAAACCTTTCACGAAGAATAATTTATCTTTGGTCTAAAAATTGGTCAACTAAATGCCAAAATAAGACTGAATCCGATATGTGGTCTCGGAATTTCAAGCGAAATAGTTGAATATTTTTTCTAGTCATGCCATCATCGTGAAATTTCTCTACTATTCTTAGGCATCCAATGAAAACAAAACTTAGCAAACATATGAAGGTGATACTTCTTCGGTAACTTTGGTCTATATCTTTGTTTTAGAATTTTAGAAGACCCTATCGCAAAATAATTTTAAATTGTGCTTTTGAACACCCTACGCACATCACAAAAAAATATTCTCGAAATATCTTTACTCCCTCAAAACAAGATCCGCGTCTTTGGTGGGCCCTTTCGTTATAGTCCTGACGTTGACCCGAGATTCCGAGCATTCCATAATTCATACACCTATTCAATATTTAGTATTCTAAATCGTTGCGTTCGATAATAATCGAGGTAAGAAGGTAAAGAAGGCTTCTTTATCTGTGGCTACTATGATTATACTTGAACACCATAATTTTAAGTTCATTGTTCCATATTATCCGATATGACGGCTCGCCTTGAATGGAAATCAGCAGATACGATGAGGCGCCACACAGTCTACAGATGTATTTATTTATCTCCAATAATCCGGTCTGAAATAGGACGATAAATACATGATTTGCGAGTCGTTTCGAACAAGACAACCGTTCCAAATAAAGGGTTATCCAATACGAGGTGTTATTTTGAATAGCCCGCTATTTCGGTAGATGTCACTTTTGAAGCTGTCATTTTTTGACATTTGACAAGTAGAAACTACGCCATTAATAAAAATGGAACGATACAAACTTCAAGAACGTATTGAAATTATTAAAATTCCCTATGAAAATGGTGAAAATTTGGCAGAGACGGTTCGTAAAACTCAATCATTTTTGGGTCGTCGTGAAGCACCTTGTCGGACCGCAACAAAGGAATTGGTGGAAAAATTCGAGCTGTTGGGACAAGGTAGTTATGTGAAGAATAAAACCCGTGCACGTCGCTCAAGAACAGCCGAGAATATTGCTGCTATAGCCGAAAGTGTTGAAGAAAACACAGGTTTGTCCATTCCTCGTCGTTCTTTGGAATTAGGCATTCCACAAACGTCATTACACCGTATTTTGCATAAAGATTTGGGTCTTAAGGCTTATAAAGTTCAGTTAACACAAGAACTCAAGCCGGCTGATCATCAACAACGTCGTGTCTTTGCTGATTGGGTCGTTGAAATGCATGAAAATGATCCGGAATTCCATCGAAAAATCATCTTGAGTGATGAGGCCCATTTCCACCTCGGTGGCTTCGTCAACAAGCAAAATTGTCGCATCTGGGGCTCGGAAAACCCAAGAGTTATTGTTGAAAAGCCTCTCTATCCTCAACGTGTAACTGTTCGGTGCGGTTTATGGTCCGGCGGAGTCATAGGACCTTACTTTTTTGAAAATGAGGCTAGAGCAACAGTTACGGTGAATGGATTGCGCTATCGAGAGATGATTAATAATTTTTTATGGCCGTAATTGGATGGTATTGATCTGGACAACGTTTACTTTCAACAAGACGCCGCTACATGCCACACAAGCAACGAAACCATTGATCTTTAGCGGGAAAAGTTTCCGGACCGTGTTATCTCTCGAAGAGGTGATCATAATTGGCCACCGAGATCTTGTGATTTAACACCTTGCGACTTCTTCCTTTGGGGCCACGTGAAAGAGAAGGTCTACGCCAATAGCCCAGCGCCAATTCAAGACCTCAAAGATGGAATTCGTGAGGCTATCGAGGACATAGGGCAGCCACTTTGCGATTTGGTTATGGAAAATTTCATTAAAAGGATATGGTCCTGTAAGCGTGGTCGTGGTGGTCATTTGCCTGATGTTATTTTCCAGTATTAACGGCATAGCTTCTTCTTTATAATGAAATAAACATCCGATCATTTATATTGAAAAAATTGGTTCAAGCCCTGTGGACAGGAGCTATTGGGCGCATGTTCATCTTCCTTGTGGCCCGTACTGACCAGTAAAGAAAAAAAGCAGTATCATGTTGAATACCTTAATATTATTGATTATTATATAATAATCGATGAAAATACTGAGAGAGACCCAGGAAATTTGACACATTTTGTCTTATATCTCCAGAAATTGAAATCGTATAGAGGCAAAATTTTGCACAATGTTGCAAAATACTACAATTGACGTTAGTACAAGTTTTTGTTGCAATCTGATGAATAGTTCACGAAAAAAAAATTTTTTTTTCGAAAAAATTAAAAGAAATATTTTTTTAAAAATTACCAACATTTCGATCATAACAGAATTTTGCCAAAAGTTGCGCGTTTATATCCTCGAACTGACTACCAAGTTTCGATTCAACATCTTCTTTAGTTCCTGAAATATCAGGGAAATAACCTCAAAATTTTAAATGTCTATAACTCCTAAACCGTCCGGCCGATTTTGCCCGTTAACGAACTTAACCGTCGCATTTTGATCAGAAACCTACCCTGAAAGTTTGAAGTCGATAGGACCTTCGGTGCTCCTGTTATCGTGCCTACGGCCGGAAAACCGGCCGGCCGGACGGCACCCAAAAATCTGACACCGGATTCGTGATCAGGGAGTCCGAATTAGCCTATTAGCCAATTTTCAGCTCGAAATTCGAAAATTACAGACATTTGGACGAAATGATAGGACGATGTTCCCCTAGAACATGCGCCCAAAAATGGCATTTTTCTTCGAATATCAAAATAACACCTCTTATTGGAAAACCCTTTATTACACGAACCATTATATTCTGGTTTTAATACAAATTACGACTAACTTAATGAGTTTTTTGAAACATCAATCAAATTGCAACCTTTGGAGTGAATATTAGATCGGATGATGAGTTTCCGGCCATACAGACGGCGCCACGAGTACAGAATTAATGTTTTCTTTAATAAGTACTAACCTTCGAACGAAATCGGTTAAAATTGTATGACCATTTGATGTTGGGTTCAAAATTTTTAGCGAAACAACTTTTAGAGAAGAATTTCATTTTAGATTCGGAAAAACGATGTTAAAACGAAGGTTCGCCTTTCTCTGATACTATTTATACCAAATATACGCAATGGTGTCATATATGACTCCCACTTGCGACAAAATAATGAACTTCATTGAAAATCGCTCAAGGTTTCCGCCTCCTAGAGTTTTGGAGTTCGTAAGGATCTTCCTAGGTGGCGCTGGTAACATTTTCTCTCAAGTACTTCGTCGCCATAGGAATCAAGTTTCCTAGAGTCATTCAGTGGCTAAGTTACGATCGGTAACAACCATGAAGCCGGTACGTATCTGCCCTGAATGACACTTTTCACTTTGGGGGGATCCTGAGCGATGAGATGGCTAGCCCGGCGCAGAAGGGAATGTTTGTTGATGGTTAAAATCCATGGGATTAGTTAATTCCTAGAAATAATTCTATATAGTTTTCATCGTTTGCCTATCAGCTTATTAAAGTTATATAAGCGGAATTCGGATTTATAGAATCATTTTCTTTTCAGCATTTATTCTATATCCTGCTGGAGGATTTGGCATCACAGCCGGAGCACACAGGTTATGGGCACACAGAGCGTACAAGGCAAAATGGCCGTTGAGACTTATACTGACGATATTCAACACTCTAGCATTCCAAGTGAGTATAATTCTCTAATTGAACTGTTTTATTAGTTCGGAGTTGCCATATTATTTGCCTTACCGGAGATATTGGCGAAATATGGAGCCCATTAGAATTCACGTCAGTGCTTTTTCCGATTTTTTCAATAATCTAATTATTCCTAAGCCTTACTTGGACGTGAGTTTCACGATAAAATGGAAATGTTAACTGATCATTTTTTACTTTGACATGTGTCACGAATTACGTGAGACCCTATTGGCAGGAACGCTCTGGACTTGTTGATTTATTAACAACGGTATCGCCATTTTTCATTATTATATTTGAAAACGCTAAACAGCGTTCATGACCATAGGAAGATGTCTGTCTGAGCTCCGCGGGATTCGTTTCTCGATTAAAATCGAGCGAATGGTAGCATACGATTTCACGCTTCAAATTTTCTCTGGTGGGGAAAGGCTGAATTCCTTGTTTTGTTTAATAGGTGGCGCGGGGGTTTATGCATAACCGCTCAGGCCGGCTGCGAGAGGCTTAACACGGTTTAGTTTATTTGAATTTGTTGGGAAACTGCAGCGTAGTGATGAAGATCAAGAAGCCAGAAGCGGGTCTGTTCTTGCTTCTCGGCAAATCAATGAAATCCCCTGGGGTTCATTTGGCTTGTGAAATATATGCATAAGTAACTAGTGGCCCGGTCCGTGCTTCGCTACGTATGAAGTGAAATAAAAAAAAAATTCAACATCAAATTCATTTATTCAAACAAAAAAATATATATTATTAATTGCTAGCTATTTTAAAACTTAAGCCAAAACAATTGGATTAAAAAATGTTTGTGTTTTTCCATTTTGAGCATAAATAAATGAACGGCTAGGTGTTTTTCATTTCCAACCGTTTATTTTCTGCTCAATGTTTGAATATTTTGAGTAGTGTTAATGTAAAAATCCGTCCGATCGAACGGATATTCATTATAGATTTCGTAACTTAACGGAAAGATCCAAATCCCAAGATACGTTTACTGGAGTAACGCTCCTTTGAGTTTTTCATTGGGTAAAAATTTTGAAAAATTAGGAGAAAGCTATTTCGGAATCTCCGAGATTCGATCCCGCCGCCCCGCGACGCTCGGGAGCTATAAATTCCCAATCCAACGCCTCAGCTCACTCGGCCACGTTGCCTACGTGTACCGAATAAAGGTTTTTAGTACACGGATGATTTCCGTCTTTCGATTTTCAGAATATCGTCAATCCTGTCAAGCTATCGATCGAAATCGGTTACTCGTTCATATTTCTCGCAGTTTTTCTAGACGATTGCAAGAATTTCGAGTAAATCCTTCCGAAATTCAAATTCGAAACGTCAGAATTTTTCGATTTTCGTGAAAAGTCACATTTTCCTATCGTTCTTCCGGGAAAACGAAAGAGAGGATCGAAAAAAGGGCTCCATTACGGACTAATTTCGAATCTCGTCTTCGCGTTCCCGCAAATACCGCCGTTCCGAACGCCACCGTTCCTCCGAATTCCTTTCCACAATTTGGCTCCTTTTGCCAAAATCGGCGATTTTTCGCCTTTTCGCGATTTTTTTAAAAATACACCCCCATCTTTTGGCTCCGAAAAGGCGAAACTCTACGAAACTTCCGTATATTTCCTCGATAAACCCCTTCGAAATTTCCGCCAAACCCCCCTCCTAACAGCCAAAAAAACATCACGTTTATTGTAACATTTTCAAAAAGTTTCCTTTGATAAATGAAGAACCGCTCGACCGATTTTGGTCAAACTTCACATAAACCATCTACTAAATAGTCCGAACAAAGCCTGAACATTTAGTTTGGATAGGTGATACCGTTCTTGAGTTATAAAGTTACAACGCAAAGTGGCATTGATTTTTTTATATATACGATAAGTATATTAATTATACGAAGCCATTATGTAGACCCTATTGGCAGGAACGCTCTGAACTTGTTGATTCACGTGAGAACTGTCAATAAAATCAGGCTTAACAACCAAACGGCAAAAAAATCGCCCGTTTAAGGAAAAATCGGGAAGTCCGGCATCGTCGCAACGCCCCCACGACCGTACCTCTAACCCGTATTTTTTTTTTCAGGACGCGGTGGTGGACTGGGCCAGAGACCACAGGGTACACCACAAATACAGCGAGACACACGCGGACCCCCACAACGCGGTCAACGGTTTCTTCTTTTCGCACGTGGGCTGGTTGTTGTGCAAGAAACACCCCGAAGTGAAGAAGAAGGGCTCTCAAATCGACATGTCCGATCTTTACGCCGATCCGATCCTGGCCTTCCAGAAGAAATATTATCTGATCCTGATGCCCCTGATCTCTTTCATCCTGCCTACCTGGGCCCCCATGTACTTCTGGGGCGAAACATTCACCAACGCCTATTGCCTGAACATCTTGAGGTACTGCGTAACCCTCAACGCCACCTGGTTGGTGAACTCTGCAGCGCACATGATCGGATGGAGGCCGTACGACAAGTAAGTTATCTTTTTTATCCGGTCGCGATTTATTGGCCCTGTTGCCAAATTGCGAAAAAAATCTGGTAGGCTATTATTCAATTTTTAGTCAGAAGAAAAAAATGGGTTCAAGCCCTGTGGACAGGAGCTTTCTGGCGCTCTAGTTCAAACAGACAAATTATATCTCCGAAAGTATTGGTTGCTCAGAGTTGGGAATTATATCAATGTATTCTTATGAAAGAACTGCATCATAAAGGAAATTGAATTCAAATAACAGTTTATTTATCAAGATTAAATGAGCAATCTGAGAATGAGAACTGCACCATGGAAGAAATCAAATTAAAATAGCTTAAAGCTTAAATGAAATTGACTCCTTATAGAACAGGATGAAATGTACGAGTATGAACACAGATCATATAATAAAGCTTAGATAGAATAATTATATCATTCTGTGAAAACATCGAAGTACGTACGATTCATTATTGAAATTTAGAAAAATCATATTTCCGAAAGTATTAGCTTGTTGGAGTTGAAAATGATATCGATGGATTTTAATGGTGAAACTGCATCTTAAATAAAAATTACAGACATTTGGGCAAATTGATAAGCACTCAGTTCAGAGGAACTAGAGCGCCAAAAAGTGTAATTCCCTTTCCAGGATTTGAGCCCGCCTTCTCTCGTTCCGAAACCGAAAACCCGACGGCCTAGACCAACCGGCTATCGGGCTCCTCGTACGATCTTGTCGATCTCCGGTATTAGAATAAAACGTCGGTACTTACCAGGGATATATATTCTTAATTTTCACTTTTCGACATAAAATCGCCACATGGTGTTTATTTGACGGTTTTTTACCCTTGTCTCTCTAAGTCAATTTTGACGTTTCTCGAACCAACTATTAGCAAGGAATTAGACAATGTCATGTCTCAGGAAAATAAGTTGACGTTATGACAATTCATACATAGAATAATTATATAATTCTGTGAAAACGTAAAAATATGATTTTTATTGAAATTTTGAAAAATCATATCTCCGAAAGTATTAGCTTGTTAGAGTTAAAAATGACATCATTGGATTCTTATGATAAAACTGCTTATTGAAAAAAATTTAATTTGGAATTTGTTTTGTAAAAAAAAAATTTTTTTTTGTTACTCCGAAACCATCTGTCCGATTTTGCCCAATAACGAACTTAGCCGAGATATTTATCTGCCAAACCTATTCTGAAAATTTCAACTCTCTAGCTCATTCCGTTCGAGAGTTATCGTGCCTACGGCCGGCCGGCCTGGCCGGACAGAATGAATTTCGACCACGGATTCTTGATCAGTGAGCCGAACCAATTCGTTTAAGACCATTTTCATCGAAAAATTCGAAAATTACAGACATTTGGGCAAATTGCTAAGCACTCAGTTCCGAGGAACTAGAGCGCCAAAAAGAATTTTATACAGAATTGAATGTTAATTTGACCTGTCAGACCATTTGTAATCAAATTCCGAAAACTATCGCGATCTATCGTTGATTCAAGTCGTCATTATTGGGAAAACCATAACAAGTTGGTGGTATCGTTGATATCTAAGCGATTGACGTCGATACCAAAATCACCTCATACTTCTGAGGTCGACCTTTTCGAAAATAGGAAGTTCGTTGTTGCATTTGAATAATCAACATGCGAACATTCGCGAACGATAAGACCTTCAAACGCTTGATGATAACGCAATCGGTCGAAACCTTCAAAAGTCCCCCAAGACGTCGCTTACGTAAGATCAGCTAACTTACGAATGACATTGATAATGAAATTGATCGATAGAGGTCGGGACCTTTTCACGCTGCGAACGGGAGGGCGAAAAACTTATCGGCAGATAATGCGAGACGCAAACTTAGGAACAACGACCTCCGAGTTGGCCACCTTGGTCTTGACACTTCCGTCTTGAATGTCGTCCAACAAAATGTCGATGTTTAATTTTGGAACAGGCGGTTAAACTTAACGGTTATATAACTACGGTGAGAATATGCGGATATTCAGATTCACTTTTGGTTCACATAGTAATTAAATAATCCTCAGACCCATTTCAAATTAACAGGTGACAAAAATATTGTTTTTAATATTTTTTATCTTTTAGTAATTAAGTTTATTCTATATAATTAACTAGCTGACCCAACGAACTCTGTTCCGCCTTAGAGGCAATAAATAAGCAGATTTTAGATTTTATTATACACGTTAGAAAATAAAACACCCTGTACAGTAATGATTTATTTTCAATGATGTATCCCTCTTAAGTTTATTTTTTAACACTAATGAATGAAATTGTACGATTGTGGCATGGAAAACAGCAAGTTGCAATTGACGTTAAAAGAAGAACACCCTGTATGGAGATTTCGGACGAATACATTATGAGAATCCATCCAAGGTACCTATTTAGTTAATGCTTTGTTTGTGACACAAATCACTTCAATCACGTACAATTGTGCCATGAGAAAAAGGACACCCTGTATAGTAATGCTTTATTTTCAATGGTGTATGCCTCGAAAGTTTATTTTTAAACACACATGACTAAAATTGTACGATTATGGCAGGAAAAACAGCAAGTTTTAATTGACGTTAAAAGAAAAACACCCTGTGTAACACAAAAAAGTATCCTATGTCCGTCTCCTGGTTCTAAGCTACCTCCCCACCAATTTTGAGCCAAATCGGTACAGCCGTTCTTGAGTTATAAGTGGTGTAACTAACACGACTTTCTTTTATAAATATATATTACATAGATTTTTCATATTATGTTATACTTGAATCTTAAAAAATTAAAACAAAAATATTGATTAATAATAATATACATACTTACTTAATAATATATTTATAAAAATATCTTTGTTGGTAATTAGTAATTCGCGGTGACCATCAAAAGATCTTACTCGATCATCAAAAATCGAAAAACAAATAAAAATGATTAATTCAGTATTAAATCTGATCTTCAATCGAAGGCTTTTTGGCGCTCTTGTTCCTCGGAACTGAGTGCTTATCAATTTGCCAAATGTCTGTAATTTTCGAATTTTTGGCTGAAAATGGTATCAAACGATTTGGTTCGACTCACTGATCATGAATCCGTGGTCGAAATCGATTCTGTCCGGCCGTCCGTTAACACGATAACTCGCGAACGAAAGGGGTTAGAGGATTGAAATTTGCAGGATAGGTTTGAAGCGTAAATATCTCGGACGAGTTCGTTAACTGGCGAAATCCATCACGCGGTTTCGGAGTTATGGCCGTTTTTAGTAAAAACATTTTTTATGAATATTTCCGAAACCGATCACTCGATCTATCTGAAATTTAGCATCAAATTGTAGAATCATGACCTTTAGACGCATGTGAAGTTTTGTATTGATCGGGTTACCGTAAAAAAAAATTTTGAAAATTTTTAAATTTTGTTTCTACAATAACTCTCGGACGGAATGAGCTAGGCAGTTGAAATTTTCAGAGTAGGTTGAGGAGATGAACATCTCGGTGTGGTATTGGGCAGAATAGGCCGGATGGTATCGGAGTATCGAAAAAAAATTTTTTTTTTAAATTTCAAAATAATTTTTTTTTCAAGATAAAACCATAAAAATCCATTGAAATCATTTTCAACTCCAACAAGCTAATACTTTCGGAGATATGATTTTTAGAAATTTCAATAATGAATCGTACTTCTATGTTTTCACATAATGCTATATTTATTCTATCTATGATTTATTATATGTTCTGTGTTCATACTCGTACATGTCATCCTGTTCTATAAAAGAGAGACAAATTCATTACAGCTATTTTAATTTGATTTCTTCCATGGTGCAGTTCTGATTCTCAGATTGCTCATTTAATCTTGATAAATAAACTATTATTTGAATTGAATTTCTTTTATGATGCAGTTCTATCATAAGAATACATTGATATAATTCTCAAGTCTGAGAAACCAATACTTTCGGAGATATAATATGTCTGTTTGAACATCAAGAGCGCCAAAAAATACCCTTAACCCTTAATTCACAGGTAAAAAAAGGAGGCATATTGCCTTTTTTGCTTCAGTTTTCTGCAAAATTTAATTATTCTAAAGTCTTCCGTAGTGAAGATATTAAATTAAAATTGTTAACACATTTTAAGACAATTTTTCCCTTTACTTCGAGGCCAGGGATTTTGAACAAAATAATAATAATAATGTGTACGCGCAAAAATTATTGAAAAAAATCTGTATCTCAGACTCTTTGGAATCCCAAGATTTCACATAGTTTTAAGTTTCAGTGTGTTTATAAATATATTCTCAGTTGTATTATTGATATCTTTGATTCTTATTCTGACTATTTTTTTTCCAGGAATATCAGCCCCTCAGAAAACAAATTTGTGTCCTTATTCGCTCTTGGCGAAGGTTTCCATAACTACCATCACACCTTCCCATGGGACTACAAGACTGCAGAACTGGGAAAATACAGCTTAAACTTCTCGACAGCTCTTATCGACTTCTTCGCTAAAATCGGTTGGGCCTACGACCTCAAAACAGTCTCAGAAGACATGATCAAGAAGCGAGTTCAAAGAACTGGAGACGGTAGCCACGAGGTCTGGGGATGGGGCGATAAGGATCAACCCAAAGAAGATTACTCCGAAGCCACCATAAGGTATAGGAAATCTTCGAGTGCATAGGATTTAAATCCTGTAATTCGGAAGTTGAAATAAATTTTTTATTCTCAAAGAAATTATTGTTATGGAGATAATAACACTAGCCTGTGATTTTTGTGTACATTCTATATTATTTATTGGAGTCAAACAGGCGTAAAATTAAAAATTGTATCCGATACTATTTTTCGAAATCTGGATTTACGAAGGTATTCGCCAAAGATTGTTTGACTCGTTGGGTTTAACGAAATTAAAATTCAAAATTTATTTTTTGAAAAATCTAAACATAAAGAACTTTATTCAATCACGATTGGTAGATCTAGCTGATGTATACGTCAGCTTAATGTTCGAAAATTCCATTGGTGTTGGTTTTTACTCATCAATTTTATTTTCGTAGGAAAAAAATGAGACTGTAATTTTTGTACATTTTAAAGTAATCCTTAAGTTTTGGCTGTTAATTTGTAGTAAGGTTGTTTTGAGGTAGCGTTTAGAAATTTTTGGTGAAGCATTTCTTCAGCTGTAGTTTTTCTATAAATGCAATGAGTCCAAACGAAGACGCTGTAGAAGAGTTTTCTTGTGTTTGATCAGTAGGTTTAGTTATTTATATGATTAAGATAAGGATGACCAGTTTAGTTTTGTATTTTCGTTCGAGATGCTTTATAACTTGTTGAAATAAACATGGAAATATGAGAAAGATGTTTGATATTATACTCTGTTCACCCTGTATATCCCGAAGTTGAAAAGCAGAGTTCTGCCATCGAATCCTGGTAAAATATTCTGTTTGAGTTATCTGTGGAATGATTATAAACACTACACCAGTAAATACACTCTTTTCAACTACTAATTTTGTAAGAAACGATGACACAAAGCGTTACGTCGTGTCTTTGCTGATTGGGTCGTTGAAATGCATGAAAATGATCCGGAATTCCATCGAAAAATCATGTTGAGTGATGAGGCCCATTTCCACCTCGGTGGCTTCGTCAACAAGCAAAATTGTCGCATCTGGGGCTCGGAAAACCCAAGAGTTATTGTTGATAAGCCTCTCTATCCTCAACGTGTGACTGTTTGGTGCGGTTTATGGTCCGGCGGAGTCATTGGACCTTACTTTTTCGAAAATGAGGCTGGAGCAACAGTTACGGTGAATGGAGTGAGCTATCGAGAGATGATTAATGATTTTTTATGGCCGGAATTAGATGGTATTGATCTAGACAACGTTTACTTCCAACAAGACGGCGCTACGTGCCACACAAGCAACGAAACCATTGATCTTTTGCGGGAAAGTTTCCGGACCGTGTTATCCCTCGAAGAGGTGATCACAATTGGCCACCGAGATCTTGTGATTCAACGCCTTGCGACTTCTTCCTTTGGGGCCACGTGAAAGAGAAGGTCTACGCCAATAGCCCAGCGTCGATTCAAGACCTCAAAGATGGAATTCGTGAGGCTATCGAGGACATAGGGCAGTCACTTCGCGATTTGGTTATGGAGAATTTCATTAAAAGGATATTGTCCTGTAAGCGTGGTCGTGGTGGTCATTTGCCTGATGTTATTTTCCACTATTAACGGTATAGCTTCTTCTTTATAATGAAATAAACATCCGATCATTTATATTGAAAAGTGGCATTTTTCTTTGAATATCAAAATAACACCTCTTATTGGAAAACCCTTTATGTAACGGTGCTGAAACAGGTTGCGATTCTTATATATCTTTAACTGAGGACCTCAGTTAGGACTTAACGGAGATTGAATGCTCCGTGAATACGGCGGTATGTGTGGTCTCACCCTTGAAAATAATACTTTTACGAAAAGATAACTGCGAGTAGACTCTCTTGTTAAGCTTCGACCTTTGTAGAGCGATTTATTGCCTATTTCCTGTAAAAGAATGCTAAAATGCATTCAACAACTGAAGTGGTAAGAAACTTATCTGGTTTCTAACACATTGCCCAGTGCTGGTATTCTTTTTGTCTAGACGCTATGGAAACCCCTAATCTGTAAAAGTTATTTATCAGCTTTTTGCTGACAGGTTATATACAGAAAGCAAGTAAAGTTAGTCCAGATAGTGGGAGAAATTCGAGATTTCGAATTTCTAAGATTAAACACCCTAGAAGTTCACTCATTGATGCTGTCATCGGAAATTTAGTATGCATTCCCCCTCTTTTTCGTAAACGACAAATGAGAGTATCGTTAAAGGATACTGTGGGAGGTATACTCATTATTAAACGGTTTCTTTCGGGGATTTCTCTCCCAAACTCTGAAAAATATCTATAAAATAAAAATTAATTATTTTGTGGTTTGCTTCTGCGTAAGAAACACAAGTTATTTGTCAGAAGCAATCAATTGAACAATGTTGCCTAACAAACAACAACGAAATAACATCAACGAAGAAACAACTATATCGTAATGTGACAATTCTTGAATTTCTCAATAACTAACAACAAAATAATTCTAAAGATTGTCATTAAGCGTCTGACGAAGGAGTCGTCACACAAGGAGAAACGTTACGATATATAGTTGTTTCTTCGTTGATGTTGTTGTTTGTTAGGCAACATTGTTCAATTGATTGCTTCTGACAAATATCTTGTGTTTTTTACGCAGAAGCAAATCACAAAATAATTAATTTTTGTTTTATAGATATTTTTCAGAGTTTTGGAGAGAAAACCCAGAAAGAAACCTTTTAATAGAGAGTATTGTTGTAGCATATCAGGGGCGGTTTAAAGATCGAAATCCCAATTAATGTTAATATTTCCCCTTTTTATCCAGATGAAGAAACCTCCTATTTTTCTTCTATCTGGTGTTTTATATACAATTACACTGTAAGAATTCATTACTATTCTGGATCTGTCGCGGAACAATACTATTGCCTTGTTATCGTGCCAACTAAGTAGTCACGTCTTCCTTGCTGTATATTTCCATATAGAAGGGAAGATTTTAAATTGTATTAATCTTGCATTGTTCAATTACTTGTGCTTGTTATCACATTGTCGGTAACAAGAAAATACAGTTTGTTGTCGTGTTCAAAGTGCGTTCAAATCCTTCACCACTTCCTATCCTCGTAATTGTTATCTTATTGCAAGTAACAACTTACGCCGTAATCTCTATAACAATATTATCCAATTAGTAGACGTTTCGTTTTCTGATGAGTGCACTTTTTCTCTCAACGGCAATGCTGATCGACAAAATTGCCGCAATTCCCTCAGAAGGTTGAGGTTTGGACAGAAAATGTTCGAAACCATATCATAGACCCCTTTTTAATTGATCAATCAAGTTCCACGGAATACGATATGGTTCCAACAGGATGGAGCACCACCACATTACCAACGCAATGTCCGGCAGTACCTCGACGCAATATTTCCAAATCGGCGGATAGGAAGGCGAGGACGATCGAATGGCCAGCGCGATCCCATGTTCTTAACCCATTTGATTTCATTTTATGGGAATATGTGAAGAGCATTGTGCACGAAACTAAACCCCTTGATTTGAATGACCTAAAAGATCGAAGAACGCTTGCGATTAGGTCGATCACTCCTGAGATGTTGAATAATGTTGGAAGAAATTTTATCTATGAATTATTACATGATCTGTGTTGATAGATGTCATCTTATCCGTGTCAAATTATTTCTGGTTCGTTACTCATGATATAAAATACCCCTCCTGATCTAGAGAACAAAGTATGTTTGATTGCAAAATGACCGATGAAATAACCTCAGCTATCGTAGAATTATGAGTGTTATAATTTTTGAGTGATAATATATAATGCCCTTGGATAATCTATATGATGATGGAATAGTATATTCTAAAACAAGTTGCAGAATTGGCTCCTATTAAAACACGAATGCGAAATTCGCAAACGAGTGACGAAGGAGGGAGTTTTCGAACGCATGAGTGTTGGAATTGCCTTCTGCAACGAGTATTAGACGATATTTTCTCTATTTCAGGCAAGTTTTGTAAGATACAGTTGAAATTTAATGAAAAATTCGGATTATACATCCTAGTGACTTTTGTATTGTATCTTGGCAGTTGGTGTGACTGTTACGAAAGTTGACAGATTACGGAATGTCAATTTGAAACGTACGTAGGGCATGGAGATCAAATTTAAAACAGTTTCCTAATAGCATGAATGATTCAAAATTAGCAAGAAGGAAATCTCTAGTACCATATTTTTTAATGAAAATAAAGCTTTTCCCCAACAATTATTTCACTATATCCAGATTATATTGTATTGTCAATTGACGTGTGTTGAAATTTGATAGGATCGAATGTCAGTGCTGAATGCCACAAAACGAAAAATATAACTAGAAACAATGCGGGAATGAGTTTATTCGAGCACTGTTTTCAGTGCTGGAATGGCCTCATTACGATACTGAAATAGAGAATAGTATATAACGTTACTAGCAAGATAAGAGGGTTTTTACTGGCGAATGGAGGATATAACTGACGAGCCGTAGGCGGGTCAGTTACCTCCTTGAGCCTGTAAAACCCGTTTCCTTGCGTGTATTGTTTTATATTTTATTTGTTTCTCATTTGTAAAAAGGTTAGATAAATTCCAAAAAATCTCAATAATTTGTCGCAAATGTCGTAAGCTATGGAAGCGTTGCCATGAACATGTCTGTTTATTTTTCTTTACATTTGTTTTGGCGAAAGCGAAAATGAATGTACCAAAAGAAATTATTGAGGCAGCCAGCAGTGTAGCTTCAAGTTTATTACCTGCAAAATCAGCTTCAAGGTACGAGCGAGAATACGACGACTTCAAAAAGTGGCAAAACAAAAATAGTGTGATTGGGGTAACTGAAGATGTTTTGTTGGTCTACTTGAATCAACTATCAGCTAGATTCAGCCCTAATACTTTATGGGCAAAATGGTCTATGCTGAAAAGCTGCTTGGAAATTAAAGAAAATGCCCCTGTTCGCAGGTTTGTTTTCCTTAAAAAAATTATTGAAAAATATGACGTTTAGTTGTCATTTGCAGATTTCAAAAGGTAATAGCGTTTCTGAAACGAAAAAAATGAGCGTTATACGCCAAAAAATGTCAAGGTATTGAGTAAAGAAGAGGCTGAACAATTTCTTTTACATGCTCCTGATGACCAGTGGTTGCTGGCGAAAATTGTAACAATATTTGGGATTTTTGGATGTTGTCGATGTGACGAAATTCTCTCCTTAAACATGAATGATGTAGAAGATATGGGAAAATACGTTATTGTGACATTGCGACAAACAAAAAATTTAACAACAAGAAGATTCACCATAACCGATGATGGCTGCAGCTTCAAGCCCTGCATGATATACAGAAAATATGTAAATCTTCGGCCTCCTGGAACAGAAAGCCTAAGATTTTTTTTGACATACCGACATGGAAAGTGCATTACCCTTAATGATGGCCAGCACACTATTGGTGGTGTCCCAAATCAAATAGCGAAATATTTAGGTTTAAAAGACCCAGAGTTATACACCGGCCACTCTTTTCGCAGAACTGGAGCCACTATGGTTGCGGATTCGGGTGGAGATATTTTAGCACTAAACCGTGCAGGAGGGTGGAAGAGCACCGAAATTGCGATGAGTTATGTCGATGATTCGGTCACCAAAAAAATCGAAATGTCTAGCAAATTATTTGATAGTAAGGAGAGTACAAATGTTCTGCAGTCCTCGAGTGCAGCAGTTTCTGAGTCAACAGATGGTTCATCATCATCAGTATCAACTCTTTCATCATCAAAAATCTGTGTTACTGGAAATAACAATTGTACCATGATTTTCAACATATATGACGATAAAACAAAATTTTCTAATGTAAATAATACTACTAACTTGTAAAAATTTTGCAAGTTAACTGTCAGTTTTACAAGTTAGTGACTTGATAAAATAAACTTTCTTGATTAATATTTGTCTATGATTAATATTGTGTTTTGGAAACTGACGTTTACAAATGAGAAACAAATAAATATATATATATATACATCCCCCTACTATCCTGACATTGCTTTCAACCCAATATGAGCATTGTTATCTGATTTACAGCAGTTTGAATAAATGCACAAAACTTCTAAGGATATCCCATGTCCCATTTTTGTCGAAAATTGGACTTGGAATGACTCCCAATTTCGCACATCAGAAAAACAATACCATCCCATCATTTTCCCTCAATTTCAACCCAATCTGACCGTTTTTATCTGATTTACAGCCGTTTGAATAAATGGTACCAGATGGTTTATTTTATGACATACTCCAGTCGGCGAAACTGGAATATCAGGAGCGCTATCCGTTTTGGGATAACCCTATATTATGCCACATATTATTTCTTGCCGGCTACACACATTGTGTCGAAAGTTACTGATACTGATTGTTGAATTAACGGCAACAACAAGTTTATAAGTAGTGATCCTCAAATGATGGCTTTTATTATAAAAAAGTTATTCAATAGTAAAGAAATACAAAACAGTCGTCAAAAAAATTTCGTTGGTCTGAATATATTGTCTCTCCTTTTCTGTTCCTCCTCGTGCAACTCATACAGACTTGAAGAAAGAGTCTTATTCTCGTTTACTGATTTTGCTAAGGCGTCTCTGATGGTGTTGCTATCGACAGTATTCAAATCCGTGGCGAAATTCAGAGCTCCGCATACTTTGATGAACAGGGTTGGACAATCGTCGCCATATTTGCCGTATTCTCCTGTTTGGCAATCCCAAGGCGCCAGGTAATGATAGGAGATCCAGTGGGTCTTGGTGAAGAAGAACACCAAGTTGGTATCGCTAGGGAATCTGAAACGAAATGAAACCAAAATATAAAACGCCTAGCAAGGTCGCAAAGTTAAAATACTCAGTTAGTCTCATATTGTTTGAAACCTATATGGAAAAAATTGTGAAAGTATCTGAGGGGTGAACTTCTGGAAATACGCCATCACCAAATGAACCACTTCACCCCACTGTGAAGTGGTTCATTAAGACAGTCTTTCTGGAAACCCAAAGCAAAAGATCTATGTGGTCGCAACCAATCTACAACTAGGAATTAAATCTATGTTTAGAATACTCCGTGGTTGTCCCACTACAACCACGGAGTATTCTAAACATAGATTTGATTCCCAGTTGTAGATTGATTGCGACCACATATATCTTTTGCTTTGGGTTTCCAGAAGGACTGGCTTAGTGAAGTTATAAGTTTCAACAGGGCCCAGGAGGGGGTCAGCACTTTGCACGGACACAGTATGTGTTCGACAGTTTCTGCAACTGATTCACATAATCCACAATATTAATAGAAAGAAGATGGTGGAAGTACCATCTAAACTGTTCGCGACAAGCTTGCTACCCTTGAGCAGAACTTCACTCAGAAAAGTGGTGGGCCTCTCAACTGGTCACTGTAATCTGAGTAACCACTTGAAGCTGATGAGAAAAACATCAGGACTGTTCTCAATGCCACGTTCACTTGAAATACGAGGCTTTGTCTGGCATTAGAAATAACATTTACGGCTTTGTTCACGAAGATAACCTATTTCCACAGAGGAATTTGATTCACAGATGGAGTTCATCGAAAAATCCAAGCTGTTCTCCAACTAATCCTGGTTTAGGGACACTGGCCTTCCGTCAGGGATATGTAGTGTCAGGCTTGAGGACCACCCTCCCATTATTCAATCAGTCAATATCTGTGAGCAAGCTTAGTTCTTGTTTCGATAACGATAGGGCAAGTTACTCCCGAGAGTTTGAAGATGTGATAAACTTCTTGGACTGTTTTTGTTCTGGAGTAGCCATCCAGGAGGTATTCTGATCCTTCCACCATTAATCAGCCTGCACTCTGATCAGTGAGGGAAGTATTCCACTGGAGGGAGATCAGCCTTGTTATTCCCACCGACATTCTAGTGAGCAAATAATCAAATTAGAACTTTTTTAATACTCTTAGTCAGCTGTTCGAGGTACCTCAAAGCTATCTGGGTTTCTTACGCTCCGGTACTGCCAATATAGAGCCCAACTCTCCTCCACCAACGCTCATATAACCTTGCGTTGAAACTACAGTCATCGCTGGAAGCCAAAGGAACTGCAGTCGGTATTCCTGTGCTTGTGTGGGGTGTCTTCTATAATACCACTTACCCATCTACAGAGGAGGTCGTTAGGAGGAAAGGTTGGATACTCCTACCATTGAATGGAAACAATTTAGGCTGCGACAGAGTCATAACATAACTAGAATGAGTTCTAGTGCAGCTCTATCACTCATTGTTTAGTATCTTGTGGTGAACCAGCTGCACAGAAATATACGAAGGTAGAACAAAGGTCATCATGAGAGGTATGTCATGAATATGAATGATGTGTCTAACAGACTAGGGCTAGTTGCTATCATTTCTACTCTTTGTGTAGGACCGAAAAATTTCTATGACTTGAGGAAACTAACAGAGATGCCCTCTGGCGAAATCTTCCAGCTTTTGAGCACTCCAAAAAGTTTCTTCAGAACTTAAGCACTGATCAAAACTTGTTTTGATCTCAGCAAAACGCAAAATACTTTCAAAGGTTGCCTCAGAAACACCTAGTGAGATGAGGATCAGCTGAATACGACGAATGCAGATTCTGGGGAAGGAAGAAGAGACTTTCGAACACCTGGTAACATAATGCCGCACGTTGGGAGCAGATGCATAGAGTGCTTGGGGTATAAATTCATCATGGGATGGATCTCGTATCGTATACTGGAGTGTGAATATTTCGGAGCATGTTTTGTTTAGGCAGGTAAAGGAGAATGTTTGAAGAGCGTCTTTAGAAAATGTCGGACATTTGAACCAAAGGTTCATACCCTGGAAAGAACCCGAAAAAATGCTGTATTATGACATAGGTTTCCCTTCCAGGCAGTCTAAAAACTTACTTTTCACCTGGAGCTAAGCCCAGAAGCTTGGTAGCGCTTGATATCAATAGATTAGAGTGGAAAACAACCGCCAGTCTCATGAATCCAGCAATTGCCACTGAGTTTACCACAGTTTCACCCCAGTATTCTGCAGGTGCATTGATTGGAAGTATTACTGCTATTACCGCGTACAAGTACCAATAGAATCTGAAACGAATAATCATTTATTAATATTAGTAGTATTAAAAGTATTTGAGCAGACTTTGAGGGCCGGTTTCTCAATTGGGAGTTAACTAAAGGTTGCTAGTTACGCATTTGTTTAGATATCTTCATGAACACGTAACACTCTGGTACCTAGAGTTAACTCGCAATTGAGAAACCAGTCCTTAACACGATAACTCTCGAACGGAATGAGCTAGATAGTTGAAAATTTCAGAGTAGGTTTGGGAGATAAATATCTCGGTGAAGTTTGTTATTGGGCAAAATCGGACGGATGGTTTCGGGGGAACAAAAAAAAATTTTTTTTACATTGAAAATTTTGAATAACTTTTTTTTTACATTAACAATTTTGAATTGAATTTTTTTTAAGATGCAGTTTCATCATGAGAATCCATTGATATAATTTTCAACTCTAACAAGCTAATACTTTCGGAGATATGATTTTTCAAAATTTCAATAATACATCGTACTTCTATGTTTTCCAGAATGCGAATTCTATCTGGCTGTATTCTATCTGTGTTCACTGTTCATACATGTAATATTTTCTACTTATAACAGACATGTCAAATATATTTCTGTTCTAACAAACAAAGTATGATTGAATGCAAAATGACCAATTATAGGTTATTATAGTTAACCCTACCCTATTAACTCTTGGATGATCCATATGATCATGGAAATATATAATTTGGTAAGTTTATCAAATTGGGTTCAGAATATCTTCGGTGAAAACAGAACTGGAATGTTGACTAAGTTTCAATTGATATAATATAATTTTCAGAGAAGATTTGAAAAATGAATATCTAGGAGAAGTTCGTTATTTAAGTTTAATTTAATTTCTTTTATGCAGTTCTATTTTAAGAATCCATTGATATCATTCCCAACTCTGAGAAAACAATAATTTCGGAGATGAATCGTCAAAGTTTGAACAAGAGCGCCAAAACTCCTGTCCACAGGGCTTTCCCACTTTTTGGCGCTCTTCTTCCTCGGAACAGAGTGCTTATCAATTTGCCCAAAGGTCTGTGACTTTCGAATTTTTGGCTGAAAATGGTCTCAAACGATTTGGTTCGACTCACTGATCAAGAACCCGAGGTCGAAATCGATTCTGTCCGGCCGGCCGTAGGCACGATAACTCTCGTACGAAAGGAGTTAGAGGATTGAAATTTGCAAGGTGAGTTTGTAGCGTAAATATCTTGGACGAGTTCGTTAATGGGCTAAATCCATCAAGCCGTTTCAGAGTTATAGCCGATTTTAGTAAAAACATTTTTTAATAATATATCCGAAACCGATCACGCGATCTATCTGAAATTTTGCATCAAATTGTAGAATCATAACCTTTATACGCATGTGAAGTTTTGTATTGATCAGGTTACCGCAAAGTATGAAAAAAAAAATTGAAAATTTCAAAAAATTTTCTACAAAAACTCTCGAACGGAATGAGCTAAGCAGTTGAAGAGTAGGTTAGGGAGATGAATATCTCGGTTAAGTTCGTTATTGAGCAAAATAGGCCAGATGGTTTCGGAGTAACGAAAAAAAAAATTTATTTAAGCAACAAATTTCAAATTCAATTTTTATTTAAGATGCAGTTTCACCATAAAAATCCATTGATTTCATTTTAAACTCCAACAAGCTAATACTTTCGGAGATATGATTTTTTGAAATTTCAATAATGAATCGAACTTCTATGTTTTCACAGAATGCTATAATAATTCTATCTAAGCTTTATTATATGATCTGTGTTCATACTCGTACATGTCATCCTGTTCTATAAGAGAGAGTCAAATTCATTTCAGCTATTTTAATTTGATTTCTTCCATGGTGCAGTTCTCATTCTCAGATTGCTCATTTAATCTTGATAAATAAACTATTATTTGAATTGAATTTCCTTTATGATGCAGTTCTATCATAAGAATACATTGATATAATTCCCAACTCTGAGAAACCAATACTTTCGGAGATATAATTTGTCTGTTTGAACTAGAGCGCCAGAAAGCTCCTGTCCACAGGGCTTGTTTTATAATTTATTTCTTGTAAAGGGTATTATTTAGAAGCTTTAGAATTTTAAATTGAAATAAAATAACAAAAAAATTCATGGACTGTTTTTTAATCATCTTTGGATCTGTTTCCTGCTCTATCAATTTTCCCAAATGCCTGTATTTTACGTATATTTGCCAGAAAATGGTCTCAAACGACTCACTGATTTAGAATTCGAGATCAAACTTAATTCTGTCCGTATATCCGGTCGTCAGCACGATTAGCCTCTAATGCGACGAGTTAGATATATTTGCAGGGTACGTTTGGGGTCTAAATGCACCGGTTACGTTCGTTAGTGAGCAAAATCCGCCTAGTGGTTCGGAATTTCATGTCGGAATTTCATGAGATTCATATAAGTAGAAAATTAAAAAAATTCAATATACTTATTCGATTCGTTACATACCTATGTTGGAACATGACGATTTGATCTGTTTCCAAATCTGAGGTATCAATTTCCTTCAAAGCTTCTTCTTGTGCCTCGCTCAGTTTGAAACAGAATCCAGTTACATGCGCGAAGTAGAAGCCTTTACTGCAATTGTATGGATCCAATTCCGTTCCGAAATGTTTGTGGTGCAATCGGTGTAACTTCACCCAAGAATAAATAGAACCCTGAAATAATAGGGATAACACCTCAAATTCTGAATGAATTCAAAATCAAACTAAGCTCTCTTACGCTACTTGCGCTGGGAGCAAACTGGTAGGTTACTCAAGTGGACCAGCATGAAATATCTTGTAAAGGGTCCGTCATCTAACGTTTTTTTTTCAACTAAGTAGTGCTTATTTCGTGAATGATAACACTTAGCTCATGTCTGATTTGACAGATAATTAGTTTTATCCTTCCGCTGAACGAATATGGTTGTGTATATGCTTGTCAACGCTGGGAAATATTGCGACATTACTTTGAAAATCATGGTAATGTTGCAGAATGTGTGAGAAAATTGCGTACGGATTTTGGAAGAAGAGAAGCCCCGTCAGCTCCGTATGTTCGTTATCTTGTGAAAAAAGTGAAAGAAACTGGCATCCTCATCGATAAACCAAAGCGTGAAAAGCCAAAAACAGTGCGTACACCCGTGAATATTGCTGCTGTGGCAGAAAGTGTGCGTGAAGCGCCATCAACATCAATTCACCGTCGTTCTCAAGAATTAAACATTTTGGAGACATCATTGAGACGAATTTTGCATAAAGACCTTGGTATGACGCCATACAAAGTCCAATTGGTTCAGGAGTTGCCTTGTTTTTGAAGATCCCGTTATCAGCCGCAGAGCTGATGTCGTTTGGCCACCTCGGAGCTGCGATTTGACACCGTTGGACTATTGTTTGTGGGGTGCCGTCAAAGATAAGTGTTACGCCAACAAGCGCATCCCAATTGACGCTTTGAAGGACAATATTCGTGAAGCCATTGGTGAAATACAGCAGCACACAATCGATAATGTGCTTAAAAATTGGAGCGATCGTGTAGGCTACTGCATGGCCAGCCGAGGCAGCCATTTGAATGAAGTTATCCGGAAGGACTGTACTTTCAAATAAAAAAAGAAATTTGAGAAAATATTCAGTAGCTTTTTTTATTGTATTTTCAAAAAAAAAGTTATTTGGCGGACCCGTTATAACAAAATACCAATTTTATGATGTCGAAATGACTTACAGTTCCTGCCAAAGTATGGCATATTGCAAGGAAGAGCTTGAGGCTTGTGGTTGCCTTGTATGACTGATGCGCCCAAAGACGATGTGCTCCGGCAGTAAGTCCAAGATTGCCGAAGAGAGCAAGAACGATACCTGAAATTATTGATGTATATACAGGGTCTTTTATATGTAATTGGATATCACTATTAGAGGAGATGCATCTATGCATGATTTTAAATCAAAATTGGTTCAAGCCCTGTGGACAGGAGCTTTCTGGCGCTCTAGACAGACAAATTATATCTCCGAAAGTATTGGTTTCTCAGAGTTGGGAATTATATAAATGTATTCTTATGATAGAACTGCATCATAAAGGAAATTCAATTCGAATAATAGTTTATTCATCAAGATTAAATGAGCAATCTGTGAATGAGAACTGCACCATGGAAGAAACCAAATTAAAATAGCTGAACTGAATTTGACTCTCTTATAGAACAGGATGACATGTACGAGTATGAACACAGATCATATAATAAAGCTAAGATAGAATAATTATAGCATTCTGTGAAAACATAGAAGTACGATTCATTATTGAAATTTCGAAAAATCATATCTCCGAAAGTACTAGCTTGTTGGAGTTGGCCTATTTTGCCCAATAACGAACTTAGCCGAGATATTCATATTCCTAACCTACTCTGAAAATTTCAACATCCTAGCTCATTCCATTCGAGAGTTATTGTAGAAATTTTTTTTTAAATTTTCGAAATATTTTTTGACACTTTGCGGTAACCTGTTCAATACAAAACTTCACATGCGTATAAGGGTCATGAGTCTACAATTTGATGCTAAATTTAAGATAGATCGAGTGATCGGTTAAGGAAATATTCATAAAAAATGTTTTTATTAAAATTGGCCATAACTCCGAAACCGTTTTATGGATTTTGCCCATTAACGAACCTGTCCAAGATATTTACGTTCCAAACCCACCTTGCAAATTTTAATCCTCTAATTCCTTTCGTTCGAGAGTTATCGTGCCTACGGCCGGATCGGCCGGACAGAATCGATTTCGACCTCGGATCCTTGATCAGTGAGTCGAACCAAATCGTTTGAGACCATTTTCAGCCAAAAATTCGAAAATTACAGACATTTGGGCAAATTGATAAGCACTCTGTTCCGAGAAACTAGGGCGCCAAAAAGTATACAATTTTTATTTTATAGATATTAAGTTTGGGAGAAACAATCAGAGTACTTTTACCATGAAATCATAGAATAATTATACCAATTTTGAAAAATCATATATCCGAAAGTATTAGTTTGTTTGAGTTGAGATTGGATTCTTATGATGAAACTATATCTTCAAAAAATTTAAGTATTTACCATGGTAAATTCGATTAAGGGTGTCCACTACAGGAGAATGGACAATAGAACATACGCGCAAAAGCTCCCGACTTCACGTCAGTGCTTGAACCAATTTTTTTTTTAAATTTAATTTCTTTCATGATGCAGTTCTACCATAAGAATCCATTGATATAATTCCCAACTTTGAAAAACAAGAGCACCAAAAAGCCCCTGTCCACAGGGCTTGAACCAATTTTTTTAATACAAAATAGAATCCACCGTGGTAAACCTATTAATATTATCAAAATTGTAAAAGTAATCGGCGCCCAATTCTTCAGATTTCAAACATTACTTACTGAAAAAAATCGTTTTCCACTGCGCTTGGAAAATACAAACATGCAATCCTGTAACTATAACGAAAGCGGCTTGCATATGAATTAGAACCATGAACCAATCAACCACACGTGTGTTGGATAAATTTTTCTTATCGGACGCCATTTCGAAAAATTCGAAAACCAAGCAAGGTACCACTGAAAAGTGGCCACTACACTGACTATTGTTCACGTTCCCGAGTTATCAACGAATGAATTCGAAATGGTAATGGTATTAAACAATGACAAAGATAGGAGGGTAGACCTGGCTATTTTGAAACAACGGGAGGGATATGTCAACTCTATTTATTATCTACAAATGAAAATTTCGCTATTGAACGTATTGGTGCATAGCTTTCACCCATTATTTTGTACCATGTCTTTGGTTTTGCGAGAGAACAATGTATGTTCTCTAGAGTTTACGTAACATATGTGTAATTTCAATTATTTTCTTGAATAAACATTACTTTAACTCATCGGCAGAATTGAGTAACACCTAGTTGTTTTATTAGATAGTCAGAGAGATGCACCTTTAAATCCACCAAGATGCATAGAATAAGAAGGTGTCGACGAGACGATTTTGTCGCCAAAAACCAACGATTTTGTCGTCCAAAATTTCGACGATTTTTTCGTTCAAAACCAACGACTGTCGTTCGAAATTTCCCTTCCCCTATATTTCATGGAGCGACAAAATCGGACGACTATTTTGAACTGACAGAAACATAACCAAATTGAATTTAAATATTACAACTAAATACATATTTAGGTACAAAATAGGTTCCTGAAGTACTACAGTTATCTCTAATAATTATATAAATGTATTAAATCGCAAAAGAAAAACAAATGGGAACTTCCAAGACGATGCAATTTCTGGAGTACATAGGAGCTTTAACTTCTAATTCTAGAATCCTTGTAGAAGGAGAAGAGGTTCTAAATGTAGATCATGTAATCATGTATGACAAAACAAATTGTGGTCCCATTTTTATAGACATTTGTTCCTTATGTTTACAAAGTAGTGCCCTTAATTCAGAACCACATAAAATTGATGGCCGATATTAATGTGGAGAATGGTAAACTTAAAAAAAAAGTATGGTATATTCTTGTAAAGTCGGAGCATGGAGCAGGTGTAATCATATTACTGATGTTTTAATTCAAGTTCAGGTGCATGCTGTTCTAGTTCATTTATGAGGATATAAAGTGTCTAATTGATCCAGATAAAGCTTTTGTAAAACAGTTATCCATAATTCAAATGATTTTTTCAAGATATTATACATATTTATTATGTGAAAATAATTATTAACAATAAGTGTAATGTTTGAGGTATAATAAAGTTGCTTTTTTATGTTTTGTTTCCATTAGTTTTGATGACCATCTCTTCTATTCAATTGACAATATCAAAATTGTTTATGCCTGTTAAACTTTTCAAAGCACTGTCACTGTTCAAGATATCACTCTTTGTAGATAACCGGGATATATCAATGGCACAAGTGTTAGGTGGTCTGGTAACAATGTACACAACCAAGTATACTACTAAAATTATTATTGCTGTTCAACTAACTCAAAGGTGCTTGGGTGATACTTATTTCTTCTTCTGAATGAGGTTTTTCAGCACAGCAAGTCATCGATACATCCTTCCTCAGTTCTCTTTCGAGGTACCTCCTTGTACTCTGTTTGAAGATGATGTAGTTCCAAGTTGAGTACTCTTCGGTCAATTAGTTATCTTCCTAACGCAGTTTCAATAATTATATTTATATTTGGTTTTCCGGAGGTAAGAAGTGAAAACACAAACCTATACTAGTAAATTTCACAGGAAGTTGGACAGAATAAAACCTATACATTTTGGCATTTTTTTCGCCCATGAATTGCATTTGGGCACACAACAATAGTCATTTCTGGTCGAAGACATATTAGATAGGATAATATTAACTACTTTCATTTGAATTTGTCCAATAGAGATGAATGGACAATAGAATATGCGCGCAAAAGCTCCTGACTTCACGTCAGTGCTTGAACCAATTTGAATTTTCGCGGCTGTCTGGTATGTCATCAGTTGTAGTTGGAATGCTGGATTAATCCAGCGACATGGACGCGACGTCGTCCAAAACGGTCCAAATGACAGTATACTCATTTGGACGACAAAATCGTTGGTTTTCGACGACAAAATCGTCTCATGAATTTTCGCCTTAATTCCTGTTAACATTTTCGACCGAAAAACGGACCTAGAACTGTCAAATCACGTACTTTATGTACTACTTCACTGTATTAACGATGGTGCCGCTAGAGTGAATTCGAAGATTCTGACAAGGGAATAAATGAAATCTCACAAGCGACAAAGTTCACTTTCCACCGTTGCTAGTTCGTAAATCCAAATTTAAAGAATATAATAAAGCAGTTTATTGAAAAATCAATTCACTTTTCGATTAATCAGACATCTGTTCGGACATTATATGTAAACCCCATTTGTTTGGAACAGAAATTTCATCTTGCCAAGAAATAATGAGGTCAAATAAGGGATTTATCAGTAAAGAAGTTTCTTCGCAACATTTTGAATGGAATTGTTAATGAAGAAATCTGTGATATCAATACAGGGTGAGTCTTTGACCACTGCATTAATTTTAACCAAAGATTCCTCTCATCAAATGAAACACTTTTTTCATTTAACATTCTTCCAAATTCAGCTCAGGTAAAAATATACAGGCTGTTGAAATTTGGAAAAAAAATCAGTTTTTATTTTGTAGCTTTGACATCCTTTTTTCGAATAAAATGAATGTTGGCGTAAAATTTCCTATAACTATGATACATATAAATATTAGTTATTTTCTACTTCTACTGGATTTCTAGTTATGGACTCGTGGATTCATAAAACTTAACAAAATTAGCATAAAGAAAGCATATAAAGTTTTTCTTGAGTCATTTCAAGAATATTCCATCGTTTTAGAACATTATATTATTCTTCATCATTTCTCCTTAAACGCACCGTTTTCGAGATATTCTTCATTGAATGTTTTAAAATGGAAAACTCCAGAAATTTCACTACTTTTATGGATCCCTCCCTGAGCGTTGGAATCCCGAATCAAGCTGTAAACCACGTTACCATGCCTTATTCTCGTCCGCCAACAATGTCATAGATAATTTATATGCGGGAGTGTATTAACACATTGTGAAATCTTTAAACGCTTGTATCTTTTTACCTGAGCTGAATTTGGAAAAATGTTAAATGAAAAAAGTGTTTCATTTGATGAGAGGAATCTTTGGTTAAAATTAATGCAGTAGTCAAAGACTCACCCTGTATAAATCTGAAATTTGGTTATTTCCTCAATATCTCAAATAATACAAAACCAATCCATTTCAAACATGGTAAACATGGTCGTACACTATAAAATTAAAGAATAAAATAAATGCTTGTATATGTATGCTATACGCAGGCGAAAAAAATGCATTAACTTTGTATTCAGCCTGTATATCTTTGTGTACCAATCTTACTGGCTTGTCACAAATCTTAACAACGTAATTTTCTTTGCTTGAATACTCCGTAATAATTCATAGAAAGCACGGAAAGAATAGTTGACTGTTAGTAAGAAGGTATTATTACAGTAAACCGCGGTACTTTCTTATAATTTTATCTGCCATCAACCTCAAAATTATATTATATTATTATATCATTCCAATCCGTCACCTTTTATAAAATATTAATTGACTCAATCGGTATCAAATTTATGCGTATGGGTCAACAACATTTATGAATTATTGATGACCATTGAATCGAGTCTATTCAATTTACATTGGTCAGAATTTTAAATAAAAGTTTGGCTTTTATTGAAATAATATCTAGAACCGTTACTGTGTACATCAAAGAATTTGGGGCTTCATGGTCATCCATATGTTCTATTCATTATAGGAATAAATGATCAAAAGAAGTGAAACAAAGCTCATCTGTGGTGGTTCCAATCGAATTATTCAATATTGATTTTTAATCGAATATCATGAATGATATAGATTCATATCCAAGGATAATTTGAAGAGAAGTCCGAACTGAAATGAAGCCCAATAAAATTGGTTCAAGCACAGACGTGTAGTCAGGAGCTTTTGCGCGTATGTTCTATTGTCCATTCTCCTGTATTGAACACTCTTAATCGAATTCACCATGGTAAATTCGATCAAGAGTGTCCAATACAGGAGAATGGACAATAGAACATACGCGCAAAAGCTCCTGACTTCACCTCAGTGCTTGAACCAATTTTTTTTTCGTGAAGTCAGGAAAGAAAGCAATGATGAAAAAATTAACACATTATTGTCTACCTTCAATTCTTCTTTAGGAGAAGAATACATAATTATTCTAGAAAAATATTACTGGAATTAATGTCATATTTAAATAATCAAAGTAAAGAAAATTATATGTTTAGTTACTAACATATTGAATGAAATACAATTGAATTCCAGTAATATTCAATTACTTGTTTTTAACCAATAAATGCCCATTGATAGATCTAAAGGTGTTGAGGTGAAACATAAAGATATATTCTCATTAGTTAATAAAAAGCTGGCCTAAAATTCCTCTCTACCAATCACGAGATTTAATATCGACAAATGAGCCTCTCACCTTACAAGATCAGAAAGTGTGGTTTATTTGAAATAAGTTTTGAAGCCTTCAGCAAAATTTCAGCGATATCATATCAAAAATAATACACAACCTTTCTAAAATCCCCTCTCACAAATATACTCCTCTGAAGGCACATGGATCTCTTGAAGAAGAATCGCGTTCTCTATTTCTCAAAGATATTCACGCTTGTTCATAGAAATCCCTTCAATATTTAGTTGCCTCCTCCTAAGGAGCATCTCTTATAAAACCAGGTCTGACCGCTAATGTAGGGCTATCATCTCCCATAGATTTGTGATGAAATAACACGATTTTCCCAAGAACATACGTGCAAAAATATGTCATCATGACATTCATGGTTTTGAAGGTTCTCGCAAAAATACGACGATTCGCATCCAGCTACCGAACTCACAAAAGGCTGCTCGGTTCTCCAACAATATGGATTCGATCGTGTTCAAACTTGGAACTCTGCAGTAGAGTTAGGTTCTGAAGGCTCTTCCAAAATTTCAGCCATGCCGGACGGATAGTTTATGATATATAGAATTTTTTTCAATTATTTTCGATAATTTTTTTTAAATTTTCTAGTTATACCATCCTCACGAAATTCCGCAAGAATTTTCGCGTTGGCATTCTACAACTAATAACCATGTTTGAATTATATCGGTTTCGTATTATTCGAGTTATTGAGGAAATAACAACCAAATTTCAGATGTGTATAATTCCAAAACCGTTTGACCTATTATACCTATAGACGAATTCAAATGTCGCATTCACATGCACAACCTAACCTGAAAATTTCAAGCCGCTATCTCCTTCCGTTCTCAGGTTATCGTGTCATAAATAATATTTTTTAATAATTTTTTTTTAATTTTCTAGTGACACGATTCTCACAAAATTTCACAAACCTGCTTAGGTTCATATTCTACAATTATTCACCAAGTTTAAATTCGATCGGATTTATTTTGGTTGAAAACAAAATTATTACTCGGAAACCATTGGGCCGATTATACCCATTAACGAACTTGTCCGTCGTATTGGGATGCGCCACCAACCGTGAAAATTTCAAGTCGCTAGCTCTTTCCGTTCTCAAGTTATCGTGGCAACGGCCGGACGGCACCACAGAATTAAATTTCACATTTGGGCAAAATGATAACGCGATGTTCCCCAGAACATACGCGCAATAGGGAAATACAACGTCAAATAATTAAGTATTTCTCACAAAAATTAATCCTAAAACTGACTTTAATTTAAAAACTTTTATTCAGTCTAATAAACCTCTTTTGATATTTGAAAAGAAAATTGTAATTTCATTTTGGGGCACTTGTTTCAGTTTGCTGTAATTCCGTCCAAATATCTTCCATAGGATATGCATCAGCGGATATCTTATAAAAATCTTATTAAAAACTCCTTCCAACATTATTCAACATCTCAGGAGTGTTCCACCTAATCGCAAGCGTTATTAGATCATTTAGGCCATTCAAATGAAGGGTTTAAGTTTTGTACACAATGCTCTTCACATATTTCCATAAAAGGAATCTAATGGGTTAAGATCAGGAGGTCACGATGGCCATCCACCGATTTGGAAATATTGCGTCGAGGTACTGCCGGACATTGCGTTGGTAATGTGGTGGTGCTCCATCCTGTTGGAACCATATCGTATTCCGTGGAACTTGAGGATTTCCTTGATCCGGATATAAATTTGCCAAAGTTGGAATGACATTTTGAAGTAGTGCTAAATAATTATCGCCATTCAGATTGACCTGAATGAAAAAGAGGCCTATGATAAGGTTTCGAACATTTCTTGCCCGAACATTGGCAGGAATTTGAGCGTGCCAAACTCCTGACCTCAGTGCTTTTCCAACTTTACATAGTTATATGTTAACACCTTCGCCTTCAAAATGGACCGTTCGCAGAAGTCTATTGGATCCAAGTCTGGCGAGTATGGAGGCCACTGCTGCGAAGTATTGAACTGTGGACCGTGATCTTGTAAAAATTATCCTTCGATTTTGAAACCCCGAATATAGAATGTATAACTGAGCAGTATCATTTCTATGCATCTAGGGTCAGTAACATTTATGAATAATTGATGCCTATTGAATTGAGTCCAGTTTGTTCACGTGGGTCAATGATGTAGGAATAATAATTAACTATGATTCAAACGAAGCAAATACCTTTTTCCTATATGGATTCAAATTATCCGAATAGCTAATAAATGAAAATTTCAGACTCCGTATCAAGGACGATTCTATGCTCACCAAATACGATGATATGACAATTATTCACCAAATCAGTTTCGAATGTGGTTAGGTCGGTAATCGAACTGTATTTTGGATCATTTTCATTCTCTTTTGTTGAGATTTCATTGCGCGGTTATAACGCTTGTTTGCTCTAGATTTAATACTTCCTGACTTATTATATTCTATAATTTGCTATTGTTGGTTCCTTCTATGTTATTCCCAAAATGAGTACATATTGTGTTTTTTTCTGACCTCGGCTATATGAAAGATGCACCAACACCAGCAACATCATTACCACCTATTTATCATCAATAAGTATTAATACTAAAATAATAAAAACACAATATTCACATGAATTTTTTTTTTATTTTCACCTATATTACAATTCAACATGATTTGACTTGTGCAAATGACAGTTTTAGTGCCTTTTCGAATGAGCTGATGTGTAAATCATTTTTATGAAAAAACTAGCTGACCCAGCGAACTCTGTTCCGCCTTAGAGGCAATAAATAAGCAGATTTTAGATTTTATTATACACGTTAGAAAAAAAACACCCTGTACAGTAATGATTTATTTTCAATGATGTATCCCTCTAAAGTTTATTTTTTAACACAAATGAATGAAATTGTACGATTGTGGCATGGAAAACAGCAAGTTGCAATTGGCGTTAAAAAAAAAACACCCTGTATGGAGATTTCGGACGAATACATTATGAGAATCCATCCAAGGTACCTATTTAGTTAATGCTTTGTTTGTGACACAAATCACTTCAATCACGTACAATTGTGCCATGAGAAAAAGGACACCCTGTATAGTAATGCTTTATTTTCAATGGTGTATGCCTCGAAAGTTTATTTTTAAACACACATGACTAAAATTGTACGATTATGGCAGGAAAAACAGCAAGTTTTAATTGACGTTAAATGAAAAACACCCTGTATAACACAAAAAAGTATCCTATGTCCGTCTCCTGGTTCTAAGCTACCTCCCCACCAATTTTGAGCCAAATCGGTATAGCCGTTCTTGAGTTATAAGTGAAGTAACTAACACGACTTTCTTTTATAAATATATAGATATAGATAGTATGTATATTCTGAAACAAGTTGTAGAATAGGCTCCTATTCAAACACAAATGCGTGTTGGAATTGCTTTCTACAACGAGTATTAGACTATATTTTCGCTATTTCAGGCAAGTTTTGTAAAATACTGTTGAACTTAATCCTAGTGACTTTTGTATTGTATCTTGGCAGTTGGTGTGACTGTTACGAAAGTTGACAGATTACGGAATTTGAATTTGAATCGTACGTAGGGCATGGAGATCAGATTTGAAATCCTAATAGCATGAATGATTCAAAATTAGCAAGAAGGAAATCTCTAGTACCTTATTTAATATAAAATAAAATAAAACTTTTCCTCTCAGCAATTATTTCACTATATCCAGATTATTATATGACGTGTGTTGAAATTTGATAGGATCGAATGTAAGTGCTGACTACCACAAAACTAAAAACATAACTTGAAGCAATGCGGGAATGAGTTCATTACAGCACTGTTTTTAGTGCTGTAATGAACTCATTACGATACTGAAATAGAGAAACAATATTTTACAGGCTCATTGTGCTCTTTCAAACAATTAATTACTAGGGATCTTGAAACTACTTCTGATAATGTCCTTTATGAAGAGAAATTCTGTAGTGCTGTCAAAATTGACATAGTTCCTTTCAACATCTGAAAAAAAAAATATTTTTAAATATACAGGTTGCTTCGGGGGGGAATACGATAAACTTAAACCATAAACTGAGAACATCTGAGCGGATTGAGATCCTGAGATTTTAATCGTTTGAGGTCCTTGGTTTTGGATATGCAGAGTGAGTCTTTTGTTCCGTTCCGAAATGTAAGACTGTTTTGAGAAAAACTAATTTCGGAACAAACAACTGAGATTTTTCTCACTTCACTCACATTTCGGAATACACTTTTTTTGTTGTAGATTAATTTAACCATTCCTCTAATCCAATAATACACTTTTTCCTCGGAACAGAGTGCTTATCATTTTTCCCAAATGTCTGTAATTTTCGATTTTTTTGATGAAAATGGTCTTAAACGATTTGGTTCGACTCACTGATCCAGAATCCAGAATCCGTTGTCGAAATTGATTCTGTCCGGCCGTAGGCACGATAACTCTCGAACGGAATGAGCTACACAGTTGAAATATTCAGAGTAAGTCAAAATTTTGAAAATAAATCGTACTTCTATGTTTTCACCGAATGCAATAATTATTCTATCTATGAATTATCATATAATCTGCATTCATACATGTCAACTTATTTTCCTATAAGAGACATGATATTTTAATGCCCATGATTAATCCATATTATGATGGGAATGGTAATGGTAAGTTAATAATATTGAGTTCAGAAAATCTCCAGTAAAAACAAAACTGGAATATTAGCTAAGTGTCAATTGATATAATATAGTTTTCAGAGTGGATTTGAGGAATGAATATCTCGTTCATCATAGATTTGAGGAATCAATATCTCGGATAAGTTCGTTATTGAGTAGAATGCACTCTTTTTGAATTTAAATTCTTTTATGATGTTTAAATTTAATTTCAGTTATTGCGAATTTCTATCATAAGAATCGATTGATATAATTCGAACTTATCTATAACCGATACTTTCGGAGATATGATTTGTTTCATTTACCGTTTTTCCAAATTCATCTCAGGTAAATAGATACAGGTTGTTGAAATTTCGAAAAAAAGATCAGTTTTTGCTTTGTAGATTTGAAATGGTCATTCCAAATAAAATGAATTTTGGGGTGACCTTTTTGGGCGTATGTTCTAGGGGAACATCGTCCTATCATTTCGTCCAAATGTCTGTAATTTTCGAATTTCGAGCTGAAAATTGGCTAATAGACTAATTCGGACTCCCTGATCACGAATCCGGTGTCAGATTTTAGGGTGCCGTCCGGCCGGCCGGCCGGCCTTCCGGCCGTAGGCACGATAACAGGAGCACCGAAGGTCCTATCGACTTCAAACTTTCAGGGTAGGTTTCTGATCAAAATGCGACGGTTAAGTTCGTTAACGGGCAAAATCGGCCGGACGGTTTAGGAGTTATAGACATTTCAAATTTTGAGGTTATTTCCCTGATATTTCAGGAACTAAAGAAGATGTTGAATCGAAACTTGGTAGTCAGTTCGAGGATATAAACGCGCAACTTTTGGCAAAATTCTGTTATGATCGAAATGTTGGTAACTTTTAAAAAAATATTTCTTTTAATTTTTTCGAAAAAAAAATTTTTTTTTCGTGAACTATTCATCAGATTGCAACAAAAACTTGTACTAACGTCAATTGTAGTATTTTGCAACATTGTGCAAAATTTTGGCTCTATACGATTTCAATTTCTGGAGATATAAGACAAAATGTGTCAAATTTCCTGGGTCTCTCTCAGTATTTTCATCGATTATTATATAATAATCTCAATAATATTAAGGTATTCAACATGATACTGCTTTTTTTCTTTACTGGTCAGTACGGGCCACAAGGAAGATGAACATGCGCCCAATAGCTCCTGTCCACAGGGCTTGAACCAATTTTTTATAACTTAGATACGTATTCGTACCATATTTTCCTACTCCCAATGGTTTCCTTGATATAGACTCGACGGTTTAAAAAACTATGTGAAATTAGCATAAAGAAAGCAGATAAAGTTTAGCTTAAGTTATTATTAGAATATACAATCCTTCTAGAAAATTAAATTATTCCTTATCATTTCTCCTCTCATTTCTCAAATAAAATAAAAGTTGTAGGGAATTGGATAGATTTATTCTAAAAATTGGTTCAAGCCCTTTGGACAGGAGCTCTATGGCGCTCTTGTTCAAACAGACAAATTATATCTCCGAAATTATTGGTTTCTCAGAGGTGGGAATTATATCAATGGATTGCTATGATAGAAAGGCTTCATGAAAGGAATTGAATTTAAAAATAGTGTCGTTTGAAAAAAATGCTTCAAAAATTAGCTTATAAAAAAAGAGCAATCTACAATGCTTCAATGCCTTAATGCTTCAAAAATTGTCATTAAATTTATTTATCAAGATTAAATGAGCAATCTGCAATGATTCAACCTCGTGGAATGGGTTGTTGCAACTTACACTCGGTGCGTAGTTTTCACAACTCGAAATACCTAAGGAAATTATCATCGAAATGTCTAGAGCAAGGCTGGAGACAATCATAGCAGATTGTCCATTTATTCATGATATTTGAGTAGGTAGTGGATTACGAACAAAGTATTTTAATAGTTCAAAATATATTAATAAAATACTATCCTCTTTTCATAATTTCAAATTTAATAGTTCATACCACTAACACATTCTTTTCTGTATTATGAACCTTAACTCAAGAAAAAAGGATTGATACACAAATGTAGATCCATATTTCAGTATTTTTTTGCTAGCAACATTATGAAAATACTGTATATAGGAACATGTCTCACTACTTAAGGAAGTAAAAGGTAATATTAACCTCAGTGGTCAACGAACAGTAATTTCTTTTGATGATTCCATTATAAACTTCTTTTCTATTGCCTCCATAAACTACATCAAAACAGTCTTGTATATATTCACAAATTCAAGAATCGAATTTTATTTTCCAAGAGAAAATAACAACTATGATTTGACAATCTCTTATAGCTAGAAAAGATGACATTTATGAATAGTGATCACAGACAGATTCTATGTTCACATTCTGTGAATACATAGAACTTACGATGTATTATTGAAACTTTGAAACATCATATCTCCGAAAGTATTAGCTTGTTAGAGTTGAAAATGTTAACATAGATTCTTATGATGAAACTGCATCTTAACAAAATTTCAAATCAAAAGTTGTAATGTAAAAAAAAGTATTTGTTTTTGTTACTCCGAAACTATTTGACCAATTTTGCCCAATAACGAATCCAACCGAGATATCTATCCCTCAAACCTACTCTGAAAATTTCAACTGTCTAGCTAATTCCGTTCGAGAGTTATCGGCCGGACAGCCGGACGGACCGACGGCCGGACAGAATCGATTTCGAACACGGATTCTTGATCAGTGAGTCGAACCAAATCGTTGAAGACCATTTTCAGCCAAAAATTCGAAATTTATAGACATTTGGGCAAATTGATAAGCACTCTGTTCCGAGGAACAAGAGCGCCAAAAAACAATTATAACATTGCCGACATTCTGAAATGGTTTGTTCGTTTTCCAAGACAAATATTTCCAAATATTTTTTGAAATAATGTTCAGTATCTGGATGGATGACCGCGCTTGCTATGAATTTGAACAAGCGCACCAAAGCATACTAGCCAATTTACCAAGTCCTACTTACCCTCACCAGAAGACTGTTATCCAAAGCCAAGCCAAGAGATTGAACAACCAATGGTTCCCTCGCATGTATCAGAAAAATGTTGTATGTTATTTTATTTGATCTGCTCCATAAAAACCACGGGCAATTGCACAAGTCATGAAAAAGCAGCTCACTCTGAAATGATCAATAATTTTGAGAAGTACCAGCGTGCTACCATGTTGCCAGATGTCTATATTTTTTGATTTTTTTGCCCAAAATGGGTTCGATTCAGTGATGACATATGCTAAGACTCTAAGACGGTTGTGCTATGGTTATAGTCTTTTCCTTACCTCGTCTTTCAAACGTTGGCCTGCTCTGGTGAACAAGTAACAGAATAATAGAAATATATTAAAGATGCACGATGATTTCATCAGAACCTGGTTACTCATATTCTGTAACATAATGTAATCTAAATGAAGGAATTATACAAAATTATTATACATAGAAGGAGAGTTCCAAAAATCCTTGCCTTTGAAGGGTGCTCCACGCACTTTACAGCTTTCGCAGTGGGTTAATTTGACATATTTTTTTGAGGACTCATTTATGGCGCTCTTGTTCCTCGGAACAGAGTGCTTATCAATTTGCCCAAATGTCTGTAATTTTCGAATTTTTGGCTGAAAATGGTCTTGAACGATTTGGTTCGACTCACTGATCAAGAATCCGTGTTCGAAATCGATTCTGTACGGCCGTTAACACGATAACAGTTGAAATTTTCAGAGTAGGTTTGAGGGATGAATATCTCGGTTAAGTTTGTTATTGGGCAAAATCGGTCTAATAGTTTCGGAGTAACGAAAAAAAATAGTTTTTTTACATTACAACTTTCGAATTCAAATTTTTTTAAGATGCAGTTTCATCATAAGAATCCATTGTTATCATTTTCAACTCTAACAAGCTAATACTTTCGGAGATAAGATGTTTCAAAGTTTCAATAATACATCGTAAGTTCTATATATCCACAGAATGTGAACACAGAATCTGTCTGTGATCACTATTCATAAATGTCGTCTTTTCTAGCTATTAGAGATTGTCAATTCATAGTTTTTATTTTCTCTTGGAAAGTATTCGATTCTTGAATTTGTGAATATATACAAGACTGTTTTGATGTAGTTTATGGAGGCAATAGGAAAGAAGAACATAAAGGAATAGTCAAAAGAAATTACCGTTCGTTAACCACTGAGGTTAATATTACCTCCTATATACAGTATTTTCATGATGTTGGCTAGCCAAAAAATACTGAAATATGGATCTACATTTGTGTATCAATCATTTTTTCTTGAGTTAAGGTTCATAATACAGAAAAGAATGTGTTAGTGGTATGAACTATTAAATTTTAAATTATGAAAAGAGGATAGTATATTATTAATATATTTTGAACTATCAAAATAATTTGTTCGTAATCCACAACCTACTCAAATATCAGGAATAGGAATAAATGGACAATCTGCTATGATTGTCTCCAGCCTTGCTCTAGACATTTCGATGATACTTTCCTTAGGTATTTCGAGTTGTGAAAACTATGCACCGAGTGTAAGTTGCAACAACACATTCCACGAGTTTGAATCATTGCAGATTGCTCATTAAATCTTGATAAATAAATTTAATGACAATTTTTGAAGCATTAAGGCATTGTAGATTGCTCTTTTATTTATAAGATAATTTTTGAAGCATTTTTTTTAAACGACACTTTTTTAAATTTATTTTCTTACATGATGCATTTCTATCATAGGAATCCATTGATATAATTCCCAACTCTGAGAAACCAATACTTTCGGAGATATAATTTGTCTGTTTGAACAAGAGCGCCAAAAAGCTCCTGTCGACTGGACTTGAACCGATTTTAATTTTTTTATTTTCTACTTGCTTAAAGTATTAATAACCATGATACATTACCGTAGTGACATTGTAAGCGAAGCATGCCATATTGAGAACAGCTACAGTGAAAACTATATAGAAATTCCTGTGCATAATTGTTAGACTCAGCTTGTGGTACCTTGAAAATGTTTGCAGTTACTCATTGTAGAGATTCGTATGATTATCATTATTAATATTACAAGAAATTGAATTTTCGCGATAACTCTATCGACTTATTTCTCAACGAAACAGAGTTGCTTGAAAACACCAAGAGCCCAAAGGACGAGTGGTGCTTTCTTTAAGCAACTCAGTAATTGAAAACGAGCCATGAAAATTCACTTCTACTCTGAATGAAGTATGTTATTTTATTTTCAAACTTTTTGAAATTAATAAAAATCTGAATATCCACTTTTGGATTGATTTACATTTTCGCACATAATTCTATCCATTTACGATCGTTATAATTGAGTGAATTATGGAACATTTGCCTAGTTACGGTTGCCACGTAAAATTCATTCTGACAGATATACCGCCGTATTCACAAAGCATTCAATCTCCGTTAAGTCCTAACTGAGGTTCTCAGTTAAGGATAAATTGGGGATAATAAGGGACAATAAGGGGTAAAGGTGGTAAAACAGGCCTGTTTCACCACCGTTAAATACGTTAACTGAGGTTGCGATTGATATTTATCCTTAACTGAGGACCTCCGTTAGGACTCAACGGAGATTCAAACACTTAACAATGCTTTGTGAATACGGCGGAGAAAGTTAAATAATCGATAGTTATTATTTGCAAGTCCACTTTGTGTGCCTGATATTCCCTGATAAAATCGCAACTAGCGATCAAACATGAAATAGATATTGGTAAATATCTGAAGTTGCGCACATTTTTGAAAAAATCCAATGAAGGGCATCTTGCAAAAAATCAAGGGTTTTTTCTAAGGAAGAGTTCGAATGATTCATATTTAGGATTGAAGGTAAGTATCATATTTCAAGTAATTTTAATTTCGTATTTTGATCACGTGGTTGGTTCAGATTGTTCTATTATTCGGAGTAGCTGGTGCCTTCAGATGTGACGAAATGGTGAAAATGATAACTACAGATATCGAGGACAAGGGAAATAAAGGGTTTTCCAATAAGAGGTGCTATTTTGATATTCAAAGAAAAATGCCATTTTTCAATATAAATGATCGGATCTTTATTCCATTATAAAGAAGAAGCTATGCCGTTAATAGTGGAAAATAACATCAGGCAAATGACCACCACGACCACGCTTACAGGACCATATCCTTTTAATGAAATTTTCCATAACCAAATCGCAAAGTGGCTGCCCTATGTCCTCGATAGCCTCACGAATTCTATCTTTGAGGTCTTGAATCGACGCTGGGCTATTGGCGTAGACCTTCTCTTTCACGTGGCCCCAAAAGAAGAAGTCGCAAGGTGTTAAATCACAAGATCTCGGTGGCCAATTGTGATCACCTCTTCGGGAGATAACACGGTCCGGAAACTTTTCCCGCAAAAGATCAATGGTTTCGTTGCTTGTGTGGCACGTAGCGCCGTCTTGTTGAAAGTAAACGTTGTCCAGATCAATACCATCCATAAAAAATCATTAATCATCTCTCGATAGCGCGATGCATTCACCGTAACTGTTGCTCCAGCCTCATTTTTGAAAAAGTAAGGTCCAATGACTCCGCCGGACCATAAACCGCACCAAACAGTCACACGTTGAGGATAGAGAGGCTTTTCAACAATAGCTCTCGGGCTTTCCGAGCCCCAGATGCGACAATTAGGTTTGTTGACGAAGCCACCGAGGTGGAAATGGGCCTCATCACTCAAGATGATTTTTCGATGGAATTCCGGATCATTTTCATGCATTTCAACGACCCAATCAGCAAAGACACGACGTTGTTGATGATCGGCTGGCTTGAGTTCTTGTGTTAATTGAACTTTATAAGCCTTAAGACCCAAATCTTCATACAAAATACGGTGTGATGATGTTTGTGGAATGCCTAATTCCAAAGAACGACGAGGAATGGACAAACCTGGGTTTTCTTCAATACTTTCGGCTACAGCAGCAATATTCTCGGCTGTTCTTGAGCGACGTGCACGGGTTTTATTCTTCACATAACTAACTTGTCCCAAGAGCTCGAATTTTTTCACCAATTTCTTTATTGCGGTCCGACAAGTTGCTTCACGACGACCCAATAATGTTCGAGTTTTACGAACCGTCTCTGCCAAATTTTCACCATTTTTATAGTGAATTTTAAAAATTTCAATGCGTTCTTGAAGCGTGTACGTTCCATTTTCATTAATGGCGTAGTTTCTACTTGTCAAATGTCAAAAAATTACAGCTTCAAAAGTGACATCTAGCGAAATAGCGAGCCATTCAAAATAACACCTCTTATTGGAAAACCCTTTATTATAATAGTCAATATTCCTGATAGTAAAACGAGAAAAGTTCGAACATTCACAGTTATTAGGGAGAATAATCTATATATTTATCGGAGATACACTGCGTTAAGACCAAAGCATTTCGTTGAAAATAGATTTTTTTTGAAATATCAATCGGGAAAATGCTACAGAGCTGTGATGGGAATACATAATATAGGAAGTGTTCCAAGAAAGTTTGCCACTTTTTTGCAATTGAATCATCCAAATGAATACACAGGACATTCATAGAGGCGAACTTCTGCTACACTACTTATAGATGGAGGAGCCAACATTGAGACTTTGAAACGACACGGAGGTTGGAAGTCTTGTAGTGTAGCAGAAGGCTACATCGAGGACTCACTGCGACATAAGAATGAGATTGCTGGCAGGATATTGAGCGTCAACGAATTCCCTGGAAACAGCAACTCAGATGACTCTAATGAGGCAGCAGCTTTTGAACAGAACCCGAGACAGAATTCTACCAGTTCACTATTACCTGGTTTTAATTTTCAAAATGCAACATTGAACAATTGTACATTCAATGTAACTTTAACTGATAAAGATGACGTTTGAATTAGAAAATATTTTGTTCATGGTAACCAATTCATCTTTTGCATATATTAACACTTTTCCTGCCACCGACCGGAAAAGTGTAGCAAAGCAACACTGCTCCTCCTTGGCGAAGGAATTGAACTTTTCAATGATCCCCTCAAACGAAAAATGACGTTATTATTGTACGTTTGAAAATAAAATAATTTTGCACCAATTATTGGCTACTTATTCGGGCTGAATGGAATTCGCGTATATATACGAGGGCAATCAAAGAGTGTAAGTACAGGGGCGATTGGATGAATAAATAAGAAGATAAATTTACCGCATAATAGTGAGATGTTCTTGGATACATCTTATTAATATAATTTCCACAAATTTCTGGTATGCCTTATCCTCGTACCACATATCTTTAACCCCGAATGTTTCCCCGATGGATCTGATCTTCTCCCTCAAAATCTTCAGTCCGTAAGTGATATCTCCAACCAAGACGAACAGCATATACAGGGGGTTCGGCAAAATTATAACGAAGTAAAATTTGATGAATACGGAGCTGATTTCTAAATAGCGATACCATATCCTATGTTCGATGTCGTCAATCAGGTAAAGTATGCCGATTAATTCCCTTACATCTCCAGAGATTGGCGTACAAAAGAAGCCGCTCAACACTAAAAGCACTGTCATCACAACTCTTGATCGTCTGAGGAAGCGTATATCGCTATTAATCTCGAGAGAGACTTCCGGTCCTGCCTCACACAAAGGCCACATTTTCGCCCTTAGATCCATGAATTCAAAGTGAAGAGGAAGTGATAGTATGGATTCGTTGGCGAACAAGAGTCCCTGAAATGATAACGTTAGATCAGATGGATACAGTTTCTCACTTTGAATGTACACTAAATTTAATAACTCCTTGAAAAACACCTATAGAACAGTGGTGAAGCCTTTGAAAATGGTAAAAAGTGAAAGAAAAATTGGTTCAAGCACTGACGTGAAGTCAGGAGCTTCTGCGCGTATGTTCTTTTGTCCATTCTCCTGCATTATCGAATTTATCATGGTAAATTGCTTGAACCAATTTTTTTTTCGTAATATTTTTGCGCGTATGTTCTGGGGAACATACGCGTTATAGTTTTGCCCAAATGTGAAATTTAATTCTGTGGTGCCGTCCGGCCGTCCGGCCGTCCGGCCGTTGCCACGATAACTTGAGAACGAAAAGAGCCAGCGACTTGAAATTTTCAGGGTGGGTTGCGCATCCCAATACGACGGACAAGTTCGTTAATGGGTATAATCGGCCCAATGGTTTCCGAGTAATAATTTTGTTTTCAACCAAAATAAATCCGATCGAATTTAAACTTGGTGAATAGTTGTAGAATATAGACCTAAGCACGTTCGTGAAATTTTGTGAGAATCGTATTGCTAGAAAATTATTAAAAAATTATTAAAAAATATTTTTGTTGTCACGATAACCTGAGAACGGAAGGAGATAGCGGCTTGAAAATTTCAGGTTAGGTTGTGCATCTGAATGCGACATTTGAGTTTGTTTATGAGCATAATCGTCCAAACGGTTTTAGAGTTATAGCCATCTGAAATTTTCTGAAATTTGGATGTTTTTTGTTCCTCATTAACTCGAAGAATACAAAACCGATTGGATTCAAACATGGTGAATAGTTGTAGAATATAGACCTAAGCACGTTTATGAAATTTTGTGAGCATCGAATCGCTAGAAAATTATTAAGAAATTATTAAAAAATATTTTTGTTGTCACGATAACCTGAGAACGGAAAGAGATAGCGGCTTGAAAATTTCAGGTTAGGTTGTGCATCTGAATGCGACATTTGAGTTTGCTTATGAGCATAATCGTCCAAACGGTTTTAGAGTTAAAGCCATCTGAAATTTTCTGAAATTTGGATGTTATTTGTTCCTCATTAACTCGAAGAATACAAAACCGATTGGATTCAAACATGGTTATTAGTTGTAGAATGCCAACGCGAAAATTTTTGCAGAATTTCGTGAGGATGGTATAACTAGAAAATTAAAAAAAAAATAATTAAAAATAATTGAAAAAAATTCTATATATCATAAACTATTCGTCCGGCATGGCTGAAATTTTGGGAGAGCCTGCAGAACCTAACTCTACTGCAGAATTCCAAGTTTGAACACGATCGGATCTATATTGTTGGAGAACCGAGCAGCCTTTTGTGAGTTCGGTAGGTGGATGCGAATCGTCGTATGATATGTTGTCTATGGTCGTATTTTTGCGAGAACCTCCAAAAATAAAATATGAATGTCATGATGACATATTATTATACATATATATTCATGGTAAAATCGTGTTATTTCATCACAAATCTATAGGAGATTAGATGATAGCCCTACATTAGTGGTCAGACCTGGTTTTGAAACAGATCCTCCTTAGGAGGAGGCAACTAAATATTGAAGGGATTTCTATGAACAAGAGTGAATATCTTTGAGGAATAGAGAGGCGATTCTTCTTCAAGAGATCCATGTGCCTTCAGAGGAGTATATTTGCGAGAGGGGACCTTTGAATTTTGCAGAAGGCTTCTGATCTTGTAAGGTGAGAGGCTCATTTGTGGATATTAAATCTCGTGATGGGTAGAAAGGAATTCTAGGCCAGTTTTTCTATCACTAATGAGAATATATCTTTATGTAATAACGGGTGATTTTTTGAGAGCTTTTGGATTTGATTTGAAAAAAATTGGTTCAAGCACTGACGTGAAGTCAGAAGCTTTTGCGCGTATGTTCTATTGTCCATTCTCCTGTATTGGACACTCTTCTTAATCGAATTTATTTTAGTTTGGATTCGTTAACATGGGAGCTCAGAGCTTTAATAGCAGCTTGACTGTTAGAGTGGATTAATACATCACATCTCTGATAGTTTCTTTCACACAGCAATTGGCCCATGGTCTCCCAATTTTGTGATTAATTATTTCATCATACTATTAATATAAATCAATAAGATTCAATCGAGAATTAATTGGTTTCATTAAAAAAGTAAATATCAAAACAATTATATGTACGCAAAAATTATTTTAACCAAGTAAATATCAAAAAAATAAATTGGTTAAAGCACTGACGTGAAGTCGAAAGCTTTTGCGCGTATGTTCTATTGTCCATTCTCCTGTATTGGACACTCTTCTTAATCGAAAAAAAAATTGGTTCAAGCACTGACGTGAATCAGGAGCTTTTGCTCTTCTTAATCGAATTTACCATGATGAATTCTATTGTCCGTTCTCCTGATTGGACCCTTTTAATCGAAAAAAAAATTGGTTCAAGCACTGACGTGAAGTCAGAAGCTTTTGCGCGTATGTTCTATTGTCCATTCTCCTGTATTGGACACTCTTCTTAATCGAATTTACCATGATGAATTCTATTGTCTATTCTCCTGTATTGGACACTCTTCTCAATCGAATTCACCATGATGAATTCTATTGTCCATTCTCCTGTATTGGAGACTCTTCTTAATCGAATTTGCCATGATGAATTCTATTGTCCAGAATGGACAATAGAATTCCTGTATTGGAGACTCTTCTTAATCGAATTTGCCATGATGAATTCTATTGTCCAGAATGGACAATAGAATTCATCATGGCAAATTCGATTAAGAAGAGTCTCCAATACAGGAGAATAGACAATAAAAATCATCATGGTGAATTCGATTGAGAAGAGTGTCCAATACAGGAGAATAGACAATAGAATTCATCATGGTAAATTCGATTAAGAAGAGTGTCCAATACAGGAGAATGGACAATAGAACATACGCGCAAAAGCTTCTGACTTCACGTCAGTGCTTGAACCAATTTTTTAATTTTTCTAGGGGTAGGTACGGTTCTTACAAATTTTTTTAAAATTTTCTAGGGATACGGTTCTCACAAAATCTTAAACAAGTCTTTATGTCGATTTTTTACTACTAGTTACCAAGCTTCAATTCGATCGAATCATTATTTTTTGAGTTATCGAGGAAATAATATTCCATCAGGTGGGTATAACTCGGAAACCGTTAAACCGATTCTGCCCAAAAACGAACTTAACTCTCCCATTCGGATAAGCAACCTACCCTGAAAATTGCAAGTCCCTATCTCCTTTCGTTCGAAAGTTATCGATGCAACGGTCACCCATCTACTGAACTCGCACAAGGCTGCTCGAATCTCCAACAAATTCAAACTTGGCAGTATAGTTAGGTTCTAAAGGCTCTTACAAAATTTCAGTAATTTCAGACGAATAGTTACTGATATATAGATTTTTTTTCAATTCTCAATGATTTCTTAAAAATTTTCTCCAAATTCTATCCTCACGAAATTTTGCAAGAATTTTCGCGTTGGCATTCTACAACTAATAACCATGTTTGAATTCAATCGATATTGTATTTTTCGAGTTAATGAGGAACAAAAATCAACTAAATTTCAGATGGCTATAACTCTAGAACAGTTTGGCCGATTATGCTTATAAACAAACTCAAATGTCACATTATTGAAAGGTTTTTTTTCTGGGTTTTCTCTCCCAAACTCTGAAAAATATCTATAAAATAAAAATTAATTATTTTGTGATTTGGTTCTGCGTAAGAAACACAGGATATTTGTCAGAAGCAATCAATTGAACAATGTTGCCTAACAAATAACAACGAAACAACATCAACGAAGAAACAACTATATCGTAACGTTTCGGAGTCTATATCAGACTCCTTCGTCAGACGCTTAATGAAAATCGTTAGAATTATTTTGTTGATAGTTATTTTGTGAAATTCAAGAATTGACAATTCTTGAATTTATCATATCACCGAAACAATATCATATCAATATAATCAAATATTATTGAATGAGAAAGAATAAGTCACTCACAAGACAACCAATGGCCTGCATGAAACAGCTCTGAAGAAATAGTTGAACATTCCAATGCATGCAAAAATACACCATCGTGAGGAAAATATTGCCAGCAAAACTAAGCATGAAAATTATCGTAAACATTCGAAGAATTGGAACTTCATATACATGGGCAACGTAAGGAAACCTTTCATGAAACATAAAACCTGTAACAGAAATTAAGAAATAGAAGAAATGAACTATACAGGGTGTTCCAACGATAATTTGACCCTCCCCAGAACTGAGAAAAGAATAAATTTAGAAGATTTAAAAAAAAAACAAGTCAACTTCTGTTTTGAGGGGGACGAACCTGCATCATGAGTTTGTTCCGAAAAAACCACCCCTATGAAGGTGGCATCAACCCCCAACATTTTTTAATAGGGAAGAGGTGTCCGGTGTTGGTTAGTTTGGAAGTTATTCATGTTCTGTATACAGCCCAGTTAAAATTTTTAAAATCGGTTCATTATTTACGAAATAATGTATTAATTGAACTTATTTTGCACAGATGTCTGTATTTTTGGAACTTTTGGCCGAATATGATCTCAAACGATTGGGTTTCACTGACTGATGAAAAATCCGGGATCAAATTCAATTCAGTCTTCTGCGTGCACGATAACTCTCGAACGAAATAGGTTTAGATAGGTTTAGGGCACAAATGTCTCGGTTGGGTTCGTTAATGAGCAAAATTTGGATTCGGAGTTATGGCCATTTTGAGTTGAGGCTTTTATACTGAATATTTGCAATATTACTCATTTGAGCTATCTGAAATTTAGCCCTTTAGGAGCTTCAAAGAACAAATTCCATGAAGGTTTATTTTCTGAGTACGCAATATAAGAAAGGCATCACCTTCGAAACTCCCTATTCAAAAAAAAATGGTTCAAGCCCTGTGGACAGGAGCTTTTTGGCGCTCTTGTTCAAACAGACAAATTATATCTCCGAAAGTATTGGTTTCTCAGAGTTGGAAATTGTATCAATGGATTCCTATGATAGAAATGCTTCATGAAAGAAATTAAATTTAAAAAAAGTGTCGTTTAAAAAAAATGCTTCAAAAATTATCTTATAAAAAAAAGGGCAATCTACAATGCTTCAATGCATTAATGCTTCAAAAATTGTCATTAAATTTATTTATCAAGATTAAATGAGCAATCTGCAATGATTCAACCTCTTGGAATGGGTTGTTGCAACTTACACTCGGTGCATAGTTTTCACAACTCGAAATACCTAAGGAAAGTATCATCGAAATGTCTAGAGCAAGGCTGGAGACAATCATAGCAGATTGTCCATTTATTCCTGATATTTGAGTAGCTAGTGGATTACAAACAAATTATCTTAATAGTTCAAAATATATTAATAAAATACTATCCTTTTTTCATAATTTAAAATTTAGTAGTCCATACCACTACCACATTCGTTTCAGTATTATGAACGTTAACTCAAGAAAAAATGATTGATACACAAATGTAGATCCATATTTCAGTATTTTTTTGTTACCAACATTATGAAAATACTGTATATAGGAACATGTCTCACTACTTAAGGAAGTAAAAGGTAATATCAACCTCAGTGGTCAACGAACAGTAATTTCTTTTGATGATTCCATTATGTTCTTCATTCTTATTGTCTCCATAAACTACATCAAAACAGTCTTCTATATATTCACAAATTCAAGAATCGAATACTTGCGTTCCAAGAGAAAATAACAACTATGAATTGACAATCTCTAATAGATAGAAAAGATGACATTTATGAATAGTGATCACAGACAGATTCTGTGTTCACATTCTGTGAATACATAGAACTTACGATGTATTATTGAAACTTTGAAACATCATATCTCCGAAAGTATTAGCATCTTAAAAAAAAATTTGAATCCAAAAGTTGTATTGTAAAAAAAATATTTTTTTTCGTTACTCCGAAACTATCAGACTGATTTTGCCCAAAGCGAACTTAACTGAGATATTTATCCCACAAACCTACTCTGAAAATTTCAACTGTCTAGCTCATTCCGTTCGAGAGTTATCGTATTAACGGCCGGCCGGACAGAATCGATTTCGACCACGGATTATTGATCAGTAAGATAAACCAAATCGTTCAAGACCATTTTAATCGAAAAATTCGAAAATTACAGACATTTGGGCTAATTGAGAAGCGCTCTGTTCCGAGGAACAGATTTATTTACATGGCTTGTTATGTTTAGTCGCCATTTCTGATATATAGGTAGATAGAGGTCCAGGCACAGCACTATATTGATATCAACTGTATCTTGCAATCTCGTTAAGTTCTTTTTGTTCTACTTTATACGTTGACAGAACTTTTCGATTCTCCTTTGACATCACGATATGAGGCCATTATAGAATATTTAAATAGAAGAATACGAAATATGTAAAGTTATCCCAGAGAAAAATACAACATAAAAAAGTACCTTAACGGAAGGCAATGAAAACATCAAACAAGGCGGCATTGCTTCAGACAATAAATAGACAATTTTCTGTGAAGAAGATGAGGAGCTGGATTGATTTTATAGAAAAATAGAAAGAGGTGGGACGGAAAATCGTTTGGACATATGGTAATATAATAAAATAATATTGGTTCAAGCACTGACGTGAAGTCAGGAGCTTTGTCGCGTATGTTCTATTGTCCATTCTCCTGTATTGGACACCCTTAATCAAATTTACCATGGTAAATTATGTTGTCCATTCTCCTGTATTGGACACTCTTAATTCGAATTTACCATGGTGAATTCGATTAAGGGTGTCCAATACAGAAGAATGGACAATAGAATATACGCGCAAAAGCTTCTGACTTCACGTCAGTGCTTGAACCAATTTTTTTTTTCGTAATTTTTTTGGAATTTTCTAGGGGTACGGTTCTTACAAAATTTTCTTTCCGTCATTTTTTCAAATTTTCTAGGAGTACGATTCTTAAAAAGATTTAAACACGTTTTTATGTTGATTTTCTACTAATAGTTACCAAGCTTCAATTCGATCGAATCTTTATTTTTTGAGTTATCGAGTAAATAATATTCCAGGTGGGTATAACTCGGAAACCGTTAAACCGATTATGCCCAAAAATTAACTTAACTCTCCCATTGGGATACGCAACCTACCCTGAAAATTGCAAGTCCCTATCTACTTTGGTTCGAAAGTTATCGAGGCAACGGTCACCGATCTACTGAACTCACACAAGGCTGCTCGAATCTCCAACAATATTTAACCGATCGTGTTAAAACTTAAAACTTGGCAGTAGAGTTGGGTTCTAAAGGCTCTTGCAAAATTTCAGCAATTTCAGACGAATAGTTACTGATATATAATTTTTTTTCTTTAATTTTCAATGATTTCTTAAAAATTTTCTAGTAATACTATCCTCACCAAATGTTGCAAGAATATTCGCGTTGGCATTCTACAACTAATAACCATGTTTCAATTCAATCGGTTTAGTATTTTTCGAGTTAATGAGGAGAAAAAAACAACCAAATTTCGGATGGCTATAACATGAAACCGTTAGGCAGATTATGCTTATAAACAAACTCAAATGTCGTGTTCAGATGTACATCCTAACCTGATATGAGTCAAAATGTGATCTCTATTCTCTGCTAAAAATTATCAAAAGGCAGGATTTTGGACGAAGGAATAACACACTGGTGAAATGATAAAAAAAGTCTTATGTTATAAATTTTTATTTTATTTCACATATTTTGAGATAGTGCTTAAGAAACATGTTCTAGTCTGGGCGTGTTTAGTGAACAATGATTATTAATAAAATATCTTATAATGGGACATTGTGCTTTTTCCACCGATTAATTGTAGGTGCTCAAATCTTGAAAATTCCACTGTAATAACTGTCAAAGTGCCTTAGGAAGTCAGCTTCTGTAGTACTGCCAAAAGTGACAAAGAAGTCTTTGCCAGCTGGAAAAAATTAGATAATTGAATAAACAAACTATAAAATATCTCCTCTAATCATAAATATATATTGTGAGCAGTATTAAAACTATTAAATTACCTCACAGAACATTCATAAAACAGCGAGACAAAGATACTAGATTTTCCGTCCCATTAATTATGTCAATTTTAACAGGAGTAAAATGAACTCGGAGTCGAATACTCTGACATTTCGAACGACAGTCATAGAGTAAAATTTTACATTCCGAACGCAATGGAGTAAATATTACTCTACGGGGTTAATATTCGAACACAACCCTGTACATTAGTTGGAAATCTCGTCAAAAATAAATTGAATTTAAACCTCATAAAAGAAATTAAATTCAACAAAAGTGCCAATAAACATCAATCCGAAAGCACCAGACCAATTCTACCCAATTAAATCGAATATATGCCAACCATATTCGATTTCTAGTTGGTAATCCTCAGGGTAAGTTTTCCTTATTCTTGGTCTATCATCATACAAGATCTGTACATGACTGACTCACTCTGTAAACATATATAAACCTAGCGAGGCCATCTTCAAACCGAGCGATAACAGAACACTTCATGGTTCAAGTTTCGTTTTTTGTCCCACTTACCTTTACAAGAATACTGTTATCCAAAGCCAAGCCAAGAGATTGAACATTCAATGGTTCCCTCGAATGTATCAAAAGCATCCTGTATATTATTTTATTTGATCTGTTCCATAAAAACCATGGGCAATTGCATAGGTCACGAAATAACTCCTCACTCTGAAATGATCAATACCTAAAATTATCTAAAAAAATGAAAACAGGAACAGCATTTGTGAATTTGTCGTCAGCATATGACACGGTATGGAAAGATGGTTTGATTTTAAAACTTTATTCCCATTTAAAGTGTGGAAAAATGGTTCTTTCATTCGAAAATATGCTGACGGATAGAAGGTTTCGTGTTTTTGTTGATAATCATAGTAGTAAATTCAAAACTTTGAATAATGGTCTCCCACAAGGTTCAGTTTTAGCACCTCTTCTTTTCAATTTATATCTGTGTGATATTCCTGCTACTTCCTCTAAGAAATTCATTTACGCTGATAACATTGCCCTTGCATTTTGTCATTCTGATTTCCAAAGTATAGAAAATAATCTATCTGCAGATTTAGATATTCTGAAAAAGTACCTATTTCAGTGGCGTTTGTGTCCGAATCCAAATAAAACTGAGGTTTCTGGCTTTCATTTGAACAATCATCAAAAATATAGAAGATACTTTCGGTGATTATTTCTTGAGACATAATTTTTATCCTAAATATCTTGGAGTGAAACTATAGATTCCTCTTTGAATTCCAAAGCCCATTTGGATGAATTGCGCATGAAGTTGAAAACAAGAAATAATATTCTGCAGAAATTAGCTTGTACTTCATGGGGTGCTGATGCAGCTACTCTTCGAACGGCAGCCTTAGCCTTGGTTTTTTCTGCCGCTGAATATTGTTGCCCCGTCTGATTTGATAGTGCTCATAGGTACTCAAAAAATTGATTCACAGCCACAGCTGAATTCATCTATGAGGATCATGACTGGAACTATTAGATCTACTCCTATTCATTGGTCGCCAGTTCTTTCAAACATTGTCCGGCCCCACATTCGCAGGCATTGTTGTTTCAAATTCTTGGAATAAATTTCATTCTTTTCCGAATTCATTTCCGATTATCTCCTACATTCCAGGCAATAGGATTCCCAGATTGAAGTCACGAAACCCTTTATGGTCCAACTCTTTTCTTAATTTTAATAAAAGTGACAAGGAAGTTTGGCAGTCTGAATGGATTTTTTGCGATTTATTCAATAAAGATTTAATTTCTGATCCTTCAAATAGAGTTCCGGGATTTTATCTTCCAAGGAAAATGTGGTCTATTCTGAATCGTCTAAGACTGGTCATGTTCGTTCATGCTTTTCAGATAGAACTCAGTTGAGAACCCTAGTTGTGAATGCGGGGAGGCAGAGGAAACCATAGATCATTTAGTTAATAATTGTCGCATATATAGATTCATGGATAGTCTTAGGGCTATTCATAATGTTTCTGCATCTTTTTTTAGAATATGTAGCGAGTTTCAAATCTATTTAATGAAATATAGAATACCTCTTTTTTAATTTGTTCGTTTTCTCCCTTTGTTTTTTCCTTTTCCAGATTGGGTTTCGAGTGCCTTGGAGAAACTCCTCTGCTTGTTGAAGGAAGAAGCGATAGTAAAGAAAATGGGTTCAAGCCCTGTGGACGGGACCTTTTTGGCGCTCTAGTTCAAACAGACAAATTATATCTGGTATTGGTTTCTCAGAGTTGGGAATTATATCAATGTATTCATATGATATCACTGCATCATAAAGGAAATTCAATTCAAATAATAGTTTATTAGATAAGTAATAATAAATTACCTTGTAATCGATCAAAAATTTCCTGATCTACGTTCACCAAACTACAGAATTATGCTTTCAATATTTACGTAATATTTTCAAACATTTTCGGGTGAGGTCCCCGTTGCATCGCTAAAATACGAGTATTTCAACCCCAATATTTTTGAAGTTACAATATTCCCTTCTGTCAAGTTGACATTATGAGAATTCATACATAGAATAATAATTATATCAATCTGTGATATACGATTTACATTGAAATTTAAAAAAATCATATCTCCGAAAGTATTAGCTTGTTAAAGTTGAAAATGATATGAATGGATTCTTATGATAAAACTGCTTATTAAAAAAATTTGATTTGGAATTTGTTTCGTAAAAAAAAATTTTTTTTTTTGTTACTCAGAAACCATCTGTCCGATTTTGCCCAATAACGAACTTAGCCGAGATATTCATCCCCCAAACCTACTCTGAAAATTTCAACTCTCTAGCTCATTCTGTTCGAGAGTTATCGTGCTTACGGCCGGCCAGCCGGCCGGCCGGACCGGCCGGACAGAATGAATTCCGACCACGGATTCTTGATCAGTGAGTCGAACCAAATCGTTTAAGACCATTTTCATCGAAATATTCCAAAATTACAGACATTTGGGCAAATTGATAAGCACTCAGTTCCGAGGAACTAGAGCGCCAAAAAGATGCCCTTCAATATATAATATTTCAGCATATTTTGTTAACAATTTCAATTTTCATAAATCACAACACTAACGGGGAGATAGGGTTTTTTTGCTGAGGTTTTTTCCCTAAGCTCTAGTATCATATATCGAATTCTATGGTTCCCGGTTACACTAACCTCTGCTGATACTTTTTTCATACACATGCTTTAATGTTAGATAAAAAACAAATTGTAATACTCGAGGTTCAAAAGAATATATATTAATATCTACTGAAATTCTGCACCAGCCTTCAAGTCACCATTTTACATTCGAGTACCGAATTTTATCTCTATCGACCTTGTATTTTAGCACTGATTGTATATTATTTCATAAGGAGGAAAAGTGTCACTTTTCATGGCATGTTTCAGAATATGTATACTCCTTTAACTATCGATATCTGCTAATGAAAGATTGATCATAGAAATGTATTTCAAATGATCATGTAAATTGATGCTTCATTGTTTGCTGTCACTGCGTCTTTTGCTTACCTCATCTTTCAAATGTTGGCCTATTCTGGTGAACAAGTAAGAGATTAAAAGACATAACATCATGACGGACGAAGCTTTCATCAGGACCTTGTTACTCATATTCTACAACATAACGAATCTAAATGTAGGAATTATAGAAGTGCATTACAAGATCTTGGTACATACAGTGTGGTCCAACGAAAACTCAACACCTCGATGTTGGAAAATCGAGGTGTTAAGTTTTCGTTGGACCACCCTGTATATTACATCAAGGGAGAGTTCAAAAAAGACTTTGCCTTCACCATTGAGTCGAAACTAATCGTGTGAGACCTTTTTTTATCTGAACAGCTTGCCAAAAATTAATAATATATAGGTAGCTTACCATACTGACGTTGATAAAGAAGCATGACACTAGAAGAACTGCTACCAGAAAAAGTATGAAGAGATTCCTCTCCATAATTTCCAGGCTCATCTTGTGGTACCTTGAAAATTTATTGGTTATTTTGTAAATTGTGTATATCTTGTGTCCTTTGCAAAAATCCATTTCTGACCTGTCATTTCAACTATTGTTCGATAAATCATTAAATTCAACATCTAACACATGATATAAATATAATTATACCGAACACCCAATCAAAATCTATCACTTTTTACAAATGGCGGCGAAGCTGGACAAAGTTCAATTGACAGATGTTTTGTTTGTCAATAGTGAATGCTTAAATCACCGTTGAAAATTTGATTTCAAGTGAGCTTATGGCTAAGCTAAAATTTTTGAAAAAAAAATATTTATTTTTATTAAAGTATCAAGGCAGTTTATTCCATCTATACTTAGTGCTAGATTTTTTAAAATTTCCGCGTCTTTCTGGATCAACACTCATTTGCCAGACTATACCGGTGTCACGTCCCAGCAAACAGCACGGAGTAGGGATGAGAACGAAGCCGGTCTCCTGTCTTTCACACCTTTTCTCACTTTTCTAAACCAGATACGTTTGAGTGGGTAGTTCGTATTCGCAATTGAACCCGATAGGTGGCGCCGCAATCGGGTTCTAGGTATTTTTTAGAATTACGTGTTTGAGTGGGTCCCTACATAACTTGGAAATTCAATTGTCCCGGTAGGAGGCGCTGCAATCGGGTTCTAGGTTTTTTTTTAAGATTTTTCGCATTTGGAAAGGAAATTGCAACCGCAATAACTGATTTGGCGCAGGAGAAGTTGCGTGGGTCAGCTAGTTTTATATAAAAATCCTTATTATTTTATACAAATATCGTTCGGATAATAAAATACCCCTTTTTTAAGCTGTCAACTCAGTTCACCTTTTGGAATAACTGGTAGACCTACCATATACTTATATCCAACATCAATTGAAAAACAGAACGTGAAACCAGTGCTAAAATGTTTTAATCAAACCACAGGGCATCACTTGAGTATCATGACGATTATGCCATTTTTGTTAAGATTCAAAATCATTCAATAGAGGACCCATGGAAGATATAGATGCGCTATTAAATAAAATCATCTCATTATTGCATAACATATAATACCTATAATTCAGCAATTTATTTGAATATGAGAATGAACTTTTGAATTTACATCCTTTTCTTCATCCACTTTGGCGGCCATATTGGTGTTGATGGCTTGTTGTTGATGGTCTTCAATGTAGGAGGTGTTGCCTCAATGTTTCTCGTTAACTTATAATAGAAATCATAGACATATTAACCTTTTTAATACGTCTATGGTTGCGATAAAATAAGGCGCGCAATTCAAAATGTTTAAACTGTTTTTATGAGCGTCTTGTTTAATGGTCAAATAAGAAAATAAATTTACCGTTTAATAATGAGATGTTCCTGGATGCATCTGATCAACAGAATTTCCACAAATTTCTGGTATGCTTTATCCTCGTACCACATATCTTTAACGCCGAATGTTTTCTCGATGGATCTGATCTTCTCCCTCAAAATCTTCAGGCCGTAAATATTATCGCTAACCACGACGATCAGCATGTACATAGGGTTCGGAAAAATTAAAACGAAATACATTTTGAAAAATAATATGCTAATTTCTAAGTAGCGATACCATACCCTCTGGTCGAAGTCGTCAATCATGTTAAATATGCTTACTAATTCCCTTATATCTCCCGAGATTGGCACACATAGCAATCCGCTCAACACTAAAAGAAGTGATACCACAAATCTTGATTGCCTGAGGAAACGGATATCGTTATGAATCTGCCGAAGGACTTCCGGCCCTGCCTGACTTATGGGCCACATTTTCGCCCTTATGTCAATAAAATCAAAGTGGCTGTTCAATGTTAGCAGCACTTCGTTGGTCGTCCACAGTTCCTGAAATTATAATGATCGATCCTATATAATAATAATAAAAATTGATATTTAATTCAAGGAGACTCGCTAAGCCCGTTATTGTTCTGCATAACACTTCTACCATTAACAACTGAGTTGAGGGCAAGCAGAATAGGGTATAAGGCCAGGCCACCAGGCAGAAGAGAACATCTGATCTCACATCTCCTCTACATGGACGAGTTGAAACTGTACGCTTCTTCCAAAGCAGCACTACAACAACTACTGAATATCGTTGCCAAGAGCGCCAAAAACTGTATATATAATATTCTTTGTATTTGTTTATGTTGATAATAGCTTTATAATTTGCCAACATGGTAGAGAAGAATATTCAGCTTTCTTTTCTAGATTTTTCGATATAATTAATCCTCCGAATAATTTTGTCTTCAGAAATCAGGCACATAGAAATAAATATTCGAATTACTATCAAAATCATCAACTGGGGAAGGAGGTGTTATTGAAACACTTCACTATAGAGCTAAACTAATTTGTCATCATTTGTCATTTTCGGCAAAAAAAAAATCGAAAATTACAGACATTTGAACATCCTCGCAAAAAGGAAGAAGAAGAACAGAGAAATTCTATGTCCAGGTCATCCATTGTAATATATAATGTACAAGGATAGCATTAATTGTTGAGAATTTATTATAATCTAAGTGTAAATCATATGTAATTTTTTATTCGAGATACTTTGATATGTAATGGAACATCATACGAAAATGGAGGCCTCTCTAAGCATTAAGAAAATAAGAAAAGGAATCCACTCCGTATACTGGCAACCATTACATTGAAATATGAGATATCATATTAAATTCAAAAGAATCTACTCACAAAACACAAAATGATCATCGAAAACGCATTGTTAACCAATAAGCGAACATCCCAGTGCATATAAAAATACACCGCTGTAAGTAAAATATTTAACATAATCAGAGCCATGAAAAAGATCGTTATCTTTCGTAGAATTGGTACTTCGTAAACATGGGCAACGTAAGGAAACCTCTCATGAAACAGATAACCTGTAAAAAAAATAAAATTAGAAGAAATGGACTCTTAGGTGTCCCAAAAACAATTAAGACATCGGTAGTGAACCAAAATCCAAATAGCATGTAGCACCCGATAGAAGATTAACTGTTGCATCCGAAACCTCAGTCCTCTGTCGCTTCGAAGACTAATATCTCTTCGAAGTTGAATATCTCTGTATGGAATATGTAATACTCGCAAATAAAATATGTCAGGACTGTCATTAATTTTGGTGCAACGTAAAGGAGGCCTAAGTTCTCGGAATTCATCTTAGATACTCGGATCGTTTCCATGGTACACCATCTTGGGAGTACAACCCTATGAGAGTGGGGAAAAGCCACCGCGGAAAGGAGTGAGGAAAGTAAGTAGGTCCTCTAATCTCAACGAGGGTATGTTCAGTCAGGGTAAAAAGCAGTTCGGATTTGGATACCAGTAATAAGGAATAAAACGGAGGGAGTTCAGTAGAATCTCAAGGCGGCAATTGGACGATAGGCCTTGATACAAGTTTTTGAAGCACAACAAACAGTGATTGATTGGTGTATATTAATTATCTCATTAATGATTATTTTGTATTCACTACAAATGCGACAATTTGGAGTGTTATAACCTATTTTGATTAATCATTATATTATTATTTACATGGTTCAGTATGTTCGGTTACCATTTCTGATAACTGTAGCACTTCCTTCATGAGAAGATATATAATATATTACTCGCAATCTTACCGGGATTTTTTCGGTCTACTTCGGAAAAGAAATTTCGATTTTTCCTCAGTATCACGATATTTTGCCATTAAAGAATAATTGAATAAAAGAATCGGAATAGTTACAAAACGAGATTGAAATTTTATTCATAAAGCCTACACTCGTCTTTATCCCTGAAGATCAAAGACAAAAAACAAATGTCTTTTGAAAGCCATATCAATCAACACTTTAATGTCAGTTAAATATGATAAATTACCTCTGCCACTTCGATTTAGGATGAAATTGAGGCTGATGAATTGATGATCAAAGGTGAGGATACTGAAATATTCCAAATTTATTATAGAAATAATTGATGGGGTATACGGGGTGTTTTCAAAGATGAGGCATTGTAGATGAAACGGTTTCACAAAAAATCTGCTACATACAGGGTGTTTCTAAACTTCTACTTCGACAGAACTAAGAGGAGATCCTCCTTTGGAGGAGGCAACTTAATATTGACGGGATTTCTATGAACAAGAGTGAATATCTTTGAAAAATAGCGAAGGCGATTCTTCTTCTAGAGATCCATGCGCCTGCAGAAGAGTATATTTGTGAGAGGGGACTTTTGAAAGGTTAAGTATTATTTTTAACCTAGTAATATCACGAAAATTTTGCTGAAGGCTTCAAAACTTAACTTTAAATTGACCACACTTTCAGAGCTTGTGAGGAGAGAGGCTCATTTGTCGATATTAAATCTCCTGATGGGTAGAGAGGCGTTTTAGGCCAGTTTTTCTATCAATAATGAGAATATATCTATATGTTCCACCTCAACGCCTTTAGATCTATCAATGGGCAATTATTGGTTAAGAATAAGTAATTGAATATTACTGGAATTCAATTGAATTTCATTCAATATGTTAGCAATTAAACTTATAATTTTCTTTACTTTGATTATTTCAATATGACATTAATTCTAGTAATATTTTTCTAGACTACAATAATTATGTATTCTTTGCGTTCAATCCAAATATATTAAGATTATGAACTTTTATGGAAAAAGAAATACTTCCAAAAAACTGGCATAATTCAATGAAAATTGGAATAAATAATATGCTTGACCTGTTTTTACGATAATTAAAGGTTGTTTTCAGTCCAATAAAGAGCCAGTGTTATAACCTTTGAATATTATTAATCACATAAATCCAGTGTATCCTCCAAAAAACTGATCAGAATTACATGAAATTTGGAATAGGTAATGAACTTAACCTTACGATGTGCCGAATTTAAATCCTATCCGACAATTTTCTGAAAGATATCTGAACAGTGATATAAGTCTGTGATCTCAATTCTCTATTGAAAAATAGCAAAATACAGGATTTTGGACGAAGGAATAAGACCCTGGTGAGATGTTCATAATAATAATAAAATTCTTATGTTTTAAATTTTTATTTTATTTCACATATTTTGGGATAGTGCTGAAGAAACATGTTCTTGTCTGAGTGTGTTTTGTGAACAATGATTATCTAAAAAACATCTTGCAATGGAACATTGTGCTTTTTCAACCGATTAATTGTAGGTGTTCAAATCTGGAATATTCCACTGTAATAACTGTCAATGCGCCTTAGGAAGTCAGCTTCTGTAGTACTGCCAAAAGTGACAATGATGTCTTTGTCAACTGGAAAAAATGAGGTAATTGAATTTAAACAAACTATAAAATATCTCCGAAAGTATTGGTTTCTCAGAGTTGAAAAAGATATGATTGGATACGTGCATCATAAATTGAATTAAATTCAAACATCATAAAAGAAATTAAATTCAACAAGAGTGGCAATAATTATAAATCCGAAACCACCATATAAATTCTACCCAATAAAATCGAATATGGTTGGGTTTAATTGGTAATTCTCAGGGTAAGTTTTCCTTATTCTTGGTCTATCCACATACACAATCTGAACATGACTGACTCACTCTGTAAACATATATCAACCTAGCCAGGCCATCTCCAAACCAAGCGATACCAGAACGTCTTCATGGTTCAAGTTTCGAATTTTGTTGTACTTACCCTTACTAGAAGACTGTTATCCAAAGCCAAGCCAAGAGATTGAACAACCAATGGTTCCCTCGCATGTATCAAAAACATCCTGTATATTATTTTATTTGATCTGTTCCATAAAAACCAAGGGCAATTGCATAGGTCACGAAATAACTCTTCGCTCTGAAATGATCAATACTGAAAATACTAAAAAAAAATATGGTTTACTGTAGTAGTTGGTACAGTTATGACCTTCTGTATATAGGGTTTCCCAACGAAAATTTGACCCCCCCGCAGAACTCAGAAACAGAGAATGTTCGTTGGTACACCTAAAATATACCTATTGGTATATTCTAAAACAAGGTGCAGAATGGGCTCCTATTAAAACACGAATGCGAAATTCGAAAACGAGCGACGAAGGAGCGAGTTTTCGAACGCATGAGTGTTGGAATTGCCTTCTGCAACGAGTATCAGACGATGTTTTCTCTATTTCAGGCAAGTTCTGTAAAATACTGTTGAAATTTAATGAAAAATTCGGATTATACATCCTAGTGACTTTTGTATTGTATCTTGGTAGTTGGTGTGACTGTTACGAAAGTTGACAGATTACGGAATTTGAATTTGAATCGTACGTAGGGCATGGAGATCAGATTTAAAACAGTTTCCTAATAGCATGAATGATTCAAAATTAGCAAGAAGGAAATCTCTAGTACCATATTCTTATTATTTCACTATATCTAGATTATATTGTATTGTCAATTGACGTGTGTTGAAATTTGATAGGATCGAATGTCAGTGCTGACTACCACAAAACGAAAAATAAAACTAGAAACAATGCGGGAATGAGTTCATTCCAGCACTGTTTTCAGTGCTGGAATGGACTCATTACGATACTGAAATAGAGAAATGTATTTCAACTTGATCATTTAAAATGTTGCTTCATTGTTTGCTGTCACAGTTTCTTTTGCTTACTTCATCCTTCAAATGTTGGCCTATTCTGGTGAATAAGTAAGAGATCATTAGACATAACATCATCATGGACGAAGATTTCATCAGGACCTCGTTACTCATATTCTACAACATAACGAATCTAAATGTAGGATTTATAGAAGTGCATTCCAAAATCTTGGTACATATCAAAGGAGAGTTTCCACAAAAACTTCGCCCTATGCGAGGTTTTTGCATTTTGGCAGAGAGCCAATGAATTACATATCTTGCTCTCAGTTTTATATTTTTATAATGTCTATTCTACGGGCAGTGAAATATGGAAAAAAAAATTACTAATATATAGGTTCCTTACCATACTGACGTTGATATAAAAGCATGCCAGTAGAAGAACACCTACAAGAAAAACTATGAGAAAATTCCGCTCCATAATTTTCAGGCTCATCTTGTGGTACCTGGAAAATTTTTTGTTATTTTGGAAATAGTGTAAACTGTGCCACAATGTTGTGATCATAGACATATTATAGAAATCATAGACATATTAACCCATTTAATACGTCTATGGTTGCGATAAAATAAGGCGCGCAATTCAAAATGTTTAAACTGTTTTTATGAGCATCTTGTGTTATCGATTTCAAATAAGACAATAAATCTACCGTTTGATAGTGAGATGTTCCTGGATGCATCTGATCAACAGAATTTCCACAAATTTCTGGTATGCCTTATCCTCGTACCACATATCTTTAACGCCGAATGTTTCGGCGATGGATCTGACCTTCTCCCTCAAAATCATCAGGCCATAAATATTATCGCTAACCACGACGATCAGCATGTACATAGGGTTCGGAAAAATTAAAACGAAATATATTTTGAGAAATATTACGCTAATTTCCAAGTAGGGATACCATACCCTCTGGTAAAAGTCGTCAATCAGGTAAAATATGCTAAATAATTCTCTTATATCTCCCGAGATTGGCACACATAGCAATCCGCTCAACACTAAAAGAAGTGATACCACAAATCTTGATAGCCTGAGGAAACGTATATCGTTATGAATCTGCCGACGGATTTCCGGCCCAGCCTCCCTTATGGGCCACATCTTCGCCCTTAGGTCCATAAAATCAAAGTGACTGTTCGATGTCAGCAGCACTTCGTTGGTCAGCAATAATTCCTGAAATTATAATGATTGATAAGTAAAACAAGACACACGGTTCAATAAACTGCTCCACAAGAGTTAGGGATAATCGTTTCAACTAAAATAACTGACATTCTGAAACCTTTGTTTGCAATGAAAACGTAGTTTAATATAGTTTTAGGTTCAAAACTATAAATGCACGTGAGTTTTTTGGTCTGCAACATATACAGGGTGATTAACTGAATAGGGTCAAGTTTAACAACTTTTATTTCCGGTCATGTTATTGTTTTTTTTCTTTTTATGCCTTCAATACAAGGTATGGCCACCACGGGCATCAATGACCGCCTGACATCATCGTTGCATACTGTCAACGAGGACGTTGAGCATATCTTGAGGAATTTCATTCCATAAACGAGGCAGTAGTGCTTTGAGGTCATTCAATGTTTCTGGTAAAGGTTGGTGGTCATCTAGTCTTCTTTGTAGCATATCCCATGCATGTTGTATACAGTTTAAGTCTGGCGAATGCGGAGGTATTGGTAAATGTGGAATACCATGGTCGTCTCGCGCATTTTCTACTATTGCTGCACGATGTGGTCTTGCGTTATCGTAAAGAAATTGGAAGGCTTCACCAATAGCAGCATGAAAATTTGTCACTACGTTGCCAATGACATGTTCCCTATAATGTAAAGCAGTCATATTGCCCGGACAAATGTGAAGGTCTGTGCGCCCGTTGTAACATATCCCAGCCCATACCATAACAGAGCCTCCTCGAAATGGATGAACCTCTTGCACATGACGGCGATTTCGGGGTATACGCGGCATAGTCCATACCCTTATTCTTCGAGAATCTGAAAATCTACCTATCTGGATTCATCTGTGAAAAGTACACTACGCCGTTGGACGTTCAGATTAACATGCTGCCTGGCCCATTCTAATCTTTGTCGTTTATGCTCACATGTTAACGGAACACCCCTCAATGGACGTCTAGAAGCCAGGTTAATCTCCCCCAAACAACGTCGGATGGTTTCAATGGAAATTTCAGGACCATTGGCATTTAAAAGTCGATTTCTCAGCATCCTACATGAAGAAAGAGGATATCTCCTCGCCGAAATGGTGACAAAACGGTCTTGTGCGGGTGTTGTTTTTCTTGGTCCACCAACCCTATGTCTTTCCTGCACCGAACCTGTCTCATTGAACCTATTCCAGAGTCGCGATATTACACTTTGCGATACTTGAAATGTTTCTGCCACAGCGACTTGAGTGAGGCCACCCTGTAGCATACCGATAGCCCTATTAGCCTCGGCGTTTGTTAATTTACGTCTTGGCATCTTAAGAAGCTCGTGAAATTTACTAAGTTCGATATCGCTAAGAGACTGACAATAAATTAACTGCATATTGAAATGCTTAATCTTACGAATAATGTGAAAAACTGCCAAACTCAAGAAAAAAGACGACCAGATGGTGAAAATATGCATTCAAATCGAATTAATAAGTTTTTATTGGCATTTGATCATGTTTATGATATTTTCTTTAAAATTTTACGCCCCTCACAACAACTTAATATGATATCCCTAACTCTTGTGGAGCAGTTTATTCATTGATTTTAACCATAAACAAATATTCCGCGTGGCTGGGCTAGATCACCTCATCGCTCAGTGTTCCCCATTCAAGGGCAGACACAAACCCGGGTTTCATGGTGGTTACCAATTAACAGTGTGGCTTAGCCAACACTGAATGACAATCGAAGGATTTATAGGAAACTTAATTCCATCAGTTGCGAACTGGTAAGGAAAGAATCCCGCCAGTGGCACCTATGGAAATCCCTACGAACTACGACCCTCTGGGATGAAGAAACCTTGAGCGATGTTTATTCTTCAACCGTGAGAGGGTGAGTGGTTTTAGTGAAACAAATCTTATAAAAGAATTCCGTTTCCCAAAAAAATATTGCTTTTTGGCGCTCTTGTTCCTCGGAACAGAGGACATAAATATCTCGGTTAAGTTTGTTTGTTGTTGGTTTTTTTACTTTACAAATTTCGAGTTAAATTTTTTTCAAGATGCACTTTCATCATAAGAATCCATTGATATTATTCTCAACTCTAACAAGCTAATACTTTCAGAGATATGATTTTTCAAAATTTCAATAATATATCGTACTTCTATGTTTTCACATAATGCGAATGTTCTATCTGTTTGCGGTAGCTTTCCTTTGGTCCGGCTTGATAGATAAACGTCATTAATGTCAAACGAAACTGAAAGTGTATTTCTGGAGAGTTTGGTAGATGTAAGCATGTAAACAATTTGAAATTTGGATTCGCTAAGTTCATGGGCTGAGTTTTTTGGTTAGTGAGTGGTAAATGAATGATGCAAGGAAGTTGAGCCTAATTTAGGAGTCATTCTCTAATTATGGAAGATTTAGAATGGGATTTCCAACTGATGTACAGCAGGTTATTCCTTAGTAACACTATTTAAGATTTCCTGCGTAAGTATCCTGGTTTGAGTTCTCTCTGGACTGATTACAATAGTTTTGTTTCATAAATAAAACCGGCTATTTCATTTACTCAGTGTCTTAGAATGACTTCTGATAATTTTGAAACACTTATAGCCATAATTGGACCGTCATCTAAAGATAAGATGCAAAGGAATTTTAATTTCTTTCATGATGTAGTTCTATCATAATAATCCATTGATATCAAACCTAACTCTGAGAAACCATTACCTACTTTCGAAGATATGCTTTGTCAAAGATTGAATAAGGGCGCCAAAGCTCCTGACCATACGGCTTTCCCACTTTTGATGTGATAAATTCACTCCTACAATAAAATGTCTATTTGAGCATCGCATTTATATCACTTTGACATCGATAAAAAAGCTGCATCGTTTTTTACAGCGATAAAACACTCTCCAGCTCGAAATCAAGCCGTACTGGCTCGTTTCCTAGCAACATAACAATATGGCTACCATAAAATTAAATTCGTGAATTTATCTAGCTAAAAATCACTCGAGCATTTTTTTAAGATCGGATAAACTTCTATTTTGTAAACTCAAACTAGATTGCTTTCAAGCAATTTAAACTCGAACAAACGAAACTTATAAAAACTCTCCAGCTTCGCTGTCGAGTTTTTATCAGTTCGTTTGTTCTCGTTAAATTTCTAAGCAATCTAGTTTTCGTAAAAAATAAAAGTTTATCCGATAAAAAAAAAGCTCTTGTGCTTTTACGTATGAAAAATTTAAACTCTCTAACTCATTGCATTCGAGCGTAATCGTACGTCAGTACGGACAGAAACGATTTTGACCACGGATTCTTGATCATTGAGTCGAACCAAATCATTTGAGACCGTTTTCAGCCAAAAATTCTAAAATTACAGACATTTGGGCAAATTGACAAGCCCTCTGTTCCACGGAACAAGAGCGCGAAAAAAGAGGAATCCACTTTCGTTTCACTCCGTATACTGGCAACCATTACATCGAATTTGGAGATACCATATTCAATTCGAAAAAATCTACTCACAAAACACAAAATGATCATCAAAAACCCGTTGTTAACCAATAAGCGAAGATTCCAATGCATATAAAAATACAGCGCTGTAAGTAAAATATTCAACACAATCAGAGCCATGAAACAGATCGTAATTTTTCGTAGAATTGGTACTTCGTAAACATGGGCAACGTAAGGAAACCTCTCATGAAACAGATAACCTGTAAAAAAAAATAAAAATTAGAAGAAATGGACTCTTAGGTGTCCCAAAAACAATTAAAACATCGGTAGTGCATCAAAATCCAAATAACATTTAGCACCCGATAGAAGATTAACTGTTGCATCCGAAACCTCAGTCCTCTTTCGCTTCGAAGACTAATATCTCTTTGAAGTCGAATATCTGTATCTGGAATATGTAATACTCGCAGATAAAACATGTCAGGACTCTCATAAATTTTGGTGCAAAGTTAAGGAGGCCCAAGTTCTCGGAATTCATCTTAGATACTCGGATCGTTTACGTGGTACACAATCTTGGGAGTACAACCCTATGAGAGTGGGGAAAAGCCGCCGCGGAAGGGTTGAGGAACGTAGGTAGGTACCTCTAATCTCAACGAGGGTATGTTCAGTCAGGGTAAAAAGCAGTTCGGATTTGGATACCAGTAATAAGGGATAGAACGGAGGGAGTTCGGTGGAATCTCAAGGCGGTAATTGGTCGATAGGTGTTGATACGATTTTTGAAGCACAACAATCAGTGATTAATTTGTGTATGTTACTTCTTTCATTAATGATTATTTTTTGTTCACTACGAAAGCGACAATTTGTCGTGTTATAACTTATTTTAATTAATCATTATATTATTATTTACATGGTTCAGTATGTTCGGTTACCATTTCTGATAACTGTAGCACTCTCTCCATAGAAATACATATAATATATTACTTGCAATCTTACCCAGATTTTTTCAGTCTACTACGGAGAAGTGAACAATTCTATTTTTCTTCAGTATCACGACATTTTGCCATTAAGGAATAATTGAATAAAATAATTCAGAATAGTAACAAAAGGACATTGTTATAATTTGATTCTTAAAGACAACACTCGTCTTTTTCCCAGAAGATCAAAGACAAAAAATAATTGTCTTTTCATAGCCATATCAATCAACACTTAAATGTCAGTTAAATGTGATGAATCGCCTTTGTCACTTCGATTTGGAAGGAAATTGAGAGAATTGATGATCAAAGGTGAGGATACTGAAATATCCCCATTTTATAATAGAAAGAATTGATGGTATTTACGGGGTGTTTTCAAAGATGAAGCATGAAGATGAAACCGTTTCCCTGTATTTGACGTCAAAAATGGAATGGTAAGCTCAAATTATGATGAGTTTCTTCAGATCACTTTCTACCTTAGAAGCACCATTTATGAGAAAATGGCGAAAAATTGAAAATATGGAGTTGCTTTAAATAGCAATTAATGAAGAAACCAGTTACCCCAGCGATACAGACAGTATTTTTTCGAGTAGGCATAGTGGCTACTCCTTACAAAAAAACTAACTCTAGAATGTCACCTCCAGCGAATATAAATGATGCATAAACACTAATACTTATGGACCTCCGATCCGATGCAAATTCCAATGTCGTGTTGCATTACTGCCCACCAGGTACGGCTCCATATCTCTTTTAATTAATGTAGAAATGTGAATGTACCAGTTGGTTGATATATCTTTGTCGATTACACTACTGGGGGTTTTTTTAAGCGTGCTTTTTTCCCAGTTATACAAAATATTCGTATTTGAACGCACAACCTTGTTTGAATCTTCAAACTTCCCGCCTATTTTCCTTGTTTCATTGAGTGTAACTTGGGTTGCCTACATTTTTTTGCATTCTGTCGAACGAGTCAACGAGTATTTTTTGACGTTTGTATGTTGACTTCATCATAACCATATGTTCAACTACTTTTCGATTATTTTGTTTACGTTACAACAACATTGAACCTTTTCCTATCGCAATAAATTCTTCCAGTAAAATATATCCAAAAACATGACCGATTGGGAGGAAGTCAAACGCCTAGCAGCCGATTTTCAAAAAGTGCAACTTGGCAGTTCAGCTCAAAGGTTTGAAAACAATGATTATGCAGTCTTCACAATTCCCAATATTCCCCCATTTTCTTCCATTGCAGGTTATCGGAACGCAATTGTATCGAGATAATATCATGGCTACGAGAAAAAAATATGATCGATCTGATTTTCACAACAGATGGGAAAGATTGTTTGACGACAGATCAGCTGCTGAGAGACATGCAAGACGAGATCTACGCCAGTGGAGGAAGAATTGATATCGTAGACTTGGCGAAAATCATTGGTGTTGATCTGTCTCACATCAACAACCACCTGAACACTTTACTCAAACACCAGAAAACTTTGAACCTAATCGTAGGACAACTCATAGATTCTACATACATAAACAAGATAGTTATTGAAATTAACCAGAAACTTAACTCACAAGGTCAAATAAACGTAAACGACCTTTCAATTCATTACAATTTACCTGGCGATTTCTTACAACAGACCTTAGAGAAGAATTTAAACAAATTACTTATTGGAAAGCAGGATAAAAATGATCCGAAAGTTTTCTTCACCGAATTCTTCATAGCAAGGAACGTTGCCAAGATGAGAGGTGGTCTTTTTGGTCTCACAAAGCCCACTCCTGTCGCATCGATCTTGAGCCATATTGTAGTGGCGGAAAAATTGTTTTTCAGTCTATTTGATCAGACTTCCGCCTGTGGGTCACTTACGAGCCGTTTAGCTGGTGCTCAGTATATTCCAGATATACATGCCAAGTCAGTGGTAAGAATATGAATGCTCAAGAGGGCAGTCCAAAGTAATGCTGCCAGTAGATATTATGCAAATTTAAATGAATAATAATATATGCAGGTTGTTAATGTTTGAATCAGATTTTGGATATTTTTGAATACTTGTTTATTATCGGAAAATGATGAACAAAATTTTTGATTTGAATTAATTTGTTTCAGCATGAATGGGTTTCTACCTTCTTCGCCCAGAATTCTTATCTGGAGTATGACACTCTTAAGAAGCTGGGGGTATCTGACTACGAGTCTTACGCCAAAAAACAGTTCCAATCGGAAAAGATAATATTCTTGAACTCTTGTCTTATTTCCAGCGATATACTGGATAGACTGCTAGACGAAATAGAAGATTGTATTTCTAGTAAATCGTTCACAGACGCCCCATCTATCCTCCCTTCCATTCTCAACGAAACAGATATTTCCTCTTTGATCGAGCAAGTAATGACACCCCAAAGAAAACAGCAAATAATCGTCTTGGACAATTTTGTTATCAGCCTAGCTTTCATCGACAAACTCATTGAACTTTGTAAAGTCATTACCGAGGAAAAATCGAAGAAATGTGTTGAAACCGGTGCGTATCAAGAGTACAAGATGAAACTCCTGATGGGGGCACAACATAAAACTCACAAAGCAGACGATTTCGAAGAGAAAATCGACAAAAGAGAAGAACGGAGAAAAAAAGCCGCTGGTGGTAAATCTGGGGGCGGAACACAAGGAAGGGAGACCAAAACGAAATCTACAAAAAAAGCGAAAGGTAACACAAGAAATTTGGATACTACGATCATTGATAACTCGGAGGGGAAACAAATATTGGAAATATTAACTAAGGAAGACATTTCGAATTGTATCCAGAACGTTGTGAATGACGTAGGTTTGGATCAGATTCTCGAAGCGATCGTAGACAATATCTTGGCGAAATTAAATGTTGAAGCGTTGGAAATCGCTGATAATATATACTCTACCACGGTGGTAGATCAAACGGCCAACAGAAGACAAACTCATAACGAGTTACAGCAGAAATTAAACAATTTCATTGGTGACGTGAGGTTGTTCGAGAAAGGTATTAAATTGTTACCGATCGACCTGCAAGCCCAACTATATAAATACCTGCTTAAATCTATATGTACGGACGTTGTGAACGAAATTTTGAATTATGTTGCGCAGGAAAACAACTCGACCGTCAACTTGGGGAACAACGATCAAAGGTTGAAGTTTGTAAACGATTTACCACCAGATATGCGTAACCCTCTTCTTCCATTAGTCAAATCCTTAACTTCCGCGAACGTTGAAGAGTTTATGGCTGCTATAGACGAGGCTCTAGGTGCTTGCAGTATGATCCTCAAAAAGATCGACAAAAAGAAAGATAGAGTCGTCGTTTTGAACCACAAACACGAACTATTGGAACAGTTGAACAAATGCGATGATCTGGCCTTAATTTTGCATCTTGCCGTTATGGTTATTTTCACCACAGCGACTCAGTGTATGTTGCATGCAAGCGGCAGGCATTTGCAGCAGATTTTGATGTTTTTGAAGCAGTATCTGAGCACGGAGCAGATAGGAGAACTGACATCGTATCACGGTAAGAATCGTATTAGTTTTTCTCAAAACCATTTCACCAAGTATTAAAAATTCATCAAACAACAAAAACGTATCTTCAATCAATTTTTTTTACAGATTATGTTAGTTTAATGTTGAGTGGTGGATCGGAAGAAGAAAATGTAAGACAAAAACTGAAAGAAATGGTGCCCATAGTTAGGAATATTGCGAACGAGTTCAAAAAGCCGACTGTAGAAAAAAGTTGACCTCAGTTGATTTTTTAAATGGTTATATGTTCTATTATAATGTTGATATTCATTTATTTGTAAATATACTATCCTGTTCGAATTTTGATTAATTTTTTTTCCCACCGTAGTGTTCTGAATAATAAATGCAACAAATTAATTTTGGGAAGCACTTGTACAAGAATAATTCAAAACATAGCTGAGATTTTAAATTTATTCGTAAATATCGAATATGTTAGAAGAATATAAAAAAATTATTTAAGACAATCTATTTTTTCCTTTTGGCCAAAGGAGAATATTCTGCTTCTGAAGGAATATTCCCAGGGGACGCTGTAGTTAATATTTCATCTCCCTCCATTAAATTTTGTAAACTGAAAAATAATAATCGGTAAAAATCAAACAATCACACTCGGAATAGACTGCATTAGTTAGGTTAGGCGGGAAATTTGAATTACGATCCATCTGTGGATCCGAGCACTGAATTCTCCATGCATTTCTTATGGACCTAAAATTTACGCGAATTTCTCGCCTGTTTTTAGATACTTAGGCTGATTTCTTAAGGTTTATTTAGGTTGAAATAGATTCAGTGAACCTTTCTCAACAATATAGAATCAAGTTTTCATAACAAAATTGTATATTTCCAAAATAATTAATAAATATAAGTGTTCAGCAAATTCGATTGACGTATGTCTTAGCTCACTCGAAATCAGTCAAAAATAATAACATAACCCTAATGGCGATTTCCATTGACACGCTCGGAGCACTCGAAATCGATCTCATCTGTCATGCATCTGTCCAAATGAACCGAAAAAATCTGTCAAATATGTCAGTGTGACAGCTCCGAGTGATCCGAGCGTGTCAATGGAAATCGCCATAAATCGGCTTTTTAATGACGCACAACAGAAGTCATCTACGACATACGGAAATCCTTCGAACTACACTGGTTTCAATTTTGATTTAAGGATAAATAGAAGTAGATTTTAATGTGGAAAGAACATGAAAACATGCACTAATGATGAAGGTACCCAATACTCGATGTCTCTGTACTAAAATTATCTTTCAAATATGGTGGTTTCATCTCAAAGTTGAAATTCCATGTAAAAAAATTTGAATATGGATCTCCCGCCAAGAGAATGATTCTAACCTAACTAATGTGGTCTATAGTGATACTCACTTGGCTTCTTCAAGACTATTTAATAGTTGAAAACCTGTTTCCAAAGATGAAAATTCAATTTCACCGTCCAACAGATGTACCTCAGGGTTTTCTTCAATTTCCTCTTTTTTAATTTCTATACCCATCATTCTAAAATGAGATATTAAATAAGCTTTATCAATTTCATACCGCAGGAAGCTTATAAACCTGTATATTTTCTTTGGAACAGACCTTATCTGCGAGAATTACATAGAAATAAATTCCCTTTTTACTCACTTTCCGATGTCTGCGTCAGGCGATGGATTTTTCTCAGCTAACAACTGGTTGTAGTGATCATTAAGCTCTTGACATCGGCCTCTTAAAACATTGACATACTTGATTACTCTGGATCGATAATAATCATGAATTCCCCCGACACCTCCCATTCCTAATTCTACTAGTACTCTTTCGATAGCGTGCTAAAATCAAAAAAGATATTTTTTCAATGTGATTTAAATCAGTGTATTCTATTAGCAGGGCAGTTGACCTTCTTTGACTAATCCACCTTTTTCCAAATTTAGAGATCGGCTAAGAATCCATTCAGTTCTTGTTATGAAGAATCTGACATACATTTTACTTGTTTCCACTCACGCGCCTCGCGTAACTGTGACAAAAATTGTCATTCAAGTCAAAGATATTGAAAAAAAACTATTCAGACACCTCTTCCACTCTACCTTGCTTTCTACTTACAGGAAACCCGGTTGAGCTATTCTCTTTCTCGTCATGGATGGCATTTTCCAATTTCGAACAGAATATTCTGTAGAATTCCTTCAAAACGTCTATTAGTATATTAATAACACTTTCATGGGACGCTAAAATCATCACCAGCAATTAATATGTCAGTACGTTGTTGAAGAAATTGAAACCCACATTCATATCCTAGATGTGCAAATAATGTACAGATACTTCTCCTCAAAACTTTTGTTACTATCGTTTCACTGAAAACAGGTACCTCTACTTCTTTTCCTATCGTAAAATCGCTGAAAACAAATAGTTTCAGAAGTCGTCCCTTGCTCTCTCAATCAAATAAACTTACGTCTCTTCTTTGGGTATAAAGTTGAGACAATTGAGTCGATGTTTTAACTGAACGTTTGGAAGAGGTGGAATGGGAGGTACTGCGTCTTCAGATGGTCTAACATTCGTTTCAATAGCCAGCTCAGCCAACCTAATAATTTCTGTCATGTGGGTCATGTGCTTGTGGAGGGAAATTGCATACATTACTATAGGGTCTTGATGCATTAATCTGAAATTATATTCCAGTATATTGAAAACCAGCTGGACTTCTACTGATTTAACTGAATACAGAATAATAATAGAATATCTCACACAATGTTGCGATCTGGAGCTATTTCATTATCACCACTGCAATCAAATTCAGACAAGGAGAACTTATCCATAGCCTTTTCAATATCTACACTGATATTTGGTATGATTTCCGGAACAACAGGAGGTATTTCTCCCCAATGTCGACCGTTCATTTCGCTGATATATGTTTATAACAGAATACTAATAATATTTATTTTGTTTTTTGTTTTCCAGTTTCGGTAGGTGCTTAACCTTAAATTTTATATGTCAAAACAGAACTCGAAGTCTTCTCTATGTGCTCTGTGATTACCAGTGGCGTAGTGCTGAAAAGATCTGTGCCGAAACTAATATATGACAGTGGTGGATCTAGCATCAAGTGCAAGGGGTCGCCCAGCTCCTCTACACCACTAATCGTTACCGTAATACAACGAATGCCAATGTATTCAATTCGTTTTGTCGTTAAAAGAGATACACAATTTCAACAACAGCGTATTTATTTGTCAACTATAACTTTATCACTCACAAAACTAAAAACATTTCATATCAATTATTCGCACATATGATTCATAAATTATATGAATATATAAATTAAAAAAATTTGTAAAATGCTACATAAATAATTTAAATATAGAATTTTTCGGCTAAAATGCAAATAGATCTATTATAATTTTCTACTTAAATCTAAATGTTGCCAAATCATTTCAACAAGATGACAATATAAATTTTGGGAATGTAATCATTGAAAGTGATTCATATTGTCAGTCTTATTTTTGTTTTTTGTTGATTAAATCTCGATATTTCTAAGTAACATTTCATGATATAACTATAAATATTTTTTTTACAATCAAAGGCTACCTGTTCGTTGTACTAAATGTTATCTAATAATTGCAACAATTCGTCTGTCTATATAATACGAGGAAATATTGAACAATGTTGGAAAATAACAGATTACAAAATACTTAAAATTATATTAGATGTTCTCAAAAACTTAAATAAATATTCGCCGAAATAAATACTCAATGTAAAGGTTCTGGAGTATTTTTTCAAGGAATATGCATTAAGATTAATCAATTGAACAATAAAATTCGAAATGTACGGTTTATTATTAGTCCAATAATTACATATTTGAATGATTCTGGTAGGCCTTCTTATTGAAACGAATTTTATTCATAAACCCTGTACTTTTACTGCAGAGTATTGCGATTTGAATGAATATCTTTCTGCGTAATATATAAAAACAATATTAGATTCGGAAATATCACTGAGTATTTCTAATTAAATGGTATAAAATTAAAGTATACTGACACAGTATCTTTGTAAATGCCTGTTCTCGATTGACATTAGATTCGATGAAATTAAACTAATACATTCATTCGTCCTGAAATATTGTTGTCAGATAATTCTCTTCAATTATTTATTCAACAAAATGTCGTATTGTCTTGGATCAACAGAGAGCATCGTATTGTATTCCACAGGTAAGTTATCACTCATTTGAGTCCAAGATAAGATTCCTAAAACAGTTTTTATATCAAAAATATTGGTTTCCACTGCTCATCCTTGTGGCAGATGGTGCCCATAAGAGGGAATAGTCCAGAGTGGGACAACATTTTCTAATTAATTGCATGATAAAATCTAGGAAGTCATAAATGCTCCAGACCTGAGATTTTGAAATATACATATAATCTGGTCAGTAGGTACCGAATAAAAGTATATATGCTCATGCTTTTAATCAATTTTTTACTTTCTAAAAAGGTCCCAAAACTCAAGGTTATTAAAGACTGTTATATTTGAGAGAGCTGTCGCAATATGGACTACTCTATCCTAGCCCAGATGATTGCTGTTTTCCTTATAACAACTGTCATAAATCCCATAAATTATAGTGAACCAATAGTTAGAATAATACTTGTACTTTACACAGTCTAGTCAATCAATCAAGTATTTGATTTTTTCTTTTGGCGATTGACAATCTCTATTGATCTTCTATATATCATAGTCTAATAGTCTATGTATAGAGGTTAATGAAAGGACAATTGGACCACAGAGGATCTCTATGTCTATATAGTCTATGTATAGAGGTTAATGGAAGGACATTTGGACCACAGATGATCTCAATGTCTATAGTCTATGTATAGAGGTTAATTAAAAGACATTTGGACCACAGAAGATCTATGATTTGAGCAGATATTTTGTGAAATATAATTGACTAAACTGCACAGTCAAGTGCCAATATTAACTAAAATTCGTTATTATGAAATAAATTAAAAAAATATGTGTGTTAGCTGTGGATATGTTTGAATCCCAATGGATTGAAGGATGAGTTGGTACCTCAATAGTTAGCAGATTAGACCTAGATAACCAAATTTTAAGTGGAAAGGGGTAATAGGTACTAATGACACAGTATCCAGCTGATACAGTGTTAATGATATAATTGTTAATACTAGTGATGTCACTGACGTCACAAACGCCCTTCTTCTTCGTGGGTTCTACTTCGTTCTGCAATAAATAAAATTTGTTAGAAGATGGATGAAGGAGATTCTAAATTAATTTCACAGAGGAACGTCACTTTTAGTTCATTATCTCTTAACTGATGAGAACTAACTTCTATGACCCATGTTTCTGGTTTTTGAATCATTCTAAAATAATAAATTTAAATCCCTTCTTAAAGGGCTGGCTAAGTTTAGAAATTTAGATTTTAGTGTGCAAGGGCCATAACAATTCTGAGTTGGCACTTCTGAAAGTGTGACGATCCTCTGTGTAGAATTGTTCAATCCATAGATCTATAGAACGCATGTTATTCTATGCATCTTGTTCAATCCAAATATACTAGAAATTAATTGTAGCAAGTAGTAACTAATAATAAGAAGCATAAAGCTGGGAACTTTCGATTAAATTTCCAGAACAGAATAAACGAAAATTTCTGTCAATGTCAAGGAGAATTCTTAACTAAAACACAAATTATTTATACTTCAGACTTACCAATCCAACAGAAAAAAAACCGGTATTACAGATTTCAATGTTAAATTTCTTGTTCTGGAAATTTATAAATTCAGTAGGGAGCTGGGCATAGAAAAATGTATTCTCAATTGACCTTGAAAGATTTGCAAAATTTCAGGCACAACGGGAATAATTTTAACGATGTAAACTACACAAATATTTTTCCTTATAGGTACATAGAAACACAGAAATATAATACAATTAATCGCATAAGCTCAAATTTAAATATGAGATTTCTTGGAAAGCGTAAAATGCAATGGATTTGCCTGCTCGATTTCCTAAATATTTCGCTTGGATTATTGATTGATTCAATGTCGTCAACCAGGGGGAGCAAAGTTCAAAGAACTTGCGTTGGAACAAGTCATGACTGTTCAGTTCACGATCGCCATCCCGACAAAGGAAAAATCAACGCGATTTAAGTCGGGTAACCATGATGGCAACCCAATCAAACCACCGCAACCTCCCTCACTAGTTCGAGGATCCGGCTGTTTGAGGAGCAACTCGATAACGATTAAAAACTATTATGATATTCTAATTACGTGCAAATTAATATCGCGCTCGATATTATAGAACTGTTTACTGTATCCTGTTAGATTAATACACTTAATTCTCGATAAGGGACACATACATATGTTACGCTTGCAACAAAATGATTAGCATATGTCATGTACATACAGGGTTTCCCAATTAGATATCTCATTTTGAATAGCCCGCTATTTTTTCAGCTGTCGAATCAAGAGCTGTCAGTTTTTGACACAACTATGCCATTAATTAAAATTCCTAATCGAATTTACCATGGTAAATTCAATCAAGAGTGTCCAATACAGGAGAATGGGCAATGGAACATACGCGCAAAAGCTCCTGACTTCACGTCAGTGCTAAACCGATTTTTTTTTTGTAATTTTTTTGAAAATTTCTAGGGGTACGGTTCTTAAAATATTTTAAACACGTCTTTATATCGATATTCTACAACTAGTTACCAGGCTTCAATTCGATCGAGTCTATATTTTTTGAGTTATCGAGGAAATAATATTCCAGGTGGGTATAACTCTGGAACCGTTGTATCGATTATGCCCGTGAACGAACTCAACTCTGCCATTCGGATACGCAGCATACCCTGAAAATTGCATGTCTCTATCTCTTTTCGTTCGAAAGTTGTCGAGGCAACGTTCACCCATCCATATACTGAACTCACACAAGGCTGCTCGAATCTCCAAAAATATATATCCGATCGTGTTCAAACTGGGAACTTGGCAGTTAGGTTCTAAAGGCTCTCGCAAAATGTCGGACGAATAGTTACTGATATATAGAATTTTTTTCGATAATTTTCAATGATTTTTCAAAAATTTTCTAGTCATATGATCCTCACGAAATTTTGCAACAATTTTCGCGTTGGTATTCTACAACTAACAACCATGTTTGAATTTAATCGGTTTTGTATTATTGTTCTCAAGGTTTTCAGGTTATCGTGACATAAAAAATAGCTGTAATAATTTTTTTTTAATTTTCTAGTGATACGATTCTCACAAAATTTCACAAACGTGCTTAGGTTTATATTCTATAACTATTCACCAAGTTTCAATTCGATCGGATTTGTATTGGTTGAAAACAAAATTATTACTCGGAAACCATTGAGCCGATTATGCCCATGAATGAACTTGTCCGTCGTATTGGGATGCGACACCTACCCTGAAAATTTCAAGTCGCTAGCTCTTCCCGTTCTAAAGTTATCGTGGACAGAATCAAATTTAACCTCAAATTCTTCATCAGGGAGTCGAACGCAATCGTTTGAGACCATTTTCGGCGAAAAATTCGAAAATTACAGACATTTGGGCAAAATGATAACGCGATGTTCCCCAGAACATACGCGCAAAAATGTTGTAACTCCGCGCAAAAAGAGTTTTTCCTATAAATCAAGATGGAACCTCTAATTGAAAACCCTTTACATCCCTGATAGACAGAGTTTCAAACAAATTATTGGCTTCTCATAAATAACAACCAAGTTTTTCTTTTGGAAACCTTTCGGTTTTGCGTATCCCTGAATTATAGTCGTTTTTGGACGCCGAAACAGAATACATTTCCTCAGCCACCCTTCCTCAACGATCAAAGCTAGCCAAGCACCAAACAACCACCCAACTCACCTGTCTGTTCACCAGCTCCCTCGTTCAGTCTTTCAGCGCTGGGATCCGCAACTTTCACCGGTGCCTTCACACACCTCGTGAGGAACATCGCCAAGGATCCCACTATGGGGGGAATCCCCGCCAAAATGAAGGAGGTCGTGTAAGCTCCCGTCCTTTCGTAGATGAGCCCGGCTATGTAGGGTCCCAGAGTCAGGGGGATAGCGCAGATTCCCAGGAGGAAACCGATCGCTTGAGTAGCACCAGCGGCGCCGCAGATATCGAAAGCGAGGGGGCCCAGTATAGAGATGAAGCAACCGTCGAAGATTCCGAGGAAGAGCAGGAGGATGATGAGGGTTACGTAGGAACCACCAGAAGAAGGAAGGAGTATGGTGCTGACTCCGATGACCAGGAATGATATCTGTTGCAGGAAGATCCTGTTGACCTTTGGGTGATCGCCGATGAAACCGAAGATAAGTCTTCCAAATCCGGATGCTATACCGATGCAGGATACCGCGAGTTTGGCGTCCACTTCCTCACCAAATACCTTGTGGACAAACTCCACCATGTACACATAAGGAACGAAGTACCCACAAAGGGATATGGCTACAGTTCCAGCCCAAATAACATACTTCCGATTCCTAAATATGGAAACGTTGAAAGCGTCTTTCAGTGACACCTTCTTGAACTTCAACGTGGGATTTATGGGCTTGAAGAGGAAGGCGAACAACATGATGAAACTGGACATCAAAGCGATGATCCTCAGGGTCCACTCGATCCCAAACTGCTCCAAGAAAATGGACAGTAAATACGGCATGGATATGGTGAACGCTGAGCTTCCCGCTGTTACCAAACCGTTGACCAGGCCGAGGTACCTCTTGAAGTAGTGTCCCAAGACGGCGAGAGATGGCGTGTAGGCCAGGGCTCCTCCCAGGCCGTACATTATGCCGTAGGTGAAGTAGAGGGCGATGACGTTGTCCACGCAGAAGGAGGACAAGAGCATGCCTACGGATGCTATCAGTCCGCCCAGGAAGGTGGTGGTGCGTATCCCTGCGAAGTCTGTGAGGACGCCAGACACCGGGGAGACGAAGAAGACGGTACCCATGGCTAGGGACCCGACCAGAGCTGAAACAAAAGGTTGGGTTAGATCAGATGATATTATTGGTGGTCGATTGGTCATGACGATGTTTATGAGGAGTGTAGTATCCCGTGATTTAAATAGCAATTATTTATATTTCATAAAATCCCCATAACTTAAGTACCATGATGCCTTTGTTCAGTAGAAAACGCTCTGTGCTTGTATTAGTTTCGATGGTTTCGGTTGAATCGACGCTGACAGTCAAGTGGCTCAAGTACTTCGAGTGGAAGGCTTGGCTTGGCTGTTTGTATATGTATATTGTTGTAGGTGATAACGTTGCACTGCGACCTTAAGGTCTATTGTGCCCCCCCTTCAGAGCTGTAGATGTCAATACCATCTACAGCTCGCCTTCCAGTTCTAGAGTTCTGATGAACTCCAGTATCTGGGATGGCTTCAAGAAGGCTAGGTCATCGCTCCTGCAGATTTCTTGCCCAAAGCATCCTTGCGTTGGTTTGAGATGGCGAGGCATTCCGTTGTCAGGTGATCAGGAGTTTCATCCTCCTCTCAGCAGAATCTGCACTCGTCAGTTTCTGCTAGTTCTAATCTCATCATATGCTTCCTGAGGCCGAAGTGCCCTGTGAGGAAGCCAGTGAGGAGGTGCAGCTTGTTCTTACTGAGGTCCAAGTATTTCTTGGATCTTACAGTATCAAAGTTACGGAGGAATTTCTTGGAGTGATACATTCCGTGAAGATATCTCCAGAGAGTACCTCTCTCAGTTTCTTCTTTCGTCCAGGATTCACTTTTGTAGGTGTGTCTACCAACCCCACAATAAGGTTCCGGGCCAATAAAGGGGGTTTGTGCTCCTTTCCTGGCTGATTGGTTGTGCAAGGATTGAAGGAATCACCCCAAAGGTTAGTTAATTCTCTGAATGATAGTTGTAAGTTTGACGAATCATCCTCAAGTAAGTCTTTAGCATTGAGGTGCTGATGCAGCTATTCTCCTTACGGCAGCCTTGGCCTTGGTTTCTTCTGCCGCTGAATATTTTTGCCCCGTCTGGTTTAACAGTGTCCATATGCAAAAAATTGATGCGCAGCTGCATTCATCTATGAGGGTCATCACTGGAACTATTAGATCTACACCTATTCATCGGCTACCAGTTCTTTCAAACATTGTCCCTCCCTGCATTCGCAGGCAGACTGCTGTTTTAAATTCTTGGAATAAATTTCATTCTTTTCCGATTCTCTCCTATATTCCAGGCAATAAGATTCCCAGATTGTCACGTAATCCTTTATGGTCCAACTGTTTTCTCAATTCGAATAAAAGCGACAAGGATGTTTGGCGATCTGAATGGATTTCTTGTGATTTAATCAACAAAGATTTAATTTCTGATCCTTCAGATAGAGTTCCGGGGTTTGATCTTCCAAGGAAAATGTGGTCTATTCTGAATCGTTTAAGAACGGGTTATGGTCGTTGCAACAGCATGATTTTCAGATGGAACTCAGTTGAGAGCCATAGTTGTGAATGCGGGGAACCAGAGGAGTCCGTAGATCCTTTAGTTAATAATTGTCCCATATACAATATTCCGGGATGGTTTTAGGCCTATTCATAATGTTTCTCAGTCTTTTTTGGAATGGGTGGTGAATTTCAAATCTATTTAATAGATTTCCGTAACTCGGAAAATATTGAATGTTCCACGATGAGCTTTGGATATGTTGACGTATGTAGTACGGTCTTGTTTCTATTTACATTTTCGCTTTCGGATTTTTTAAAGTGTCTCAAAGCCAATAAGCTTCCAAATATTATCAAAATTAATTCGACAGTTTTGAACTTATCGGAGTTTGAAAATTCTATGATTTTCATGAAACACCCTGTATATTTTTTTGTGATGTGTGTAGGGTGTTCAAAAGCACGAGTTAATATTATTTTCATACATACAGGGTGCTCGAAAACAAAGATATAGACCAAAGTTGAATTTTTCTAAATGTAACACCGTGTATTTGACCTAACAATGGAATGGCAAGCTCAAATTATGATGAGTTTCTTCAGATCACTTTATACCTCAGTGGCACTATTTAGGAAAAGGTGGCGAAAAATTGAAAATATGGAGTTTTTTAAGTAGTAATTAATGAAGAAACGCCAGCAATACAGACAGTATTTTTTCGAGTAGACATATTGGCTACTCCTGTACAGAAAAAAAATCAACTCTGGAAGATACAGTGTGATCATAATTGATTTTCAAACATCAACTACTAATAATGATCGAAAATTGCTGAGAAACTATCAGACTTTATTTATTTATTTATTTATTTATTTATTTATTTAGAACTACACCACTCAAACAGCCTTAGCCAATTATAGAGTGGGAAAAATACAAAAGAAATGTATACGTACTAGATATATAAAAATAAACACCAAATAACAAAAAATATTCCAGAACATAGGAAATGATGCAACTCTGCGAGCAAACAAAACAAAAAAACTCGTTGTAGAGAAAAAATAAAAAGCTCACTCACAAAGCCACACCAAAAGCCTACATCCAAACAGCAGTCAGAGAATAGCCCGTCTGATCTCACCTGGCCCGCATGCAAATATGTCAATGACTTCATGAAAAATCTCGAAATCACCACAAATTCTATGAATTGGAGAAAAGGCAAGTACATTAGTACGGGCCAGAGGTGGATAAAAAACATTCATATCTCGACTGGGTAATCTTGGAACGTGCAAATTTATGAGGGAAAGTAGAAAGGAACAATCAATTGAATAGCTAAGCAATTTATATAAAAACATAGTTCCCAGATATTTCCTTCGAGTTTTCAGTAGTGGCACATTAAATCTAGTATTAAGCAACTCATGTGATATACCTCGTTCCGGATAAACTCCATCAAAACAAAACCATAAATATTTTAGAAAACGTCTCTGCACCGATTCAATAATTTTTATATAAGACGCGTATCCTGGATTCCAAACTACGCTGGCATATTCTAGTTTTGACCGTACTAAGGTATTGTACAAGATCATTGTTGTTTCAGTTTGAGAAAGCCATTTGGAATTTCTAATAACAAAACCTAAGGTTTTGTAAGAACTGGAAACAATGTTATTTACGTGTGCAGCAAAGGTTAATTTTTCATCAAAAGTCACACCCAAATCCCTAAACTCAGTGCATCTGTTGACTTTATTATCATTTATGTTATAATCGAAATAAATTAAGTTCTTCTTACGAGCAAAAGACATTATGTTGCACTTAGAAAAATTCAGTGTTAAAAGATTTTTTTCACACCACTGACTCAACTTTGAGATATCTTCTTGAAGAATATAGCAATCACTTGCTGTTGTAATCTTACTAAATAATTTACAGTCATCTGCATAAAGAAGAACATTACATTTCATATTGCAACAAATGTCATTCACAAAAATATTGAACAACAGCGAGCCCAAGACAGATCCCTGCGGAACTCCCGACGTTGCAACAAATTTCGACGACTTAAATCCATTATACTGAACAAACAGCTGCCTTGACGACAGGTAAGATAAGAAAAAGGTAACAAAATTGTTTGATAGTCCAAAGAGACTAAGCTTTTGAAGAAGGATGCCATGATCAAGCCTGTCAAAGGCTTTAGAGAAATCAGTATATATTACGTCTACTTGGGAGGACTGATCAAAACTGTTGGCAATATATTGTGTGAAGCAAGTAAGGTTAGTAGCTGTTGATCTACCGCAAATAAAGCCATGTTGGTCATTTACTATATGGGCCTTCACATGTGAGTATAAAATATCGTGGAGAACAATTTCAAAAACTTTACTAAAATTATTAACGATAGTTATAGGTCTATAATTTTCAATGGAAACTTTACTTCCTTTCTTAAAAACCGGACAGATCTTACCTTCCTTCCACAAATCAGGAAAGTTAACAGTTCTCAAGGCTAGGTTGAAAATATATGCCAATGGAGAGGCAAAAAGTCTAGCACAGTCTTTCAGCATGAAGGAAGGAATTCCATCAGGGCCCGCTGTCTTCTTAGATTTGCATTTTTTCAAAGCCTTAAATACATCTTCACTCGAAATAATTGGAACCGGCAACAGCGGAACGTTTGACTCCAAGGAAAAACATGCCGTGTCGAAAGACGAAGATTTAATAAATGATGAATTAAAATAATCAGCAAATGCACCAACGATACCCTCTGGACTACTTAGTTCTTGATCGTTATAAATAAAAGAAGACGGAAGAGTAGAGGCATTCCGCAGGTTATTTACGTAGGCCCAAAATTTGGAAGGATCATTTCTGAGGTTAATTTCAAGAGAATTCATATAATTTAAATGTGATACAGCAATATCCCTCTTAGTCTTCACTCTGAGAGTTCTATAACTATCTAAGGCTCCCGGATCACCACTTAATCTGTACTTACGATATGATTTATTTTTCTGCCTTAAGTCTCTAATAATCTCAGATGTAAACCAAAGGGGGTATTTTGAAGGTTTAGTTGTCACTCTTGGCACAGTTGCATCAAATATACAATCCAGTGAGGAATAAAAATGATCGCAGGCTTCGTTCACATCATCGTAATCTTCTAAAAATGACCAATTCATATTCAATAGTTGATCATATAGCCCATGAAAATTTGCCTTCCTGAAGTCGAAAGAAGATTGAATATTTTTCCTAAACTTAAAGGATGATGAGTTAAAATTCGATAAGACTTATGAAGATAGTTTCGAAATTAATTTTTACGTTCAACGAGCTATAGAAATACCAGGTGTGCCATTTGAAACACTTTGATCATTATTTGTAGTTGATGTTTGAAAACTAATTATGATCACTCTGTATATTATTTGTCTGTATGAGAATAGCCAATATGTCTACTCGAAATAAATACTGTCTGTATCGCTGGCATAACTTCATTAATTTCTATTTACATACATATTTTCTATTTTCCGCCATTTTCTCGTGAATGGTGCTTCTTCTAATGTACAAAGTGATCTGAAGAAACTCATCATAATTCGAGTTTTCCAGTCCAATTTTGAGGTAAAATACAGTGCCACATTTAAAAAAAATTAACTTTGGTCTATATCAATGTTTTCAAACACCCTGTATATATGAAAATAATTTTAAATTGTGCTTTTGAACACCCTACACACGTCACAAAAAAATATTCTCAAAATGTCTCCATTTACTTCCTGAAAACGAGCTCCGCGTCTGTGGTGGGCCACCCGGTATGTAGTTCAATAATTAACAATTAATGAGAATTGATTTATTCGAGTAACAGTTATCGAAGCATTTATTGGGTAGGATCAGTAAAGGAAATACCCAAAATAGAACTAATTAATAATTTCCAACCAGTTGTTCGAGATTTTTTCGCAGCTTCAGATCCACTACACTTATTTGATTATTTGAGACCATTTTCGTCGAAAAATCCCAAAATTACAGACAATTGGTTTCCCTAGACCACGCACGCAAAAAAATCCTAAACATAGGTCAGTCTCGATACTGATGACATTATTTTCGAAAATAGACGAAAAGAGTGATGCAATATCCGAGCAGATTTCATAACCATGATGTTATCAAATCCGAAAATAATTTACTAGCACATACTATACTCTAATGTTCTTTACGTATGTCTAGGGCAAAGTGTAACATGATATTCATTCATGAAAGTAAATTTGAGGTGTCGGACAGGTAACCAGATAAGTATCTGTTTCAACAATGCTACGCGACCTCCTCGAAAGTGGGTCGGATTGGTTTGATTTACACGTTTCGTGGTTTGGTAAATGATCCTCATCCTAAAAAGAATTAGATTTTACGGTTCATCGGATTACATGTAGTTTTAAGTCTGTTTAGAAAAACTCATCATCGTTTCCTCGTCATACAGGGGGTCCCAAAGCAAAGGATACGAAGATGTGACAAGTCTTCCTGATATATACAGGGTGATTGATTATACAGGGTGATTTATTTAACCTTTAAAACTACGAATCGCAGAGAAGGAGATAATGGTTGGATATTTCTAAAGGTCGCATTACTTAAAAATATCGAAACGAAGTCTTGCGTTTTCTTGAAATAATAGTATATTATTTCATAAGGAGGAGAAGTGAAATGAAAAGACACTTCTACCCCGAATGAAATATGTTATTTTATTTTCAAACTTTTTGAAATTCATAAAAATCTGAATATCCACTTTTGGATTGATTTACATTTACGCACATAATTCTATCCATTTACGATCGTTATAATTGAGTGAATTATGGAACATTTGCCTGGTTACGGTTGCAAGGCAAAATTCATTCCGACAGATATAAAGTAAAATAATTGATAGTTATCATTTGCAAGCTGGTGAGAAGTGGTTGAAAGTGAAAATGTCTTCAGAAATTGAGGTTTTGGCGAATGAAGCAGTCTCTTCCCTTGGACCATCGAAGTCTATTGAAAAATATTCTGCAGTTTATGATCAATTCGTGAATTGGTGCAATTCGAAAAATGTGACAGTTTACCATGAGAATGTGCTTCTAGCATATTTCAACTTAATGGCTAGAGAAAAAAATGGGTTCAAGCCCTGTGGACAGGAGCTTTCTGGCGCTCTAGTTCAAACAGACAAATTATATCTCCGAAAGTATTGGTTTCTCAGAGTTGGGAATTATATCAATGTATTCACATGATAGAACTGCATCATAAAGGAAGTTCAATTCAAATGATAGTTTATTTATCAAGATTAAATGAGCAATCATGAGAATGAGAACTGCACCATGGAAGAAATCAAATTAAATCTGGCCAATTTTGCCCAATAACGAACTTAACCGAGATATTCATCTTCCTAACCTACTCTGAAAATTTCAACTACCTACCTCATTCCGTTCGAGAGTTATATCTATGTCTATGGATGAAAAGCAGACTCACTACTCTCAGATCTCTTACTTCATGTTCCGTTCCGAAATGTAAGAATTTTCTGAGAAAACCTAATTTCGGAGCATACAACTGAGATTTTTCTTACTTCGCTCACAATTCTTCGATTGATTAGATAATGTCATGTCTCAGGAACATCGTTTGACATTATGACAATTCATACATAGAATAATATCATTCTGTTCTGACAACGTTGAAATACGATTTATTATTGAAATTTTGAAAAATCATATCTCCGAAAGTATTAGCTTGTTAGAGTTAAAAATGATATCATTGAATTCTTATGGTAAACAGCTTATTGAAAAAAAAATTAATTTGGAATTTACCTTGTAAAAAAATTTTTTGTTTGTTACTCCGAAACCATCTGTCCGATTTTGCCCAATAACGAACTTAGCCGAGATATTTATCTCTCAAACCTACTCTGAAAATTTCAACTGTCTAGCTCATTCCGTTCAAGGTTATCGTGCCTACGGCCGGCCGGACAGAATGAATTTCGACCACGGATTCTTGATCAGTGAGTCGAACCAAATCGTTTAAGACCACTTTCATCGAAAAATTCGAAAATTACAGACATTTGGGCAAATTGATAAGCACTCAGTTCCGAGGAACTAGAGCACCAAAAATGACGTTTGAATAAGAGAATTTTTTTCCTTGGTGGTGAAATAGAACTTTTCGATGATCCTCTCAATAGAAAAATGACTTTATTATTGTACGTTTGAAAATAAAAATTATTTTTCAAATCCTTCTTCATTGGCACTCTTGTTCCTCGGATTGATGTCAGATTGACGGGAAACCGATTCTATACGCGTAGACTGATGGATTGATGGCAAGATTGATACCACCTAATTATAAATTGCTGATGTATGTAAATCCAGCATAAGAGGTGAGTAATAGACCTACGTTTTGAATTTTTTTTTATGATACAATTCTATCATAAGAATCGATTGATATCATTCCCAATTCTGAGTAACCAATACTTTCGGAGATATGATTTGTCAAAGTTTGAATAATTACTCGCCAGTAGTTTGACAAGAGCGCCAAAGCCCCTGTCCACAGAGCTCTCCCACATTTTTTATCTGGAAGCCAAGCAGCCTTGGGCGAGATCAGTCTAATAATTCGAACAAGCGCGCCGAAGCAGACTTTCTTTTTAGTATCTCGTAAGGAAAAATGTGAAAAAATAAATTTGTGGGATAGCCTTGTATAGAAATATATGCTTGATTTCTGAGCCAAGTTATTATGTCTCCCAACATCTGAATAATTTACGAAACAACATGTTCTACTTGTCCGAACTATTATATTTGATACACATGTAAGTGATAGGCACGTAAAAATCCCTGTGGTATCTACGAATAAATTTGCAAACAATCATGATATGTGTTATATTTTTACGTTGTTTAAAATTTCATTCGTGGCATGCTGTAAAACCTTGAATTTATTCCAATGAATACGAATTTTCAGGAATGAAAACTATTAAAACCTTCGTTTATTCAAAAAAATTACACACAACTTTACACGAAGGCTTATACAGGTTGTATCTGAATAAAACCGAGAAAGAGTAAGGGGTGATTCTGTGATGAAAATTAAGATGGGTATTTGGTATACATTTTTTTGAAAAACTTCCCCCCAGAAAAGTTACACCCCTCCGAAGTTAAATAAAAAAAATTGTTCCTTTTTTATTTTCCCTGCATATTAAAAGTCAAGAAAGGTAATAGAATGGGTGATGAAGAAAATAAAGCAAAATTTGTAAAATATACCAACTGTAAACAAATAAATTAAGTTAGGGAAATTCCACCTCAGTGCTTTTTGAAAATGCATGAATTAAAATTAAATGCTTAAGTTTTAGAAAAAACTTGTGGAGATAAAAAAGTTAGTAAATGAATTGGACTTTGCAGCCATGTTTTATGTTTTTTATCAAAAAAAAGTTGTAAGGAAAAATATCTTAAGGGTTCAATATTTCAACCCCTTCTAAGCATAATAAAAAAATAATATATACCAAGTTTCGTTTTTTTTTTCATTAATATACGGGGAAAATAAAAAGAGAAACAATTTTTGTGTTAAATTTTTTCGCTGTTATTCAGATACGAAATATCCCTGTAAAATTTGCATCGTGTTTTAATTTGATTTCTTGAGATACATTCATGAATCGTGGTACAAATCTTTGTGAACAATTATTCACAACATTTTTTCGAGTATTTATTATTTATTCTTCTATCTTCACGTACTGATAGAACTGTGTATCTTTCCGTGATTTCGAAATGAATAAACACTCTTACGATTAAATAAATAATATCAAGTGTTTGAACGATTAAAATCATCTATCTGACATTATAATAATTTATATTTGTTGTATAACATCCCGGATCTTAGAACAAATTCAATTAGAAGCAAAATTATATAAAAAAAAATGTCTCCCCTTCGGAATAGTCTTATTCTGTATCTCTGTCAGATATGGCTGAAATTCGGGAGAGCCTTCAAAAACTTATTTTACAACCATGTTGTGGATTTTAACTCGAACATATCTATGTATATTGTTGGAGATATCAAGGAAATATATGTATTCTATCGGAATTGAAATTCGTTAAATATCTAATAAAATACGAAAAAACTTACTCAACTTATCGCCGATATTTCTGATACGAAATCATATCTATATATATATATTGAGAAAAGGGTATATCTCCGGAACGTACGAAGTTCATTCTTTCTAAAAATAAAATATGAGTATGATATTGTATATTGTTAAAGGTGGTAAGGTTGCACTGTGACCTTAAGGTCTATTGTATCCCCCGTCAGAGATGTCTTCTTCTTCTTGCAGTGCATCTCCTATCGGAGGTTAGCTATCATCACAGCAATCCGGACCCTGTTGACTGCAGAGATGTCTATGTCATCACAATCTAAATCTCGCCTTCCAGTTCCAGAGTTCTGATGAACTCCAGTATCTGGGTTGGCTTCAAGGAGGCTACTTCTACGCTCCTGTAGATTTCTTGCCCAAAGCATTCCTTGTGTTGGTTTGAGATGGCTAGGCATTCCGTTGTCAGGTGATCAGGAGTTTCATCCTCCTCCCAACAGAATCTGCACTCATCAATTTCTGCTAGCCCTAATCTCATCATATGCTTCCTAAGGCAGCAGTGCCCTGTGAGGAAACCAGTGAGGAGGTGCAGCGTGTTCTAACTGAGGTCCAAGTATTTCTTGGATCTGACAGTATCAAAGTTCCGGAGGAATTTCTTGGAATGATACATTTCGGTGAGAGATCTCCAGAAAATACCTCTTTCAGTTTCTTCTTTCATCCGGGATTCACATTTGTAGGTGTATCTACCAACCCCACAGTAAGGTTCCGGGTCAATAAAGGGGGTTTGTGCTCCTTTCTTGGCAAGTGTGTTGGCCTGCTCTTTTCCTATGATTCCCGCGTGACCATCAGGAACCCAGACCAAGGAGACCATGTTGTTGTTGCCTACTTCATTGAGTTTTCTTCGGCACTCTCATCTTAACTTAGACTCGATAACATGTGAGCTCAGTGTTTTAATAGCAGCTTGACTGTCAGAGTGGATTGCAATATCACATCTCTGATAGTTTCTTCCTAGGTTCATTTCCACGCATCTTTCTATTGCAAGTACTTCTGCCTGAAAGATGTTCGGATAGGAGCCTAGCGATAGTGAGCATTTGGTGCCTGGCCCATATACTCCAGCGCCAGCTCCTGTAGTGGTCTTTGAACCGTGTGTGTACCATTTAATGGCATTTCTTTCAAGAACTTGGGTGGTTGGTTCCCTGCCCCAGTCTATTTTCCTACCAAACATCGCAGTATGAGAAATTCCTAGAAAAGTTCATATAAATTATTCATGGCTTTTTCTGTGTAATATAATTGAAAATATGATAAACGTAGTTTTTGCACATGCACTCCTTAATTGTATAATTAACTCATTCCGAGATGATTGGGTAATAGTTTCTTTTTACGATATTTTAACAAACCTCAATTATTCAAGTAATGGACAGCTGGATCATGATAATACTGATAATAACCTAATAGTTCAAGGACTTCATTCATATAAGTAATTAGTACCAAAGCGAACAACAATCTTTCCGAAATTTCATCAAAATGGAGAAAGATAATCTGTCTCATTATCGACTCTGTCAAAACATCAACATTGTAGATATGTAAATCAAATTGGTCGCCTGAAAACTGATATTTGAGAAATATCTGAAATATTGGGGAAATGTCGGAAGTATTTCAGAAATCTCGGAAATATCAGAAATATTAGGAAATTTCAGAAATATTTCGGAAATAGACGTACATAAATTTAATAGGGAAGAACTTATGGACCCATGTATTTACAAAATTTTTGTCTTGAAATTGAAAATTTTATCGACCGCTAAAATCATTCCAAACAAATATGGATCACCCGGTATTATTCGCCAAGCATTCCTCTAAAGTTACTACGTACATGAATCGTGTTGCTTCCAATACAACACAAAGAGAAAGATTCCCATTGTCTGTCAGTTAGGACTAGATATCATTCATTGCGAGTTCAAATCAACAATGTTTAAGCTTTGTTTATCTTTCGTTTGTTCGGAACGATGCTTGTTGAATCAATATATAGTTATTCTTGCATTCAATACGTCGATCTCTCCCATTATTATACACCGTGATTACTTTCTGAAAGCTTGATAAGAAACAGAATAATTAAATTCAAAAAAATGTTCAGTTGTAGTGCTTTTTTCTGTTATTCAAAAATTATTATAGACAATACACTATTTTTTAACGTAGATTTCAACTGACCAATAAAAAAATGGGTTCTCATTTCAAATAAATGAGTTTTGAAGTTTTCGTCATGGCTGATTTTGACATTGAAATAGAAACACCCTGTATGTTCAAAGAATTATGAATTGATGAAGGAGAAGCATTAGTATGTCTTCTGATAGAGGCTAGAAAATTAGGAATTTTCATGCAAAAATCTACAAGTTACTAACAGGAATAGGAATAAAGCCCTATTTGAGAAAATTTAAAGGGTTTTTTTAGATTTCACACGAATTTTTGGAGACTAATATATAATAATGATGAAAAATGGCGATACCGTTGTTAATAAATCAACAAGTCCAGAGCGTTCCTGCCAATAGGGTCCTTCATAAATGGCTTCGTATAATTAATATACATATGCATATATTTCACAAGTCAAATAGACCCCAGGGGGTTCATTGATTTGCCAAGAAAGCAAGAGCCTACGCGTTTCTGGCTTCTTGGCCGTCATCAGTACTCTGTAGCTTCTCAACAAATTCAACTAAACTGACCCGGGTTAAGCCTCTCAGAGCCGGCTTGGTCGATCATACCGAATCGCCCACGCCACCTATGAGACAAAACACGGAAATCAGCCTTTCCCCACCAGTTAATATTTGAAGCGTGAAATCATATGCCACCATTCACTCGATATTAATCGAGAAACGAGTCCCGCAGAGCTCAGACAGTATTGTCCCAATGGCCATGAACGCTATTTAGCGTTTTCAAAAATAATAATGTAAAATGGCGATACCGTTGTTAATAAATCAACAAGTCCAGAGCGTTCCTGCCAATAGGGTCCTTCGATTGAGAGGTGTTTTTTTGCGTGACAGGAAGTCACGATGCAACCATTGTGAAAATATCAAAGTTACATTAGGTATTTGACAAACTAATGAACAAAAGTAAGTTAGAGGTTAGTTGAATATCTCTCTATCTATTGGAAATTCCGGAAATATCTCTATCGAGTACTTTTAATTTCTGGTGCATTCGGTACATCATTTGTGGAACAAATTTTGTACCCATTGGTCAAGGAACCCAAGAACAATTAATATATCTAACACTATTTGCTATGACGAACAGGCGGACAAAAGAGCCCGCAACGAAAACTGATTAATATTGTTTAAAAATGCAAATACAACGAGTAAAAACCAATGATGCAATCAATTGTTTCGTTACATCAATTCAATTTTAGAAGTACCCTGAATTCAGTTCAATTAGCCGATGGTAAATTTAATCGATATAAACGCAGTGATAGACACTCAAACTGTTCTCGATTTATATATTCCCAAATATCGAACATTTTGAATTGCTGCGAAAATCAAATGAAATCAGTCTTTCTCAGCCTGTTCCGCTCAATAAAAGCAGGGAAATCCATAAACTGAGTGTTACACATGGTTGGTCCCTCGAGCGAATGGATTCAAATTGTTTCTATTTATTCGTGACGTAATTTGGGGGATTTACGTACGCCACTGTCTTGATAAACAACCAGAATTATGCACACTGGATTTTCCCCATATTCAGCAATTTCCTCCGAATTTATGAACAAAATTCAATGTTTTTTCGATTATTAACCCTCCATATAGATATTTTACTGGAGAAATTGAGAGTTGATTCTTATACATTTCTTTTATTCATCAGATTCAATCGGTATATTCAAAATAGGTTATTTTTTTAATAGGGGTAGGTTTGAGAAGCTGGGATGATTTTTAGGGGTTATAATTCCTCACCTGCTTTACTGGTTGCGTCGGTGACGTTCTGCTTTTCCAAATTGTCGTGGAAACTCTTGTACAAAATACTGTAGGAATTGATGACACCGAAAAGGATGCCGTTGCAGAAAAACGACCCTAACATCACTAACCAACTCCTCGCACCCCCATCTGGGGGTGTAAACTCCTCGTAACATTCCTTTCGATCGCCGTTTTGCACTATCTTGAATTTGCATTTGTCGTTAACTATAGCTGTCGTCGTTTCGACCATTTTGATAATTTTAGCTTGGTGATTTTTTTCTAAAAGGCACTACAACATCACTTTTATGGCGATCGAAAACCGGTCCGTCCTGATACACGTGGTATGTGCGATCAGCTGTCGAGTCTCAAGCATGGGTCTGCTTCGTCTAGCGTCGAACTCGAAAGCTTGACAGGCGATAAAACAGGACTATTTAACAGGAGTGGGGGGGGCGCCAACCTATTCCTATCCTACTCTCTACGTCACGATGACACCAGACACCAATGGGTAACAAAACAACTAATATTTTATGTTCTGTGGGTAATGAGTCAAACGTCAAACTGCGTCAAACATAGACGGGTCAAGTCGAATGAAAATCCTTGTCGAATACAGGCACGGGCCGAAGCAAAATTTTGGGGGGGGGGGAATATCAACGATTTTCAAACCCTGCATGAAGGATTACTTTGAAAAATTGGTTCAAGCACTGACGTGAAGTCAGAAGCTTTTGCGCGTATGTTCTATTGTCAATTCTTCTGCATTGGACACCCTTAATCGAATTTACCATGGTAAATTATGTTGTCCATTCTCCTGTATTGGACACCCTTAATTCGAATTTACCATGGTAAATTCGATTAAGATTCGATACAGAAGAATGGACAATAGAACATACGCGCAAAAGCTTCTGACTTCACGTCAGTGCTTGAACCAATTTTTTTTTTCGTGATTTTTTTTTGAAATTTTCTAGGGGTACGGTTCTTAAATTTTTTGTTTTCGTAATTTTTTTCAAATTTTTTAGGGGTACGGTTCTTACAAAATTTTAAACACGTCTTTATGCTGATTTTCTACTACTAGTTACCAAACTTCAATTCGATCGAATATTTATTTTTTGAGTTATCAAGGAGATAATATTCCAGGTGGGTATAACTCGGAAACCGTTTAACCGATTATGCCCAGAAACGAACTCAACTCTCCCTTTCGGATGCGCAACCTACCCTGAAAATTGCAAGTCCCTATCTCCTTTCGTTCGAAAGTTATCGAGGCAACGGTCACCCATGTACTGAACTCACACAAGAATGCACGAATCTCCAACAATATTTAACCGATCGTGTTAAAACTTGAAACTTGGCAGTAGTGTTAGGTTATGAAGGCTCTTGCAAAATTTCAGCAATTTCAAACGAATAGTTACTTATATATAGATTTTTTTTTTCAATTTTTAAAGATTTTTTAAAAATTTTTTACAAATACTATCCTCACGAAATTTTGCAAGAATTTTCGCGTTGTCATTCTACAACTAATTACTATGTTTGAATTCAATCGGTTTAGTATTTTTCGAGTTAATGAGGAACAAAAAACAACCAAATTTCAGATGGCTATAACTCTGAAACCGTTTGGCCGATTATGCTCATAAACAAGCTGAAATGTCGCGTTCTGCTGCACATCCTAACCTGAAAACTTCAAGCCGCTATCTCTTTCCGTTCTCAAGTTATCGTGACAATAAAAATATTTTTTAATAATTTTTTTTTAATTTTTTAGCCATACGATTCACACAAAATTTCACAAACGTGCTTAGGCTCATATTCCACAAATACTCACCAAGTTTCCATTCGATCGGATTTATATTGGTTGAAAACAAAATTATTACTCGGAAACCACTGGGCCGATTATACCCATTAATGAACTTGTCCGTCGTATTGGGATGCGCCACCCACCCTGAAATTTTCAAGTCGCTAGCTCTTTTCGTTCTCAAGTTATCGTGGCAACGGCCGCGGCCGGCCTGACAGAATCAAATTTGAACTCGAATTCTTCATTGGGGAGTCGAACTTAATCGTTTGAGACCATTTTCGTCAAAAAATTCGAAAGTCACAGACATTTGGGCAAAACTATAACGCGATGTTCCCCAGAACATACGCGCAAAAACTGATTGTGAGGAGGAGGGAGTGCACACTCTCTTAATCGAATTTACCATGGTAAATTCGATTAAGAGTGTCCAATACAGGAGAACGGACAATAGAATTCACCATGGTAAATTCGATTAAGAGTGTCCAATACAGGATAATGGAATATATAGAACATACGCGAAAAGCTCCTGACTTCACGTCAGTGCTTGAACAAATTTTTTTTTCAATGATTTTTTAAAAAATTTCTAGTGCTACGATCCTCACGAACTTTTGCAAGAATTTTCGCGTTGGCATTCTACAACTAATAGCCATATTTGAATTGTATCGGATTTCCATTTTTTGAGTTATTGAGGAAATAACAACCAAATTTCAGATTGATATAACTCCAAAATCTAACTTCGGATCTAACTTCGTTGGACCTTATTTTGTGAGGGTTACCTTAATTTCAAGGTTTACATTAATATGCCCAATACTATCAATGAACTGGAAGAAAGAATCAGGACAAAATTAATTAAGAAAAGTTTCAAAATCGCATAATTAAATTTTATCTATGTATTATTAGAATTTTTTTAGGATAGGTACCATGAAGCTGTAATAACCTCAATTTATTGAGTGTATTAAAAATATTGTGTTTTACAATTAAACCTTCAATTTTTGTAGTGTTATGAATTTGCCTTATTTTCTTTTCGATAAATCTTTTAAATGGTGTATTGAAAATATTTTTACAGGAACCCTTGCAGAAATTGGAGGAAAACACAACAAATACAAAACAGTTTTATTGTAAAATATAATAAATTAAATAACAAAATTCTTATAAATAATTTACTTAATCCCTAGATTATAAGATATAACAACAATTACACCGAAATATTTTTTTTAAGTCCAACTACAGCATTTCTGAACATAATAAGTATATCATATTATTTGTATCAAATTAAATATTCACATTAAAAATCTGCAAAAATGTGAATGAAATTTTCCTCAGTTAGGTCAGTACTATCAATTGAGCAAAAAAGTTCAACTTGATTTATAAAAAATAATAACAAATATTAATAAGTTAAATAAATATTAATAAATATTTTATACAATTATTATACACAAAAACAAGATTTTATTTCTATACATCTACATTGTAAGGTGAGTGTTAATGGTGATCTATAGGAATCCTAAGTACAATCGAATACGATCGAGAGTTATAGATATTTCACATAATTGGGATATTGGTCATTGTACGAATGACTCCAGAAAGACGTATCTATCATAGGAAGGTATAAAATTGTTCAATATCACAATTATCGAATCAGGGGCAAAATAATTTTGGAAATATTGTTATAACGAAGACACATATTCATTAAAAAATTATCATTCAAAAGTGCAAATAGTGGTGTTAACTATTATGAATTTGTCAACAGCGTATATCTTTCAAGAGCCGTCGATTGAAGCTCTCCATATACGGTGTCCTCATCACACGCTTATGTTTTCGGAGAATGAATATTATATTGAGATGAATGAAAATCAAGTTTAGTGCTTTAACAAACATTTGCTGCAACTATGGAAAGTGATTGGACCCTATTCCTTCAAAAATTATCTTGAGATTGTGCAGGAACCGTGTCTTACGTACAGCAATAATTAATAAATTCAGTGACGGACAGAATCGAATGCCCGAAGTGGAGAATAGAATTTGATACGCTCTTTAACTGTGTGATAAAATCTCATAAAACACTCCAATTATTGAATGGATTGGTCGAGCTTAAGATGACGTCACACCTCAGTAAATGTGTCTATTTTTGTTTGTCGATCCTTAGCGTCTTACGATGTCAATACAACAATTCAATATAACAGAGATGTTGTGAAAGTACATAATTTTTATTCTGCTGTTCTTACAGATGTAGAAAACTTAAATCTAAGTACCTACAGGGTGCGGCAGAACCAGCTGAGCAGTTTCGAAGAGTTATCAAAAAGAAGTAAGGGAATATAGGAAACAAATGTTTTTATTTTCGAAATCAGTGGGACTTGCCATTTTATACTCATTAATTTTCGAAAATAATATCTTTGAAATGGTGGCCATTAGCTGCAATACATTGTTGGAGCCGATTTCTGAAGTGCAAGTGCCCAGAGCTGGCCAGCCTAAGAATTTTACATATGAGGGAGCGAGTTCTAAAACCTCAGGACGTAATAGCCAAGGCTCCTAAGAACGGTATCAGGTATGTTAACACTATTGACAATGTCCTTAGGATTGAATGAGTATGGTAATAGAACAAAATATGGTATCGGTTGCAGTTCTGAATGGCTGGACCAAGTCTCACGACCCCATTCTAATAATAATAATAATATTAAAGGCAGAGCCACCAGGCAGAAGAAAACATCTGGTCTTACATCGCCTGTACATGGACGATTTAAAACTGTACGCTTCTTCCAAGGCAGCACTACAACAACTACTGAATTTCGTTGCCGAATACACTTTAGCGATAGGAATATCATTCGATTCGGTTTGGACAAATGTGCCGTTTCTCATCTAACCTTGAAGGAAGAACTGAAGAACAGGTAAAGACATCGAACTAGAAAGGGGGAATAAGCATTCGACACCTCGAAGAGGAAGAAATTAACAAATTTCTTGGGATGAAACAAAGATGCGCGCTGCAGTCAACCCAAATCAAGCAAGCTACAAAAATAAGGTTCGAGATATATTATAGAAATCACAGCTATACAGGTAAAATAAAGTGTCTGATATGAACAGCTTGGCATTCCCGATAATCACCTACTCTTTCGGGATAGTTAACTGGACAGTGAATGAAATTCTTGAGCTCGACAGATCCACAAGTAAAGTGATGAAGATGAACCGTAGCCTGCATCCTGACTGCTCTATAGAAAGAGTATACCTTTCACGACCACACAGAGGCAGGGGTTTGCAATGTTTGGAATAAAAACATCATCAACAAACGTTGGAAATGGCAATAAGGATATTGAGAATTGAAGACCCGCTTCTGCAAATGGTAGTTCATCAAGAAATTAGGAACCAATGAGCTTTCCTATTCAGGGCTGGTCAGAGAACTTCGGAGAAGCTTAGTAGAACTGGCATATATCCAAGGATCATGAGCTAGCAGGAATACATATCACGCCAACAGACCAAAGAAGAGTTGGCAGAGAGATAAGACAGGCATAACTGAAGGCATTGCTGTAAGATCACATGAGTACACACCTGCACTTCATATATTTCAGGAGTTTGAAAGATCTGGGCTCGTCGGAAGAACTATCCTTCACCTTTTTGAAGTCAACTGGGATCAAGTCGGTAACGGAGGTATATATTATGGCTCGTTAAGATGGGGTGATAAATACGAGATGGTATAAAAAGAACATCATGAAAGTGGAGACTTCAACCAATTGCAGAGCATGCCACAATCAGCAGGAAACTGTAATGCACATTCTGTCTGCTTGCAGGGTCCTTTCTCCATCAGGATATGTGGAAAGACACAATGTAGAACTCCGAATTCTCTACTTCCATCTGAGAGGTTCATGGTATAGACAACGAACCAGTGCTCATCATATGTACCTCTGGAGATTGAAGCATTTGTTGAAAATTACAGAGCCCGCATTTACTGGAACTATGCTATTCCAACAACACGGCATATCTACGCCATAAAGCCAAATATACTACCGCTGGACCAGTTTCATGGTTACCACCAATCATCAGCACAACTTAGATCTTACGTGTTGGACTACGATGCCGTCTTCTTATATGAGTCCATTGCGATGTGGAAATGCATGGTTAGTATGGCGACGATTAAAAACCAGTAAACATCAGTAGGTTACTAGCTTTTGTATATTGTTGTGGGGGGTAACGTTGCACTGCGACCTTGAGGTCAATTGTGCCCCCCCGTCAGAGCTGTTGATGTCATTACCATCTACAATTCGCCTTCCAGTTCCAGAGTTCTGATGAACTCCAGTATCTGGGATGGTTACAAGGAGGCTATACGTCTTCGCTCCTGCAGATTTCTTGCCCAAAGCATTCTTAGCGTTGGTTTGTGATGGCGAGGCATTCCGTTATCAGGTGATCAGGACTTTCATCCACCTCCCAACAGAATCTGCACTCGTCAGTTTCTGCTAGCCCTAATCTCATCATATGCTTCCTAAGGCTGCAGTGCCCTGTGAGGAAACCAGTGAGGAGGTGCAGCGTGTTCTTACTGAGGTTCAAGTATTTCTTGGATCTGACAGTATCAAAGTTCCGGAGGAATTTCTTGGATTGATACATTCCGGGGAGAGATCTCCAGAAACAAACTCATTCAGTTTCTTCTTTCATCCAAAATTCATTTTTGTAGGTGTACCTACCAATCTCACAGTAGAGTTCCGGGCCAATGAAGGGGGTTTGTTCTCCTTTCTTGGCAAGTGTGTTGGCCTCCTCATTTCCTTTGATTCCCGCGTGACCAGGAACCCATACCAAGGAGACCCTGTTGTTCTTGCCTACTCATTGAGTGTTCTTCGACACTCCCATATTAGCTTGGACTCAATAACATGAGAGCTCAGAGCGTTAATAGCAGCTTGACTGTCAGAGTGGATTGCTAGATCATATCTCTAATAGTTTCTTTGTAGTTTCATTTCCACGCATCTTTCTATTGCAAGTAATTCTGCCTGAAAGATGCTCGGATAGGAGCCTAGCGATAGTGAGCATTTGGGCCTGGCCCATATACTCCAGCGCCAGCTCTGGTAGTGGTTTTTGAACCGTCTGTGTACCATTTAATGGGATTTCTTTTAAGAACTTGGGTGGTGGATTCTCTGTCCCAGTCTTTTTTCCTGCCTAGCATCGTAATGAAGTTCTTTTCGATGCTTACTTTCGTGATCATTTCGTCACTAGGACGATTGGCTGATGAGATTGGTTACTAGCTAACTGCTAGTGTGAACTAAAATACAAAACTTTAACTTGTGACATATGTACTGAGATATGACGTCAATGAATACATTTTTTCAAGGAAGAGATGAAAGAATATTATTGGAAATACATACCACTAACCAATGTGAGATGGTTTCTCGACTCATTCTTCTGTTCCTTAATGTCATTGTTCAAAATACAATTAAATCATATGGGATGATTTAGATGATTACCTAATTCTTGCACTTATTCTGAATTTCTGAAATACCTAATACGATCCTAATAAACTTATCAGAAGGACGTTCTTCGAGTTGTTCTTCTATGAATTCAGACTCGAAACTGAGAGCATTCGAATCACGTTTTCGAGAACACTTTGATCTCGAATACTCGCAGATATAGCAACATAAACCTCGAGCGACTAACAAGTGTACTTGGGCAGCGTCCCAGTATCCACGTTCCTGTAGCTGAGATTGCTGTTCCTCTTCAGAGTGCCGCTCTTCAGGGGGTAGAGGTTCAAAGGGGGCAGGTTCGGATGTTCGATACGCGTCGGAGAAGACACCCTAGGCCTCGGTATCGGAGCGTGTCTGCGCATGCTGTTGGAGGCGTAGGCCGTGCTGATGCACCGCATGTCGGTGTTGCCGTTCCCTCCCGGCAGGGTGTACTGGTGGTAATCGTCGTAGCCGCCGTACTGGTAGGCGCTCTTGATGAGAGGCATCGGTTCCTCGTATTCGTAATCTACGAAGCCAGAATTATCAAAACTTGGGGTTTCGTTAGCGGGCTGATATGGCAAACCTTTGTGATACGACTGGTAGACGGGGGCGTTGGGGGGGAAGGTAGGTTTGATGGTCAGGTTGTCGATGGTCTCGTAGTGGTCGTCGGCTTCCCTGAAATGAAAAAAATGTGAGAAACAAGATGGGAAATGTTGAAGAACTAAGGAGGTAGAACCCCTCACTGTTGAGTGGATATCGCAATGTTGAAAGGGCGGTTCGTATTGGCCTACCTAGGGGAGACAGAAGAAACTGTGCTAACACACAGGAGTTGCTACAAGGTGGGTTCCTATCACTCCTGCTGTGTGTAACGCGGGAATTAAAGGAAATTGGGAGGCCAACACACTTGCCAAGCAAGGGGCACAAACCCCCTTTATTGGCCCGGAACCTTACTGTGGGGTTGGTAGGCACGTCTGCAAAAGTGAATTCCAGATGAAAGAAGAAACTGAGAGAGGTATTTTCTGGAGATCTCTCCCCTGAATGTATCAATCCAAGAAATTCCTCCGGAACTTTGATACTGTCAGATCCAAGAAATAATTGGACCTCAGTAAGAACACGCTGCACCTCCTCACTGGTTTCCTCACAGGGCACTGCGGCCTTAGGAAGCATATGATGGAATTTGGGCTAGCATAAACTGTCGAGTGCAGATTCTTTGGCGGGGAGTATGAGAATGTCTAAAGACTGGAAAGCCTGATCGGTCGAGCTTCCGCTACCCGCAAGTAGAAGGTTATCCAATCTTTATGATACAGCCTGTACACACAGTTGCTAAGTTCATAATCACACCACTGCAAATACAAGTGAAAGTTTATTCTGACTTGCGAAAAGGGCCTCCAGGGTAGCCCCTCCTGCTTCTGAAAATATTAGATCATCAGGAATCAAGGAGCTTTCCCATTTAGGGCTGGTCAAAGAGATTTGGAGAAGCTCAGTATATCCAGCTAGCAGGAACACGCCAACAGAACAAAGAAGAGTTGGCGGAAAGATAAGACATAAGGCATAATTGAAAACATTATTCGAAGATCAAGGTGGCTCATCAAGAAATTAGGAACCAAGGAGCTTTCCTATTTAGGGCTGGTCAGAGAGCTTCGGAGAAGCTCAGTAGAACTGGCATATCCATGGATCATGAGCTAGCAGGAATACATATCGCGCCAACAGACCAAAGAAGAGTTGGCAGAGAGATAAGACAGGCACAACTGAAGGCATTGCTCCAAGATCACATGAGTGAACACCTGCACTCCATATATTTCAGGAGTTTGAAATATCAGAGCCTGTCGGAAGCACTATCCTTTGCCTTTTTTAAGTCAGCTGGGCTCAAGTCGGAAACGGAGGGATTTATTATGGCTGTCAAGATGGGGTGATAAAAGGAGATGGTATAAAAAGAACATCATGAAAGTGGACACCTCAACAACTTGCAGAGCATGCCACAGTCAGCACGAAACTGTTAGGAACATTATGTCTGCTTGCAGAGTCCATGCTCCATCAGGATATGTGGAAAGACACAATGCGGCGTTCGTTTCCGAAATCTCTACTTTCATCTGATATAAGTTCATGGTATAGACAACGAACCAGTGCTGCCATATGAGTGAAACAGTTTTTGAAAATGACAGAGGTCACATCTACTGGAACTCGGCAGATCCACGCCATAAAGTCAGACATACTCCTGCTGGAAAAAGAACTCAAGGAATTTTTTGGCGTCAATTTTCCTCTCCTGAAGAAAATAATGTGGTGATGAAAGAACAACAGAAGAGGAAAAATCCAAGGATTTAATGTACGAACTGGAGATCCTGTATCAAAGGCATAAAGTTAGGATGACCGTACTAATCATAGGATGCCTAGGAGGAATGAGGGTGAACTACTTGACCGAATTGAAGATTATTCCGGCCAAATCCCTTGCCGAGAATTTGGCACACAAAATGCAGAAAGCGGTGTTGCTGGGATCACTTCGGGTCATCAGGTCTCATCAACTTTGAAGGCCGCTTGCTGCTCATCTCTTTTGTTAAGGGACGCTGTAAGGGTAGGACGAAGAAATACTCCGAGGAACTTACGAGAGGTTTTTTAGTGAGTAACAACTGGAGTCTCACACTCCTGAGAGAAGCGGACCATCTCAGGGTGAGTCTATTACAGGTTTTTCCTCTCGAGTGAAAAAAATTCTTACTGTGTATGTCTAACATTGTATTGTAAAAGACACACGGTGAGACATTCATTGATTTTAACCATCAACAAATATTCCCTCGTTATCCGTATTAGCCACCTCAAGGTTTCCGCATCACAGAGAGTTGGAGTTCGTAAGGATTTCCCTAGGTGGTGCTGGTAAGATTTTCTTTTCAGAAGTTCGCAACAATATGACTTGATTTTCCCAGGGCTCCTTCGTTTATCATTCAGTAATTAAGTTACGCTGATGAATGGTAATGACCATGAATCCGGTACGTATCTGCCCTGAATGAAACTTTGGGGGAACACTGAGCGATGGGGTGTCTAGTGCGGATTACGAGGGAATATTTGACGTCATACGGTTATCGCCTACCTGTAATCCACGAACTCCTTCGGATAGTTTTCCGAGATGAAATGCTGGGTGCCACCGCCTGGTGTAAGGGCAGCCCACACTATGCGGTTGTCCTGCAGACCTACGTTGCCGTTGTATAAGTTGTGGTCGTGCGGGTGTATCATCTTGCTACTGTTTATGCCATTCGACGAACCACACTCCCTTTGTTCCACTATTTTCATCGGTCTCGGTTCCCTGGAGTGTAGAGAGCAGTCGTTGTTCCCGAACATATTCATCCTTGAAGAAATAAAAAGTCTCAAACTGTATGATTTTCGCAAATATCCTCATATAAAGGATGTCCCATAATTAGACCGAAAAGCTTCTAGTGGATGTTATTCAGACGTTATTTTAGACACTTTCGAGCCAAATCATATAATGCAAAAATGCTTCGTTAAGGAGACCTCTGAAGATGACGTACAGACAACACTTCTTGTGACATATCTCCAAAACGGCTTCACCTAGAGTGTTGAAATTTTACATATTGGCTAATTTTAAAAATACGCACTGAATTGGTTGATTTTTTCATGTCAAACATAAGCGTATTATTTTGGGGGCGAAGGGTATTTTTAGTAACAACTCTTTCACCTTTCATTATATTACAAGTTATACATCAAATTCATAAACTCTGATACTTTTTCTAGAAAAAAGGTGCTCTTGTGTGATATCGCTCAGTTGCACCGGTTTTCAGAAAAATTGATTTGAAATTTTCTCTTCGTTCGCTACTCAGTGCTCGTTTTCTAAAGAATCATAATAAAGTAAGTGAAATATCAATTTCTTGTACATGATTTCGATTATTTCATAAAAGCTTCACCTTATAAAACAATTAATATGAAATCAAAAAGTGTTGCCTAGACGTCATTTTCAGAGGGCTCAAGCTCCTTAACGAAGCTTTTTTGTACTATATGATTTGATTCGAAAGTGTCTAAAATAATGACTAGAACATCCATGAGAAGCTTTTCGGTCTAATTATGGGACATCCTGTATACAATTCAGCTTTCACTTTTAATCGAGGGTTCTTGTTCGAGGCCTGATTCATAAATGCAATGAAATTTCTGAATTTTTCATCAGACTTTACATCATTCAAAGAAGAATATCTTGAAAACGGTACGTTTTAGGAGAAATGATGAAGAATAATTTAATTTTCTGAGATTATTGCAGATTCTTATAATAACTTAAGCTAAAGTAAATCTGCTTTGTTCATGCTAATTTCTCATAGTTTTTTGAACTTGTGAATCTGTAACTAGGAAACCATTGGAAGTAGGAAAAAACTGTTGATTGGAGTTCTCCAATCAACAGTTTTCCATAACTATGAAACATGTTCATGTATCATTGTTATGGAAAACTTCACTCCAAAAATCATTTCATTTGTAATAACCTTATCAAAGCTACAAAGAAAAAACTGATTTTTTTTATTTCAACAGCCTGTATCTCTTCACCTGACCCAAATTTGGAAAAATGGTAAATGAAAAGAGTATTTTATATATTAAGTTAATCACTTACTCTCGACATTTCAGTAGAAACATCGCTAAAAGAGCCCCCAGAAGTAATACGCCTATGGAGGATGCAATCAAAACCAGAAGCCATGTATCGTCCAAGGAGGACCATGTTTCCACCTCTGTAAAAAGAAATTGCTAAGTTAATGTCCATATCCAGCTATAATTCCTTCAACTTCTACCTTTTCTTGAGAGTTCTATAAAATCTTCGCTGTCTGGGAACTTATTTAAAGGTACCCACGCATCACAGAGCTGACTAGCCGAACAAGGTGTTGTGTTGAGATCTGGTAGGTAATGTTGCAGAATCGAAGGCGCTGGTGGAGGTGGCAGAAATAGAATTGAGTCTGGAGGAGGCCCTAGATCTAGGCATTCGCCTATACAACTCATGGTTTCTGGAATGGAAGACAAAAAAATGGTTTATACGACAGTTAAAAAGTTTTTGTGAACATTTTCCATTTTGACGCTGTTGTTCCTCGGAACAACACTGAAATTCATTATAATATTCCCTCAAATATTCCCAAATCTTATTACAATAATAAAGGGTTTTCCAATAAGAGGTGTTATTTCGAATAGACCGCTATTTCGGTAGATGTCACTATTGAAGCTGTCATTTTTTGACATTTGACAAGTAGAAACTACGCCATTAATAAAAATGGAACGATACACGCTTCAAGAACGCATTGACATTATTAAAATTCACTATAAAAATGGTGAAAATTTGGCAGAGACGGTTCGTAAAACTCGAACATTTTTAGGTCGTCGTGAAGCACCTTGTCGGACCGCAATAAAGAAATTGTTGGAAAAATTCGAGCTGTTTGGACAAGTTAGTTATGTGAAGAATAAAACCCGTGCACGTCGCTCAAGAACAGCCGAGAATATTGCTGTTGTAGCCGAAAGTGTTGGAGAAAACCCAGGTTTGTCCATTCCTCGTCGTTCTTTGGAATTAGGAATTCCACAAACGTCATTACACCGTATGTTGTATAAAGATTTGGGTCTTAAGGCTTATAAAGTTCAGTTAACACAAGAACTCAAGCCGGCCGATCATCAACAACGTCGTGTCTTTGCTGATTGGGTCGTTGAAATGCAAGAAAATGATCCGGAATTCCATCGAAAAATCATCTTGAGTGATGAGGCCCATTTCCACCTCGGTAGCTTCGTCAACAAGCAAAATTGTCGCATCTGGGGCTCGGAAAACCCAAGCGTTATTGTTGAATAGCCTCTCTATCCTCAACGTGTGACTGTTTGGTGCGGTTTATGGTCCGGCGGAGTCATTGGACCTTACTTTTACGAAAATGAGGCTGGAGCAACAGTTACGGTGAATGGATTGCGCTATCGAGAGATGATAAATGATTTTTTATGGCCGGAATTGGATGGTATTGATCTGGACAATGTTTACTTTCAACAAGACGGCGCTACGTGCTACACAAGCAACGAAACCATTGATCTTTTGCGGGAAAAGTTATCTCTCGAAGAGGTGATCACAATTCGCCACCGAGATCTTGTGATTTAACACCTTGCGACTTCTTCCTTTGGGGCCACGTGAAAGAGAAGGTCTACGCCAATAGCCCAGCGTCGATTCAAGACCTCAAAGATGGAATTCGTGAGGCTATCGAGGACATAGGGCAGCCACTTTGCGATTTGGTTATGGAAAATTTCATTAAAAGGATATGGTCCTGTAAGCGTGGTCGTGGTGGTCATTTGCCTGATGTTATTTTCCACTATTAACGGCATAGCTTCTTCTTTATAATGAAATAAACATCCGATCATTTATATTGAAAAATGGCATTTTTCTTTGAATATCAAAATAACACCTCTTATTGGAAAACCCTTTACTGAACTTATTTGCCTTAAAGATGTGATAGAAATAAAACTACGTAAAACACTTTATGTGGGAATGTTAGTTTCTTTAGAACGACTTCGGAAATTGTTGTCATCTCTAAATTAGTTGTTGTATCGTATTATTAATATTATTTCTGAATTCTACGTCTCATGCCAATTCAGAAAAAGGTAATCGGTCCAGTAGTTCGGGTTTTATAGCCGTTTTCCCTCCCCGTCCCATTCTTAATAGGTCAAATACGAAGTTGGAAATCATCAAAATTTTTTTTTCGTCCTAGATCAAACATCTTCCGGTAGTTTGTAGGCGAAAGATCCACGTTTAAAAATAGGTAACCCTTATTGTCCTACCATAATTATTTTGGCAGTTATGAAGCTCGGAAGTTGATCTTCTTAAATCGGTCATAAAAAAGTCATTTTAGTTGAATGAGTGTCGTGTCAAAAATAGTCCATGTATCAATTTGAAATTTTCAGAACGTATTTTTTATAAGTTTATCTGTCCTGTGTGAAAATAACCAGTTTGTGCTAATCATATTTTCAGAATTACGACTTCCGGAACATAAGCTTCGTATTTAGACGAAAATTATACTTCCGAATTGTGTCATTTGGAAACTAATCGTCATTGAAAATATCTGTTTACATTTTCTTATTCTACGGGTTCGATTCTATGAAAATTATAATTTTCATAGAATTCTAGAAAAAAAAATTTTTTGGTCAAAAAAATTTCCTTGCATATGTATGCAAAAATTGGCAAAATTTCAATCACCCAATTTTAATTAAATCATGACTGTTCTTTATAAATTCGGGGTCGTAGAATCCAATGGCTCTAACAATTTTTCTCTGTTCCCCACATATCGCGAGTTAAGGCCCCCGGAAAATCCGCGAAAATGAACCCGCGGGCAGATCCGCGGTTTTTCCAAACCGCGGCATCTGCGCATCTGTAACTTCGGCTATGTGTAGACGAAGGATGTATCTACATCCTATGAAAATTTCATTTCGTTATCTTGATTAATTAAGGATAAGTGCTTCTTGAAATTGAGGTTATATTTTGGAAAATTTTAGTTCCAAGTTGCGTCATTTGGAAAATAATTTTTTTAATAAATATCTGATCACATTTTCTTATTCTACTGGCTCATTCCTTCGAATATTATGATTTTTGTATCGATCGAAGAAAGTTTTTTTTTGCGAAAATTTTAAATTTCGTAAAAAAGTAATCGAAAATTTTTTTTCGTCCTAGATCAAACGACTCTCAGAATTCGAATTTACCATGGTAAATTCGAATTAAGAGTGTCCAATACAGGAGAATGGACAACATAATTTACCATGGTAAATTCGATTAAGGGTGTCCAATACAGGAGAATGGACAATAGAACATACGCGCAAAAGCTCCTGACTTCACGTCAGTGCTTGAACCAATTTTTTTTTTCAATCAATTCTATATTTATCGTTTCAATCAATACAAACAGAATAGCAATGAACTATAATATTAACAAAGACAGTAAATGTCCTTCTCATCTGGTCCTGACATTTTCAATTTCAGATATGATAAATGAAAGTGATTGGAAATGGTGATATACTGCAAATTTTGAAATATGTCAGTTTATTTGTTCAAGGTTTATCGAACTTTGCTGTATTTCCAAAACCAGGGACCTCAGACGATTGAAAGATGACCCCCGTTTCTCGCATTCCTCCAGGGACACCCTGTATGTTTCATATAATTTTTAACTTTGCCGTATCATGAGAGAAACTGACTATACTCCCATTAATGTGAATTTCCAATATGTCATTGATGTAAAGAGTGAATAGCACTGGACCCAACACCGCACCCTGCGGTACACCACATTGGATAATCCCCGGCTCGCCAAGGATATCCCAATCTGCACCATCTGTGTTCTATGTTTATGAATAAAATCGAATTTGAGAATAGAACTTTTCTTGATTACACCGCTTTCAGCCGAAGGTTAGTGATCAGATTATATCAGTCAGACCTGATATTCTTATCGTTGTTGAGCTTAACTATCGGTATGGAAGAGTTCATTTTACTATATTCCGTACATTTTGTGTATTTACAACGCATATTTCAGATTAATTTAACAGAACACACATTTGAAGTTCGATGAACTGGATAAATAGATTGAAAAATTGACAAAGCATCGTTATTGGGGGCAAAAGTGTCATGTCGTATCAGAGTCTTGAGTCAGTATCGTATACAGGACCAATTTAGCATAGGATTACATACTCGTCATAATCACAATTTCTTAAAAAGTTTGTAACTTTCCCATGAACCAGTTTTCTCATCCTCGATATCCTTTCAATCGAAAATCTGTTCAGATTAAAGCGCTGTAGTTAGTTCAACAAGAGTGCCAAAAATTATTAATCCGAAACCACCAGACCGATTCTACCCAATTCCGAACTTATCCGAGATTTTCATTCCTCGAATCATTTAATCCATATGATGATGGAAATATATTCTTTGCTAAGATAGATAATCAAATTGGATTCAGCAATATCTCCAGTAAAAACAAAACTGCAATATTGTCTAAGTTTTAATTGATATAATATAATTTTCAGTGTAGATTTGAGGAATGAATATCTCGGATAAGTACGTTATTGGGGAGAATCGCTCTGTTTGAATTTAATTTTTTTCATGATGTAGTTCTATCGTAAGAATCCATTTATATCATTCCCAGAGACCAATAATTTCGGAGATATGATTTGTCAAAGTTTGAGCAAGACCGCCAAAGCTCCTGTCCACAGGGCTTGAACCAATTTTTTCATTGAGAATCAGATCACCCATTGAATTCTACATCGTTTTAATGTGTCACTTACATATTATTCTCAGAAAATTCGTGTGAAATCTGAAAAAAACCCTTTAAATTTTCTCAAATAAGGCTACATGCCAATGTTAATAACTTGTAGATTTTTGTATTAAAATTACTAATTTTCTAGCTTCTATCAGAAGACATACCAATGATTCTCCTTCGTTAATTAAAAATTCAATTGAACATACAGGGTGTTTCTATTTCAATGTCAAAGTCAGTCATGACAAAAACCTCAAAACTAATTTTTTTTCAAATGAGTTCTTCACAATTAATGGCGAAATGTACATTTAATCAACAGTTGCGAAATATTTTACTTTTCGTAATCAGTTGCCAAAAGTAAAACGTTTCAAAACGTCGATGAATTTCGAAAACTATCACTTTATATGTCAAAATTAGAAAAAATAAATTAGTTTCATTCTTCTCATGCGTTTGGTTCTATGTAAGGCAATGATTCGTAAACTACCCCCGTATTAACTAAATAATTTTCATATAATCCATTGGCAAACAAAGAAAAACTCAATATGAGAGAAGATTAAGTATTTTGGTGCGAAAAAACCACCTCCATGTCCAACAGGACTCGCCCCTTCCCTAATATTCCGAACACATCGACACCCCGTATCTTGTTTACTATCCTTTCGATCCATACTGAGCATTCCCTCAACCTGACACAGTTACGTACAGCACTGACCATCAAATCTTCATACAACCCCCCAAAAATTCGAACACTCTCGAAAACGCACTATAGAAATATCAACAAAACATACCTGTACGAATCGAACAAAAACACAAAACAATAATTATATAGTTCCACCAGAAGACACCCTGTCGTGACGGGGATGAAATCTAGATGATATCCTATTGATCCTGAGGGATGCAACGCATGCGCTGCAGGTGGATGGGCGGGCGTCGCTATTGATCCGCTTATCCGACGCAGGGTGCAGTCACGGTGACAGGTGACAAGGAATGTGACACGTGTCGCGTCCTGTGGGAACATGCCATCATTCTGGAGATGGGGCGGTTGTAAGATCGCCGGTGGTGATTATGGGAAAGTTGCGGGCGAAATTTAAGGATGCGATATGTCCCGGCGCATCCACCATCCCAATTAAAATGGTGCATTTTTGCGCGCTTGTTGCGTCAGGTCGGGCGTGCTATCATTTGCACAGATGCCTGTGTTTTCCGTTTGAAAATACGTCATTCAGATACTAGCGGACAGGTCTTGCAAAATAGATAGGTTTGGTCTTAAAAATTTTGCTTTTCATGTACCACCATAAGAAATAGTCCATGGGTGTTAAATCTGGCGACCCGGGAGGCCATTGAACGTCCTCTTCTACCAATTCATCGGCCTTGAAACTCAATCAAGATACTCACGGATAGGTGTTGCAAAATGGGGAGGCGCACCGTCTTGTTAGAATAGAATAGAATAGAACTTTATTTAGCATTGATAGCTATTATATAACAATACATTAATCTTACATTTGACATAAACAATATAATCTATAGGTACATTAAAATACATTTTTCTTAATCTTTTTTTAAAAATATTGACATTTTCTGACTTCTTGACTAACAGGGGTAGATCATTATATGTTCTCAAACCTTCAATGAAGAGGGTTTTTTCCAAAGCATTTGTGTTGAAACCATGTATATAGAACTGATCTTTGAACCTCAAATTGTAATTAATCATATCTGACCGTTTGATTATATATTCTTGCAAGTAAGAAGGAGCTTGCTTATTAACAATTTTAAAAATTAATACCAATGCAGACTCTACTATGAGTTGGGAAATATTGAGAAATTTCAAGGTCATTAGCATATCATTTATCGCAGTTAACCTGCTACAACGTAGTAGGATTCGCTACATTGGCTTTTCCCGGTTCGGGAAACAGAGTAGCTAAAATTCCAAGAATTTAACTCCATTTTGATTTCCTTGGAAGTAAATTGGTCCTTTTACATATTCACGAGCAATCCTTTCCCAAACAATGTCTTTTGGCGCTCTTGTTCCTCGGATCAGAGTAATTATCAATTTGTCCAAATGTCTGTAATTTTTCAATTTTTGATTGAACGTGGTCTTAAACGTTTTGGTTTGACTCACTGATCAAGAATCCGTGGTCGAAATCGATTCTATCCGGCCTTCCTTTAAAGGTGGGTTTAAACCAAACGAACAAAGAGCAAGAGCTAGAACAAGAACATTCTTTCTTGATCTTTTAGTGTAAACGAAAGCGTTTACACCAAAATATCAACGAGCAAGAACGAGAACAAAGAACTAGAATTCTTGCTCATTCATCTCAATTTTGTGATTGGCGGTGCTTCGTTATGCCCGACTCTGAGAGCAATATTATAATTTGCAAGTGCTGCATTTGTTATTTTGTCTCAAACACGCAAAAAGAAAAGAAGGAAGAGGTGTTCGTGGGTAACACATTTAATGCAGCGGACGACACTGAATAATGTAGGTGAAATGATGACGGATATGCAAGAACAAGAAGAAAGTGGTCGATTCCGAAATTTCTCTAGAATGGCGTCAGAGGATTTTGACCATTTTTGGCGAGCTTGTTACTGGAAACAGAGTGCATATTAATTTGCCCAAATGTCTGTAATTTTAGAATTTTTGGGTGAAAATGGTCTCAAACGATTTGGTTCGGATCAAGAATCCGTGGTCGAAATCTATTCTGTCCGTCCGTTAACACGATAACTCTCGACTGGAATGAGCTAGACAGTTGAAATTTTCAGAGTAGGTTTGGTAGATAAATACCTCGGCTAAGTTCGTTATTGGGCAAAATGGTTTCGGAGTAACGAAAAAAAATTTTTTTACACTACAAATTTCGAATTCAATTTTTTTTTAAGATGCAGTTTCATCATAAGAATCCTCTATATAATTTTCAACTCTAAGAAGCTAATACTTTCGGAGATATGATTTTTCAAAATTTCAATAATACATCGTAGTTCTATGTATTCACTGTCTGTGTAATCTTATCTAGCTATTAGAGTCATGTCAGTTCGTAGTTTGAAATAAGTATTCGATTCTTGAATTTGTGAATACATAAAAGACTGTTTTGAAACCGAAAATAATATTGACTGGTTGCATATTGAATAATCTACGTATAAATTCGGGATGATGTTTCAGAAGATTTAGAATTGGATCATTTTAATGATGTGGTTTATGAAGGCAATAGGAAAGAAGAACATAACATAACATAGTGAGACATATTCCTATATACAGTATTTTCATAATGTTGCTAGTTAATATATTTTGAACTATTAAAATAATTTGTTCGTAAGCCTCTACCTACTCAAATATCAGGAATAAATGGACAATCTGCTATGATTGTGTCCAGCCTTGCTCTAGACATTTCGATGATACTTTCCTTAGGTATTTCGAGTTGTGAAAACTATGTACCGTGTCTAAGTTGCAACAACCCATCATGAATCATTGCAGATTGCTCTTTTAATCTTGATAAATAAATTTAATGACAATTTTTGAAGCATTGTAGATTGCTCTTTTTTTGCGCTCTTGTTTAAAAGATAATTTTTGAAACAATTTTTTTGAGCAACACTTTTTTTAAATTGAATTTCTTTTATGATATAGTTCTATCATAAGAATCCATTCATATAATTCCCAACTCTGAGAAACCAATACTTTCGGTGATATAATTTGTCTGTTTGAACAAGAGCGCCAAAAAGCTCCTGTCCACAGAGCTTGAACCAATTTTTTTTATTCTGCTACAGTACCTTCAAGTAAATTTGAAATTTCGTGGCAAGCATCGTGTTTGTGGGTTGTATTTTTATATTGTTCATACGTCAGATCCCACAGACATCTGGAATTTTGGTAGGCTCCAATCATTAAAAGGTATTTTTTCTGTAGACTTATTCATAATTGATCGGATAAAAACAAATCGCTATAGCACCAGAACGCTTTGATGAGATCGCTCTGGGGAGCGAGCGCTTCTGAACACGCAAGAATGCTCTATGCAATTGTTGACACGCCCTAGTGCCGTTTATATCAAGCGATCGAGAAAAATTAGAATATTCCACAGAATCTTTGCGAACGCAGAAAGAGCAACAAAAGAATGCTCTGCATCTGTTTACGCTAAAAGAATTTGCTGGATAGGGGATAGAATGAGCATTCGCTTGTCGCAATAACGCTCTAAGCAACTGTTCACACGCTCTATTGCCGTTTATATCAAGCGATCGAGCAATCTTAGAATATCCTTAGAATCTTTGCGAACGCAGAAAGAACAACGAAAGAATGCTATACATCTGTTTACAATGACAGAATTTGATAGAGAGGGAATAGAATGAGCATTCGCTCGTCTGATGTAAATCGGCCTTTACACGAGAACTCTCGAACGGAATGAGCTTGACATTTGAAATTTTCAGAATAAGTTAGTTAAGTTCGTTATCGGGCAAAATCGGCCTGAAGGTAATATATAATATACAGGGTGAGTCTTTGACCACTGCATTAATTTTAACCAAAGATTCCTCTCATCAAATGAAACACTTTTTTCATTTACCATTTTTCCAGATTCGGCTCAGGTAAAAAGTTACAAGCGTTTAAAGATTTCACAATGTGCTAATACACTCCCGCATATAAATTACCTATGACATTGTTGGCCGACGAGAACAAGACATGGTAACGTGGTTTACAGCTTGATTCGGGATTCCAATGCTCAGGGACGGATCCATAAAAGTAGTGAAATTTCTGGAGTTTTCCATTTTAAAACATTCATTGAAGAATATCTCGAAAACGGTGCTTTTAAGGAGGAATGATGAAGAATAAACTAATGTTCTAAAACGATGGAATATTCTTGAAATGACTCAAGAAAATCTTTATATACTTTCTTTATGCTAATTTCGTTCAGTTTTATGAATCCAGGAGTCCATAACTAGAAAGGACACTGTCGCCTCAGGAAGCATTTGATGAGAATAGGTTTATCAGATACTGACGAGTGCAGATTCTGTGGGGAGGAGGAAGAAACTCCTCTTCACCTTGTTACAGAATGCCTCGCCATTGCAAGTCAGCGAAAGGAATGCTTTGGACAGGAAACTTGTAGGAGTGAAGACATAATATCCTTGAAGCCTTCCCAGATATTGAGGTTCATTTATACTCTGGAACTGGAGGGCGAGCTGTAGATGGCGTAATGGTGAGAACAGCTCTGTTGGGGGGCACAATAGATCTCAAGGTCGCGGTGCAACGTAACCCCCTTATCAATAATAATAAAAATAACTAGAAAACCAGTAGAAGTAAAAAATAACTAATATTTGGAAAATATGTATCATAGTTATAGGAAACTTTACGCCAACATTCATTTTATTCGAAAAAAGGATGTCAAAGCTACAAAATAAAAACTGATTTTTTTTCAAAATTTCAACAGCCTTTATCTTTTTACCTGAGCTGAATTTGGAAAAATGTTAAATGAAAAAAGTGTTTCATTTGATGCGAGGAATCTTTGGTTAAAATTAATGCAGTGGTCAAAGACTCGCCCTGTATATACATTATATATCTGACAAATTATACCTTCAAATGCATTGCAAACAACTTAGGTGGGTGGGAACCAATTACATCAAAATCGAACGATGAAATGAACAGAGGGGCCTGCCTCGTCCCAACACTTCAACGATTACACGAGAAACTCTTCTGTTTACCTACAAAATTCGAGGGAAATTGCCTGGAAAACAAGGACTGATCGAAGAGGAATACATGCATAATGAGATATTTGGTTTTCCTTTGCGGCACGACGCGGTAAATCTTTCGGGAAACAGGCTTACCGCAGCTTTTGGTTTGTTTGATTTCAATCCCATCTGATAGTCATGATGGGGAAAGGATCATAACGGGTCCGCCAAATAAATTTTTTTTTTTTTGAAAATGCAATAAAAAAAACTACTGAATATTTTCTCAAATTTCTTTTCTTATTTGAAGGTACAATCCTTCCGGTTAATAATGGAAAATAATTTCATTCAAATGGCTGCCTCGGCTGGCCATCCAGTAGCCTACACGATCGGTCCAATTTTTAAGCACATTATCGATTGTGTGCAGCTGTATTTCACCAATGGCTTCGCGAATATTGTCCTTTAAAGCGTCAATTGTCTCTGGCTTGTTGGCGTAACACTTATCTTTGACGGCACCCCACAAATAATAGTCCAACGGTGTCAAATCGCAGCTCCGAAGTGGCCAAACGACATCAGCTCTGCGGCTGATAATGCGATCTTCAAAAACAGGGCAACTCCTGAACCAATTGGACTTTGTATGGCGTCATACCAAGGTCTTTATGCAAAATTCGTCTCAATGATGTCTCCGAAATGTTCAATTCTTGAGAACCACGGCGAATTGATGTTGATGGCGCTTCACGCACACTTTCTGCCACAGCAGCAATATTCTTGGGAGTACGCACTGTTTTTGGCTTTTCACGCTTTGGTTTATCGATGAGGATGCCAGTTTCTTTCACTTTTTTCACAAGATAACGAACATACGGAGCTGACGGTGTTTCTCTTCTTCCAAAATCCGTACGCAATTTTCGCACACATTCTGCAACATTACCATGATTTTCAAAGTAATGTCGCAATATTTCCCAGCGTTGTTCAAGCGTATACACAACCATATTCGTTCAGCGGAAGGATAAAACTAATTATCTGTCAAATCAGACATGAGCTAAGTGTTACCATTCACGAAATAAGCACTAGTTGAAAAAAAACGTTAATCTTAATTTGCCTTATGTTGCAGCTTCATGGGGGTCGATTCTCGAAATATCATCCATTCGATTCTCGAAAAATCATTCATTCGATTCTCGCTCCGTATCTTACGAGTATCCGATACTGACCGTCGCTTTTAACTTTTAAACGTAGATTTCCAGGATTTCCGTTTGCAGTCTCCCCTCGCCACGCTCCTCCGAAGCAAGCAGTCGCCGATGAACGATCCCGAACTTCTTGCAGTCGTGACGTACGAACCACCTTTCAATCGCACCTGAGCTCCGTATCGTTCAGTCCAGATATCGAAATCGGGTGTGCTTTTCCGAACTGCCGTAAATCGCGTAGTTCTTCGCGACCGAGAGCGACGATGTACTGACTCCGATCGATTTTACCGGTCTGATATGTCGCCTTGAGGTGAGCTCTATGAATTTTTGGGAAGCACAGATGTTTCGAACTCTTTTTTCACGTTCCTGGTTATTCTTCCTGTAATTTCGAATGAGGTTGATTGTCGTGGTCAGAATGGGTCAGTTGTGTGTGACGCGCACGCTGTGTGCCGTATGAAGATTTTAGAATAGAAATGTGATTGATTGGATGATGAAAGGGATTTTCTAATTCATAACTTCAAAATGTATTTTGCACCATATCATTTCTACATTTCCTCCTTCCAAATTGTAACACAACTAAAATATACACGATATTTTCAAAGCGTGCTAAAGAAATTAAATTGGTTCAAGCACTGATGTGAAGTCAGGAGCTTTTGCGTAGGGCTTCACGCGAGAGCGAGATTTTTCTCGTCTCGTCTCGTAAAAGCGAGACGAGACGAGACGAGACGTTTTTTAAAATATTATAGGCGATACCGAGACCACATACAGCGCAACATGAGAGTCTCGTTTTAGGTCTCGTTAAATTTTCTGTATGAAGTTTTATATACGACTCGACTTTTTTCAACACCCACAGAAAACAATATGAATATGAAGAGTTTCCACTATAATTACCAATATATTTTGTCTAGGTATATTATACATCGATCGTTCTAGAAATACACGATTTTTTAGAAGATTATAAATTCACTATGGCCTTGCGAAAATTCATATTTTTTTTCAAGAAAAAATAGAGTTCACAACCATTAAAACGGATGCCATTATGAATTCAATACTTAACGGACAACTTTTATTGCCCCTAAATCCCAATGCTTTCAAAATATCGTCTCTATCTGAACATCTGGAGAAATGTATTCTCTTGTGCTCCTTTGTAGTGAAGATGTGAACAATTATTGTATACATCTGTGGAACTACGTATAATAAAACTGGTAAAGAAATGAAGATATTCAATGTTTCGAAAAGTGTTATGAGGAATACGCCAAGAACACCCTCAATGATCTACCCACTGGGAAGGTATTCTTTAGAAATTATACCAAAGTGTTCAATTCTATTAAGAAATGTTCGAATTTACCATGGTAAATTCGAATTAAGAGTGTCCAATACAGGAGAATGGACAACATAATTTACCATGGTAAATTCGATTAAGGGTGTCCAATACAGGAGAATGGACAATAGAACATACGCGCCAAAGCTTCACGTCAGTGCTTGAACCAATTTTTTTTTCGTAATTTTTTTGAAATTTTCTAGGGGTACGGTTCTTACAAAAATTTTTTCTCGTTATTTTTTTCAAATTTTCTAGGGTAACGGTTCTCAAAAAAATTCAAACACGTCTTTATGTTGATTTTCTAGTAATAGTTACCAAGCTTCAATTCGATCGAATCTTTATTTTTTGAGTTATCGAGGAAATAATATTCCAGGTGGGTATAACTCGGAAACCGTCAAACCAATTATGCCCAAAAACGAACTTAACTCCCCCATTCGGATACGCAACCTACCCTGAAAATTGCAAGTCCTATCTCCTTTTCTTCGAAAGTTATCGAGGCAACAGTCACCCATCTACTGAACTCACACAAGGCTGCTCGAATCTCCAACATTATTTAACCGATCGTGGTAAAACTTAAAACTTAGCAGTAGAGTTGGGTTCTAAAGGCTCTTGCAAAATTTCAGCAATTTCAGACGAATAGTTACTGATATATAGAATTTTTTTTTAAAATTTTCAATGATTTATTAAAAATTTTCTACAAATACTATCTTCACGAAATTTTGCAAGAATTTTCGCGTTGGCATTCTACAACTAATAACCATGTTTCAATTCAATCGGTTAAGTATTTTTCGAGTTGATGAGGAGAATAAAACAACCAAATTTCAGATGGCTATAACTCTAAAACCGCTTGGTCGATTATTCTTATAAACAAACTCAAATGTCGCGTTCTGGTGCACATCCTAACCTGAAAACTTCAAGCCGCTATCTCTGTCCGTTCTCAAGTTATAGTGACAACAAAAATATTTTTCAATAATTTTTTAATGATTTTCTAGCCATACGATTCGCACAAAATTTCACGAACGTGCTTAGGTTCATATTCTACAACTACTCACCAAGTTTCAATTCGATCGGATTCAAATTAGTTGAAAACAAAATTATGTCCATAAACGAACTTGTCCGTCGTATTGGGAAGCGCCACCTACCCTGGAAATTTCAAGTCGCTAGCTCTTTCCGTTCTCAAGTTATCGTGGCAACGGCCGGACGGCCGGCCAGACAGAATCAAATTTGACCTCGAATTGTTCATTGGGCAGTCGAACTAAATCGTTTGAGACCATTTTCGTCAAAAAATTCGAAAATTACAGACATTTGAGCAAAATGATAACGCGATGTTCCCCAGAACATACGCGCAAAAAAGTTGCGTTTTCTTCATTAGACCGGAAACTTATCAGCCGATGTGCTATCCCTAAACGACAATTCTGGTCGATTATTCAATTGGAAGACATAATTTAGTGTGCGAACAACCATTGTGTTGCAGAATGTGTGCGAGTTGTTTCAGACTTATCAAAAGTGATAACCCAGTTAGTCATATCGTTCTTTGAGATATCGTCATTGTTTCACAACTCAACTATTTATCGATATCATAATTTCCTGAACATTTCAGGTTTCTGCATTTGTTAGTTTGAATATTACAAACGGAATGACGTTTTCAGTTAAAGATGTATTAATTTTAATTCCACCCTTGTGAATAGTGGAGTTGAGATTAATTTTACTGGTGCAGACGACGTTTACCATCGTAACCGATGATTCCTGGTTTCTTCTCTGTTTGAAGAAAACCCAAACCACCTCCAAGACATGTCTCATTAAACCGTCAAGAGTCACATAAAATTTTTTTTCTTAATAGGACTCCTTAAGAACAGACTAATGTTAGGTGTCTCATAAATGTCGGAGCAACACGTATATATTGCTCCATGGGAGATCCAATTTCGTGGAATTATAGGGAGTCTAAGCTGAGTGTCTCAGCCAAAAGATTCACCAATCAGCGTTGAATACAACCTTGGGAGTACAACCCTATGAGAGCGGTAAAATGCTCAGGTAGAGGGGGTGGAAGTTATCCCAAGTCGAGCTGCAGAGAGTGCAGTCTAATTTAATCGGGGAGTCGTTGGAGTTGAAGACAGTACGGGAGTTCGAGTGAATCGGTTAGAACCTGAGGAAATTGATTGCGTTTTAGACGTGTGACAAAAGGTTGGACGGTAGAGACGAGTGCATGTCATATCCACGAAAATAGCAGATTTGTTGTTAAGGCCAGTGCTCTTTTTTCCTCCTTTACAGTTAGTTAAATGTTAATTAAGTTCTACAAGATCTTCGGTCCATTATGTGAGGGGTCTCCTTGGGGAAGACATAGGAGGATCAGTATAATAATAATAATCAATGGCAGACAGATCCAGTCGTAAAGTAATCAACATGAATCATAGCCTGCATCCCAATTGCTGGATTTAAAGAATATACCTCCAACGAACGCAGGGAGGCAGAGGTTTGCAGAGTTTGGAATACCAACTCAACAAACAGAAAATTACAGAGCTCACATCTACTGGAACTATGCAATTCCAACAATTCGGCACATCCACGTCATAAAGCCAGATATAGTCCTGCTGGACAAAGAACTCAAGGAATTATTTGTCGCCGAATTTTCCTCCCCCGCAGAAAATAATGTGTTGATGAAAGGAGAACAGAATGGGGAAAAATAAAAGGATTCTATGTTCGAACTGGAGATCCTGTACCCAAGGCATAAAGTTAGGAAGGTCTTACTAATCATAGAATGCCTAGGCAGAATGAGAGCGAACTACGTGACAGAGTTGCAGATGATTCCGGCCTGTAGATGCCTGGCCAAGGAATTGGCATACAGAATGCAGAAAGCAGTGTTGCTGGGATCACTTCGAGTCATCAGGTCCCATCAACTATGGAGGCTGCTTGCAGCTCATCTCTTTTGTTAAGGGATGCTGTAAGGACAGGACGAAGAACTACTCCAAGGAACGTGCGAGAGGTTTTCTAGTGAGTAACCATAATCAACAACTGGAGTCTCACACTCCTGATAGAAGCGGACCCTCTCAGGGCGGGCCTATAAAAGGTTTTTCTTTTCGAGCGGATAAAAAAAATAATTAATGATAAATCTATTCGAAAAATTTGCAGTGTATTCCTACCGGCTCTCGAAAGCTTATACCTAATTATTAAATTACGCGAAGTGCTATATAGCGTCGTTTTGAAACCAATATAAACGTCACAATGCGGCGAAAAAAAATTACTCTTCTACTTAAGACCCACAAAGTTTGTTATTAGATTTCCGGTCCTTTTAGATCTCAGGGATATAGTTTGTCCTTTGTTGCTGCGCCGAGTGGTCCTTTTCATTCGATCAGAAACGTGTCCCAAGGTTTCCTTTGTTCGAATCTGTCTTGAAAATGATGGAAAACTATTCTGGGGCGACAATCCGTGTTTATTTTACGGGTTTTAGGTCATCCGACAATTCCCTTCGTTCGCTGCCTGAAAATATTTGATCTCTGACGTCAGTACTTGTTTAATCTTTATTTATTTGGTTTTTAATTCTACAGGGTGCGGCAGAACCAGTTGAGCAATTTTGGAGGGTTCTAAAAATGGAGCCAGGCTATATAAGGAACTAATCTTTTTATTTTCGAAATTAGTAGGACTTGGAAACGAAGTTTAAACACTTTTTTCAGCGACCTCTATGAAAAGTGACAAGTCAATCGAATATTATTGAAGGCAAGTACTTTGCGGACGAGAAAGTACTTTCTCTATTTCAGTATCGTAATGAGTCCATTCCAGCACTGAAAATAGTGCTGGAATGAACTCATTCCCGCATTGTTTCTAGTTATATTTTTCGTTTTGTGGTAGTCAGCACTGATATTCGATCCTATCAAATTTCAACACACGTCAATTGACAATACAATATAATCTGGATATAGTGAAATAATTGTTGAGGAAAAGCTTTATTTTCATTAAAAAATATGGTACTAGAGATTTCCTTCTTGCTAATTTTGAATCATTCATGCTATTAAGAAACTGTTTTGAATCTGATCTCCATGTCCTACGTACCTTTCAAATTCAAATTCCGTAATCTGTCAACTTTCGTAACAGTCACACCAACTACTAAGATACAATACAAAAGTCACTAGGTTGTATAATCCGAATTTTTAATTAAATTTCAACAGTATTTTACAAAACTTGCCTGAAATAGAGAAAATATCGTCTAATACTCGTTGCAGAAGGCAATTCCAACACTCATGCGTTCGAAAACTCGCTCCTTCGTCGCTCGTTTTCGAATTTCGCATTCGTGTTTTAATAGGAGCCCATTCTGCAACTTGTTTTAGAATATACTATTCTCGGCCGCTGTGGTCACTATGAATACAGCATGGTTCAATAAAAACATAAGTGTCTGTAATAATAACTGTCAGTGCTGTCTCACTATGGATACGGTTCAATACAAACGTAAGTGTATGTGTCATTTGCTATTGTGAAATTATTTAAGAGGTCCGAAATTTATAAAAATATATGGAGGTCGACTAAAAAGTGTTATATGCACCTCGGCGAAAAACTGTCTATTGTCTCGCTTGCTTGCCATCCTCGACTCCGCCTCGGATATCAATTTGCAGACTATAAGGCTGGTTTTCCTGTCACGCTGACGGTCGGCGCTGACGGTCAGCACTGATCGGTCAGCGCTGATCACATAGAGAAATAGAAGGATGCTATTGTCTCTGGCTCACTGAATGTGGAGGCTTGTCGGTGCCAGCTAGTCAGCGGCGCCGACGCGCCGGCGCGTACGTGCGCGTATATAGCTCAGCGCTGACGGCCGTCAGCGCTGCGTGACTCGAAAACGCTACCTATAGCTACATACATATTGACCCATCAGCGCCGACCGTCAGCGTGACAGGAAAACCAGCCTAATAGACAGTTTTTCGTCCTTGGTACATAAATAACTGTTTCCTTAAGATTTTCCCAAAGGAAGAATATGCTTTAAATGGAATGTTGTACCCTCATCGAAAATTGGGGATGCCTACAGAACAAAAGGAGACCTACATCAGCTGCCTACACCCTCCACCACCCAAACTCCTGCCCCTCCAAACTGCTCAATTGGTTCTGCCGCACCCTGTACATACCTACTTCAAAACGTGCCACCCAAAGATAATTAAGAATGTTTTTGCTGCACTATCCCAAAGCCTGATCTTTTGGGGAACGAATTATGAAAGTACTGACGTACAGTCAGGTGCTTCAGCGAGCAAGTGCATCAAATGAAACGAAGAATCCGAGGACAGGAAATTAATTCTGTCAGCACAATTACTCTCGAACGCTATGAGTTAGCGAGTTTAAACTAGCAGGGTATGTTTGGAGTGCAAATGTGTCGGTCAAGTTCGTTAATGGGCGAAATCCGCCGAGTGGTTTGAGAGTTAGAGCCGTCAAATGGACAGAATACATTGAATAACTGTGAAATAACTCCCAGTTTGGGAGTTCGGCCATTTGTGAGAATTTTTATAACGAATTTACATCAAATGTTCAAAATGTGCTGCATTATTCTCAAGGCTTTTATAAATTCTTCTTCGTTTGTTGCCAAAAAATATTTTTTAACATTTGTGGGCCAATATTCTGGCAGCACATTGTTATTGATGATTGGACGTCCTCAATATTATCGTCTTTTAAAAACTTCATCTTTCAAATAAGCAAAGATGCTAAATCCTCACAATGAATGTGTTTTGTTCTAAATCATAAGTCATTGCAGATTTAAATAATTTGAATTCTGAATTTCCACTAATTTTAAAAAGAATCTTAAGAATTGACAATAATTCAATATTGGCTGTCATAGTTTCGAAATTCTATGATATGAACAGAACACAAGAAGTGGCAAATAAAAATCCAAACCCAACTACGATGTTACAATCATTCATAAAGACCCTGTATCATAATAACAGGTCCGCCAAATAACTTTTTTTTTTGAAAATGCAATAAAAAAAAGCTACTGAATATTTTCTCAAATTTCTTCTTTATTTGAAAGTACAATCCTTCCGGTTAATAATGGAAAATAATTTCATTCAAATGGCTGCCTCGGCTGGCCTTGCAGTAGCCTACACGATCGGTCCAATTTTTAAGCACATTATCGATTGTGTGCAGCTGTATTTCACCAATGGCTTCACGAATATTGTCCTTCAAAGCGTCAATTGTCTCTGGCTTGTTGGCGTAACACTTATCTTTGACGGCACCCCACAAATAATAGTCCAACGGTGTCAAATCGCAGCTCCGAGGGGGCCAAACGACATCAGCTCTGCGGCTGATAATGCGATCTTCAAAAACAGGGCAACTCTTGAACCAATTGGACTTTGTATGGCGTCATTCCAAGGTCTTTATGCAAAATTCGTCTCAATGATGTCTCCAAAATGTTCAATTCTTGAAAACGACGGTGAATCGATGTTGATGGCGCTTCACGCACACTTTCTGCCACAGCAGCAATATTCTCGGGTGTACACACTGTTTTTGGCTTTTCACGCATTGGTTTATCGATGAGGATGCCAGTTTCTTTCACTTTTTTCACAAGATAACGAACATACGGAGCTGACGGTTCTCCTCTTCTTCCAAAATCCGTACGCAATTTTCGCACACATTCTGCAACATTCCATGATTTTCAAAGTAATGTCGCAATATTTCCCAGCGTTGTTCAAGCGTATAAACAACCATATTCGTTCAGCGGAAGGATAAAACTAATTATCTGTCAAATCAGACATGAGGTAAGTGTTACCATTCACGAAATAAGCACTAGTTGAAAAAAAAAGTTAGATGACGGACCCTTTATAAGTAAGAAGGTTTGCCAAGAATCATGGGGGAGGGAATCGAACCCCTTGATCCCCCTGTCTACGCCACTGATTGCACCAGGAAGTATCGTCCCACTCCATTCAAAACACGTCTTCGTTATAAATTCAAACTTGAACGAGCAAACTGGCTGGAGAACTCATTAAAGATTCCTCTTGATATCGATGAAAGGAACCTCCGAAGATTTGGAATCATAGATGTCACTTCTTGAATTTCCATCAAAAGGGTATTTCGAACTTGAAAGAGGAAAAACTAATAAAGGCACTATTTGATGTTCTGGCACGTCTAGATCCAGAACTTCGGCGACGATTTTCGAGTGGGTCTTCACGGAATATGGTATTGAGTTCGATCAGGAAAATTACAACGGAAGTTATCACGAATGGGATATACAGAGTCCATCTTCAAGTGTTCATTAATTTTACCAATAGATTCGTCTCCTCAATTAAAATACTTTGTTCATTGGCCATTTTTCCAGATTCTTCTCAGGGAAACAGCTTTGGCATTATGTCACTCAAAGATAATATTTTTTCTATGGACGATCAAGAAATGATCAACTTTGAGATCATTCCTTAGTCGGTCTATGCTTTGTCTTTATTAGAGGATTCTAGCATGTATCATCTGTGGTTCTAGTTTAGGACCGGATTCATAAAAACAGTTAAATTTCTGGAATTTCAATCAGATTTTATAACATTTATTGAAGAATATCCCAAATAACGGTGTATTGTAGGAGAAATAATGAAGAATAATTTAATTTTCTTAAATTATTATTGGAGATTCTTAATCTGCTTTGTTTACGCTTAGTTGTAGAATACTACAAACCTCAGGACGTTTGTGAAATTTTGTGAGAATCGTATCACTAGAAAATTAAATTTGGGGCTGCAACCCTAAGATTCTGAGATGTATGTACGTCATGATTCAGAGACCCATAATTTCGTACGGAGCAGTAGTGTGGTACTAAAAAAGAAGCCAGAATAGTACGAGGAAAACCCTCGACAAAAAGTACAAAGGCTGACATGTGTGTGTATCACTGGAGCTATGGAAACCTGTCCTACCAGGGCGCTTCAGATTATAACAAATCTCACACCCCTTCATCTAGTGATAGAGAAAATGGCCCATGGCACCATTCTCAGAATATCTAGGAAAGGAACAGGTAATGAGAGTATTAGAAACCAGAAAGCCTGGTCCTCTCTTACCAGGTACATTTCATCGCCCATTATTCCTAGTGACGAAATGATCAAGAAAGTAAGCATAGAAAAGAACTTCACTACGATGCTCGGTAGAAAACAAGAAAGGGACAGGGAATCCACCACCCAAGTTCTTGAACCAAATGCCATTAAATGGTACACAGACGGTTCAGAAATCACTTCATTAGCTGGCGCTGGAGTATATGGGCCAGGCACCAATTGCTCACTATCGCTATCTTTCAGGCAGAAGTACTTGCAATAGAAAGATGCGTTGAAATTAACCTAGAAAGAAACTATCAGAGATGTGACATAGCAATCCACTCTGACAATCAAGTTGCTATTAAAGATCTGAGCTCCCATGTTATCAATCCAAGATAATATGGGAGTGCTGAAGAAAACTCAATGAACTAGGCAAGAACAATAGGAAATGAGAAGGTCAACACACTTGACCAGAAAGGAGCACAAACCCCCTTTATTGGCCCGGGACCCTACTGTGGAGTTGGTAGATACTCCTATAAAAGTAATTTCGGATGAAAGAAGAGACTGAAAGAGGTATTTTCTGGAGATATCTCCCCGGAATGCATCACTCCATCAAGAAATTCCTCCGGAACTTTGATTCTGTCAGATCCAAGAAATACTTGGACATCAGTAAGAACACGCTGCACCTCTTCACTGGTTTCCTTACAGGGCACTGCGGCCTTAGGAAGCATATGATGAGATAAGGGCTAGCAGAAACTGACGAGTGCAGATTCTGTTGGGAGGAGGATGAAACTCCTGATCACCTGATGAAGGAATGCCTCGCCATCTGAAACAAACGCAAGGAATGCTTTGGGCAAGAAATTTGCAGGAGCAAAGACTTAGCCTCCTTGAAGCCATCCCAGATACTGGAGTTCATCAGAATTCTGAAACTGGAAGGCGAGCTGTAGATGGTAATGACATTGACAGCTCTGAAGGGGAGCACAATTGACCTTAAGGTCGCAGTGCAACGTTAGCCCCTACAACAATATACAATATAAGTATATGGTCTGTCGATGATCATCGTAATTTGGACCTTGGAGGCTGCAACCCTGGAGAGGAAAATGCGCACAGTAGGTACATTAAACATGTTTACCCATAAATTCGAAGTTTTCAGGATATTGAATTTCCCATTATGCCCTTCGTTAATTCGATATATGCGAATATACACTGTATACAGTATGTATCTGTAAACAGGTTTCGATCAGATTACTCAACTCCACCGTATATAGAATAAATTGAATGAATTAGGGATGAATCTAATATTAGGTGTATGCGCGGCGTGAGCTCCATTACAAAGGGCGAATGCCTCTATGTAGAGGCATCATCATGAAATATTCAGATGTCGAAATTGGAGCGAGTATCGAGCGAAAGCCTGGTTCATTAGGGAATAAATACTCGGAATAGACGTCTCATTAGTATACATTTTTATCCGGAAGTGATGATCCTTGATTGGCAGGTAATTTATTCAAATGTAAAATGAAGATATACAGTTTTTCCGGAGTTTGACTTTATAGTCTAGTAAACAAGTGCTTTTTAGGTCAAAACTTTTGCGTATTCTCCGAAAATTATGATTGACGTCCATCATGTTATAGTTTTTGAGAAAATGCTAAGGCCATTCGCAAAAATTGCAAAAGTTATAAACAATTAAGTGGAAAAAAAATGGGTTCATGCCCTGCGGACAGGAGCTTTCTGGCGCTCTAGTTCAAACAGACAAATTATATCTCCGAAAGTATTGGTTTCTCAGAGTTGGGAATTATATCAATGTATTCTTATGATAGAACTGCATCATAAAGGAAATTCAATTCAAATGATAGTTTATTTATCAAGATTAAATGAGCAATCTGAGAATGAAAACTGCACCATGGAAGAAATCAAATTAAAATAGCTGAAATGAATTTGACTCTCTCTTATAGAACAGGATGAAATGTACGAGTATGAACACAGATCATATAATAAAGCTTAGATAGAATATTTATAGCATTCTGTGAAAACATAGAAGTACGATTCATTATTGAAATTTAGAACTTCATCTTAGCAGAAATTGAATTCAAACATCATAGAAGAATTCAAATTCAACAAGAGTGCCAAAAATTATCAATCCAAAACCAATAGACGAATTCTACCCAACAACGAACTCATCCGAGATATTCATTCCTCAATTCTATGATGAACGATAATATATATCTTTCCTCAAATCTACTCCAATACACCAATATTCCAGTTTTGTTTTTAGTGGAGATATTCTGAACTCAATATTATTAACTTACCATTACCATTCCCATCATCATATGGATTGACCATCGGCATGAAAATATCAACCAACAAAAAGTATGATATTAAATTAGAATTCTCATATTTATAGGATTGCTGGAATGAATGACAATTAGACAACGTCATGTCTCAGGAAAATAATTTGACATTATAACAATTCATAGAATACCCACAGAATAATTCTATCATTGTGTGAAAACGTAGAAATACGATTTACATTGAAATTTTCAAAAATCATATCTCCGAAAGTATTAGCTTGTTAGAGTTAAAAATAATATGAATGGATTCTTATGGTAAAACTGCTTATTGAAAAAAATTTAATTTGGAATTTGTTTTGTAAAAAAAAAATTTGTTTTGTAAAAAAAAAATTTTTTTTTTGTTACTCCGAAACCATCTGTCCGATTTTGCCCAATAACGAACTTAGCTGAGATATATATCCCCCAAACCTACTCTGAAAATTTCAACTGTCTAGCTCATTCCGTTCGAGAGTTATCGTGCCTACGGCCGGCCGGACAGAATGAATTTCGACCACGGATTCTTGATCAGTGAGTCGAACCAAATCATTTAAGACCATTTTCATCGAAAAATTCGAAAATTACAGACATTTAGGCAAATTGATAAGCACTCAGTTCCGAGGAACTAGAGCGCCAAAAACTGAATTTGAAATTTGTTGCTCAAAAAAAAATTTTTTTTTCGTTACTCCGAAACCATCTGGCCTATTTTGCCCAATAACGAACTTAACCGAAATATTCATCTCCCTAACCTACTCTGAAAATTTCAACTGCCTAGCTCATTCCGTTCGAGAGTTATTGTAGAAATTTTTTTTTTTAATTTTGAAATTTTTTTTTTTACTTTTTGCAGTAACGTGGTCAATACAAAACTTCACATGCGTACAAAGGTCATGATTCTACAATTTGATGATAAATTTCAGATAGATCGAGTGATCGGTTTCGGAAATATTCCTAAAAAATGTGTTTTACAAAAATCGTCCATAACTCCGAAACCGTCTGATGGATTTCGCCCATTAACGAACTCGTCCGTGATATTTACGCTCCAAACCAACCTTGCAAATTTCAATCCTCTAACTCTTTTCGTTCGAGAGTTATCGTGCCTACGGCTGGCCGCAGAATCAATTTCGACCTCGGATTCTTGATCAGTGACTCGAACCAAATCGTTTAAGACCATTTTCATCGAAAAATTCGAACATAACAGACATTTGGGCAAATTGATAAGCACTCAGTTCCGAGGAACTAGAGCGCCAATACGAAATTTCAGGAAATTCTAGGACTTTCAAATAGAAACATGAATAAAAAAATGGGTTCAAGCCCTGTGGACAGGAGCTTTGGCGCGCTGTCCAAATTTATACCCAGAGCTGTCACCCATCCAGATACCGAACTCGCCTAAAGCTGATTAGCTCCAGAAAAAATGCAGAATACTTTGTATGAGAATTTAACAAAATGAGAAAGTGATAGTATTTCTCATGAGAAAGACTTTTTTGCAGAGCTAACTATTTTCCACTCATTGTTTGTAAATTGCGAGACTGGTTCCAGAATCAATATGTTCATTGTTTGATACTTGGTGATTAATATTTAAAGACATATACTTAATTTATGTTTATTAAATGTCTCTGTCATTCTTACATATCGTAATAATCTGATACAACAATGCTATGCGATATAGGTACAATAGGTATATGTCCATTGAGGTTAGACCATAGAATTATTATTATATTATTATGTTGAACACCTTCCCCTCAAAGGTTTAAACGCCCAGGAGTTTTAAAATTGTTCCACAACGGATTATATTGCTGTTTTATTTCTAGTCATTATCTCGGGTTCACTTAGAACATTACTAAAATTTGTCTTGTTCGAACTATTTCTAATCTTGTTTTCCTTACAATCATTTGGTGATAATTGGTTTGGGTCTAATTCAGTTTCTAATGTATATTCATTACTACGGGGTCTGGTATATGACAATTTTATCTGTTGAGTATTACGTCATAATAATTGACCATTTACTTGCTTTTTCACCCGATAAGAACTAGGTTCTTTTGCCTTTCCCAAGACAATAACCTTTTCCCAGAGTGTAGCACTTGATGTTTTTATTACAACTTGATCCTCTTTCTTAAACTAAATATTTTTTTGAATTTGAGGTTGTAGCTTATTATTGGTGAAAGATCTCCGAGGTGTATACTTTGTAAGATTTGTACTAGTGATTCTACTAATCAGAGCCGTGTTATTGTAATTCATTACAAGGTCTCTAAAATCTAAATTTCCCTCAATAAGTCCTGGGATTGTGATAAACCATAAGGTAATACCAAATATCTATAAATACCAAATGGTGTCACACAGAAGAATTTGTAGGATGACCTGTGTAACTTCAAATCCTTAGATGAGTTAGATTTACGAACTAAAATCTGTGTTTATATTTCATTATATTTTCCTCTAGGAATTATGCTAATGTTCACACCTGTATCTAATTCAACATTGAAATTATTATACATCATTGAATAAGTTCATCCCATGCTTTCCTACGCCTAATAATATATATAATAATATCTGGTTCATCAGAACTACCTTCATCTTTCTCGACATTCTTAACATTTTTAACATTACAAGATATAGTAATATGATTTAACATACCGCACTTCCTACACTTTTTACGAAGTGCGGGGCATTCACGTGCACCATGTGTCGACTGAGATCGCCTTCATTTTAATTTTCCTTCTTCTGACCTTCTTGTCTACACTTGAAATTTTTCGTTTGTTTATTATACTTCCCTGCAGTTTTAATGTCTTCAATTCGCTCTGGAACTGCAAGTTCCGTTGCTTGCTCTGCTCGCTGGTTCTGCAAAATTCAATTGCTTTCTCCACTGTCAATTTTGGAACTCTCAGTAATGCCTCTCTGGTTACAGGATGATCTTATTATAACTATTTTGTCTTTCAGTGCTTTATCTTCTGCAGTTTGATTTGAGTCGGTTTCATTATAATTACATGTTCGTACTAGATACTTGCATTCAGTAAGGAAATGTTCACATTGTTCATTTTCTTTTTGCACCTTTTTCAAGTAATTATACCTTTCAAAGCACTCATTAACTCTTGGGTTGACATATTTCTCAATAGACTTCATAGTATATTAATCTTTGTTCAGTTCTATCTCTGGGATCACGAATGTGGACATAATTCTTGCAGCTTCTGTACCAATAATGTTTCTGAGTATGGACAACTTTATTGGATCCTGAACTTCGTGCTGTTCGATCGCTATTAAATAATAATCTATGAAGTGTGAAGGATGTTTACAAAATTTTCCATTCCGTGGCAGCATATTGTCCCTATAAATCGAAATCTGTGGGTCGGCCCCGTGTATCCAGCCATGTTAGGTTATATAGGAATATTTGAATCTTGAAATCGATATTTATTTCATACCAAGTTATGTTATATTTCATAATCTACAAAAAATCTACAAAACTGATTTGTTTATCATGACACATGTCAGACATGATGACATTAACTTGAACATATAGAATATAGACATACGATCACAGAACAGTAATAATAAAGATCTATGCAAACACGTTATGATTACATCCTTCTATAGCTTGTATCCTTTTTTTGACGTTTGTCAAAAATCAAACAAACTGTTGATTATTTGTTTGGTCGAATATAAAAACAGTGGACCAATACACTGAGATCGTAGGAATATTTCGATAATTCCGTGATATCTTCACCAATATAGATCCGATCGAATTCAAATTCAGAACTTAAATGAGAAATAAGGTTTCGAAGGCTCTCGCAGAATTTCAACGATATCTGACTGATAGTTCCTGAGATCCAGAATTTTTTTTAATATTTTTTTTTTAATTTTCCAGTAGCGTGATCCTCACATAATTTTGCATATGTTTTAGTGTCAGTATTTTTCACCTAACTGCCGCATTTTAATTCGATCAGATCTGTATTCTTCGAGTAATTGGAAAAACAAAATTTCAGATGGCTATAACTCTGAAACCACACGGTGAATGTTACTCATTAACGAACTTAGCCTGCGCATTTGAACTCCAAACCTACTCTGAAAATTTCAACTCTCTAGCTTATTGCGTTCGAGCGTAATCGTGCCTACGGCAGAACGGATGCCTTTTTTCGCATTTGACATTTGGGCAAATTGATAAGCATTCTGTTCACAGAACAGCGCGCCAATAAAGTTTCTAGTACCGGCATCTGTCGGCGAAAACTGTAGTAGAACAATATACTCGTAACATTATTTTGACGACATTTCAGCCGTCAAAGAGTGTGCACAACAACGAACCTGGATCCTTCGCCATTTTGTATAATCCTCGATCAACAAATTATGCTAATGTTACCAATCACTTTCATGTATTCTCAATAGCTCTCGATGTGAAAAAAATCATCTACTCAAGAAACTCCTTATGTTCCAGGAAAACAATGTCAATTATGAACCACGGGATGATCCGGTTCCTCCTGTTCGTCTCAGGATACCTGCTTTTCCTAGCCTTAGGAGCCTGGATTTTTTCCAGCATTGAAAGCCCAGAAGAGACGCAGAAGGTTCGAGAGCTGAGGAATTTGAGAGCTAATTTCTTGAAGAATCACGAATGCGTACAAGGTGAGGTTAAATCCGTCATGTTAGGCACAGATCGGGTGAGTATGAAGTGTGATTTTCAATTGTTTCTGATATAACTCGCAAATCGAAAATACCGTTGGTCAAATCTGAAAGTTGTTGGTGGAATATCTCATATTCCAGCGCTTCCGAGAGCCGAAGGTATCACTTTTGCTTTGGCTTTAAGTAAAGGGTTTTCCAATGAGAGGTATTATTTTGAATAGACCGCTATTTCGGTAGATGTCACTTTAAAAACTGTAATTTTTTGACATTTGACAAGTAGAAACTACGCCATTAATAAAAATGGAACGATACACGCTTCAAGAATGTATTGAAATTATTAAAATTCACTATAAAAATGGTGAAAATTTGGCAGAGACGGTTCGTAAAACTCGAACATTTTTGGGTCGTCGTGAAGCACCTTGTCGGACCCCAATAAAGAAATTGGTGGAAAAATTCGAGCTGTTGGGACAAGTTAGTTCTGTGAAGAATAAAACTCGTGCACGTCGCTCAAGAACAGCCGAGAATATTGCTGCTGTAGCCGAAAGTGTTGAAGAAAACCCAGGTTTGTCCATTCCTCGTCGTTCTTTGGAATTAGGCATTCCACAAACGTCATTACACCGTATTTTGCATAAAGATTTGGGTCTTAAGGCTTATAAAGTTCGGTTAACACGAGAACTCAAGCCAGCCGATCATCAACAACGTCGTGTCTCTGCTGTTTGGGTCGTTGAAATGTATGAAAATGATCCGGAATTCCATCGAAAAATCATCTTGAGTGATGAGGCCCATTTCCACCTCGGTGGCTTCGTCAACAAGCAAAATTGTCGCATCTGGGGCTCGGAAAACCCAAGAGTTATTGTTGAAAAGCCTCACTATCCTCAACGTGTGACTGTTTGGTGCGGTTTATGGTCCGACGGAGTCATTGGACCTTACTTTTTCGAAAATTAGGCTGGAGCAACAGTTACGGTGAATGGATTGCGCTATCGAGAGATGATTAATGATTTTTTATGGCCGGAATTGGATGGTATTGATCTGGACAACGTTTACTTTCAACAAGACGGCGCTACGTGCCACACAAGCAACGAAACCATTGATCTTTTGCGGGCAAAGTTTCCGGACCGTGTTATCTCTCGAAGAGGTGATCACAATTGGCCACCGAGATCTTGTGATTTAACACCTTGCGACTTCTTCCTTTGGGGCCACGTGAAAGAGAAGGTCTACGCCAATAGCCCAGCGTCGATTCAAGACCTCAAAGATGGAATTCGTGAGGCTATCGAGGACATAGGGCAGCCACTTTGCGATTTGGTTATGGAAAATTTCATTAAAAGGATATGGTCCTGTAAGCGTGGTCGTGGTGGTCATTTGCCTGATGTTATTTTCCACTATTAACGGCATAGCTTCTTCTTTATAATGAAATAAACATCCGATCATTTATATGGAAAAATGGCATTTTTCTTTGAATATCAAAATAACACCTCTTATTGCAAAACCCTTTACATATTTATCGCGTCAGCTGATTTAGAATTAGTTGCTTCAAAATGGCGGTGTTCCCCTCCCAATTTATGAACCTATCAATTTACCCAAATGTCTGTAATTTTTCGAATTTTTGTCCGTAATTGGTAATTTTATCCGGCTGTCCAGCTGTGAACACGATTACTCTCGAAAGAAATGAGTGTAAAAGTTGAAATTCGCAGGTTAGAACCGCTTAGTTCGCTAATGGGCAAAATTCCTCTAGTGTTTTTGGAGTTATAGCAATCTGTATTCCGAATAACTCGAAAAATACTAATCCGATCAAATTCAAACTTAGTAATTAGTTGAGATATATCGACACAAAGCGTTATGGAAAATTTCGTAAGGATGGCACCACTAGAACATTTTAAAATAATTGATTAGCTTTCCAAAATATACCGGGTGGCCCACCATAGACGCGGAGCTCGTTTTGAGGGAGTAGGTAAATGGAGGTAATTCGAGTAAATTTTTCTGTGATGTGTGTAGGATGTTCAAAAGCACACGGAAAAAAAAATTGCTTCTAATATATGAATTTCATATACTGACTAACTGAATTTCATATACTCGGCGTGACAGAAGAACTTACATCTAATCTTATCCGACTGCAGCACCTATTCATAACACGCATTCGGATCTTGAAACTAATCTACTTTCATATTATTAGTAACAGTCAGGTCTGAAGGATCTGATGATTTCGACATATGGAACTAGAACCATCGTATACCAATGTAGGATCCCGAGCATATAAAGATGAGAATCTAATCAGATTAACAGTATACCAACGATTTTGAGTACTAGTTAGTCCCGCTTTCGAACCTAGCATTATTGTCATACATTGGTTATATTCCAGTCATATTAGACTTATGATTCAGTTATATGAATTTAGTAATCTCATCATATAAACCTCTGTAATCTTGAATCTTGTAATATAAAACTAGTAACCTCATCATATGAGTCTTCATTTCTCGTTTATCTGGCAGATGGTGATCTATTATTATATTTATACGTATGAGCCCGGAGAACAGAAAAAAAATTATTCGAAAAAGAAGTTTTTTCGAATCATTTTGATCATTTCTTCAAGCACATCCATATGTATCAGATGAGATCAATATCAACCAGATGAACAAGAAATCAAACATCATCAGAATAGATAGAAATTTTATAAACAAACTCAATACAAACAAAAACGATTTTATCCTGGGAAAATTTATTGATCTCTTCACATAATGAAAATAAACATCTAAAATTCTAACATAGAAAATATTCAATAAAAATTAATAACAATTCTTGTGCCAGTCTGTCACATATACATAACACTATAAAATATTATAAATAACATAAAAAATGACTAGCTTTAATACTACAAGAGGTATATATACATTAATTCGGTAATACTGAAGTCAAATAAGGGTTCGTGTTCTAATGAATTTCATTCAAAATGGACTCAAATTTTGATTCCTCAAAAAAGAGTTACTTTCGCCGTCAGTGTCTGTAGATTCGAATATTGGAGTTTGTCCAATACTGGGAGATTCGTACTGAAAAAAAAAGAATTATTAACAGAATGAAAAGAACCATTTGGAGAAAAAATGATGCAAATTGATGATGCAATTTGATGATTCTAATATTAGCATATTTTTGATAGCCTTGAATAAAATTTCATCGGAAAATTCTGGAGTTTTTGAAAAATGTAATCAGTTATACAAATTTGAATCATAATAGGTACTACATAATACTCACACTGGCACTTCCATTTCTTACATGAAGAGCGAGTGCCGTTTGAAATTTAAGGCGAGGACCAATCTTCGGGATCAGTATTTTCAACGTGTCTTGGCTAAGCATTTTAACGGACCCTTGATCAATTCCCTCATCTGCAAGAAAAATGTACAATAGATAAGCAAATAAATCAGGGGCTGATTTTTTTCAAAATGGTTTTATTCCGTCATTATTCTTATGGATGTATGAATCATAATCATCAAGAATCGCATCTAAACGTATGCAAAGTATTTTTGAATTCCCCCATCCCAATGTAAATATGTAATTTGATGTTCGATGTAACATCTCAAATTTAGAAGCTGTTTGAGTAATAATCATCTTCACTTCATAGATTGCAGATGTGAACTGAGATTTTAATTGGATGTGTAATTTCGATTTTTTGGCAATGTTAATGAAGGAAAATTTTAAAACGATCACTGATGATTTTCATTCATAACAAAAACATTTTTCAATACTAGAATTATTTTCTTCATTTTACATTATTTAAAATGATAAAAAATGTATTTTTGACGTTGTTTTTCATAGCTAACCTAAACAAACCTAACCTAACTTGCCCAAATATGTAAAATATATTGAAAACTGGTGAGGGGCGATAAACTGCAAATTAACCTCATATTTTTTATAATTTGAACCTCTACAAACAATGTGAATTAAGTCCCTGTATTCCACGCAAAAATGTCTGTATAATGTTATTGTTTCGGAGAAAGTGGTTATGATTCGTTTTCAATTTAGCCATTATTCCGATTTTCGTTTATAAATCAAACCAAAAGAAGATAGGAAAAAACGTGGATAGTATCATTTCATCAGTTTCTCTAAAAATAAACCAAGGATATGATATTAGATTTCCGCTATCTCTTATAGTTTGAAAGTTGTAACAATGAAACATCAAAAACGTCCCCCTGAACAAAAATAATTTATTCTCAGAGTTGGGTATTAGTGACGTATATGCATACTTAAAAAAAATGAACGATTCTGATGTATACGGACATGAATTCATACCCAAAGAATTAAAGAAAATATTTTCCAGTATCATACACTATCAATCAATAAGCGAATGGCGTGTAGGTACTTACCTATAGAAATCTTAAAATATATTCCAAATTTAAATCCTTCAGGAAGGCTTCCATTCTTGAAATCGCTCACTTAAGTAGGTACCTATAAGTATACATTGTTCTTCGCACAAATATAAAAATAATAAAATATTACTGAATCGCTTCACAAATGGAAATGCCCTACACAACACAACTTCCGCAACCTACTGCAAGTTTGTGAAGATTTAGGCGGTCATTGGGTCATCATCTTCTCTTCTTGAACAACGAATGTTCATTTCGAACAGACGGGATAATTCCATTTATACGACGGGAATACTAGAACCGTGCGAAATTTTATAGTATGGTTGAGAATATAACGCGTATATAATGCTCTATTCGATCGATAAGCTAGAAATCTGTCATTGGACCACGATTTCTAGAAAGATTGATTTTTTGATTCGTATCAGAAAGGGTTTCTAAATCATTAAAACATTATATCGTTAATATAGGAAATTCATGTTACTGGTATATGCTACATGTTCGTACGACGTCGTTCTGGATCATTTTTTTCCGTGCATAATTTAAAATTATTTTCATATATACAGGGTGTTCGAGAACAAAGATATACACCAAAGTTACATTTTATTAAATGTAACACACTCTATTTGACCTAAAAAATGGAATGGAAAGCTCAAATTATGATGAGTTTTTCCAGATCACTTTCTACCTTAGAAGCACCATTTTCGAGAAAATGGCGGAAAATTTAAAATATGCAGTTTTTTGAACAGCAATTAATGAAGAAACCGCTTACGCCAGCGATACAGACAGTATTTTTTCGAGTAGACATATTGGCTAATCCTATAGAGAAAAAAAAAATAACTCTGGAATATACAGAGTGACCATAATTAATTTTCAAACATCAACTACAAATAATGGTCAAAAACTTTCTTATTTCAAATGGCACACCCGGTATTTCTAAATCTCGTTGAACGTAAACATTTTTTTCGAAACTATCTTCATAAGGTTTCCCTACGCCTAACCCTGATAGTGTAATCTCAGCAATTTTCGACCATTATTTATAGTTGATGTTTGAAAATTAATTATGATCACTCTGTATATTCCAGAGTAATTTTTTTTCTGTATAGCAGTAGCCAATATGTCTACTCGAAAAAAATACTATCTGTATTGCTGGCGCAACTGGTTTCTTCATCAATTGCTATTAAAAAAAAAATTGGTTCAAGCACTGACGTGAAGTCAGAAGATTTTGCACGTATGTTCTATTGTCCATTCTTCTGTATTGGACACCCTTAATCGAATTTACCATGGTAAATTATGTTGTCCATTCTCCTGTATTGGACACACTTGGGAAATTAAGAGTGTCCAATACAGGAGAATGGACAACATAATTTACCATGGTAAATTCGATTAAGTGTGTCCAATACAGAAGAATGGACAATAGAACATACGCGCAAAAGCTTCTGACTTCACGTCAGTGCCTGAACCAATTTTTTTTTCGTGTTTTTTTTGGAATTTTCTAGGGGTACGGTTCTTAAAAATTTTTTTTTCGTGATTTTTTTCAAATTTTCTAGGGGTACGGTTCTTACAAAATTTTATTCACTTAGAATATCAACTCGACTGGTTTCTATTCTTACGTCATTGTTTATTCCAGCACCTCCATAATGTTATCAAGTTAATAGGGTTTCCATGCAGGATATTTCCCTGAGGAATGTTAAGTTACAAGTCGTAAACAGCTCAACTAACTTTTGATAATTAAATTCGACGTTACTGGCACGAAGTTGAACACCATCCTCCACGCGTATTCCTGCATAAATATTTTCTTTATAGATTTGGATTATTATACACGAATAATAAAATGAATTGCCTCATAAAAAGTGAAGAAAATTCACAATCGATTCCTTCAACACACACAAATTCTTTAGAATTGTTTATAATGAATACTTGGTTGTTATATTCGACGGTACATGAGCGAGGGAGCTTTGGCTTCAACAAAACGGCGCAACATATCACGTGACGCTCGCGACATTCAATTCATACAAGTAAACATCAGATAAACTAATACTAGGTCTTAAGATCGTCTGGCAAAACATATTCGCGTCTTTGTAACGCTTGTTCCTCAGAACAAGTTCCTATCAATCTGCCAGGATGTCTGCAATTTGCGAATTTTTGCCTGAAAATGGTCTCAAACGTTTTGGTTCGACTCACAAATAAAAAATAAAAAATAATTTTTTTTTACATAACAAATTCCCAATTTAATTTTTTTCAATAAGCAGTTTTACCATAAGAATCCAATGATATCATTTTTAACTCTAAGAAGCTAATACTTTCGGAGATATGATTTTTCAAAATTTCAATAAAAAATCGTATTTTTACGTTTTCACAGAATTATATAATTATTCTATGTATGAATTGTCATAATGTAAACTTATTTTCCTGAGACATGACATTGTCTAATTCCTTGCTAATAGTTGGTTCGAGAAACGTCAAAATCGACTTAGAGAGACAAGGGTAAAAAACCGTCAAATAAACCCCCATGTGGCGATTTTATGTCGAAAAGTGAAAATTGGGAATATATATCCCAGGTAAGTACCGACGTTTTATTATAATACCGGAGATCGACAAGATCGTATGAGGAGCCCGATAGCCGTTTCGTCTAGTCAGTCGGGTTTTCGGTTTCGGAACAAGAGAAGGCGGGCTCAAATCCCGGAAAGGGAATTACAATTTTTGGCGCTCTAGTTCCTCAGAACTGAGTGCTTATCAATTTGTCCAAATGTCTGTAATTTTTATTTAAGATGCAGTTTCACCATTAAAATCCATCGATATCATTTTCAACTCCAACAAGCTAATACTTTCGGAGATATGATTTTTCTAAATTTCAATAATGAATCGTACGTACTTCTATGTTTTCAAAGAATGCTATAATTATTCTATCTAAGCTTTATTATATGATCTGTGTTCATACTCGTACATTTCATCCTGTTCTATAAGAAAGAGTCAAATTCATTTCAGCTATTTTAATTTGATTTCTTCCATGGTGCAGTTCTCATTCTCAGATTGCTCATTTAATTCTGAACAATAAACTATTATTTGAATTGAATTTCCTTTATGATGCAGTTCTATCATAAGAATACATTAATATAATTCCCAACTCTGAAACCAATACTTTCGGAGATATAATTTGTCTGTTCGAACTAGAGCGCCAGAAAGCTCCTGTCCACAGGGCTTGAATCCATCTTTAAACTTGAAATATGACGTCTACGCTCATTTGTCACGACTTGGAACCAAAATGTTCCCTGTTATCTTAGATATTCAACTAGAGATGCTCCAAATATCACTGAAATTAGCTGAGACAACATTAGCTCCATTAAAGTTCCTAATCTGTTCGGTTCCCCTCATTTGAAATATTGTCATAACTTCGCGAGAACTTGGAAAATCAAGAATTCAAAATGTCACACTTTTATCGCCTCGCTAACGAATCCCAGACTTAATTATCTCGAAAAGTTTTCTTGAAGGACGCATATTTTTACGTCAATCTTATCAGCAATGCAGAATTCCGTCTTTATCGCTCCGTTTTTAATCGAAAATATAGGTTCTTTCAACTCCCGCGATGTGGGGCAAGATACTACTTAGAAATGATATGAAACTCCGTGTGACCCCTACAAAGAAGTTGACATTAACAGCAGTGTGGGTGAAAGGGACGTTTGGAACATTATTTCCAATTGTTATGTCTGGATAATGAAGCGAAGAAATCAAATTTTTGGCGCTCTAGTTCCTCGGAACTGAGTGCTTATCAATTTGCCCAAATGTCTGTAATTTTCGAATTTTTCGATGAAAATGATCTTAAACGATTTGGTTCGACTCACTGATCAAGAATCCGTGGTCGAAATTCATTCTGTCCGGCCGGTCCGGCCGAGAAAGCAAGAGCAGACGCGTTTCTGGCTTCTTGGCCTTCATCAGTACTCTGTAGCTTCGCAACAAATTCAACTAAACTGACCCGGGTTAAGCCTCTCAGAGCTGGCTTGGTCGATCATACCTAATCGCCCACGCCACCTAAGAGACAAACCACGGAAATCAGCCTTTCCCCCACCAGTGAATATTTGAAGCGTGAAATCATATGCCACCATTCACTCGATATTAATCGAGAAACGAGTCCCGCAGAGCTCAGACAGTATCTTCCCCTGACCCGGCTTAACCCGGGTCAGTTTAGTTCAATTTGTTGAGAAGCTACAGAGTACTGATGAAGGCCAAGGAGCCAGAAACGCGTCTGCTCTTGCTTTCTCGGCAAATCAATGAACCCCCTGGGGTCTATTTGACTTGTGAAATATATGCTTAAGTATATTAATTATACGAAGCCATTTATGAAGGACCCTATTGGCTCTGGACTTGTTGATTTATTAACAACGGAATCGCCATTTTTCATTATTATTATGACCCTATTTTTAATAAATAAATAATAATAGAAACATTTTGTATATACTGTCCATAAGGAACGAGGTAACTACTCAATTTTTACCCGACACTGGTGTTAATCTGAACTACACTGCAGGGGTCAAGCACTTCATATCTTATTCGTTTGCCCCAAATTGTAGGAGGTGAAAGAATCAATGTTTTTGCTCGAGAAACGATAGATAAGGGGGGCCTCATATGTGCTACAATCTTTGATCTCGCGAGACCATTAGATAAAGTGGACTTTCAACACATTGAAGGAAATAAAAAAATATATCGAAGCACTGACGCGATGTCTGGAGCTCCAAAAGTATATTCTAAAGGGTATTCCAATAAGAGGTGTTATTTTGAATAGCCCGCTATTTCGGTAGATGTCACTTTTGAAGCTGTCATTTTTTGACATTTTACAAGTAGAAACTACACCATTAATAAAAATGGAACGATACACGCTTCAAGAACGCATTGAAATTATTAAAATTCCCTATAAAAATGGTGAGAATTTGGCAGAGACGGTTCGTAAAACTCGAACATTTTTGGGTCGACGTGAAGCACCTTGTCGGACCGCAATAAAGAAATTGGTGGAAAAACTCAAGTTAGTTATGTGAAGAATAAAACCCGTGCACGTCGCTCAAGAACAGCCGAGAATATTGCTGCTGTAGTTGAAGAAAACCCAAGTTTGTCCATTTTTGGGTCGTCGTGAAGCACCGCAATAAAGAAATTGGTGGAAAAATTCGAGCTGTTGGGAAAAGTTAGTTATGTGAAGAATAAGACTCGTGCACGTCGCTCAAGAACAGCCGAGAATATTGCTGCTGTAGCCGAAAGTGTTGAAGAAAACCCAGGTTTGTCTATTCCTCGTCGTTCTTTGGAATTAGACATTCCACAAACGTCATTACACCGTATTTTGCACAAAGATTTGGGTCTTAAGGCTTATAAAGTTCAGTCAACACAAGAACTCAAGCCAGCCGATCATCAACAGCGTCGTGTCTTTGCTGATTGGGTCGTTGAAATGCATGAAAATCATCCGGAATTCCATCGAAAAATCATCTTGAGTGATGAGGCCCATTTCCACCTCGGTGGCTTCGTCAACAAGCAAAATTGTCGCATCTGGGGCTCGGAAAACCCAAGAGTTATTGTTGAAAAGCCTCTCTATCCTCAACGTGTGACTGTTTGGTGCGTTTTATGGTCCGGCGGAGTCATTGGACCTTACTTTTTCGAAAATGAGGCTGGAGCAACAGTTACGGTGAATGGATTGCGCTATCGAGAGATGATTAATAATTTTTTATGCCCGGAATTGGATGGTATTGATCTGGACAACGTTTACTTTCAACAAGACGAAGCTACGTGCCACACAAGCAACGAAACCATTGATCTTTTGCGGGAAAAGTTTCCGGACCGTGTTAACTCTCGAAGAGGTGATCACAATTGGCCACCGAGATCTTGTGATTTAACACCTTGCGACTTGTTCCTTTGGGGCCACGTGAAAGAGAAGGTCTACGCCAATAGCCCAGCGTCGATTCAAGACCTCAAAGATGGAATTCGTGAGGCTATCGAGGACATAGGGCAGCCACTTTGCGATTTGGTTATGGAAAATTTCATTAAAAGGATATGGTCCTGTAAGCGTGGTCGTGGTGGTCATTTGCCTGATGTTATTTTCCACTATTAACGGCATAGCTTCTTCTTTATAATGAAATAAACATCCGATCAATTATATTGAAAAATGGCATTTTCTTTGAATATCAAAACAACACCTTTTATTGGAAAACCCTTTATTTTGAGTTCACTGTAGACTTATTATGAACACTATAAAAGTAAAACTACACCTTTATCCACTACAGTTTTTGTCGTCTGGCATATGTTTCGGAAACAAATTTTCCATCTTCAAAGACGAAGCGTTAGGTTTGGTTAGGTTAGTAACGCTTCGTCTTTGAAAATGGAAACCTTGTTTCCGAAACATATATCAGACGACAAAAAGTGTAGTGGATAAGAGAGTAGTTACTTTTATAGTGTTAGAGCTCCAAATGTTATATATCCTACCTTCAATTTGAGAAATTATATCAATTTTTAAGGTGGGTTTATACAGCGACTAAAAAAATCTAAATAATATTAATATAAATAATTAAAATGAATTGAGTTGAGTGTGCACATTTCCATGAGAACGTTCATACACGAACTCAGATACAAATAAATTCTTTGGAAGGCACTGTGACCTTTAATATTTTGTTTTCAAATTTCTTATTTGAGTTTTGTGATTTTTATGTATTTCCCTAATATCTTCGTCACCATCTACAGCTCGCCTTTCAGTTCCAGAGTTCTTCAAGAATTGTCACATTGACAATTGTGACAATTCTTGAATTTCACAAAATAACTATCAACAAAATAATTCTAAAGATTTTCATTAAGCGTCTGACGAAGGAGTCTGATATAGACTCCGAAACGTTACGATATAGTTGTTTCTTCGTTGATGTTGTTTCGTTGTTGTTTGTTAGGCAACATTGTTCAATTGATTGCTTCTGACAAATATCTTGTGTTTCTTACGCAGAAGCAAATCACAAAATAATTAATTTTTATTTTATAGATATTTTTCAGAGTTTGCGAGTGAAAACCCAGAAAAAAACCTTTCAATAATGAGTATACCTCCCACAGTATCCTTTAATGATTACTTACTCCCATATTAGCTAAGACTCGATAACATGGGAGTTCAGAGCTTTAATAGATGCTTGACTGTCAGAATGGACTGCTATATCACACATCTGAGACTTTCTGAGTTCATTTCCACCCATCTATTGATTGCAAGTATTTCTGCCAGAAATATGCTCGAATAGGAGTGTAGCGAAGTGAGCATTTGGTGCCTGGCCATATACTCCAGCGCCAGCTCTTATATTGGTTTTTGAACCGTCTGTGTACCATTTATAGTACATTGTTTACCGGGTAGGAAAAGCTTAACATTCCTGGACGACTGTGAAGATTGCTAAGTCGAGGCGCAAGCCGAGACTTAGCAACACAGAGTCCAGGAATGTGGCTTTTCCTACGAGGTAAACATACTATTTTTCCGCAAATCGTTTAAAATTCGACAGATATTGATTGATTTAAAAAAAAACGCGATAATTTTATTCCCAAATAAATGGTGCTTTGAAATTCCTAATAAAATTACTTGGGTTACTATGGAAACGTATTGAGGTTGAATTGTCAAACTTGACGCTTATAAATTTAATTGCTGGTGTTCTCGAAAGTAAAATGATAAGTGATGATGAAATTTCCATTCCTGGGACTCCTCCAGAGCTGGTTGAGGCAGTGAATACTGCTTCATTAGAATTATTGCCAAAGAAATCAAGAGAAAAGTACGAAAATGCATACAGACGTTTTATGGATTATCGCATGAGTAAAAATACGAGTTCTTTCATAGAAAATGTTGTAATGGCATACTTCCTAGACCTTTGTTTAAAGATGAAATCTTCAACATTATGGGCCAATTATTCAATGCTGAAGTCAACCCTTGCACTTAAACACAATGTAGATATATCTACATACTCAAAACTTCGTTCTTTATTGAAACGGCAAGCTCAAGGTTATAGGGCAGAGAAATCTAAGATTTTAACGAAGGTAGAAATTGAAAAATTTATCCAGGAGGCTCCAGATAAAAAAAATTTAATGATTAAGGTAATTTACAAGGTTTTAATTTCTATTTAGATTATAGCTTCATTTATTTTTTAGGTGGCTGTAATATTTGGTATTTCTGGGGCCTGTAGAATGGATGAGTTAGTCCGAATGACTGTACACGATATAGAAGACTTAGAATCTAAGCTTTTAATCAGCATACCTGATTCGAAAACCAACAAACCAAGATCATTTGTAATTAATCAGATCTACTTGAATGTTTATCGAAAGTATGTTTCGTTAAGACCAGAAAATATGAACAGTGACCGATTTTTCTTTAAATATCAAAGCGGAAAGGGTTGTGGACAAGTGGTAGGAATTCATCAATTTAGAAAAATGCCCAAAATAGTTGCTACTTATTTGAACTTGGTAAATCCGACAGAATATACTGGTCACTGCTTTCGTCGGTCTTCTGCAACAATATTGGTTGACTCTGGTGCCGACATAACTAGTTTAAAGAGGCATGGCGGATGGAAGTCATCAAACGTTGCTGAAGGATATATCGAAGAATCGCTTAACAATAAGGTTGAGGTGGCAAATAAAATTTTCACAGTACAAAATATTCAACAAAATGACCCTTCCACCCTGCATGTTGTCCAAAATGTTTCTCATAGTTCTAAGAGTGTTCCTCCAATGTTCAATAATTGTACTAACTGTCAAATTACTGTAAATATAACAAATTGATCTTAAAAATGTATTCAGCAATGACTTGATGTTTTCAAAATATAAATTAATTCCTTATAAGCAATGTGTTTTCTATCATTTATGTAGAACACTAACAACTGTACGGAAATATCATTTCCTTACAGTAAGGAAGTCCTGACTTTTTCTTCAAGAAATTTTGACAGGAATGTCAAAATTTCCTGGCGATTTGCGGAAAAAGATTTTTTTTAAGAGCTTGGGTGGTGCATTCCCCATACCAGTTTTTCTTCCTACCTAGCATCGTATTGAAGTTCTTTTCGATTCTTAATTTCCTAATCTGGCACCCCCAAGCAGCATGTGGTCATTCATGAATTACGAAAGATGCTCTATCAGTTCATTCGTGAAACATCGGAGCTGAATAACAACACACCTAGTCCCAGATAGAAATCACACATTTCTGATGACAATTGATTGATATGAGCATAGAAACGAACTCAGAGGTCTCTACTGGGACAAATGCAGCATTCGGAACCGACCAGTCGTCCATCAATCTTGCGATTAACCGTTCATATCGTGACAGTTAAACCAACCAACAAAAACATGATTTCAGCGTGCAATACTACATTTTTCAGAACGAGAATGATTCGCGAACGCATGCATTGAAATTTCGGTTTGGAAATCGTAACGACTTGCGATAGTGATGCAATTAATATTAATGGTTGTTTAATAATTAGACTGATAAAGCAGCTATTCAATATGGAGATAGTGAAATGTTGTATAATGAATATGTCTGTTACTACCGGCGATAAGAAGTGCCGTGAGTAAGGAATGGATAACACCAGACAGAGAGTCATTCGTACTCGAAATTTTCTACAATTAGAGGCATTAGAGCTATACAGTATGCATCACTCGTATTTTTTAAGGGACGGGGTTCGCAAAGAGGAGGGGGAGTACCTAAAGGCTGGCCTATAGTACTGATCGAATTGAAACATAGTAAATAGTCGTAGAATGCCGACACAAAGATATAGTCGAGGAGTTTCACCTTCCTCCCAACAGAATCTGCACTCGTCAGTTTCTGCTAGCCCTGATCTCATCATATGCTTCCTAAGGCCGCAGTATTCTGTGAGGAGGTGCAGCGTGTTCTTACTGAGGTCCAAGTATTTCTTGGATCTGACAGTATCAAAGTTCCTGAGGAATTTCTTGGAGTGATACATTCCGGGAGATCTCCAGAAAATACCACTTTCAGTTTCTTCTTTCATCCGGAATTCACATTTGTAGGTGTGTCTACCAACCCCACAGTATGGTTCCGGGCCAATAAAGGAGGTTTGTGCTCCTTTCTTGGCCTCCTCATTTCCTTTGATTCCCGCGGACCAGGAACCCAGACCAAGGAGGCCCTGTTGTTCTTGCCTGCTTCATTTAGTTGTCTTCGGTACTTCCATATTAATGCTTCAAAAATATTAACAGAATTTATTAATGGAGCCTGACAAATAAATTGTATTTCAACGTTGGAAAGTGTTCGACAAAGAATGCGAATACAAGAATAAAAGACCCTGTTTTGTTTGAATATATGATCAGTGATGAAGTTCTGACACGCTGTAATAAAGTGAATGACCTTGGTATTACCTATGACAGCAACTTTTCTTTTTCCCACCACATCACAAATATGTTAAAGTCCGCCAATCGGTTGCTGGGATTCATAATCAGACAATCTACAAGCCTCACCCATGTTGACTCCTTAAGGATTCTTTACTACAGTTCAATGCGACCTAAACTGGAATTTGGTGTACATAATTGGTTTCCTGGATACTACACTAAATTGGTGCAGTTGGAAAAAATACAGAACAAATTTTTAAGATACATTTACTTTAAAAAATATAATAAAAGAGCCGACTATAGAACTGTAAGAACACACCAACTGAGGAAGGAATTTAAACTATTATCGTTAGAGAATAGACGAACTCTCATAGTATTAACTTTTTTGCATAAATTGATCAACAACAAAGTGAACTCACCGGAAATGTTCAGTGTTCCTCTTATGTTCACTACGAGTCATCCACTTGTGGCCATGTTGCGATTGGCAAATGAATTCAATGCCTTGATAGAACTTGATTGGACAGGTTCGCAAAGCACATTTCGCACATTGATTTTACATCACCTCATACTGTGCAATTCAACCCCAAGTATGTGTATACTCGTATATGTGTATAGGTTGATATGCACCTAATATCTTCTTAAGGTTTACTTTAAAATTTAATTGTTATTACTTTTATCCTTGTAATGAGACTTCCGTGGTATGTTAGGATATAAATAAATAAATTAGCTTGGACTCGATAACATGGGACCTCGGAGCTTTAATAGCAGCTTGACTGTCAGAGTGGATTGCTATATCACATCTCTGATAGTTTCTTCCTAGGTTCATTTCCACGCATCTTTCTATTGCAAGTACTTCTGCCTGAAAGATGCTCGGATAGGAGCTAGCGATAGTGAGCATGTGGTGCCTGGTCCATATACTCCAGCGCCAGCTCTTGTTGTGGTTTTTGAACCGTCTGTGTATCATTTAATGGCATTCTTCTTAAGAATTTGGGTAGTGGATTCCCTGTCCCAATCTTTTTACTATAGATAATACTGTCCCCATTGGTCAAACAACCCAATGTTCTAAGCAGGATTTGAACCATCGCCATTTTAGTACAGCCTTCAGTCCAGTAGTTCGGTATCTATATTTTGATATCCAACGACATTTTCATCATAAATACTTTCTAATACCTAATTTATTTGTGTAAATGGTGATTTTATATAAGCTTGGCTGGGTGTATAGTTTACTCTGACCAACTAAGATTAAAGAAATGAGTACATTGACATGGCTAGTCGTTCCCATGGAATATAGACCGAAAATAAAGTTTCTACAAGCAAACATGTCATATCAGGTGAACTGTAGATAAAATTCGAAGAGATGTTATTGTTTGACTTATATCATCGGCATTTTAAAGTCTATTTGTGAGTCATACAGTGTCATTTGTTTATTCCAAGGGCTAATGATCAAGAAATGAACTTTAATAACGTTATTTCGATTATCTGTCACTTTGAAAGAAAACACTTCGGACACTATCAGGAAAAGATTCTTGAAAAGCACAAACTTTTCGGTGTGATACTCATCTGAAATTTGGTCGTTCTTTCTTAACAACTCAAAATATAGTGGATTTTCTAATGGATGCGATAAAAAATTTGTCACATTAGGATAGGGGCTTTTTTTAAAAAATATGAAAAAAATTTCGCCCGGGAATGAGTAGTTTGCTACAGAAGGGTTCGGGGAAGTAATATAATAGGAAATTTAATGGACATTCATTGGTTTTTGAAATTTGGATAGCTAACCAGGAGTAGGTGTGTTGTCACTGAACTCCTGCTTAACGGCTAGACCGATTTTAATGAAATTTTGTGTGTGTATTCGAGTGGTATCCCGGATGGTTTAGATTCACAACTAAGCCCGATAGGTGGCGTCGCAGTAGAGTTCTAGGATTTTTTTGTCATCCCACGACTGACCAGAGAGTTAAATGGAATAATCTGGTCAGTCCTTAGTATATACCGGGTGGCCCACCACAGACGCGGAGCTCGTTTTGAGGCAGTAAATGAAGATATTTTGAGAATATTTTGTTGTGATGCGTGAAGGGTGTTGAAAAGCACAATTTAAAATTATTTTCATGTATACAGGGTGTTCGAAAACAAAGATATAGACCAAAGTTACTTTTTTTTAAATGTAACACCCTGTGTTTGACCTAAAAAATGGAATGGCAAGCTCAAATTATGATGGGTTTCTTCAGATCACTTCATACCTTAGAAGCACCGTTTACGGTGAAAAATTGAAAATATGGAGTTTTCTTAAATAGCAATTATTGAAGAAACCAGTTACGCCAGCAATACAGACAATATTTGGCTAATCCTATACAAAAAAAATTCCTTTGGAATATACAGAGTGATCATAATTAATATTCAAACATCAACTATAAATAATGGTGGAAAATTGCTGAGAAACTATCAGGTTAAGGTGTAGGAAAACCTTATGAAGATAGTTTCGAAATAAATTTTTACGTTCAACGAGATATAGAAATACCGGGTGTGCCATTTGTTGTACCATTATTTGTTGATATTGTGATATTTGAGATATTGTAAATTATGATCACTCTGTATATTCCAGAGTTATTTTTTCTTTCTGTATAGGAGTAGCCAATGTGTCTACTCGAAAAAATACTGTCTGTATCGCTGGCATAACTGGTTTCTTCATTAATTGCTATTTAAATAAACTCCATATTTTAAATTTTCTTAATTTTCTCGTAAATGGTGCTTCTGAGGTATAAAGTGATCTGAAGAAACTCATCATAATTTGAGCTTGTCATTCTATTTTTCAGGTCAAAATGCAGGGTGTTACATTTAAATAAATGTAACTTTGGTTTATATCTTTGTTTTCGAACATCCTGTATATATGAAAATAATTTGAAATTGTGCTTTCGAACACCCTACACACATCACAAAAGAATATTCTCAAAATATCTTCATTTACTCCCTCAAAACGAGCTCCGCGTCTGAGGTGGGCCACCTGGATTAATTAAAAATCCTAGTACTCAACTGCAACGCCACCTATCAGGCCCATTGATTCCTCCTAAACACCTGAACCAATTTTAATGAAATTTTGCTAATGTTCAGATAGGACAAAGTCTGTTGGGTCTGCCAGTAGGTAGGTATATCTACCAATCTACGATAAATATTCACGAGCTGCACTAGAATATTCTACTATTCGAATAAAATGCCAAACGACTATTCGAATACTTATAAAGGGGCCGCCATCTAACGTTTTTTTTTTAACTAGTGTTTATTTCGTGAATGGTAACACTTAGCTCATGTCTGATTTGACAGATAATTAGTTTTATCCTTCCGCTGAACGAATATGGTTGTGTATACGCTTGAACAACGCTGGGAAATATTGCGACATTACTTTCAAAATCATGGTAATGTTGCAGAATGTGTGCGAAAATTGCGTACGGATTTTGGAAGAAGAGAAGCACCGTCAGCTCCATATGTTCGTTATCTTGTGAAAAAATGGGTTCAAGCCCTGTGGACAGGAGCTTTCTGGCGCTCTAGTTCAAACAGACAAATTATATCTCCGAAAGTATCGGTTTCTCAGAGTTGGGAATTATATCAATGTATTCATATGATAGAACTGCATCCTAAAGGAAATTCAATTCAAATAATAGTTTATTTATCAAGATTAAATGAGCAATCATGAGAATGAGAAAAGCACCATGGAAGAAATCAAATTAAATCTGGCCAATTTTGCCCAATAACGAACTTAACCGAGATATTCATCTCCCTAAACTACTCTGAAAATTTCAACTACCTACCTCATTCCGTTCGAGAGTTATATCTATGTCTATGGATGAAAAGCAGTCTCACTACTCTCAGATCTCTTACTTCATGTTCAGTTCCGAAATGTAAGAATTTTCTGAGAAAAACTAATTTCGGAGCAAACAACTGAGATTTTTCTCACTTCGCTCACAATTCTTCGATTGATTAGATAATCTGTCAGGAACATCATTTGACATTATGACAATTCATATTCATACATAGAATAATATCATTCTGTGAACGTTGAAATACGGAGTATTATTGAAATTTTGAAAAATCATATCTCCGAAAGTATTAGCTTGTTAGAGTTAAAAATGATATGAATGGATTCTTATGATAAAACCTCTTATTAAAAAAAATTTAATTTGGAATTTGTTTCGTAAAAAAAAAATTTTTTTTTTGTTACTCCGAAACCATCTGTCCGATTTTGCCCAATAACGAACTTAGCCGAGATATTTATCCCCCAAACCTACTCTGAAAATTTCAACTCTCTAGCTCATTCCGTTCGAGAGTTATCGTGCCTACGGCCGGCCGGACCGGCCGGACCGGCCGGCCGGACCGGCCGGACAGAATGAATTTCGACCACGGATTCTTGATCAGTGAGTCGAACCAAGTCGTTTAAGACCATTTTCATCGAAATATTCGAAAATTACAGACATTTGGGCAAATTGATAAGCACTCAGTTCCGAGGAACTAGAGCGCCAAAAATGGGTTCAAGCCCTGTGGACGTGAGCTTTCTGGCGCTCTAGTTCAAACAGACAAATTATATCTCCGAAAGTATCGGTTTCTCAGAGTTGGGAATTATATCAATGTATTCATATGATAGAACTGCATCCTAAAGGAAATTCAATTCAAATAATAGTTTATTTATCAAGATTAAATGAGCAATCATGAGAATGAGAAAAGCACCATGGAAGAAATCAAATTAAATCTGGCCAATTTTGCCCAATAACGAACTTAACCGAGATATTCATCTCCCTAAACTACTCTGAAAATTTCAACTACCTACCTCATTCCGTTCGAGAGTTATATCTATGTCTATGGATGAAAAGCAGTCTCACTACTCTCAGATCTCTTACTTCATGTTCAGTTCCGAAATGTAAGAATTTTCTGAGAAAAACTAATTTCGGAGCAAACAACTGAGATTTTTCTCACTTCGCTCACAATTCTTCGATTGATTAGATAATCTGTCAGGAACATCATTTGACATTATGACTATTCATATTCATACATAGAATAATATCATTCTGTGACAACGTTGAAATACGATTTATTATTGAAATTTTAAAAAATCATATCTCCGAAAGTATTAGCTTGTTAGAGTTAAAAATGATATGAATGGATTCTTATGATAAATCCTCTCATTAAAAAAAATTTAATTTGGAATTTGTTTCGTAAAAAAAAAAATTTTTTTTTGTTACTCCGAAACCATCTGTCCGATTTTGCCCAATAACGAACTTAGCCGAGATATTTATCCCCCAAACCTACTCTGAAAATTTCAACTCTCTAGCTCATTCCGTTCGAGAGTTATCGTGCCTACGGCCGGCCGGACCGGCCGGACCGGCCGGACAGAATGAATTTCGACCACGAATTCTTGATCAGTGAGTCGAACCAAATCGTTTAAGACCATTTTCATCGAAATATTCGAAAATTACAGACATTTGGGCAAATTGATAAGCACTCAGTTCCGAGGAACTAGAGCGCCAAAAAGAATTCACAATACTTCCAACAATATAGATCCAATCAAGTTTAAATGTAGAACTTGGATGTAAAATAAGGTTGTGATGTCTTATTACTACAATGGTACCTACATTAATCAATGGTGAATGGATTTACTCTGTAAAATGCCTGTAAAATGAATATCTGGCGAAATATCTTGATATTCAGATTCTAGAATCTTCTCTGAAAGCAAACATCAGAGGTGCTATAAATAGATTCATATTATTGAAAGGTTTTTTTTTTCTGGGTATTCTCTCCCAAACTATGAAACATAGCTATAAAATAAAAATTAATTATTTTGTGATTTGCTTCTGCGTAAGAAACACAAGATATTTGTCAGAAGCAATCAATCGAACAATGTTGCCTAACAAACAACAACGAAACAACATCAACGAAGAAACAACTATATCGTAACGTTTCGGAGTCTATACCAGACTCCTTCGTCAGACGCTTAATGAAAATCTTTAGAATTATTTTGTTGATAGTTATTCTGAAATACGAGAATTGTCACATTGACAGTATTTGAAAATCATAGCTAACATAGTTTTACTTTGCATAGAAATTTCCAAGTTCCAACTCCTTTTTCAATAAATTTAGCCAAATATGGTCAATACCAATTGAGCAATTTGCAAAATTGCATTCTCTGTTCAATAAAATACAAGTTGACTCCTTAAGTTTCTTTTTAATATAATCAGGTTATGTCATTAGAATCTTTGTATTACTCCAATCCATCACGTGATCTCCTTGGATTGTACATACATGTTCTGCTAATTTTGATTTCTGTATGTCTTTATTTCTCAAGTTATTCTTATGCTCTGACTTTCTTACTTCTAGTGGTCTTGATGTTTCTCCTGTGTATAATTTACCACAAGTACAAGGAATATTATATACACAGTTTTTTTATTTTTGTTTTTCATTAATGGGTTTTGTGTTCGTAAATAAAGACCTGAGATCATTTAGTGTTTTGAAGACGGTTCTTATATTGAACTTAGAACCGATTCTTCTGATTTTTCAGGAAGGCCACGAATATAAGGGATCACATTCAACAGATTGGGTTGCTGTTCTTCTTGATTATTCTGTTGTACTTGATTATATGCTTTATTATCATTATTTTTTTTATCCGCTCCAGAGGAAAAACCTTTTATAGGCCCGCCCTGAGTGGGTCCGCTTCTCTCAGGAGTGTGAGACTCCAGATATTGTTGGTTACTCACTAAAAAACCTCTCGCACGTTCCTTGGAGTAGTTCTTCGTCTTGCCCTTACAGCGTCTCTCAACAAAAGAGATGAGCTGCAAGCGGCCTTCACAGTTGATGGAACCTGATGACTGGAAGTGATCCAAGCAACACCGCCCTCTGCATTCTGTGTGCTAAATCCTCGGCCAGAGATTTACAGGCCGGAATCATCTTCAATTCGGTCACGTAGTTCGCTCTCATTCCGCCTAGGCATCCTATGATTAGTATGACCATCCTAACATTATGCCTTGGATACATGATCCCTAGTTCAAACATTAAATCCTTGTATTTCTCCCTATTCTGTTCTTCTTTCATCACCACATTATTTTCTGCGGGGGAGGAAAATTCGACGACAAACAATTCCTTGAGTTCTTTGTCCAGCAGCATTGTGTATATCTGGCTTTATGGCGTGGATCTGCCGAGTTGTTGGAATCGTATAATTCCAGTAGATGCGAGCCCTGCTATTTTTAACAACTGCTTCAATCTCCAGAGGCACATATGGTAGAACTGGTTCCTTGTCTATACCATAAACCTCTCTCAGATGGAAGTAGAGAATTCGGAGTGCCGCATTGTGTCTTTCCACATATCCTGATGGAGCATGGACTCTGCAAGCAGACAGAATGTGCATAATAGTTTCTTGCTGGCTGTGGCATGCTCTGCACGTTGTGGGGGTGTCCACTTTCATGATGTTCTTTTTATACCATCTGGTATTTATCACCCCATCTTGACAAGCCATAAGAAATCCCTCGGTTTCCGAATTAAGCCCAGCTGACTTCAAAAAGGCGAAGGATAGTTCTTCCGACAGGCCCTGATCTTTCAAACTCCTGAAGTATATGGAGTGCAGGTGTTTACTCATGGGATCTTTGAGTAGTGTCTTCAGCTGTGCCTGTCTTATCTCTCTGCCAACTCTTCTTTGGTCTGTTGGCGAGATAGGTGTTCCTGCTAGCTCATGATCGATTGATATGCCGATTATACAGAGCTTCTCCAAAGCTCTCTGACCAGCCCTAAATAGGAAAGCTCCTTGGTTCCTGTATCATGCCGAGCCACCATTTTCAGAAGCGGGTCTTCGCTTCTCAATATCCTTATTGCCATTTCCAACGTTTGTTGACGGTGTTGGTATTCCAAACTTTGCAAACCTCTGCCTCCCTGCGTTCGTGGAAGGTATATCCTTTGATTCGAGCAGTTGGGATGCAGGCTACGAATCATGTTCATCACTTTACGAGTGGTTCTGTCTAGCTCGAGAATTTCATTCACTGTCCAGTTAACTATCCCGAATGAGTAGGTGATTATCGGTACTGCCAAGCTGTTCGTAGCAGATACTTTATTTTTCCCGGACAGCTGTGATTTCCATATATTTCGGATCTTCTTTTTGTAGCTAGCTGTTAAGGCATCCTAGATTTGGGTTGTCTCCAGTGCACCTCGTTGTTTCATCCCAAAGAATTTGTATGTTTCTTCCTTTTGGAGGTGTCGAATGCTTATTCCCCCTTCTAGGTCGATGTCTTCTCCTGTTTCTTCAGTTCTTCCTCTGCTTAGATGAAAATCAGCACATTTGTCCAAACCGAATGACATTCCTATTGCTGAGGTGTATTCGGCAACGATATTCAGTAGTTGTCGTAGTGCTGCCTTTGAAGAAGTGTACAGTTTCAAGTCGTCCATGGTGAGGAGATGTGAGATCAGATGTTCTCTTCTGTCTGGTAGCCTGGCTTTGTACCCTATTCTGCTTGCCCTCAACTCAGTTGTTAATGGTAGAAGTGTTATGCAGAAAAATAACGGGCTTAGCGAATCTCCTTGAAATACGCCTCGCCTGTATCTCACCCATCCGGTATAAGTGGTCCGACCTTCATATCGAACGGCAAACTTAGTCCTCCATACCGCCATGATGTTTTCCCATCGCATGGACGATATTAGGGAGGACTTTGAGCATCTCTAGCAGCTGAATTATCAAGCTGTGCGCTGATGTGTCAAATGCTTTCGCATAATCCAACCATGATGTATGTAGGTCGCATCTTGACAAATGCTCTTGTCTATAAGTAGGTTGTCCTTCCACCCCTGTACTCCTTTCCTCGCTCCTTTTTGTTAGTGGATTTGATTCCACACTGGTCCAATTGACTCCAGAATCCGATGTTGAAGCACACTTTGAGAATTGTATACAGTGTGTTGAGACATGTGATTGGACGATAGTTGTTTGGCTGTCCTAGATCACCTGATTTCGGTATCAGCACAGTTCTGCCCTCTACCAACCATGAAGGAATTATCTCATGATGTATTACTATCTCACTGAATAATTTAGCTAGGTGATGGTGAGTAGCTAGAAGGTTCTTCCACCAGTAGTTCTGAACGCCATCAAGTCCAGGTGCCTTGAAATCCTGCTTGTTCTTCAAGGCATTTCTAATCTCTTCGGTTGTTATGTCAGTCAGCTCTTTGGTCTGTTGCAGATTATGATCATATAATATCTGCAATTTGTGAAGTGCTGGAGTATCCCTAGTCTCCGTTGGTCGCTCGTACAAATTTTTCCAGTAATGTTCGACTTTCTCTGGTGATGGTGTGTTTTTACCTCTACTTGTTTTGGTCGAAATAACTTCGAAGGTTCTGCGGTGAAGGTGTTGTTGTCTTCTATCTACTTTTGCCTCTTGATAAGCTTCTTCCTTGCCGCCGCAAGTGCTCTGATTTTATCGACAGCTTTCTGCTTCAATAGATTTATGGTGGGCAGGCTCATCGTAGGATGCAACGCACGCAGCTCACCCATCATGTCCTCTATTTTCTTGCTTGGCTTCAGTTGTCCTTTCATAACATCTACGATACATTGATACCAAGATGCTTGCTGCCTAACGGTTCTTATCTTCTTGTCAAGCTTAATCAATCTTGTCTTATGTTTGTCCTCCTTTGTTGTTGTTCTTCCTAGTGGACACAGAAGTGAAGAAGCTGCTCTCACTGCAGCTACGACATCTTCTAGCGAACAGTCCACCTTTAGGTGATCGTCGACTATAATATTCATCGCGGCTAGATCTTCAGCCGGGAGTCTCGATTTCAGCCTTGTGGTCCTTAAGTTAGGATTCCCTACTGCAGTCTCAATTGCTTCTCTTCTATTGACGAATAGCTCTGGAACATCTCTCACCTGCTCCATGTCCGGTGCTGCGACTCCTTCACATAGCAACCCAGGCATAAAAGATTGGATGTTTGCGGCATCTCTCACTAGCCTCTCATCCCGATATTCTCTCCTTTGATTCGTCCAATGTGGCTGCTGGTTTGGAGCATCTCTCACCTGCTCTTCAGCTTGTTCTTCTATACCCTCTGACTCTTGATGCTGCTGCAAGATTCCCCTCTTCTTGAGATGGCTCACCTGGTCTCGTAGGTTTTGCTGCTTCATGAAGTTGAGATCTGGCAGATTCTCACACCACATATCATGCAGTCTACCCATATATCCCCTTCTTTCTGGTCTCGATCTTCGGTATAACACAGACAGTTGTTCGTGTTGCTCGGGTGTCCACTTGTGGCGTCCCCTTTGTGCGGCCTTGTTACTGTTGTCCGACTACGGGTTGATCTTGCGAGCGATGATTCCCTATGCGACAGACAACTTGTTCTCTCTCCTCCTCGATGTCCTCGTTGGAAGCTGTAATTTCTTGTATGACAGGCGCCCGCCTCCTCTGCATCCTGCCGTTGGTGGTTCGCATGCTGTCACGTCCAGCACCAACCCCAGACGTGCCCTGGTGATCCCCAGGCAGCAGCTGTTCTCCGAGGCTCCGTAGATTGTAATTCATCATCGGTTGAGAGTGACCAGGGTCCGCGGGTTTGTCACACCCGTATGCTACTAAGTAGTGCCCCCGTGCGGTTTTGCATTTTATACTTACTGCCAGGATTAGCTAGGGTACCTCGGGTTTGCTAAGCCCGGACTCTGGGACACATCCCAGAGCCCCTGAGGGCTCCCTGCTTCATTATTATTATTATTTGCTTTATTATTTACTTATTATTCGCTTTCAATTACTAGCTCGCCATGAAAAGTGACACTTCTCCTCGTTATGAAATAATATAATAATAAATCGAATTATAATCTCGACGAAACACTCAAAACAAAGGGGAAAAATAAGTACACTCATTCATCAGGCAGTAGATCGTCACAATCACTCTCGTAATTAACAGGAAAACATAGGTAAACAAGCAGCCTCGATATCTCGCCGTTCAAAACTAAATATCGCCCTTATCTCCGTACATTTTTATCTCGAGAAATGTACAATATAAGTAAATGGCAGCAATCTTTTCCGACCCAGTCGTTCGTTGAGATCTTCGGCCGCTCGGTTTGATCTCCAGTTGATTTTCACAAATTTCGGAAATATGGAAACTCAAACTTTTCCGAGTGACTGTACAGATTGCTCGTTGGATTTTTTTCACGAATTCTTATAACCAACGTACGTACGTAATCCGTATATCTACACCAGTATTCATGAAACATTGTTAAGCGGTCTTAATCTCGATTTTCCACGTTTCGAAAATGGTCGTCGGTAATTACGGTTCTTTCGATTTTTATCGGAAAACGAGGGAAAACAACAACGCGAATGCTCAGTCTACGGAACACCTTGTGTCCATGCAGGAAATCGGAAACGACGCCGGTAGTGAGAGACCTTTTATTTTGGGATTCTACAAGACTAACGTCTACTTTTCTTTTTACGCTTTGTTGTACTTGGTGTTTTTGATCAGTGGGGCCTTGATATTCAGTTTTTTGGAGAGGCCGGTGGAGGTGGCGCTGAAATTGAGGGTCGAATCCGTGCTGCAGAATTTCCTGAGGACGTATCCGAATGTTTCAAGTAAGTCCCGGTAGAACAAAACTCAAAATTCGGATGGAATACTTTGATATTTATTTATTAAGCGAATTAAACCAATTTTTCAAAAATTAGCATCATCAATCATACGAAAAACTAAATTAAAAAGATAGTTAATGCTTAAAAGTTGCTTCAAGCACTGACGTGAAGTCAGGAGCTTTTGCGCTCATATTCTATTGTTTATTCACCTCTTTTAGACACTCTTACTCGAATTTACCATCGATTTAGACCGTTTTCTCATCATTTATAATGTATGAATACATTTCATACCATTTTAACGACAGACTTCAGTAGAGAATCGTCTATGATCACAGAATTTTCAATTCTGACATATTTATTCTATTGGAATTGAAATACGAGAAAACTTACGCCTCAAGTAACTCCAGGATATGATATTCACGAAATTACGCGAAAATTAGTGGGTCAGCGTTCTACAAGTAATCACCGAGTTTTAATTGGATCAGATTGGTTTATTTTGAGTTATAGAAGAAATGATAACAAAATTTCAGATGAATATAACTCCAAAACCATTTGACTGATTATGCCAATTAACGAATTTAAATGTCGCATTCGGATGCGCAACCTACCCTGAAAATTTCAAGTCGCTATCTCATTCCGTTCTCAAGTTATCGTGAGATACATGATATTCTTTCGTGATTTTTTTTTAATTTTCTAGTGTACGGTCCTCACAAAATTTCACATATTACATCTTTATGTCGATATTCTACAACCAATTACCAAGTTTCAATTCGATCAGATCTGCATTTTTTGAATTACCCAGAAAATAATGTTCCAGATAGGTATAACTCCGAAACTGTTAGGCCGATTATGCCCAACAACGAACTTATCTCTCCCATTCGGATGCGCAACCTACCCTGAAAATTTCAAGACGCTATCTCATTCCGTTCTCAAGTTATCGTGAGATACATGATATTCTTTCGTGATTTTTTTTTAATTTTCTAGTGTACGGTCCTCACAAAATTTCACATATTACATCTTTATGTCGATATTCTACAACCAATTACCAAGTTTCAATTCGATCAGATCTGCATTTTTTGAATTACCCAGAAAATAATGTTCCAGATAGGTATAACTCCGAAACTGTTAGGCCGATTATGCCCAACAACGAACTTATCTCTCCCATTCGGATGCGCAACCTACCCTGAAAATTTCAAGTCGCTATCTCATTCCGTTCTCAAGTTATCGTGAGATACATGATATTCTTTCGTGATTTTTTTTTAATTTTCTAGTGTACGGTCCTCACAAAATTTCACATATTACATCTTTATGTCGATATTCTACAACCAATTACCAAGTTTCAATTCGATCAGATCTGCATTTTTTGAATTACCCAGAAAATAATGTTCCAGATAGGTATAACTCCGAAACTGTTAGGCCGATTATGCCCAACAACGAACTTATCTCTCCCATTCGGATGCGCAACCTACCCTGAAAATTTCATGTCTCTATCTGTCTTGTTCGAAAGTTGTCGAGGCAACGGTCACCCATCCAGCTACTGAACTCACAGTTCGTGACAAATAATATTTTTTAATAATTTTTTTAAAATTTTCTAGTGATACGATTCTCACAAAATTTAACAAACGTCTTTGAGTTTGTATTATACGACTGATCACCAAGTTCCAATTCTATTGGATTCGTATTGGTTGAAAAAAAAATTATTACTGGAAAACCATTGGCCCGATTATGTCCATTGACGAACTTTTCCGTCGTAATCGCTACCTTTTCTGTTCTCAAGTTCCAGCCGGACAGAAGCAAATTTGAGCTCGAATTCTTCATCAGGGAGTCGAACCCAATCGTTTGAGACCATTTTCGGCAAAAAATTCGAAAATTACAGACATTTGGGCAGAATGGTAACGCTATGTTCCCCAGAACATACGCAAAAATAGTGGCTTGCAATTCATAACAATTATCTATGAAGTCACTGCTTGCTAACCAAAAATAGTAGAAAAATAATAATTACGAGAAAATATTCCTCAAAATAAAAATAAATAACTTGACCTATCAAATCATTTTTCGATATTCCTGAAAGGGGAGAAAAAAAATCAATTAATCCGCAATTTTGACGTTCACTGTATATGGACATTATTGAGAGAGAGTGATATTGATATGATTATATTATTTATCTGTCATTATTTCGATATTTCATAACGACAATCTTTAACGCTCATTCCACTTATAATGAGATCATCAATGAAATTACAAAATTAAGATATCCCTTCCATTATATATTTATCAGAGGCGTCTGAGTAAAATATCACAAATAATTCTCTCTTCAGTACTATTTTTGTAATTACGTACTCAAAAACTAAAATATATAATAAATATGAAATTCATTATCATAATAATATAATAAATAATATATAAAGTACCTACATATACGAGTATGTATCCTTACAAGTGTCGAGATAATGCAATATATACATAATATGTCCTTCCCCAACTTGTAGATATGCAAAGTTTTGCATACGCTATCATGATGATAAATCAATTTTTTTCTAAAAAACCGTGAATTTAGCAAGAAATTACAAGATACCTTATTTGTTAAAAATTGATCAAGCTATCCAAAATTAATTATTTGGTGATTATTCCTTGTGTTATTTGGGAATGGCCTTCTTTGAAAGCTATACATTAAATTTGGATGAATAATATATTTTTGTGTTTCATTAACCGAATTTGAAGGCTTTGTTGTTTTTCAGATCAAGCACTAGAGGATCTGATTACAGAGGTTGTTGCAGCCAGCAATAGAGGTGTTTCTGCCATAAAAAATGCTACGGGTGAATCTAATTGGAGTTTTGGGCAATCTTTATTTTTCACCAGTACCGTGGTCACCACTATAGGTGAGTTCTGTACAAATATCAGATATCCACCTTATGTGGGCTTGTCTGCAAGACATCTTGATTTGTGAATAAATCTTAAAAATTATTTTTCAAATTTGAAATAGAGAAATCAATGGTTTGTTTGTCGTTCTGGTGAAAAACTGTATTAAAATATTTTCAGAATCAGATTATATCAACGACGAATAGATATTTCATGTACAGAGTGTTTTAGTAGACCCGAAAGTAAAAACATAAATTTCAAATTCGTGGCCTGTACCTTTTCGGTAAGGTTTATGTGAACATTTGTATGGCCTTAGATGATACCTGTCAAATTTGAAAAGACTTTGTTCGATGGTTCGGGAGTTATGGCTAACCAAAGGTTCAGCCCGATTCAATAAATCAGCCTGTAATTCAATTATTACTTTTCTGTGAATTTATTTGAGAAGAGTCTGTGTAAAATTTTTGTTTATTGTAACTTAATTAAAAAATTTAGGAAAATAAGCCAACATACAAAAAAGTTTCGTACTTATTGAATTTTTATTTCCAAAAAATTATATCGTAGGGGTTGATTTTATCACCCCTTTGTGATAACATTTCCAAATTAAAAACTGCCAAAATGCGACTTAAATCAGCCTTAGTGATCTGTCAATTTTTCTTAATTTTACATAGAGAAAATAAAAAGTGGGAAAGCCCGAAATTATTGGTTTCTCAGAGTTGGGAATGATATCAATGCATGAACTGCATCATAAAAGAAACTAAATTAAAATTAAATAACGAACTTATCCGAGATATTCATTCCTCAAATGTACTATGAAAATTATATTATATCAATTGAAACTTAGCCAATATTCCAGTTATGTTTTCACCGAAGATATTCTGAACCCCATTTGATTAACTTACCAAATTAAATATTTCCATCATCATATCGATTATCCAAGGGCATATAGGGTAGGGGTAATCCTATAATTGGCCATTTTGCATTCAATCACTTTGTTTGTTAGAACAGGAATACATTCGACCTGTCTGTTATAGGTAGATAAGATTACATGTATGAACAGTGAACAATGATAGAACACAGACAGATAGAATTCGCATTATGTAAGACCATAGAAATACGATGTATTATTGAAATTTTGAAAAATCAAATCTACGAAAATTATATCAATGGATTCTTATGATGAAATTGCATCTTAAAAAAATTGAATTCGAATTTCGTAATGTAAAAGAAAATTTTGCTTTCGTTACTCCGAAACCATCCGGCTGATTTAGCCCAATAACGAACTTAACCGAGATATTCATCTCCCTAACCTAGTCTGAATGTCTAGCTCATTCCATTGGAGAGTTATCGTGTTAACGGACGGCCAGCCGGACGGCCGAACAGAGTCGATTTCGACCACGGATTTTAGATCAGTGATTCGAACCAAATCGTTCAAGACCATTTTCAGCCAAAAATTCGAAAATATATACATTTGGCCAAATTGATAAGCACTCTGTTCCGAGGAACAAGAGCGCCTAAAACAGATTGTTTCGATGATTTCAAAGGTTAGTAACTTGGAGCGGTTAGGTGGCTTCGAAAAAAAAATAAATGAAATCCCCTATTAATTTTTGCTACAAAACCACTCACTCATAAGCTTTCGCATCAATTCAGAAACACCCCGTATATATTTTCGGATGGAAGATATAACAAACATAATCCTCCCTTCGGAGTTTGTTCATTTTCAAGCCAAATCGTAACGCTTCGCAAGGAAAACATAGATTCCAGCATTTTCCGGATTATATCCTAACTTTATCCATTTTATATTCTGTACATGTATGAAATTCAATTTTGTTGGACGGAAAGTTGAGGATTCTGATCCAAGTCGTGGAGGTTGGAGGCCAAGCCAAGGTCGATACTTGCTACGTGTAGAAATTGGCAGTATTGACACTGACACTGGGTTCCTTTGAAATGTTTCTGAATTTCCTTCCACTTTTTAACCAGTGGGAATCCGTATGAGCAAGGATAGAGGAGAGTCGCCTAATAAAGGGTTTTTCCAATAAGAGGAGTTATTTTGATATTCAAAGAAAAATGCCATTTTTCAATATAAATGATCGGATGTTCATTTCATTATAAAGAAGAAGCTATAATAGTGGAAAATAACATCAGGCAAATGACCACCACGACCACGCTTACAGGACCATATCCTTTTAATGAAATTTTCCATAACCAAATCGCAAAGTGGCTGCCCTATGTCCTCGATAGCCTCACGAATTCCATCTTTGAGGTCTTGAATCGACGCTGGGCTATTGGCGTAGACCTTCTCTTTCACGTGGCCCCAAAGGAAGAAGTCGCAAGGTGTTAAATCACAAGATCACGGTGGCCAATTGTGATCAAATCTTCGAGAGATAACACGGTCCGGAAACTTTTCCCGCAAAGATCAATGGTTTCGTTGCTTGTGTTTCACGTACCGCTGTCTTGTTGAAAGTAAACGTTGTCCAGATCAATACCATCCAATGTCGGCCATAAAAAATCTTTAATCATCTCTCGATAGCGCAATCCATTCACCGTTACTGTTGCTCCAGCCTCATTTTCGAAAAAGTAAGGTCCAATGACTCCACCGGACCATAAACCGCACCAAACAGTCACACGTTGAGGATAGAGAGGCTTTTCAATAATCACTCTTGGGTTTTCCGAGCCCCAGATGCGACAATTTTGCTTGTTGACGAAGCCACCGAGGTGGAAATGGGCCTCATCACTCAAGATGATTTTTCGATGAAATTCCGGATCATTTTCATGCATTTCAACAACCCAATCAGCAAAGACACGACGTTGTTGATGATCGGTCGGCTTGAGTTCTTGTGTTAACTGAACTTTATAAGCCTTAAGACCCAAATCTTTATGCAAAATACGGTGTAATGACGTTTGTGGAATGCCTAATTCAAAGAACGACGAGGAATGGACAAACCTGGGTTTTCTTCAACACTTTCGGCTACAGCAGCAATATTCTCGGCTGTTTTTGAGCGACGTGCACGGGTTTTATTCTTCACATAACTAACTTGTCCCAACAGCTCGAATTTTTCCTCCAATTTCTTCATTGCGGTCCGACAAGGTGCTTCACGACGACCCAAAAATGTTCGAGTTTTACGAACCGTCTCTGCCAAATTTTCACAATTTCTATAGTGAATTTCAATAATTTCAATGCGTTCTTGAAGCGTGTATCGTTCCATTTTTATAAATGGCGTAGTTTCTACTTGTCAAATGTCAAAAAATGACAGCTTCAAAAGTGACATCTACCGAAATAGCGGGCTATTCAAAATAACACCTCTTATTGGAAAACTCTTTATTAGATAGTTTGCTTAATTTTGGATACTTACCATATTATCTCAAATCCTATCCATTGCTCACAGGAATTTTCATCAAAAAATTCGAAAATTACAGACATTTGGGCAAATTGATAAGCGCTCTATTCCGAGAAACAAGAGCGCCAAAATTGAAATAACTATCCAAAATAAGGCAGCTTTTCTCTAACATTCGTAAAATTTCCTTATACGGAATCATATCAGCTTCCTCGATGACTTCATTGATGATTAATTCAGCTCAAAGAATCAATTGTCCATTGTCCTACATAAAGAAAGGAGGCAAATGATCAGTATAATCAGATAAAGAAGACCGCAATGGCATTTTAATTCCTTTCGGATTGAACTAAATGAAAAGGTTCCTCATTTGTAGAATTCCAATCAACGAATTAACCCTGTTTGTTTGAGAGCAGTCGAAGTTTTCAACCTTAATCTAATCAGCAATCAACTCATTAAAGAGAATAGATAATTGGTTGGTGAATAACCTCAAGTTTACTCATCGACATTTCCGATGGTTAATTGGAATATCTTTGTATTTCTTTCGTGTTGTTGTTGATGATAGGGTGTAAGAAGTTTCTGCCGAGCAAACAGCCAACTTTATTAATTTCTCCACAAGTTTCCGAAGATATCCATTGGTTTAGAATGTTTCAAGAATGCCAGCAAAAACTGAAAACTTTGCTACATCTTTTGTAACTATAGACGAATCCATCCAATTATTTACTAAATCCAAGTATAATTGTACAGGGTGTCCCACTAGTGCCGCAGCGGACGATATAAGCGTAACGGTCAAAGTTTGGCAAAATTTTTTGATGCAAACTTGAATTACTCCTAGAATAGCACAACCTAAAAATATTTTCGAATATATCGGGTTCCCCACAAAATAGGAATAGTTGAATTTGATTTTTCCAATGGGACACACTATATTCAGTAGTGTTTTTCATTTCTCTGGAACTTCCTGCATGCTGTTTTATACTATTCACATATTTTTGTTCAACGGTTTTCGAAATATTTGTCATTTTGACAAAGAAATTATACTTGTAGGGGCTATGTTATCTAATTATATTTCCCGAACCCTTGCACATACCAATAACAGCTTTACGCGGATTGAAAGACAATACTTCAAAGTATCATAGTCAGCTAGAATAAAACATCTCCAGCATATAATCTGTCCACAAAAAGACTATCAACATGACGAATTTCAAATCGATTTATCTTAATTTTTTAAATGCAATGCATATAATTTTTTTTTGTCATTGTAATCACAAAAAGTAAAGTAATAGTATATAACGTTACTAGTAAGGTAAGAGGGTTTTTACTGGCGAATGGAGGATATAACTGACGAGCCGCAGGCAAGTCAGTTACCTCCTTGAGCCTGTAAAACCCGTTTCCTTGCGTGTATTGTTTTATATTTTATTTGTTTCTCATTTGTAAAAAGGTTAGATAAATTCCAAAAAAATCTCAATAATTTGTCGCAAATGACGTAAGCTATGGAAGCGTTGCCATGAACATGTCTGTTTAGTTTTCTTTACATTTGTTTTGGCGAAAGCGAAAATGAATGTACCAAAAGAAATTATTGAGGCAGCCAGCAGTGTAGCTTCAAGTTTATTACCTGCAAAATCAGCTTCAAGGTACGAGCGAGAATACGACGACTTCAAAAAGTGGCAAAACAAAAATAGTGTGATTGGGGTAATTGAAGATGTTTTGTTGGTCTACTTGAATCAACTATCAGCTAGATTCAGCCCTAATACTTTATGGGCAAAATGGTCTATGCTGAAAAGCTGCTTGGAAATGAAAGAAAATGCCCCTGTTCGCAGGTTTGTTTTCCTCAAAAAATTTATTGAAAAATATGACGTTTAGTTGTCATTTGCAGATTTCAAAAGGTAATAGCGTTTCTGAAACGAAAAAATGAGCGTTATACGCCAAAAAAGGCCAAGGTATTAAGTAAAAAAGAGGCTGAACAATTTCTTTTACATGCTCCTGATGACCAGTGGTTGCTGGCGAAAATTGTAACAATATTTGGGATTTTTGGATGTTGTCGATGTGACGAAATTCTCTCCTTAAACATGAATGATGTAGAAGATATGGGAAAATACGTTATTGTGACATTGCGGCAAACACAAAAATTAACAACAAGAAGATTCACCATAACCGATGATGGCTGCAGCTTCAAGCCCTGCATGATATACAGAAAATATGTAAATCTTCGGCCTCCTGGAACAGAAAACCTAAGATTTTTGGTTTTTGACATACCGACATGGAAAGTGCATTTCCCTTAATGATGGCCAGCACACTATTGGTGGTGTCCCAAAGCAAATAGCGAAATATTTAGGTTTAAAAGACCCAGAGTTATACACCGGCCACTCTTTTCGCAGAACTGGAGCCACTATGGTTGCGGATTCGGGTGGAGATATTTTAGCACTAAAGCGTGCAGGAGGGTGGAAGAGCACCGAAATTGCGATGAGTTATGTCGATGATTCGGTCAACAAAAAAATCGAAATGTCTAGCATATTATTTGATAGTAAGGAGAGTACAAATGTTCTGCAGTCCTCGAGTGCAGCAGTTTCTGAGTCAACAGATGGTTCATCATCATCAGTATCAACTCTTTCATCATCAAAAATCTGTGTTATTGGAAATAACAATTGTACCATGATTTTCAACATATATGACGATAAAACAAAATTGTCTAATGTAAATAATACTACTAACTTGTAAAAATTTTGCAAGTTAATTGTCAGTTTTACAAGTTGGTGACTTGATAAAATAAACTTTCTTGATTAATATTGTGTTTTTGGAAACTGACGTTTACAAATGAGAAACAAATAAAGTGAATAGTGATTACAATGACGAAAAAAAAATATGTGCATTGGATTTGAAAAAATGAAGATAAATCGAGCTGTAACTAAGCAGGAGGGGCTCAAATAAGAAAAGTTGATATGAAAGAGCCACCCTATTTTTTGACAAGGAATCACCTTGCAACTCTTCATATACACCCTGTATATTGCTTCTTACAAATATCTGTTGTTTCTAACGCAGAAGCAGGTTGAGAATGTGCTCCACGACGTCCCAGAAAACTTTTCGAACTGTTTCAGCCTAATTTTCGCCGTTTTTGTAGTAAATTTTAACAATTTCGATACATTGTGGAATCGATTATCCTCCCATTTTCATTATTGACAGTTTTCAGTTTTCATCTGTCAATTATAACAATTCTAATGGGGGTTCCTCAAAGCTTTGACAGCTCTTAATTTCCACATCAGTGTAATTCTATGTCGATTCCTAGTTCATTTTTGCAACAAGCACCGAATTAAATCCACAATTGAGCTAATTGAAACTTTGTGAAACCCACCATTAATATGGCAGCTGCCAAAATAGTGGGCTATTGAAAATGATAGCTCTAACTGGAAAACCTTGCATATCTACAACGAGGGGATGGCTTTTTCTACCTCTTGCCTCATAGAGGAACACCACCAAAACTTTTTTGAATGCTCTGAGATTCAGAGAGGGATTGACTTTAAGTCCTTCTTCCTCACTCCACTTCTAGAGGATGCTCCATAGTAAATCCCCAGCCTAGAAGTGCTCGTAAGACTCTCAAAGTTTTCTGGTATGCCTTAGTCACTTTCACAACATGTGGCCGAGAATTGACATGCAGCAAAATCACTGTATCGTGTCTCAGAGACATAATAGACCTGACGAACAGAATTCACTTCAAAACTTTAGATGGTACATTTTCATTTGATAGGTACTTAATAAAAAATCCATGGTGAAACAATCTAACAACGTATGATCAGGCTAACCTTTAATTGACATTTTTTTTTTCAGGTTATGGGCACGTAACACCTCTCAGCAGAGAAGGAAAGATATTCTGTATAGTTTACGCCGTCGTAGGAATACCTCTGACGTTAGTTCTTCTGTCGGCCTTGGTGGCAAGACTTCTAGTTCCTACGATTTGGCTCCTGCAGTGGTTGAATGCTAGACTAGGACACTTGTACAAGCCTTTCAACATTCGTTTGCTGCATCTAATAATTATGGGTGAGTCAATAATTTGTCTCGTTATGAATCTAAAGCGACAGATAAGATCATATTAGATTGGGATCACCTTTATCCAGTTCCAGAGTTTCTCTTCTCTCTAGTTGCTGTTGAAATTTCGAGAAATATTTAATATCTCGGAAAAATATCGTCAGAATTCGCTGAAATTTTTTTAGCGGTTACATGAAGAGTGACGATGGAATGAGTTACCCGAAATGTTAGCTTTATAGCTATTCTACATGGGAAAAAATGCAAAAAGTTTGTTTTTAGCTTGAGAACAAATTTAAATTAAACATAAAAAAATCAGGGAATATTCCTATACTTCGATGACCTGTACATAGAGTATTACTATTCTACTTCTTATTACTTCGTTTTCTTCGACTTCTTACGACTTCTTACCGCCAGTATTTTGTAAACATTTAAAAAAATTCATTCCTACCGTATTAGCGGACCTATTAGGAATGGGTCGGAGATGGAAAACGGCTATAAAAACCGAACTACTGAGCCGATTTTAATAAACGATACCTTTTTCTGGATTGCCATGAAACGTAAAATTTAGATATAATATTATTGACACGATACAACAACTAATTTAGAGATGAAAACATAGTTTTTAGAGATGTTCGAGTACATACGACGCTTATGTTCAAAAAGTCGTAATTCCTAAAATATCCGTCTCACAGACTAATTAGTCTTGCCCACAACAGATCAATGCATATTGAATATATCCTGAGAATCTCAGATCAATCGATGAACCGGTTCAGACATAACGATGTTTTTCAAAGTAATATCTTTATGACCATTTTACCAATTCCAACTTACGAGCTTCATAACTTCCAGGAAAATTATAGTAGAATAATAAAAGTTACCTTTTCTTAAATGTGCATCCTTTATCTAAAAAGTGTCGAGAGTCGTTTCATCTAGGATGAAAAAAAATTTTCGATGATTTTTTTACGAAATTTTTTCTAAGTCCATTTTCACAAAAAAAAAAATTTCTTCGATTGATACAAAAATAATAACGTTCATAGAATCGAGCCCGTAGAATAAGAAAATATGATCAGATATTTAAAAAAAAAATTATTCTTGAAATGACGCATCTCGGAAGTAAAATTCTCCAAAATATAACCTCACTTTCAAGATGCACTCATCCGTAATTAATTGAGCTAACGAGATGAAATTTACACATGACGTAGATACGTTCTTCGTCTAAGTATATCCGACGTTTCAGATGCGCAGATGCCGCGGTTTAGGTAAACCGCGGGTCGGCCCGCGGGTCCATTTTCGCGGTTTTTCCGCGGGCCTAAACTCGCGCTATGTGGAAAATAGAGAAAAATTGTTAGCACCATTGGATTCTACGACCCCGAATTAATAAAGAACAGTCATGATTTAATTAAAATTGGGTGATCGAAATTTTGACAATTTTTGCATACATATGCAAGGAAATTTTTTTGGCCAAAAAATTTTTTTTTCTCGAATTCTATGAAAATTATAATTTTCATAGAATCGAACCCGTAGAATAAGAAAATGTAAACAGATATTTTCTAAAAAATTTATTTTCCAAGTGACACAATTCAGAAGTAGAAATTTTTCCTGTAAATACGAAGCTTATGTTCCGGAAGTCGAAATTCAGAAAATATCATTAGCTCAGACTAATTATTCCTACTAAAGACAGATTAACTCATAAAGTATACGTCCTGTAAATTTCAAATTGATACATGGAATAGTTTTGAAGTGACGCTCCTTTAACAGAATTGACTTTTTTCATGACCGATTTAAGAAGATCAACATCCGAACTTCATAACTGCAGAAAAAAAAATAGTAGGACAATAAGAGTTACATATTCTTAAATCTGGATCTTTTACCTACAAAATGACGGAAGATGTTCGATCTAGGACGACAAAAAATTTTCGATGATTTTATTCGTACCTATTAGCAATGTAAGGAGAGGGAAAACGGCTATAAAAACCGAACTACTGGACCGATTTTAATAAACAATACCTTTTTCTGGATTGGCTTGAGACGCAGATTTCAGATATAATATTAATGACGCTATACAACAACTAATTTAGAGATTACAACAAAGTTTTTAGAGATTTTCGTCTACATACTAAGTTCAAAAAGTCGTATTTCCTAAAATATCCAACGCACCTACTAATTGTTGCTAATATTGCTTACAACATATCAATGCATATTGAATAAATCCTGAAAATCTCAAATCAACCGATAAACAGGTTTAGACATAACGCTGTGTTTCAAAGTACTATCTTTGACCGTTTTACGAAGTTCAACTTACGAGCTTCATAACTCCGAAAAAAATGATAGTAACGGGTCCGCCAAATAACTTTTTTTTTGAAAATGCAATAAAAAAAAGCTACTGAATATTTTCTCGAATTTTTTTTTATTTGAAAGTACAATCCTTCCGGTTAATAATGGAAAATAATTTCATTCAAATGGCTGCCTCGGCTGGCCATGCAGTAGCCTACACGATCGGTCCAATTTTAAAGCACATTATCGATAGTGTGCAGCTGTATTTTACCAATGGCTTCACGAATATTGTCCTTTAAAGCGTCAATTGTCTCTGGCTTGTTGGCGTAGCACATATCTTTGACGGCACCCCACAAATAATAGTCCAACGGTGTCAAATCGCAGCTCCGAGGTGGCCAAACGACATCAGCTCTGCGGCTGATAATGCGATCTTCAAAAACAGGGCAACTCCTGAACCAATTGGACTTTGTATGGCGTCATACCAAGGTCTTTATGCAAAATTCGTCTCAATGATGTCTCCGAAATGTTCAATTCTTGAGAACGACGGTGAATTGATGTTGATGGCGCTTCACGCACCCTTTCTGCCACAGCAGCAATATTCTCGGGTGTGCGCACTGTTTTTGGCTTTTCACGTTTTGGTTTATCGATGAGGATGCCAGTTTCTTTCACTTTTTTCACAAGATAACGAACATACGGAGCTGACGGTGCTTCTCTTCTTCCAAAATCCGTACGCAATTTTCGCACACATTCTGCAACATTACCATGATTTTCAAAGTAATGTCGCAATATTTCCCAGCGTTGTTCAAGCGTATACACAACCATATTCGTTCAGCGGAAGGATAAAACTAATTATCTGTCAAATCAGACATGAGCTAAGTGTTACCATTCACGAAATAAGCACTAGTTGAAAAAAAAACCTTAGATGGCGGACCCTTTAGAACGAAATTAATTCTAATTATTCGAATCATTTACTAACAGAAGGGCATGAATTCAAACCAGATTTCAAAATACTACACGATTTGAATAAAGGTGCGCAACTCAATTATTGGGAAATGGTGGGAACGAATAGAGAAAAACATACGATTAATTTAGTTAATGAACAGTATATCTCAATTTTTTCCTGTTACTTAATCTATTTAAATATAGAATAAATGTATTTAAGCATTATAAATGAATTATTTTGAAATGCTTACAAAGTACAAGCAGTGTAAGAGTGTGTAACTATTATTAATATGGAAAAGTATAATGGGTAATTCCGCAAAAGGAGCAGAGATAATCATTCTGCTGGTACCTGCCGACACGTGTTTCTGCTAGTTGGCTTCTTCAGGACAGGGCAACCACGAAACCAAGAAAAAGGTGGGAAGATAACTGAAAACAGGCTACACCACAACAGGAGCGAGCAACCAATTTGTGCCTTCAGTTCTAGGACCTCCAATTCGGAGGTAAACTATGGCATCGGCACGAAGGAAGCATAAGCTACCTGTGCGATGCGACCTAAACCCGAGGATATGTAATAAGAAAATAGGATAACGAGGATAAGTTTATCAAAATGGAAAAGTATAATGGGTAATTCCGCAAAAGGAATTATCTCTGCTCCTTTTGCGGAATTACCCATTATACTTTTCCATTTTCATAAACTTATCCGCGTTATCCTATTTTCTTATTACATATCCTCGGGTTTGGGTTGCATCGCACAGGTAGCTTATGCTTCCTTCGTGCCGATGCCATAGTTTACCTCCGAATTGGAGGTCCTAGAGCTGAAGGCACAAATTGGTTGCTCGCTCCTGTTGTGGTGTCGCCTGTTTTCAGTTATCTTTCCACCTTTTTCTTGGTTTCTTGGTTGCCCTGTCCTGAAAGTTATACTTTTCCATTTTAATAAACTTATCCGCGTTATCCTATTTTCTTACTATTATTATTATGGATTTGCATCAAGTAAAAGCCACAAGCAGTCAATCCCAACTTCCGCCCATTCCTAAATCCAACCCCCTTGAAGAAGCGTATGCTTAGAGTCCGGAGAGCCATTTTCCCCGGATCTTTCTATCCAAATTAATCGGACATAAATCAGGCGAGGTGTCGTCGAAATGGAAAAGCCGTCAAGTGGTAATGGGACACGAAGGCATGCACAATAAACCACTTCGGGGTCCTTATTTACACGAAGGATATTCTATCGTACCCCGCTGAATCGTTCTAGACATTTTGCATGCTTGTGCGTGCATTCTCGCACGGTTATGTGGAAAATCGATGGGAAAATGCTTGAGGTTTATTTAATATTCAACGTAACCTTTCAGCCGACCATTTGGAGTATTGATAGAATGGGAAAACTGTATAGGAGTGTTTTCCCAGAAAATCGTTTTTCGATAGTTTGTGGGTTTTGCATTGCTTATTTTTTGTTATTTCCATTCCCAATCATTTTTAAAGTTCGTTGTTTAAGAAGATTGATGCAATATAACATTGACAACTTGAACAATATATTTTTCAGATGCTTGTATCTTCTATACGAAAACGAATCAGACCTATGTCTTTAGGAAAAAAAAATGTATAGAATAAGCACAGCTATCATCTGCCAAAGTTTTTCATAAAGCTTATAGAACACCCTGTTGAAATTGAAAAAATTGGTTCAAGCACTGACGTGAAGTCAGAAGCTTTTCGCGTATTTTCTATTGTCCATTCTTCTGTATTGGACACCCTTAATCGATTTTACTTGATACTTTACAGTGCTTGAAACAATTTTTTTTTTTCGTGATTTTTTTGAAATTTCCCAGGGGGACGGTTCTTAAATTTTTTTTTCGTCATTTTTTTTTTAATTTTCTAGAGGTATGGTTCTTAAAAAATTTTAAACACGTCTTTATGTTGATTTTCTACTACTAGTTACCAAGCTTCAATTCGATCGAATATTTATTTTTTGAGTTAACAAGGAAATAATAATCCAGGTGGGTATAACTCGGAAACCGTTAGACCGATTATGCCCAAAAACGAACTCAACTCTCCCTTTCGGATACGCAACCTACCCTGAAAATTGCAAGTCCCTATCTCCTTTCGTTCGAAAGTTGTCGAGGCAACGGTCACCCATCTACTGAACTCACACAAGGCTGCTCGAATCTCCAACATTATTTAACCGATCGTGTTAAAACTTGAAACTTGGCAGTAGAGTTAGGTTATGAAGGCTCTTGCAAAATTTCAGCAATTTCAGACGAATAGTTACTGATATATAGAATTTTTTTTTTAATTTTCAATGATTTATTAAAAATTTTCTACAAATGCTATCCTCACCAAATTTTGCAAGAATTTTCGCGTTGGCATTCTACAACTAATAACTATGTTTGAATTCAATCGGTTAAGTATTTTTCGAGTTAATGAGGAACAAAAAACAACCAAATTTCAGAAATTTTCAGATGGCTATAACTCTAAAACCGTTTGGCCGATTATGCTCATAAACAAACTCAAATGTCGTATTCGGATGCACAACCTAACAAGAAAACTTCAAGCCGCTATCTCTTTCCGTTCTCAGATTATCTTGACAACAAAAATATTTTTTAATAATTTTTAAATAATTTTCTATCGATACGATTCTCACAAAATTTACAAACGTGCTTAGGTTTATATTCTACAACTATTCACCAAGTTTCAATTCGATCGGATCCATATTGGTTGAAAACAAAATTATTACTCGGAAACCACTAGGCCGATTATGCCCATTAACGAACTTGTCCGTCGTATTGAGATGCGCTACCCACCCTGGAATTTTCAAGTCGCTAGCTCGTTCCGTTCTCAAGTTATCGTGGCAACGGCCGGACGGCCAGCCGGACAGTATCAAATTTGACCTCAAATTCTTCATTGGGGAGTCGAACCAAATCGTTTGAGACCAGAACATACGCACAAAAATTGAATAAATGAAATAGCCAGTTTTATTCATGAAACAAATATAATGTAATCAGTCCAGAGAGAACTCAAACCAGAATACTTATTTAGGAAATCTTAAATAGTGTTACTAAGGAATAACCACCTGTACATTAGTTGGAAATCCCGTTCTAAATCTTCCACAATTAGAGAATGATTGATAAATTATACTCGACTTCCTTGCATCATTCATTTTCGACACACTAACCAAAAACTCTGCTTATGAGCAAGAGCGCCAAAAACGTTTACTGATCCTGCTGAATGCGGGTAATCCAACGTTCGAGAAGCCTGTCCAGTACAATAATAATTATAATCTTTGAGATTCGCTGACATGTTCAAACTCTTTTTCAACACCGATAAAAGTACCATCACTCAGATCATTATTTTACCATTTGACAAAAAGGAGTATTATTAAACAATGATATTACTATGGAAAAACCAAATTAAATAAAGTACTCAATGTTATCAAGCAAATTGCTGCAAATAGAGATTAAAATCCAGCATAGATAGATAAGTTGTTGATGGTCTATAAAATAGTTTTGAATGTGGTGTATCCAAATATGAAAGATAATTTTAAATACATTTCCTTGAATTATACTAATGTTATTCCCAAAGAAATACTAAGCTACTTATCGCAAAAAAATATAATATATAATATAATTCTAGATATTCGTACAAAACAAATTTAGAACACTTGAAATTGGATCGGAGTTGTATGTATTTCAAGTGCTTGAGGAAATAAAAACATGATTCAAGGTTCACGGAAAACGTTTGGCCGATTATGAGAGTGTTAAAAACCAGAGAGCCTGGTCCTCTCTTACCAGGTACATTTCATCAGCCAATATTCCTAGTGACGAAATGATTAAGGAAGTAAGCATTGGTCATAATTGGTCATAAGCATTATTTTAATATTAAAAGAAAAATGCCATTTTTCAATATAAATGATCGGATGTTTATTTCATTATAAAGAAGAAGCTATGCCGTTAATAGTGGAAAATATCATCAGGCAAATGACCACCACGACCACGCTTACAGGACCATATCCTTTTAATGAAATTTTCCATAACCAAATCGCAAAGTGGCTGCCCTATGTCCTCGATAGCCTCACGAATTCCATCTTTGAGGCCTTGAATCGACGCTGGGCTATTGGCGTAGACCTTCTCTTTCACGTGGCCCCAAAGGAAGAAGTCGCAAGGTGTTAAATCACAAGATCTCGGTGGCCAATTGTGATCACCTCTTCGAGAGATAACACGGTCCGGAAACTTTTCCAGCGAAAGATCAATGGTTTCGTTACTTGTTTGGCACGTAGCGCGGTCTTGTTGAAAGTAAACGTTGTCCAGATCAATACCATCCAATTCCGGCCATAAAAAATCATTAATCATCTCTCGATAGCGCAATCCATTCACCGTAACTGTTGCTCCAGCCTCATTTTCGAAAAAGTAAGGTCCAATGACTCCGCCGGACCATAAACCGCACCAAACAGTCACACGTTGAGGATAGAGAGGCTTTTCAACAATAACTCTTGGGCTTTCCGAGCCCCAGTATTTTGCTTGTTGACGAAGCCACCGAGGTGGAAATGGGCCTCATCACTCAAGATGATTTTTCGATGGAATTCCGGATCATTTTCATGCATTTCAACGACCCAATTAGCAATGACACGACGTTGTTGATGATCGGCCGGCTTGAATTCTTGTGTTAACTGAACTTTATAAGCCTTAAGACCCAAATCTTTATGCAAAATACGGTGTAATGACGTTTGTGGAATGCATAATTCCAAAGAACGACGAGGAATGGACAAACCTGGGTTTTCTTCAACACTTTCGGCTACAGCATCAATATTCTCGGCTGTTCTTGAGCGACGTGCACGGGTTTTATTCTTCACATAACTAACTTGTCCCAACAGCTCGAATTTTTCCACCAATTTCTTTATTGCGGTCCGACAAGGTGCTTCACGACGACTCAAAAATGTTCGAGTTTTACGAACCGTCTCTGCCAAATTTTCACCATTTTTATAGTGAATTTTAATAATTTCAATGCGTTCTTGAAGCGTGTATCGTTCCATTTTTATTAATGGCGTAGTTTCTACTTGTCAAATGTCAAAAAATAACAGCTTCAAAAGTGACATCTACCGAAATAGCGGGCCATTCAAAATAACAACTCTTATTGGAAAACCCTTTATTTAGAAGGTCTACGGTATTCATATCAGTCATTATATCAAATTAATCCAAGTTTTCTTTGCAGTAACTCTCCTGGTTGTGGTGTTCTTGCTGATACCGGCAAGTATCTTCGCAAAAATAGAGCCAGAATGGGACTATATGGATTCTTTGTACTACTGCTTCATCTCCCTAACGACCATCGGCCTGGGAGATTACATTCCTGGGGATTCTCCAAATCAACCTTATAGACCTCTTTACAAAATCGCAACAACAGGTAAGCAGCAAATATCAAATGGGAATGAGTAATGAGTCCCACTCATAGACATAGAATAACATGGACTGGCCCTCACGTAACTTTATCACACAGTTCGTTGCGGAATACATTAGAGAGAGAGATGTAATGAAGGATAGAATAAGTAAAGGCAAATAATGGTATAAAAACGATGGTGTTTTTATACCATGGTATCAGAATATTCAGAAACGAGTCTCGGATTTAAATGAAAATATTTTGCCATTAACTATTCTGCCTGCAAATCACCAAATCACATACACAATACACGAAACCAAACAATACAGTATACAAGAAATGTCAAAAGATAAAGGAAACTAATGTTTTGTATTCTGTGATTTTGCCAATCGCCAAATTATATGAATATATTCTTATACCGTGGTTTGCCGTTAACTATTCTGTCTTTTTTCAATACTGATATCAATGGTTTCTTTCTCACAAACAGTCCATGTTATTTTATGTCTATGGTCATTGGTCCCATTCGATAAAGCCTCTCAACCCCATTGAACAATTAAGTCACAGAAAATTCTGGGGTAACCTTTACCCCGCAACTTTGGGGAGAGTTAATATTTTGAGCCCTGATCTGATCGTGTGCAGTAATCTGGCTTATTTAACCAAGACGCAAGAGATCATAATGTCATAATCTGGTATTTTATAGAAATCTTAATGCAGGGTGTTTTTCTTTCAACGTAAATCGCAACTTGCTCTTTTTCACGCCATAATCGTACAATTTCGTTCAATTGTGTTAAAGGATATAGGTACTTTCGAGACCTACATCGTTGAAAATAAACCATTACTATACAGGGTGTTCTTTTTCTCATGGCACAATTCTACGCGATTGAATTGATTTGTGCCACAAACAAAGCATTGACATGATTGGGTGGAATTGTTTCATATGACATAAAATTTTAATGATTGTTAGAACTCTCAAAAAGTTTTCAGTAAAAAAAATACAATTCAGGTACCTACCTATACATAAATAAACTGCTCCACAAGAGTTAGGGATATCATATTGTTCTGAGGGGCGTAAAATTTTAAAGACAATATCAATAACATGATCAACTGCCAATTAAAGCTTATTAATTCGATTTGAATGCATATTTTCACCATCTGTTCGTCTTTTTTCTTGAGTTTGGCAGTTTTTCACATTATTCGTAAGATTTAGGATTTCAATATGCAGTTAATTTATTGTTAGTCTCTTTGCGATATCGAACTTAATAAATTTCACGAGCTTCTTAAGATGCTAAGCTGTAAATTAACAAACGTCGAGGATAATATGTCTAGCGGTATGCTACAGGGTGGCCCCACTCAAGTTGCTGTGGCAGAAACATTTCAAGTATCGCAAAGTGTAATATCGCGACTCTGGAATAGGTTCAATGAGACAGGTTCGGTGCAGGAAAGACATAGGGTTGGTGGACCAAGAAAAACAACACCAGCACAAGACCGTTTTGTCATCATTTCGGTGAGGAGATATCCTCTTTCTTCATGTAGGATGCTGAGAAATCGACTTTCAAATGCCAATGGTCCTGAAATTTCCATTGAAACCATCCGACGTCGTTTGGGGGGATTAACCTGGCTTCTAGACGTCCATTGAGGGGTGTTCCGTTAACCCGTGAGCATAAACGACAAAGATTAGAATGGGCCAGGCAGCATGTAAATCTGAACGTCCAATGGCGTAGTGTACTTTTCACACATGAATCCAGACACGGTCGATTTTCAGATTCTCGAAGAATAAGGGTATGGACTATGCCACGTATACCCCGAAATCGCCGTCATGTGCAAGAGGTTCATCCATTTCGAGGAGTCTCTGTTATGGTATGGGCTGGGATATGTTACAACGGGCGCACAGACCTTCACATTTGTCCCGGCAATATGACTGCTTTACATTATAGGGAACATGTCATTGGCAACGTAGTGCCAAATTTTCATGCTGCTATTGGTGAAGCTTTCCAATTTCTTGACGATAACGCAAGACCACATCGTGCAGCAATAGTAGAAAATGCGCGAGACGAGCATGGTATTCCACATTTACCAATACCTCCGCATTCGCCAGACTTAAACTGCATAGAACATACATGGGATATGCTACAAAGAAGACTAGATGATCACCAACCCCCACCAGAAACATTGAATGACCTCAAAGCACTACTGCCTCGTTTAATGGAATGAAATTCCTCAAATATGAACAACACCCTCGTTGACAGTATGCAACGAAGATGTCAGGCGGTCATTGAAGCCCGTGATGGCCATACCTTGTATTGAAGGCATAAAAAGACAAAAAAAGCAATAAAATGTCCGGACATAAAAGTCGTTTAATTTGACCCTATTCTGTTAATTACCCTGTATATGTTGCAGACCAAAAAACTTACGTGAATTTTAGTTTGGAACTTAAAACTAAGTATATAGACCACATTAGTTAGGTTAGAATCATTCTCTTGGCGGGAGATCCATATTCAAATTTTTTAACAAGGAATTTCAACGTTGAGGTGAAACCACCCTATTTAAAAGAGAATGTTAGTACAGAGACATCAAGTATTGGTACCTTCATCATTAGTGCATGTTTTCATGTTATTTCCACATTAAAATCTACTTCAATTTATTCTTAAATCAAAATTGAAACCAGTGAAGTTCGAAAGATTACCGTATGTCGTAGATGACTTCTGTTGTGCGTCACTACAAGGCCGATTTAGGGTTATGTTATTACTTTTGACTGATTTCGAGTGAGCTAAGACATACGTCAATCGAATTTGGTGAACACTTTTATATTTATTAATTATTTTGGAAATAATCAATTTTGTTATGAAAACTTGATTCTAGATGGTTGAGAAAGGTTCACAGAATCTATTTCAACCGAAATAAACCTTAATAAAAGTATCTAAAAACAGGCGAGAAATTCGCGTAAATTTAAGGACCATAAGAAATGCATGGGGAATTCAGTGCTCGGATCCACGGATGGATCGTAATTCAAATTTCCCGCCTAACCTAACTAATGTGGTCTATATTAAATTACGTTTTCAGCGCAAAGGTTTCAGAATGTCAGTTATTTTAGTTGAATTATCTTTAACTCTTGTGGAGCAGTTTATCTTCTTCATATACATATTTAAGCCGAGTATCTATCTTAATTTTCTGATCGTAATATACGTTTGTAGGATTTCTCTACTTGGGAATAACCTTTCTGATGGTGACCTTGGCCGTCTTCTACGACATACCCCAGCTCAATCTCGGATTCCTCTTCACTTCTACTTCCGAAAATTCGGAGAAGAAACCTTTAGCCGTATCCGGTATTAACATGCAGTATGGTGGAGCAGATAACAACATCCTACCTGGACCCGACGAGGGTAGCCATCGTCAGGTGGTAAGGGTGAGATCCAGAAGAGCGGATAGTCCTAGTCCGGATGAACCCACTCAAAACAAAGACTTCATAATGCCCTGATCTGGCTTTTAGAGCGAGAAAATCACGGTGAGTTTTTAATTTTGAACCATATACATGGTGTCCCAACGAAAATTTGACAACCCCCTCCCCCCCCAGAACTCAGAAACGAAGAATTTTCGAAGATTCTAAAAAAACAGATCAACTTCTGTTTTGAGGAGGACGAATTTCCATCAATTCAATTCAATTCTATTCTTTATTGATCCCTAAGACACAGAATAATGTATAGGACAAGTCAACATCAGGAAAAAAAGAAAAGCATAGTTACAAACTTTGAGATGGCGTAATGGTGAGAACAGCTCTGATGGGGGGCACAATAGACCTCAAGGTCGCGGTGCAACGTAACCCCATTAAATAATAATAATAATAATACAAACTTTGAGATGCAAAAATTAACACTACAAAGAAACAATATATTAAATCAACCTAATGAGTCAGAAAGAAACTCCTGAGTGCTCTAAAAGCCTTTTCAGCTAATATACATCTAATTTTTTTTTTGAAAGTTTTGATATCTAGCGATTTCAGCTCGTTCGGAAGATGATTATAAAACTTGATTCCCGCAAAAGTAGGCGAGGTCTCATATCTGCTTGTGTTATGTCGTGGTATGCAGATAATACTACTATGTCTTGTCTGATATTGGTGAAAGTCAGAACACTTCATAAGGTTATTCGGTTATTGATGTTACATTTTACACGCAGGAGTGAGGAGACAGTTTAAGATGTGACATGGAAATGTCAGGATTCCAAAATTCTTGAATGCCGGTCTACAGGACTCTTGAGGGCGCAGATTGAAAATTAATCTAATGATTTTCTTCTGGGCAATGAAAACTCGGTCGCCACCAGAAGATCCGCCCCATAAAACTATATTATAACCTGAGGTGACAGTTTACCATACCGTAGTATATATTTATTAATGCATCCATGGGTAGTGAGTGCTTGAGACGATGAATGGCGTAAAAAGCCCGTGCATCATGAGTTTGTTCCGATAAACCACCCTCATGAAGGTTGCATCAACCCCCAAGAAAATCTCAAAAAAATCACGAAAAAAAATTGTTTCAAGCACTGACGTGAAGTCAGAAGCTTTCGCGCGTATGTTCTATTGTCCATTTTTCTGTATTGGACACCCTTAATCGAATTTACCATGGAAAATTATGTTGTCCATTCTCCTGTATTGGACACTTAATTCGAATTACCATGGTAAATTCGAATTAAGTGTCCAATACAGGAGAATGGACAACATAATTTACCATGGTAAATTCGAATAAGAATGTCCAATACAGGAGAATGGACAATAGAAAATACGCGCAAAAGCTCCTGACTTCACGTCAGTGCTTGTTTTGAAGATACTTTCTCAAATTTGTTTCAGTGTTTCGTTTCGGTATCATAATTCAGTTTGAGACTTACATACGTGGGCGAAAATGGTACCTATATTCTATGGGAGAAAGAATAGAAATTCTCAAATTATACTATACTGCAAGTTATTCAAATAACAATCATCCAGAAAGAAATATAAGTAACCAATATATTAAGCATTTGATGAAAAAAGTCAAAACACTTAGGCTCTTGAGTTTGGCGGTTTAACTGTCTGTTCAACATCACTTATTGACGTCAAGTTCAATTATTACATTATTTCGTGAATAATTAACCGATTTTGAAAATTTTAACTGGATTGTGTACATAACATAAATAACTTCCAAACTAACCAACACTCGACATATATTCCCCCTCAAAACAGAAGTTGACCTGATTTTTTGAATCTTCGAAAATTCTTCGTTTCTGAGGAGGGGGTTAAATTTTCGTTGGGACACCCCGTATAATTCTTATTCAGGTTTCATCACCTAAGGAAGTAAATCTTCATGGATACATATAAACTTTTTTTCAGATGCTCCCTCAGGGATATACGCCATATCCATCCAGGAATTTCAAGAAACTAATTTGGATTATATTCCAATTTTTTTTCATAATCATCAAACGTACTGACTGTAATAACAATATCATCACCAAAGGAACTGTATTATATAGAACTGATATATTTTGTTAATTTACTCGGAAATGTTAACTGCCATGAAAGTTAAATTTCAAATTTATATTCGTCTTTATTTTTACAATAAAACGTATTCCATATCAAACATTTCTGATTTCTTTTGACCATCAATGTGTCCCTCAAAATTTCAATTGGAAACAATTCGTTTCATGGTAGTGAGTGAAGAAAACCAGTTATTCCTCGAAATTATCCAAAGAACCTAAAAGGATTTAAATATGGATATACTCATGTTCAAAGCTACATTGGACGTATCATTGTTCTCTGTTAGAATAGGGGATATATTCTGGGCGTATATATAACTAATTCCCAACAAGCAAAAATCTGTAAATAAACGAAGATAGTACCTACACTAAAAACCATAATTTATATTACAAGTTTTTGCTCATAGGAGTATAGGTAAGGAAAATCACTTATAATTATCAGTGAAATTCATAAAAGAAATAATAATGTATCCCTTTTCGCTCATGAAACATAAAATTCTGTAAAAATTAAAATGGTAAAACAATAAAATCATTTACTATAGGTCTATTGACTTATTACTTATGAGCGAACAATTCTTCGATAAAATTTCTACCACGAGTTAAGGAAAACTCACCTCATCTCAACCCAGCCTGTATATTATAAATATGCCCAGAATGGAGTACTTAAACATTCTGCAGATGTTAAAATGCTGTGAACCTGTATTTTTTGTATTAATAAGGTAAATATATAACTATAAGTTAAAGTTACATTAATATTAATGTGGATGATATATATTCTTATTAAAGAATGAATATCTGATTCAATCAGATATATTTTATGTATTCAAAAAATGTAATTTATTTTTTTTGAAACTTTTGTTATTCTACAATGTTGTATTTTCATCCAGAGTAAATTTTATTATGTGGACCAAATAAATTATTGAAAGACAAAAGTATTTGAATGTTGAATTCGGAAAACTAGTTTTAATGTTCTGGGTTTCTTGAAAATGTGCAGTTCTACGGACGGAATAACCATCACGTATTACCAGGGACGCGCCTTAGGAGGGGGAGGGGGATCTCCCCAAAGTTGAAGGGAGTTTAAAACAATTTTAATACAGCAGTTACATGTAGAGCAGAGAGTAGAGTAGATAGTAGAGAGAAGAGAGTAGAGCAGAGAGTAGAGTAGAGTAGAGAGTAGAGAATTGGTAATGGTAATGGTAATCACCACCATTCACTGTCCAAGGATGCGTTTAAAAGTCGCTTTACACTATGCAATATTGGTGCAATGCAAGAGCAATGCAATATGAAATGACCCAACGGCGCATGCGTGACGACAATTGTCTGATCAGCTGATGCAACTTTTAGAATTAGAGCAGGGGCTATTTTTCATGCAATTATTTGGAAATTCTGGTTTGTTTTTTAGTGACTTTAATGGAAGCCAACATGAATATGATATGATAAAATTCACTAGGTGTTTGACTTAACCTATAATTCAAAACTTCTTTTCAGCTCTATCTATTTTCATCAATTTTATATGATTGGAATTTCTTTTTATCAATCGATGAATTAGGCATGAAGGTATGGGTTCTCAAGTATGTTTAGTCTACAGAAACAGTACAAGTTTAATACTATTGTATGAAAAGCTTGCTCGATTATATTCCATCAAGTCTGATGATTATCATAATAAAATAGCACGTTCGAGAGCACTGACTGATATTGCCCAAAACTTAAATAACTTTTTAGATAATCCTATTCAATAAAAGCACGCGGAATGCCCAATTATCCGTAACTTCTATTAATCGAATGACCCACCTCAGCCTACCTTTTATTTGTTGACATATTTTCTTCTTACATAAAACACCGTTATAATAATTGAAATTTCCTCTGATCTCATAATGCAAGTTAATGTTGTCGCAATATAAAAGCTGTGATAAAAGTATAAATTCAAAAGTGCCTTTAGTTTTCTTTAAGTTGATCGTACAAGTCCTTGAAAATAGTATTGCACTTAAATTGCAGTATGGAATAATCATATTCATGCAATGCAATGCGTTGCATTGCTATTGCGTTGCATTAATATTGCCTAGTGTAAAGCGGCTTTAAGGACATAGTAGATTAATCCGATTAATACAATATCAGGAATTGAATATAAATATATTTGGTACTGATTGGCTCAGTGGTAGAGAGTTTGACTCTGGAGACTGATACCCCAAGTTCAATCCCGGACTAGGAAGCAAAATTTCTAATTCAGGTCATCGCCACCATTCACTGTCTAAGGTGGCGTTTAAGGATATAGTAGATTAATACGATTAATACAATACCAGGAATTAAATATAAATATATGTAGTACTGATTTACTCAGTGGTAGAGGTTTTGACTTTGGAGACTGAGGCCTCAGGTTCAAACCCGGGCTAGGAAAGAAAATTTCTAATTGAGGTAATCGCCTCCATTCACTGAGAGCAGAGAGTAGATCAGAGAGTAGTTTGAAGGTTAGAGGGGAGAGTAAAGCAAAGAGTAGAGCGGAGAGTAGAGCAGAGAGGAGAGTAGAGCAGAGAGTAGGGCAAAGGGTAGAGTAGAGAGGAGAGTAGAGCGGAGTGTAGATCAGAGATTAGAGGAAAGAGTAGAGAAAAGAGCAGAGAGGAGAGTATTGCGGAGTGTAGAGCAGAGATTAGAGGAAAGAGAAGAGCAGAGAGTACATGAAAGTAGAGTAAAGAGTAGAGCAGAGAGGAGAGTAGAGAGGAGGAGTGTAGAGTAGAGAAGAGTATAGTAGAGTAGAGAAGAGTATAGTCGAGAGTAGAGAATCAGTAGAGCAGAGAGTAGAGCAAAGAGTAGAGTAGAGAGTAGAGCAGAGAGGAGTGTAGAGCAGAGATTAGAGGAAATAGTAAAGCACAGAGTAGATAAAAGAGCAGAGAGGAGAGTAGATCAAAGAGTGGAGTAGAGAGTAGAGCAGAGAGGAGAGAGGAGGAGTGTAGATGAGAGAGTAGAGCAGAGAGTAGAGTAGAGAAGAGTATAGTCGAGAGTAGAGTAGAGAGTAGAGGATCAGTAATGGTAATGGTAATCACCACCATTCCCTGTCTAAGGTGGCGTTTAAAGGATATAGTAGATTGATACGATTAATATAATACCAGGAATTAAATATAAATATATGTAGTACTGATTGGCTCAGTGGTAGAGGTTTTGACTTTGGAGACTGAGGCCTCAGGTTCAAACCCGGGCTAGGAAAGAAAATTTCTAATTTAGGCAGTCGCCTCCATTCACTGAGAGTAGAGAGGAGATAAAAGAGCAGAGAGTAGAGCAGAGTAGAGTGTAGAGCGGAAGGTAGATCGGTGAGTAGAGCACTACTCGCTGCTCTACTTAGTGCAGAGAGTAGATAAAAGAGCAAAGAGTAGAGCAGAGAGGAGACTAGAGCAGAGAGTAAAGAGAAAAGAGTAGAGCAGATAGTAGAGCAGAGAGTAGAGAAAGAGTATAGTAGAGAGTAGAGAATCAGTAATGGCAATGGTAATCACCCTGTCTAAGGCTGCGTTTAGGGACTTAGTAGATTAATCCGATTAATACTATACCAGGAATTAAATATAAATATATGTAGTACTGATTGGCTCAGTGGTAGAGAGTTTGACCTCTACACCTAACCTGAAAATTTTTCAAATCGCTTTCACTTTCCGTTCTCAGGTTATCGAGACATGAAAAATATTTTTTAATAATTATTTTTTAATTTTCTAGCGATACGATTCTTACAAAATTCCACAAACGTGCTTAGGTTTTATTCTACAACTATTCACCAAGTTTCAATTCGATCGGATTCATATTGGTAGAAAACAAAATTATCACTCGGAAACCATTAGGCCGATTCGTATTGGGATGCGCCACCTACCCTTCCAGTTATTGTTTATTTTTTAATAGTTGAGTCGACGTTTCATTCCAGATTAATTAAAAGTTTCAGAATAAATCCTTATATTTTGTTTCTTCTTGTTTTTATATGACGCTCAAAGGAAAACCATTGTTCCTAACACGTGCGCAAAGTGACTCTTCCGCACGCAAAAACTTATCTGAACTCCGCTTCGCATCGTTCGTCTAACTGTATATGCATGCGGAAAAGTACCACTTTGCGCACTTGCTAAATAATTAAACAACTGAATTCAATAGATGTATTCTCTATAAAATATACACAGACAATTTCAATCATCCAACAAAAAGATACCTGAAAATAATACAATCTGACAACAATTCAATAAACAACTTCAATATATCCTAAAACCAATGCTCTACATGGTCTGTAAATAAAAAGATCACATAAAATTCGTCACTATTCATTATCACATTGGAATTTCGTACAAGAAATCATTTCGCGACAAACCTTCCGCGATTAAGAACATTACAGAAATTATTCATACTGAAATTTCGACTTGAAATCGATAAGTGCCGAAGCCATATTTTTCTATTTTCAATCGAACGGGCGAAATAAAGATGGCACACAATTGTTTTCTGAATATTCGTAGAATTATTCTAGTGGACATGTACAGGGTGTCTCAAAAAGTTGCGTTAACAGGTCTAGAGGTAGAATGTACTTAATGGGAGCCCCTTTCGAATGCTACTTGCTGGTATAGCTTGTTTAAGATATTAAGAATCCAATAGTAGTCTAGTCAAGAAGTGCTTTTTAGGTCAAAATGTTTGCGTATTCTCCGACCTAAAAAGCACTAGTTAACTAGACTATGTGTCAAAACCTGAATCTCGAAAAATCTGTGTAGAAACAATTTTGAGTAATTACCAAACTATTATACTAGAAATACTTTGTAATACTTTCAAGATAGATGATCCACAAGGGGAGCTATAAATCTAAAAACACAAAGACCAATCTTGATTTCACCTGTTCAATCAATTTCGCTAAATTTCTCTGGAAAACATGTTAAGCTATTAGGCAAAAACTTTGCAACTCGCTCTAAATCTCCTCAAATGAACTGGAATGTTAAAGAAGGAACTAATGGCCGAAATGCATAAATAGAAAGATTCCGAGATTGATGCTTTCAACTTTGTATAAAACACATCAAAAAAAAGTATTAAATCGACCCATGACTAATCAATCATGACGGCCGTCTTGGGAGTCACAACCACCTGATACATTTCTTTAGTGGGACCATCGGAGTTGAAAATCTCAACTTCGGAATCAGCCTGTACAGTCCAACAACCACCGATATAACCAGGATTATCCACATCTTACTTAGGTGAGTGAAAACAATATCTAGAAAGTCGTATGGATGAATCAAGAATGCTCTTTTCTCGGAGAGTATTCTCACATTTTTTCTTCTATACGATAGATATTTTTAAATATAATGGATATTTTCGGATTGTTCCTCTATTATAACTCGATGTTATCGATTATTCCATGAGGGTTCTTCATTATTTTTGCAACATCCTCCAGGGGTTTTGAACCGGTGGTTTTCTGCAGAGTTGATAATAAATTGTTGGCCTGCAAAATATAAATCGAAAATGGTTAATCAATATACAAAAGTACATACCTAATTTATAATAATAAAACAATTATTTACGCTTTTTCTTCAACACATAATCTTGACTGAAAATTCGGCGAAGAATCTGTATATTTTAATTTTTATGGGGTCCGCCAAATAATTTCTTTTTTTTTTGAAAATGCAATAAAAAAAAATCTACTTAATATTTTCTCGAATTTTTTTTATTTGAAAGTACAATCCTTCCGGTTAATAATGGAAAATAATTTCATTCAAATGGCTGCCTCGGCTGGCCATGCAGTAGCCTACACGATCGGTCCAATTTTTAAGCACATTATCGATAGTGTGCAGCTGTATTTCACCAATGGCTTCACGAATATTGTCCTTTAAAGCGTCAATTGTCTCTGGCTTGTTGGCGTAACACTTATATTTGACGGCAACCCACAAGTAATAGTCCAACGGTATCAAATCGCAGCTTCGAGGTGGCCAAACGACATCAGCTCTACGGCTGATAATGCGATCTTCAAAAACAGGGCAACTCCTGAACCAATTGGACTTTGTATGGCGTCATACCAAGGTCTTTATGCAATATTCGTCTCAATGATTTTTCCGAAATGTTCAATTCTTGAGAACGACGGTGAATTGATGTTGATGGCGCTTCACGCACACTTTCTGCCACAGCAGCAATATTCTCGGGTGTACGCACTGTTTTTGGCTTTTCACGCTTTGGTTTATCGATTAGGATGCCAGTTTCTTTCACTTTTTTCACAAGATAACGAACATACGGAGCTGACGGTGCTTCTCTTCTTCCAAAATCTGTACGCAATTTTCGCACACATTCTGCAACATTACCATGATTTTCAAAGTAATGTCGCAATATTTCCCAGCGTTGTTCAAGCGTATACACAACCATATTCGTTCAGCGGAAGGATAAAACTAATTATCTGTCAAATCAGACATGAGTTAAGTGTTACCATTCACGAAATAAGCACTAGTTGAAAACGAAAACGTTAGATGGCGGACCCGTTATAATACCTTTTTAAGGGATTCCACCGCCTCCTTCAAGATCCCCTGCCATCTTCTGATCTCCTCCGTATGTAGATAATCCTGTTTCTTCAGTAAACTCAGCCATTCCTCGTGTGTATTTGGTGGCTCCCTGAAAGATTATACATAAGAACTTCATCGCTCTCTTTCCACTTCGGGAAAACATACTTTAACTCGCCCATGTCCAGTACACTACCAGCGGATCTGTCGTTTTCCAGCGACCAAAGTTTAAGCAGTAAAAACACGTTCAATATGAATAATAGAAAAATTAACAAAAAAATAAAAAGATTCGGTTTCCCAAATAATACCAAACTTGACGAGTCTGCTTTGGAATTGACGGAAGAATCTGCGAAAAGAAAGAAATAAGTATAAGTCAGGGAAAAAATTATTCAATTCCATCCATCGAACATAGCAAGAGTGAAGTGAAATATTGGGTCCTCAAAATTGATGAAAATCAACGCATGTTAAAGTATCATGTTAATAAAAAAAATTTATATGCAGAGCACATAAACTTACCTAACGAAAAGACAGGCGTTGTTGCTCTTGGTGCAGTGTGCAATTTCCTCTTCCTCTTCACTTTTCTCTTAACATCCGGTATCAATTCTTCCGCTTCCGCCCTCAACGCTTTAAGTAACTGCCCGAAATAATCCTCCAACCCCGACCAGCAGTTCTTCTCAATCATACCTAGAAGAACGTCTCGGTCATTTTAATTTTTCAGCCAAGGATATCTATCGGAAACATTACCTTTCACAAGACCCCACACCGACTTCCTGAAAACGATTTGTGCGTTCACCGTGAAGGAAGTTTGTTTGTCGGTGACCTTTTTCATGCAATAGTGAAGCTCTATGACGAAGCTGTCTCCGTATGGTACTCCGCCACTGATGCTTTCTGAATTGATAGAATATAGAAAACCCGGCTTGCTACATCCCAACATCACCTGAAATCAAAATTCATTTCCAGTAATTTCACTCAAAAAGTGCTCATCGATCTCTATCTTGGGAGACCACAACAAGGAAGCACTTGTATTGGTGCTTGACAACGAGAGGGCGGGTGTTCTTGCCCAAGATGCATAGAATAACAAAATGTCAACACTCGCGACATAGATGCATAGATACATGGTGAAGACACTCTTTGACATATTTTCGTCCGATTTGCGGTCCAAATACTGTCAAAATACAAAGATTTTGTTCTACTTCAGTTTTCGCCGATAGATGCCGGCAGTAGAAATTTTACGGACAAAATTATCGACATGTCCAATTAAATCCGAATCTTTGTTTATTCTAGTTTGTGGAAAGTCGTACCGTTAGCTGAAATTTTGTATTTTGAGTATTTTGTTCAACGTTCTTGTTTTCCGCACCGAAAGTATGCCAAATGTTTGCTGTGTGAACTCTGAACGAGTATCCAGAACCATCTTAATCAAATACTATTTTCATTTCGAAAATAGTAATTTGTCCGGCGCATTTTTCCATTCTTTTATACGATATAAAGTAAAATATATATCTATGGGAGATGATAGCCCTTCTTAAGGGCCCTGTAGCGGGCTTCGAACATCTGAAGTTCTGAATAATCATCGCTTGGACTTGGACCGGTCGGACCTGGTTTTGAAAGAGACCCTCCTGGCCTTACGAGCAACATTTTCATTTTTGAATTCAAATATTGAAGGGATTTCAGGAGTAAATATCTCCGAAAACTAGCGGAGGCGATTCTTCTCCACGAGATCCCATTCGCCTACAGAGAAGTATTTTTGTGAGAGGAGACTTTTGAAAGGTTATGTATTATTTTTAATTTGTTCGTTTCCTCCTCTTTTCTTTTCATTTTTCAGGTTGAGTTTCGGGTACCTTGGAGAAACCTATCCGTTTTTTGATGAGGGAATCCACATTGAAGAAATATATCCCCATCAATATTTTTAAATTACAGCAAATTTTGTAAACAATAGTTACAAATCACCACACTCACGGGGAGAAAGGGTTTTTTGCTGAGGTTTTTCCCTAAGCTCTTGTATCATACGTCGAATTGTATGGTACCCCGTTACACCAACCTCTGCTAACACATATACAGCTCTCAGTCAAAAGAATATATATATATTTCGAAAATACTTCGTTTTTATGCGAATATAGTTTTTTTAACAATTGTTTATTCTTGCCGGATCAGGGGCAGATTTCTAGTATCAAGACAGGTATTAATTATAATACTAATAATATTGAAAGATCGCTGATACCGTTAATTGTTAATAAATCAACATAGGAGAACTCTAATATTTGTTGATTTACTATAATCTTGCCGGTTGATGAACATAAACTGTTTTAACAGTTGAAACATTAAGGTATAACTCTATTAATTAATAATTATATTCATTATACAATTCAGTTATATATTGAGAAGGAATGAAACGACATGTTATGAAAACTAACAATATTATTTCTCAATGATGAAAGGACTAGCAGAGAACAAAGTTCAGAGCAACCAAACAATGTGATTTCATCAAAGTTGAATAGCTTTCCTAAAGCGTCATTCTTTTTGGCGCTCTTATACTATACATAATATTATTTGTTTCAAGGATATTGTTAGACGACAAGAATGGCAACTGGCTTGTGTTAGAGGTAGGGTATTGAAAATTAGAAGATTTGTTTGTTCAAAATATTTTTCTAGTGAATATATATTGAATGAATAAAAGATTGAAACCAAGTACGTACACTACCCTCTATTTGGTTAGTTTATCTATTTAATGAATCATTTTTCGATATTTCATCAGTACTTAGTTCTGAATAATAGCTATCGAATCAAATATATTTCGCAATCTAATTGCTGAGAACATAAAAAGTTGTCAAGGGGTATTGGGTGACTGAAAAAATGCTGTATACATGAGAATGTTTTGATGAAGTTTCAAATTATACACCGAAAATAATAAGTAAACTGCTCAATTTAAATGAGCCTTACATGATAAAGGTAATTAATACATTTGAAAAAATAATTATTTCTCAGATTTCTTAACTTACAGTTCCATTCAATGTTTGCAGCTCTGAAATTACTACCTGAAACGAGCGCGGTGTAATAGTGCCACTCATTTGGGGGGAAATTCAATCAACAAATAGCCATGAAAATAGGCGCAAATATAGACATAAAAAATGGGTTCAAGCCCTGTGGACAGGAGCTTTCTGGCGCTCTAGTTCAAACAGACAAATTATATCTCCGAAAGTATTGGTTTCTCTGAGATGGGAATTATATCAATGTATACATATGATAGAGCTGCATCATAAAGGAAATTCAATTCAAATAATAGTTTATTTATCAAGATTAAATGAGCAATCATGAGAATGAGAACTGCACCATGGAAGAAATCGAATTAAATCTGGCCAATTTTGCCCAATAACGAACTTAACCGAGATATTCATCTCCCTAACCTACTCTGAAAATTTCAACAACCTGGCTCATTCCGTTCGAGAGTTATTGTGGAAAAACTTTTTTTAAATTATCAAATTTTTTTTCTTACACTTTGCGGTAATCTGGTCAATACAAAACTTCACATGCGTATAAAGGTCATGATTCTACAATTTGATGCTAAATTTCAGATAGATCGAACGAACTTGTCCGAGATATTTACGCTCCAAAACCACCTTGCAATTTTCAATCCGCTAACTCCTTTCGTTCGAGAGTTATCGTGCTTACGGCCGGTCGGCCGGCCGGACAGAATCGATTTCGCACTCGGATTCTTGATCAGTGAGTCGAACCAAATCGTTTGAGACCATTTTCAGCCAAAAATTTCAAAATTACAGACACTTGGGCAAATTGATAAGCACTCTGTTCCGAGGAACTAGAGCGCCAAAAAAACAAGTTTCGTATGACAATTGCCCAAAACAGGTTTAAAGTACCTACAAATAGTAGGTATTCCATAAAACAAATATGAAAGAAGATAAGTAATAATAAAATTTTACCTTGTAATCGATCAAAAATTTCCTGATCTACGTTCACCAAATTTTCTCCTCTCTCAAACTACAGAATTATGCTTTCAATATTTACGTAATATTTTCAAACATTTTCGGGTGAGGTCCCCGTTGCATCGCTAAAATACGAGTACTTCAACCCCAATAATTTTGAAGTTACAATATTCCCTTCTGTCAAGTTGACATTATGAGAATTCATACATAGAATAATAATTATATCAATCTGTGAAATACGATCTACATTGAAATTTAAAAAAATCATATCTCCGAAAGTATTAGCTTGTTAGAGTTGAAAATGATATGAATGGATTCTTATGATAAAACTGCTTATTAAAAAAAATTCAATTTGGAATTTGTTTCGTAAAAAAAAATTTTTTTTTTGTTACTCCGAAACCATCTGTCCGATTTTGCCCAATAAAATTTTCATCGAAATATTCCAAAATTACAGACATTTGGGCAAATTGATAAGCACTCAGTTCCGAGGAACTAGAGCGCCAAAAAGGCATACTGCCGTGGCGCCGTATTCACAAAGCATTAAATCTCCGTTAAGTCCTAACTGAGGTCCTCAGTTAAGGATAAATAAGAATCGCAACCTCAGTTTAAGTGAAAATTAACGTGAAACAGGCCTGTTTCAGCACCGTTACATACGTTAACTGAGGTGCGATTCTTATTTATCCTTAACTGAGGACCTCAGTTAGGACTTAACGGAGATTGAATGCTTTGTGAATACGGCGGATAGTGTAGTAAGGGTATTAGTGTTTTAAATTCGAAATAAACGAAAGAAGTAGGCCTTCACGGGACGATAATTTGCGGCGTTGTCAGACCGTGTTCCAGGCTATCTCTACATACGGCCGCGGTTCTACCAAGACGATGCAACTCACCTGCGTCTCGGTAACTTGAGAAGTTTTCGGACCGATGGCCTGGGTAAGATTGACCGTCTGATTCACCCTCCTGGTCCTGGTGTTATCCTTCGACTCCGTCGCCCACGGCGTTTGGACCATATCTGTCGTCTTGCGAAAGGCGTGAAAATCCAAATAGAACTTTGAACTGGTAAAGAGTAGGGTGAATAGTTGATCCACGTTTATTGACAGCGTTTCGTTGAGTAGCTCACGACCTTCGTGCGCGCAGGTGCAGGAAATATTCTGAATATCACATCTGGAAAGGAGTCAGAATCGTTATTCTTGGTATTCTTAGAAAATGCCGAGTTTTGTTAGGTAACGGCAACGTCGCAAACATCGACATTTCTTAATTGACTTTCCTTACATCTGAATATTTTATTTTACATCATATTTTCAATGTAAATTATATAGCATAAGGAGCAAATTAACGAGTTTAATTCAATACTTCAGGAAAAATATTTTATTATTGAAAATAAGATGAGCCTTCAAGATGTACATTAATTTTGACCATAGATTCCTGTCATCACATGAAACAATTTTTTCCTTCGCCATTTTTCCAGATCCGGCTCAGGTAAAAAGTTACAAGAGTTTAAAGATTTCAGAATGTGCTAATACGCTAGTGCACTTTCGTTACCTGTTGAACATAGATTTGTTCTAGAATACTTATTTATTTTCAAACGTACAATAATAACGTCATTTTTTGATTGAGAGGATCATCGAAAAGTTCTATTTCTCCGCCAAGCAGGAGAAGTGTAACAACATTTTTCCGGACGGCGGGGTTGTGTTCGAAAATTAACTCCACGGAGTAGAGTTTTTGTAGGTTTGTCAGATTTACTCTGGAGTTTACTCTGACACTGACACTGACAGTGACAGAAGGTGCAATTATCGGAAAATAGGTTATGTGGGTTTAAGAAAGAACCTATATTTATTGTTTTCTTCACATATATGTAACTCTAATCATAAATATATATTGTGAGCAGTATTAAACCTATTGAATTGCCTCACAGAAGATTCATAAAACAGTGAGACAAAGATACTAGATTTTCCGTCCCATGAGTTATGTCAATTTTGACAGGAGTAAAATGAACTCGGAGTCGAATACTCTGACATTTCGAACGCCAGTCATGGAGTAAAATTTACCCAACCTCTCAGTTTCCGAACACAATGGAGTAAATATTACTCTACGGAGTTAATATTCGAACACAACCCTAGAAGCACATTATTTTGGTAAACTGTCACATTTTTCGAAATGCACCAATTCAAGAAGTGATGTAGAATATTTTTCAATAGACTTCGGTGGTCCAAGTGAAGACACTGTTTCATTCGCCAAAACCTCAATTTCTGAAGACATTTTCACTTTCAATCACTTCTCACCAGCTTGCAAATGATAACTATAAATTATTTAACTTTATATCTGTCAGAATGAGTTTTGCGTGGCAACCGTAACTAGGCAAATATTCCATAATTGACTCAATTATAACGATCGTAAATGGATAGAATTATGTGCGTAAATGTAAATCAATCCAAAAGTGGATATTCAGATTTTTATGAATCTCAAAACGTTTGAAAATAAAATAACATATTTCATTCGGAGTAGAAGTGACTTTTCATGGCTCGCTTTCAATTACCCACCTCACTCCGTTCGGCGGGTAAACTCAAGCTCGCCATGAAAAGTGACACTTCTCCTCCTTATGAAATAATATACTCTATTTATTTCAATAGTCTGATCTTGTTTCCTGTACCGAATTAGGAAAAACGGTAAATGAAAAAAGTGTTTTATTTGATCAGTGGAATCCATGGTTAAAATTAATATAAAATTTAAAGACTCACCCTGTATATAATTAAACAGCGCTAAATAAATATGAATACGATAAAATTCGTACTCACTGAGCTGGAATATCGAAGTCTGAGAAATCTGAGTGGTCGCTAGAATATTGTGCATCCATGCATTTTTTGGAATTTCTTCTATTAGTGATACTGTGTCCATTTTTATTCTCCTCTGTCATTTTCTCCTTAGGGGATCTCTGGAATTCCCCCGATAGATTTTCGCCCTGAAAAATTTCAAACAATTCCACATAAGTCATATAACAAATTAACATAGGCGCAAAAGGCGTCAGAAGCTTTTGCGCCTATGTCATTTTGTCTATCCACGTTAGGGTTATGTTACTAAATTTTTCTTTATCTTTATGTTTGTTTTTGTTGATAGTTTTTTTAACTAGTATGTCGTTGATATCTTCGGATACGTAGTCCTGAAAAACAGGGAGAGGAAACTATAAAAAAAATCAAATCACCTCTAGTAGCGATTCAGAAGACTCTTTGTTGATTTTAATATCTTCTGTACCTGGAGCAATGTAATCTTCATCGTCACTGGTTAATCCAAGTTCCGCACCATACGACTGGTGAACCTGAAAGTGAAGAAAAAATTCGGGACAAAGATTCATTAATTTCCATCCAAAATATACAAATTCTCGCAATTTATGTCCATATGTACCAGTTTATTTTGCAGTTTTCAATAAATATTTCGAATTAATCGATTTAAGATGTAATAAAGCAAAGTAGACATTTACAGCTCCATGGAACAATCAATTTAATATTAAAACTACCAATGTTACGAGAAATGTTCAATCCCCACTTTAGAAGGATACGGTAATATCTAAGAATTTCATTAAAATACAAGCTATCATTCCATAATACATAATATGTGGTTATTTCCCTAACAAGTGCGCAAAGTGATACTTTGCCGCACGCATTTACAGTTAGATGAACGACGCGAAGCGGAGTTCGGATAAGATTTTGCGTACGGAAAAGTCACTTTTAATTTATTCTGAAACTTTTAATTGATCTGGAATGAAAGCACGACTCAACTATTCAAAAATAAACAATAACTGGAAAAAAGAAGAAATATCAAATTATTAGTTCCGAAGGCATTTTTCCGAACGAATTTATGCCCACGCATTGGGTACTACATGCTCCTTGTCTACATTGGACAAAAAAACGCCTGTGTGGAGTATTTTGTTTCCTCAAATTCGCATATTTATGGTAGAGCTGCAAATGAAATAGAGAAAATATTTTCTCTATTTCAGTATCGTAATGAGTCCATTCCAGCACTGAAAACAGTGCTGGAATGAACTCATTCCCGCATTGTTTCTAGTTATATTTTTCGTTTTGTGGTAGTCAGCACTGACATTCGATCCTATCAAATTTCAACACACGTCAATTGACAATACAACATAATCTGGATATAGTGAAATAATTGTTGAGGAAAAGCTTTATTTTCATTGAAAAATATGGTACTAGAGATTTCCTTCTTGCTAATTTTAAATCATTCATGCTATTAGGAAACTGTAGTAAATCTTATTTACCTGCCCTACGTACGATTCAAATTCAAATTCCGTAATCTGTCAACTTTCTTAACAGTCACACCAACTGCCAAGATACAATACAAAAGTCACTAGGATGTATAACCCGAATGTTTCATTAAATTTCAACAGTATTTTACAAAACTTGCCTCAAATAGAGATAATATCGTCTGATACTCGTTGCAGAAGATAATTCCAACGTCGCTCGTTTTCGAATTTCGCATTCGTGTTTGAATATCAGCCCATTCTGCAACTTGTTTTAGAATATACTATTTCCACACGATGCGGAAAAGTGTCACTTTGGCGACCCAAATGCGTGCGGAAAAGTACTACTTTGCGAACGCTCGTAGGAAAATCATGATCCTATAAGATAAAAAAATTATCGAAGGTTGAAAAACGCACCCATTGCCACATCTCCTGAGTGCCCATCTGTTTGCCCATCAAAGCGTTCTGCCATACCCTAAACAGCATGAGATAAACTTTGTCCCTAGCCACGAAACTGGTGAAGAAGTACCTCTCGGTTTTCGTGGAGATCAAGACGGCGTTGGGGATTACGAGCGCTGTTTTCTCCTTGGTGATGGCGGCTACCTCGTTCCATCTCAGGACTATGTTCGTTTCCCAGCCGAAGATGTTGGCGTAGAAACAGAGGTAGTTTTGGGTTACGTAAAGTCGGCCATGCACAAGTATTTCTTTCTGGACTGCACAGGAGTAATCTACAAATGAAAAGATTCGAATTGTAGGCAGGTTTTCCAATAGAAATAATAATAATACTGAGGCTTTATTTTGTATTTTAATATTCAATACAATGATGGTATAGCTTAAGCTAGTAGCCTAAGCTATACTTTACGCTACTCAACTCAACCTCCGATTACAATAAATGAGAAAACTGTCAAAAAATCCAATAAAATAAATTACAGAATCAAATGGAAAAAGAAGAACAAAACAATTGCAATCTACGAATTGCATGATGCAGCTTGAATAAAAACCAAAATAATGTAACCAAATATTCATGCGAAAAAAATTAATAATAGTACATATATTATTTCAGAAAGAGGTCATTTTTCATGGCGAGCTTGAGCTTTATTGAAAGCGAGCCATGAAAAGTCACTTCTACTCCGAATGAAATATGTTATTTTATTCTCAAACGTTTTGAAATTCATAAAAATCTGAATATCCACTTTTGGATTGATTTACATTTACGCACATAATTCTATCTACACTGCTCAATAATTGATAGGGATCACTTACTTTTTCTAAATTTATTTCTGAATTATTCGCTCCAAGATTATAAATTTAGTCAGATATCAGAGTATTTTCAGTTGATAATATGGTTCACTTGAGAAAAGAATGAAAAAATGGAAAGTTGGAGAGAAAAAAAGACTTTATTAGGAACACTCAAAATTCTGTGTTTGAATAACATAAAAATTTTATGATGACACCACAAGAATGCTGAAGTTTCGGTTAAGCTAGTACCTAGTTGGCCCCCCACGAGCTCGTCTCAAGCATTCTACCCTACGAGGCATACTTTCAATCAAACGATTTATAAAATTTTGGGGCAAATTCGTCCAAATATCCCGTAAAGCGTTAGAAAGGTCCTCCAGGTTATTGATCGGTTGTTCTAAGGTTGACAATTGTCTAGACATCTCAGACCAGACATGTTCGATGCAATTCATGTCTGGAGAGCGAGCTGGCCAGTCCATCCTATCAATAGCATGAGTTTCTAGCGCTTCATTAACCAGACGACTACGGTGTAGACGGGCATTATCGTCAATTAAAATGGAATTCTCGCCCAAGGCAGCCGCAAACGGAACAATTATGGGTTCAATAATCATATCGTGATATCTCTGGCTGGTCATTGTGGTGTTCTGCAGAACAACCAACTCTGTGCGTTGGTTCAAACAAATGCCTCCCCATACACATATAGAACCTCCGCCAAAAGCTGTTGTGGGTACCATAAACTGTTCTGCATACCTTCGACCTCTTTCCCTCCAAGCAAGAATACGTCCATCGGAGTTGACCAAACGAAATCTAGACTCATCCGTAAATAAACATCGGCTCCAATCTTCAACTGTCCAATTGCGGTGCTCCTCAGCCCATTGCCGTCGATGAACCCGGTGTTCCCTATTCAAACGGGGATGTTGTACCCTCCTACGTGCTCTCAAACCACGAACATTTAGTCGTCGTCTTACAGTCTGGTTCGAAATTAGAACTCCTGTTGCAACTCTCAGTGATCTATTGAGCCGCGACGCCGGGTAAGTGGGATTTCTCCTAGCATTGAGGACCAAAAGAGGATCTTGGGCAGCTGTTGTACTGCGCTGCCGACCTCCCCCATGAACATAAGCTACTGAGTCGTTTTGGATGAATGGCTACAGAAAAAAATGGGAATCCTCTACTTTGTGGGCCCGATATTCGATGATAAAGTCGCAACTAGCGATCAAACAGGAAATAGATATTGGTAAATATCTGAAGTTGCCCGCATTTTTAAAAAAATCCAATGAAGGGTATCTTGCGAAAAAGTCAAGAGTTTTTTCTGAGGAAGCACCGGATGATTCATATTTAGGAACAAAACAAAAAAAAACCGAAAAAAAACAAAACCAAAATAAAGCAACCAAATATTCATGTGAAAAAATTTAATAAAATAAATTACAGAATTAAAATGGGTTCAAGCCCTGTGGACAGGAGCTTTCTGGCGCTCTAGTTCAAACAGGCAAATTATATCTCCGAAAGTATTGGTTCCTCAGAGTTGGGAATTATATCAATGCATTCTTATGAAAGAACTGCATCATAAAGGAAATTAAATTCAAATAATAGCTTATTTATCAAGATTAAATGAGCAATCTGAGAATGAGAACTGCACCATGGAAGAAATCGAATTGAAATAGCTGAAATGAATTTGAGTCTTTCTTATAGAACAGGATGAAATATACGAGTATGAACACAGATCATATAATAAGGCTTAGATAGAATAATTATAGCATTCTATGAAAACTTAGAATTCATTATTGAAATTTAGAAAAATCATATCTCCAAAAGTATTAGCTTGTTGGAGTTGAAAATGATATCGATGGAATTTAATGGTGAATCTGCATATTAAAAAAAATATGAGCACTCAGATCCGAGGAACTAGAGCGCCAAAATGTGTAATTCCCTTTCCGGGATTTGAGCCCGCCTTCTCTCGTTCCGAAACCCGACGGGTCAGACCAACCGTCTATCGGGCTCCTCAAACGATCTTATCGATCTCCGGTATTAGAATAAAACGTCGGTACTTACCTGGGATATATATTCTTAATTTTCACTTTTCGACATAAAATCGCCACATGAGGGTTTATTTGACGGTTTTTTACCCTTGTCTCACTGAGTCAATTTTGACGTTTCTCGAACCAACTATTAGCAAGGAATTAGACAATGTCATGTCTCAGGAAAATAAGTTGACATTATGACAATTCATACATAGAATAATTATATAATTCTATGAAAACGTATAGAAATACGATTTTTTATTGAAATTTTGAAAAATCATATCTCCGAAAGTATTAGCTTTAATTTGGAATTTGTTATGTTATGTGAAAAAAAAAATTTTTTTTTGTTACTCCGAAATCATCTGTCCGCTTTTGCCCAATAACGAACTTAGCCGAGATATTTATCTGCCAAACCTACTCTGAAAATTTCAACTCTCTAGCTCATTCCGTTCGAGAGTTATCGTGCCTACGGCTGGCCGGCCGGACAGAATGAATTTCGACCACGGATTCTTGATCAGTGAGTCGAACCAAATCGTTTAAGACCATTTTCATCGAAAAATTCGAAAATTACAGACATTTGGGCAAATTGATAAGCACTCAGTTCCGAGGAACTAGAGCGCCAAAAAGGGAAAAAGAAGAACTAAATTTGTGGATAGGGACTTTGGCGCTCTTGTCAACCTACTCTAAGTAATTATTCAAACTTGGACAAATCATATCTCCGAAAGTATTGGTTTCTCAGAGTTGATATCAATGGATTCTTATGATAGAAGTACATCGTAAAAAATTAAATTCAAAACGTGAGTATATGACTCACCTCATATGTTGTATCTACATACATCAGCAAATTATAATAAGAGCATTCTATGAAATCGTAAAATTTAGATTAATTATTGAAATTTCGAAAAATCATATCTCCGAAAGTATTAGTTTGTTACAGTTGAGAATGATATCAATGGATTCTTCTGGTGAAACTGCACCATAAAAAAAATTTAATCCGATATAACATATTGTTGGAAATATTGAGAAAATATTATTTTCAGCTGCTTTTCAATTTTTTTTTTAAATATGACTCACCGACTACTAAACGTTCGTCATCTGGGACTTCCTTAAATATCCTCTTGAAGTCTTCTGATCTAGATTTGTACGTAGGGTAAAAAGTATGGAACCAAGATGACTTCTTCTTCTTTTTCTCCTTCGTACTTACTGCCACTTGGTTTCCATCGACTTTGGTCACTTCTTGTTGCGTCGGGGGTTCCGTTTGCGAGGGCCGTCCTCCATCTAAACCCTGAAATGAAAAAAAATGAGCGTAAAGACCGTTAAAAAAATGACATTCAAACGCACAACATGGACAGGAGCTATGGTGCTCTAGTTCAAACTGCAACTTCAAAATAATATCTGTTTCACAAAGTTGGGAATTATATCAATGGATTCTTATGATAGAACTGCATCATAAAAGATTAAATTCAACAAAAGAGCCAAAAATTATAAATTCGAAACCACCAGACCCATTCTACTCAATAACGAACTAATCCGAGATATTCATTCCTCAAATCTTCTCTGAAAATTATATTATATCAATTGAAACTTAGCCAATATCCCAGTTTTGTTTTTACTGGTGATATTCTGAACCCAATTTGATTAGCTTACAAAAGTATACAGGGGAGTCTTTTATTACCACTGCATTAATTTTAACCAAAGATTCCTCTCATCAAATGAAACACTTTTTTCATTTAACATTTTTCCAAATTCAGCTCAGGTAAAAAGATACAGGCTGTTGAAATTTTGAAAAAAAATCAGTTTTTATTTTGTAGCTTCGACATCCTTTTTTCGAATAAAATGAATGTTGGCGTAAAGTTTCCTATAACTATGATACATATTTTCCAAATATTAGTTATTTTCTACTTCTACTGGTTTTCTAGTTATGGACTCGTGGATTCATAAAACTAAACGAAATTAGCATAAAGAAAGCATATAAAGTTTTTCTTGAGTCATTTCAAGAATATTCCATCCTTTTAGAACATTATATTATTCTTCATCAATTCTCCTTAAACGCACCGTTTTCGAGATATTCTTCATTGAATGTTTTAAAATGGAAAACTCCAGAAATTTCACTACTTTTATGGATCCGTCCCTGAGCGTTGGAATCCCGAATCAAGCTGTAAACCACGTTACCATGCCTTATTCTCGTCAGCCAACAATGTCATAGATAATTTATATGCGGGAGTATACTAGCACATTGTGAAATCTTTAAACGCTCGTAACATTTTACCTGAGCCGAATCTGGAAAAATGGTAAATGAAAAAAGTGTTTCATTTGATGAGAGGAATCTTTGGTTAAAATTAATGCAGTGGTCAAAGACTCACCCTGTATATTTCGATCATCATATAGATTATCCAAGGGCATTATATTATCAAAATGACCAATGGGTCATTTTGTATTCAATCATACTTTCTTTTCTAGAACAGGAGGGGTATTTTATATCAAGAGTAACCAACCAGAAATAATAGACATGTCTCTTATAGGTAGATACGACACATGAACACAGATCATATGATAATTCATAGATAGAATAATTATAGCATTCTGTGAAAACATAGTACGATTTATTATTGAAATTTTGAAAAATCATATCTCCAAAAGTATTAGTTTGTTAGAGTTGAGAATGATATCAATGGATTCTTATGATGAAACTACATCATAAAAAAATTGAATTTGAAATTTGTAATGTAAAAAAAAATGTTTTCGTTACTCCGAAATCTTCAGACCGATTTTGCCCACTAACGAAATTAACCGAGATATATATCTCCCAAACCTACTCTGAAAATTTCAACTGTCTAGCTCATTCCATTCGAGAGTTATCGTGTCAACCGCCGGCCGGACAGAATCGATTTTGACCACGGATTCTTGAACAGATTGTTCCGAGGAACAAGAGCGCCAAAAAGGACTGACGTGAAGTCAGGAGCTCTATGGAGCTGAAATCCGATTATCTATTGTAAAATTATATTAAAGCACACAAAGGAAAGGTTCATGTCGTTATAGACGAAATAAGGCCTCAAATAAGCGAAAATGTATTGGAAATTCTCATCAAAAAAACATGGTCCTGCAAATATAGACTTCCTAACTTCCTACTTCTAAAAAATCAGAAAGAAACCCTTTAGTTTACTCACCAGACATGTATATCTATTGACCAACAGCATTTGAAGATGAATGACTCAAGTTCACTTACACAACCGTAAACAGAAATTTCACTGAAATATCCAAAAGTAATGTCCTCGTTTAATGTGAACCTTCAATTAAACATATTACAACTTTCTTCATTATCATAACAGTGTACTCTATAATTTAATGGATGTTCACCAGGAAAATTTCAATAATTAAAATACGTAATCCTTTAAGATCCGAAATTAATTTGGACTGAATAAATTATAATACACGTAGGTATTGGACCAAGTCAACTGATCATAGAACATAAATTTCAAGCTAAAGCTTTGGAACAGTCTAAAAACATGCGAAAATTCTTTAAATGAATTTTTGAGATTTTTACTACCTCCAAGAATAATCGGAAACAATATACAAAAACACGACAATGATATAAGATATATTCAGAATTTTTACTGTTCTAGAAAGCAATTTTTTTTTCAAGTTATTATACTTAATATACCAAATATACCTAATAAAATACTAAACATGCACGGTGGCGATTCTGATACCTATTTACGCTTGATACTACTTCATGAGACGACCTGTGTATCACGATATCCAGTGGGTATAAAATTGAAAAATTAAATGATGAATTCGTTAGAAAAAACAACAAGTTTAAGTGCTCGTCAAAAATTCTATACTGAGGTAGCAAATGTCTTGATATTATTTTTAAAACATTCTTCGTCTTAATTGAATGAGCTTTCAATGTCATAAATTTCAACAAGTAATAAAATTATACTGGTTTTATATGGTAATTTGTTCTTCGCGTGGAATGTCTTCAGAATTTAATTATTTTTCGGATTTTTTTGTGCCATTTTTTTCTATTGTAGGAATATATTGAAGAACCAGAACGTTGAAAATTTTAAACACAGGTACATACTGTTAAATTTTTTTTAATTCGAAATGCATATACAGATTGTGTCTACGTATTTATGGCGATATATACCGATTCTTTCTGAACAAAGCAAATCAAATCAGTGCCACCGGAAATATACAACAAATTCCAAATTAATTTTTTTTCAATAAGCAGTTTTATCATAAGAATCCAATGATATCATTTTTAACTCTAACAAGCTGATACTTTCGGAGATATGATTTTTCAAAATTTCAATAATAAATCGTATTTTTACGTTTTCACAGAATTATATAATTATTCTATGTATGAATTGTCATAATGTCAACTTATTTTCCTGAGACATGACATTGTCTTATTCCTAGCTAATAGTTGGTTCGAGAAACGTCAATATCGACTTAGAGAGACAAGGGTAAAAAACCGTAAAATAAACCCCCATGTGGCGATTTTATGTCGAAAAGTGGAAATTAAGAATATATATCCCAGGTAAGTACCAACGTTTCATTCTAATACCGGAGATCGACAATATCGTACGAGGAGCCCGATAGCCGGTTGGTCTACGCCGTCGGGTTTTCGGTTTCAGAACGAGAGAAGGCGGGCTCAAATCCTGGAAAGGGAATTACACTTTTTGGCGCTCTAATTCCTCGGAACTGAGTGCTTATCAATTTGCCGAAATGTCAGTAATTTTTATTTAAGATGCAGTTTCACCATTTAAATCCATCGATATCATTTTCAACACCAACAAGCTAATACTTTCGGACATATGATTTTTCTAAATTTCAATAATGAATCGTAAGTACTCCTATGTTTTCACAGAATGCTATAATTATTCTATCTAAGCTTTATTATATGATCTGTGTTTATACTCGTACATTTCCTCCTTTTCTATAAGAAAGAGTCAAATTCATTTCAGCTATTTTAATTTGATTTCTTCCACAGTGCAGTTCTCATTCTCAGATTGCTCATTTAATCTTGATAAATAAACTATTATTTGAATTGAATTTCCTTTATGATGCAGTTCTATCATAAGAATACATTGATATAATTCCCAACTCTGGGAAACCAATACTTTCCGAGATATAATTTGTCTGTTTGAACTAGAGCGCCAGAAAGCTCCTGTCCACAGGGCTTGAACCCATTTTTTTTATGTTTATTATTTGATACTACTGAATTAAAAGTGAGATAAGAGTTTTGTTTGGGGGGGGAGGGGGGTTCACGGTCAGGTGGTTTGCATACCAGCCATATTTCTATGAAAATTTATCAGAATTTTGCTAAAGTCCCAACAGTCCAGGGAGGGGGTCATAAAACCATGACCCCCCCCCCACCGGATCCGCCCTTGATCAAACGAACACATAAATGATTGCTGAAAAAATCATAATCTATAATTACTTCATTCAAAATAACTTCGTTCAGACAGAAAATTATTCGAATAGCGACCCCTGGTGTTAATTAGTTCGAATAATGGGAAACGATAACAACAAAAACATCCGGTATGTTGACGTATTCGTCCAAGGGTGATCAGTGGCGGCGCTTGCTTCAATACTTTGGGGGTGCACAACCTTGGAATATAACGTGGGAATAAAATTATTCAATCTTTGACAAGACATATCTCCGAATGTATTGGTTTCTCAGAGTTTGGATTCTTATGATAAAACTGCATCATAATAAATTAAATACAAATCGTAGATATATGACCGACCTCATATGTTGGATTTATATACACCGGCAAATAATAATTAAAACATTCTATGAAATCATAAAATTACGATTCATTATTGAAATTTTGAAAAATCATATCTCCGAAAGTATACGTTTTTTAGAATTGAGAATGACATTAATAGATTCGTTGATTGAACTGCATCTTAAAAAAAATTGGTTCAAGCCCTGTGGACAGGAGCTTTGGCGCTCTTGTTCAAACTTTGACAAATCATATCTCCGAAATTATTGATCTCTGGGAATAATATAAATGGATTCTTACGATAGAAATGCATCATGAAAGAAATTAAATTCAAACAGACCGATTCTCCCCAATAACGAACTTATCCGAGATATTCATTCCACAAATCTGCTCTGAAAATTATATTATATTAATTAAAACTTAGACAATATTGCAGTTTTTTTTACTGGAGATATTCTGAACCCAATTTGATTATGTATCTTACCAAAGAATATATTTCCATCATCATATGGATTATCCACGGGCATTATATTATCACCTTCAAAATATAATATCATATCATCCTCATAATTCTACGATAGCTGAGGTTATTTCATTGGTCATTTTGCATTCAATCATACTTTTTTTTCTAGAACAGGAGGTATATTTTATATGAAGGAAAATTATCAGCTTGTTAGAGTTGAAAATTATATAAATGTATTTTTATGATGAAACTGCATATTAAAAATAATTGAATTTGAAATTTGTAATGTACAATTTTTTTTTTTTTCGTTACTCTGAAACGCCCAATAACGAACTTAACCAAGATACTTATCTCCCAAACCTACTCTGAAAATTTCAACTGCCTAGCTCATACTGTTCGCGAGTTATTGTAGAAACAAAATTTTAAAATTTTTTAAATTTTTTAAATTTTTTTTGACACTTTACGACAACCCGATCAATATAAAACTTCGCATGCATATAAAGGTCATTATTCTACAATTTGATGCTACATTTCAGATAGATCGAGTGATCGGTTTCGGAAATATTCATAAAAAATGTTTTTACTAAAAACAGCCATAACTCCGAAACCGCTTGGTGGATTTCGCCCGTTAACGAACTTGTCCGAGATATTTTCGCTCCAAAACTACCCTGCAAATTTCAATCCTCTAACTCCTTTCGTGCGAGAGGTATCTTGCCTACGGCCGGCCGGCCGGACAGAATCGATTTCGACCACGGATCCTTGATCAGTGAGTCGAACCAAATCGTTTATCGTGAATTTATTTACTCAAATACCACTAAAAACGCAATTCAGACCTCATCTAAAACAAAGATACCTGTGAAAATAATAAAATGAAATCGATTTGACAGGCGCATAGAATTCTACACTTACAAATTATTTATTTATTTAATGCGCCTGTCAACTCGATTTCATTTTCACAGGTAACATTGTTTTAGATGATGTCTGTATTGCGTTTTTAGTGGTATTTGAGTTAATAAATTCACGAGGGATTTCAGAGGATTGGAGAATTCTTTTTCAGATGTGAAATGGAAGAATTTAATTTCTTATGATGTTCCAAGAATAATTAGCAAGATATTAGCTCTTTGCGCATTGAATTTCTCTAGTGTAATTCGGTTTGCACCAATATTGCGAGGTTTTCACCATAGTAATCATAATTTATGAGGAACATTGAATTAATATAAACTTTATTTGAACTGTGATAATATCAGTTTCATTGGAATTGCATTCCGAATAAATTTTCAAATTTCCGCAAAGCCCAAAGCTCCCTCTAGCGTGCTGTCATCAAAATATTAATATCAAAAAATTTTGGAATTGCACTATGAAATTTGGCAGTTTGGTATAAAATGAAATTCTGAGCAACATTTCTTTCAGAAAAATTTTGATATTGTTCTGATTTGTACGTCTTTTGGTAATTTTTCTAAAAAAAATGTCAATTTTGATAGGTTTGCAGAGCAACAGGATCAATGACATATATGTCAAAAATCATCATTTCTTGAGCACCAACTTTCCCGAATAACAAAATTTCAAAAAACTATACAGGCAAGAAAATTTCCTCTTTGTGCGTACTTTTTGAAACGCACTGTATATTGTTGGAAATATCGGGAAAATATCATATTATCAGAATATCAGAAGCAAGAGCAAGAATCAGGAGAAATACTAAATAAGATTTTTTTTCACCTTGAGGTCGATGAAATTGATTTATTGAAATATATGAAGGTTTTTGAACCAGTGGCTCTTGTTACTGGTAACTGAGCATCAATTTGCCCAAATGTCCGAGGTCAAAATCGAATCTGTCCGGGTGTAACCACGATAACTCTCGAAATTTTCAGGGTAGGTTTGGGAGATAAATATCTCGTTTATGTTCGTTATTGGGCACAATAGGCCTGGTGGTTCCGGAGTAACGAAAAAAAAAAAATTTCAATTTAAATTTGTTTTCAAATGCAGTTTCATCATAAGAATCCATCGATTCAATTTTCAACTCTAGCAAGCTACTACTTTCGGAGATATGATTTTTCAATAATACATCGTACTTCTTTGTTTTCACAGAATGCGAATTCTATCTGTCTGTGTTTTATCTGTGTCAATTGTTCATACATCTACCTATAGCAGTCCACAGAGCTTTCTCATTTTTTTTCATTTGTGTGTGCCTATAGGTCGATGAAACTGATTAGTAGAATATGAAGGTTTTTTAACAAGAAGTGAAAAAACATATCTTCCTTTATCTTTTTGAACAATATTCTTCAAGCATGTAAAGTTCCAGCAACGGAATTAGATTTTGAGTGGAATTATACCGAAATTATTGAGGAACCAAAAAATATCTGAACAATACAGTAACACTGATAACAGGATATCTTATCAGATGATGAAATTATTTGCAATTCACGTGAAAAATCGTATATGTATACAGTTCTACGACTTTTCGAAAAAAACAAAAAAATCAACAACATTAATTTATCGAAAAAATAACTTTCGTTCGGGGAACTCTTTTTAAATCGGACCAACTTGTAAATATGGCTGATGAAGTATCCGTTAAATAATTGAGTAATAAATTATTTAATTAAGTTATTAGAAATCAAAATTGTGAAGCATTTTTTATACATGAACTGATCAAAATTAAACATCCAAATAGGACAGTTAACTTCGTTGTTGGGCATAATCGGCCGAACGGTTTCGAAGTTATACCCATCTGAATTTTTTTTATTATGTCCTCAATAACTAAAAATATACAAATCCGATTGAATCCAAACATGGTAATTACTTGTAGAATGGCGAAGTGCTAATTTTCGCGAAATAACGTATGACTACAAAACAAATAAAAAACTCTTTTTCTTCAAAAATGTTATATTTCAGAAACTAATTGTCAGAATACACCATCTTACAATCGAGTACCGAATTTCAGCACGATCGACTTCGTATGAGACGTGGATAGACCACGGAACATGTTCGCAAAAGCTCCTGACTTCCCTTTAGTGCTTTTTAAGATTTTTTTATGCTCCAAAATACTAACCGCCATCGTGGTTGCCTGCATCTTGTAACCTCCTATCAGCTCGGGTTCTCGGCGACTAAATGACGCACCCTCACACTAGCGCCACAAAAATATCCAGCTATATAGGTAGCTTATGTATTCTATGCTAGCAGAGCGACGTCAGTAGCGAACATGTACTCTAAGAAAAAATATATGCCAAAACTTCCCCCGTGCGTTCGCGGTATATTATAAACAATAGCCATTTTTCCTCGAACTTAACCATACAAACCAGGTTAGGAATAAGTTAACCACCCAATATTCCTCGAAGTGTATTCCAAACTATGACGTAAGAGTTAACCAACCACATAAACCAACTCACGGAGGTAGTTTGGCCGGGTTATCTTTTTGGAGGTTATGTTTTCTTTGTATCATGGGAGGAAAATGAAGAAATCAGAGGTACAATGGATTCGTACATTCGTTCGAAGTTTACGTGAATGAAGTAAAATAGCAGATTGTTGATAAAAAATATGTTATCGACTTGCCGAAAATAGGTAAGTAGCTAATTCATCTAATTTTCTCGTATCTGAAGTAGAACTTTTCTGTTACAGATGAAGAATAGCTAATTGAATATAATTTTTATAAAATGAAACAGGATACTGGCCCGACAGTAGACTCTGCCGATAAAGAGGGCCGTATTCGCATTAGGAGAGCACCAGAAATAGAAGATAAAGTACAGTTGAGAGACATTTCATATACCTACCTACCATATCTAGAACCCCAAAACCAACAGTAATTGTTGATGTAGGTGAGATTGATGCTCCCAAATATGAGACATCAACAACATGTATACCAAATTCATCTGGTCTTGAGAAAAAAGGGACGAAGGTACAAACAAAAACTGATATTATAAATAAAATTACAGAATGTAATGAAAAAATAATGCTATTCTTGTTTGTTATTATATGTAACAATAAAAACACCGAAAACATAAATGAGTTTATTTCAATTCATAATTTATCTTTTTGTTGCTCCAATAACATCTAGGTACATATTCCGCATGTTGGAAATCATCAAAAGTGCTTGGTTCTTGGAATTGTTCTTCAGTCACATAATTATTGTCCAAACAAAAATTGAACAATAAGCAACTACAATATCCACTACTCTTTTCATGGTATACATCAATCATCATCTACAATGGGCATTCTGAAATGTTCATATCTACCAGAATTTGCAATCGAGATGTTGAAAAAATTTATTCGCCTTGAATTGATGGCCGCTAAAGAAGATTGCGGTACAATCTGAATATCCTCCATGCATTCTAGAACCAATAAATTTGTCACATCTATTCTCACTGTATGTTCAAGAACTAGAAAACAAATTGGGAAATAGCTAAGAAGATAATAAGCGCGATATTCAAATGTTTCAAACACTTTAACGAACATCTTTCAACATTCAAAAGTAAACCGAAGTATACCGTGACGTCATAGGAAAGTTAACCTGGTTTGCGTGGTTAAGTTCGAGGAAAAATGACTAATATTTTGTTGCTTTAAAATTTTTTCCGATATTCGAATTATTATTAGCATTTACAGAAAACTGTATTTGTTGATAATGTACCAAACATAATATACTATGGGTAGTGATGTGAAATACTCGAGTTTTTAAGTTAAGGACAAATATCCTGGAAAAATGTCCGAAACTTTCCCCCAAGGTCGAGCATTTTGAGCATTTAAGTATTTACGGACATTGTGGAAAAATCGGGAAAAATATGACAATTGTCACATGTTAAGTTAAAATATCAGGACAATTTGAGGCATTTAAAGAAATTTTTCATGGTCAATTGGAAATAACAAATATCTTATCATTGAATGAGTTATTATCGTGTTATTTTATTGAGTATCAGTGATAAAGGACCGGAGCCAGGTTCTGAATTAAGAATTAGTATTAGAAAAATCGATTTAATTAGACTGTTAAATAATAAAAATTAACTTGTTTAAAAAAAACTTTGTATAATTTTCCAATTGGTTCACAGATCGTTAAGAACCTTCGATCCAAGTAGAAAAGAATAAACTGCTTAAGAAAAAACTCTGTATAAAATGGCAACACAAATCGTTAAGCATCGTCGATCCAAGTAGAAAAAAATAAACTTCTTTAAAAATTTTTGTAAAATTGGCATCTCAGATCGTTGAGCATCTTCGATCCAAGTAGAAAAGAAGAAAAAATATCGGACAAAATGAAAATTTTCAAAAAATGTTTAAGTAGAAAAGAAATTTATGATATTTATCCAGACATTTTCGATAATTTCCATAAATACTAAAAAACTCTAAATGTCGACTGTTTTTAGAAGTAATGATAATTTTCGGACACTTTTCAGTATTTATCAGAGGAGTATTTAAGACATTTTCCACACTCACAACACTAACTATGGGCGATCTCTATGCTCAAGTATCACAAATACTTACCTTGGAATATAGAATATTCTATGGTACTTACCAACTGAATAATGACGTCACTGGAATTTGAAATAGTCAAAGACTGCAATTCATGAAACAGATTTTGAAAAAATCTATGGTAATCTTCACATCCATGGAACTTCGAACTAATTGAGGAGTTTTCAGCAGAAATAAAGGATCATAGTGATAAAATTGAGTATGTTTTTGGATTTAATATACCTAATTACCTACTAACCTACCTGATTATTCCTTAAGGTAATTATTTCCTGTTATCTCTATATCTATGTGTCTAATAAATATCATGCTTCCACCAAAATTCTACTTTGTCATCAAATTAAATTCAGTTAAAAGAACTACTCACAGCAGTTACTAAATCATCTGTTGAAGAACCAGTCTGCTCCTTAGGGTCAGAGGTCAGCAGTTCTTTAATGATTTCTGCCTTTGGTGAAGGCCTAGGACTGCTGGTAGGACTAGTTCTTGGCGTGACGCTTAATCTGTAATTATATTTTCTCAATTTGAATACAACCAAGCCTCTACAATAATTTAAGCATTACTTTCTCTCAGGTATATCTATAGGAGCACAGCCACAACTTGACATTTTGCGTAAAATAAAACAAATCTCCAAACAACAATATCCTCAACTCCTACCTGTCTCCAAGCATTTGGTATTAACTGATTAATTCTTTACACGATATCAAAAAGGACAAAGATAAAAAAAATTCACGATTACTTTGTCATTCTGAAAAAAACATTTTCAGTATGAACCATGAGTGAAAATATCTAAATTCACGATTTATATTCACTGGATTCAAGGGATTTATTTTGAATCTAACATAAACCTAATACAATACAATTCCATCCTCAAATAAACAAGATTTGTTAGGTCGGGCACTGACAGCTTTCACTTTTTTGTCAACCTAAAAAAATCCCAAAAATTCTATGATTAAATTTTCCACTTGTAAATAGAAAGTCATCAATATATGGCTACAAGAATTTAAAATTTCACTCGTTAGTTGAAAAACATCAGTTATATTATATAGTATTCGAGACGCGTATTAAAATTATGTTAAAGTGTCTCATAACCACAGCTATTTAGTCCGTTAAGATCCGAGAAGAAGCTATAAATCATCTTCTTCTGTGGTATTGGATAATGTCAAATACTGTCATGTCGTGTTTGTTTATTCCAGTTTATTCTATGCATTTTTGCGGCTTATGAGCAAGGCCTATATTGTTATTTCATATAAAAATTGAAAGTGTTTTGTTTTTTAAACCCGATTATCAGCAATAATCACCATGGATAATTTAGAAGCTAACATAATGGATAAGTCTATGCGGTCGGTGTTCGTAGGAAATATTCCTTACGAAGCTACTGAAGAAAAACTGAAAGATATATTTGGTGAAGTCGGTCAAGTACTGTCTTTCAAGCTTGTTTTCGATAGGGAAACCGGCAAACCAAAAGGATATGGATTTTGTGAGTACAGAGACCAGGAAACCGCCCTGAGCGCGATGAGAAACCTGAACGGCTACGAAATCGGTGGTAGGAATCTCAGAGTTGACAATGCCTGTACAGAAAAATCGAGGATGGAAATGCAGAATTTGTTGAATCAACCTCCTGTCGAAAACCCCTACGGGGAACCTATACAAGCGGAAAAAGCACCGGAAGCAATCAGTAAAGCGGTAGCATCTCTTCCACCAGAACAAATGTTCGAACTGATGATACAAATGAAATATATTATTCGGAATAATCCGAGTGAGGCCCGGCAGATGCTGTTACAGAACCCTCAACTTGGATATGCGCTTCTTCAGGCTATGGTTGTGATGAAGATAATTGATCCGCATACTGCTTCAGGTGAGAGAATTGGCTCGGAATTATGTTCAGTGTATTGTATCTTTTTCTTTATCAACAAACCTTGTAAGACAATTTTCACCCTTTTATGTTTAAACTTTGATACCCAAAAAATCGTACAGATGTTTATATCAGGTTTTGAAACGTTCCAAGATGCTCCAAAGAGTGAATCGTCATCGAAAAAGTCCGTTTTAATTTCCAGGTATGCTTCATCCAGCCACGCCAGTTCCTCCACCAGCGTTGCCCAAAGATACTTCAATGCCAGGACCTGTACCCATTAGTAATGCATTTATGAACCAGGCTGTTCCTCCTCCCAGACCTGAATTCCAACCAATCCCTCCCCCTGTTCACAATATTCACGTGAACAGCCACAGCCAACCTGTGTTCTCCAGTCAAGATATAGACCTTCGATCCCTGGACCCTAGAGGCCCCGTCCCAGACCCCAGGATGACCAGGATAGTAGACCAAGACATGAGGAGTCTTTCGGGACCTTTACCCAACCCTCTACCACCTCCGGTGGCTGAAAATTTCAATAGGGATCCGAGGGGGCCCACTGCTAATTTCCCCACCGATCCCAGGGGTCCTACTGCTTTTCCAAGTGATCCTAGGGCCGGGACTGATCCCAGAGCGGTCGCAGGGTTCACCAACGATCCGAGGCAAGGACCGAGGGCTGATCCCAGACAGAAAGTGGTTCCTATGCAGACTCCTCCGATTGTACGACCTCCTCCTCAGATCCCACCATTGGTACCTCAGCCGGTTCCACCAAGGCCTGTGGCTGCGCCGACAAGCATGGCGGCCGCTGGGGCCAACATTGGTCCTGCTGGGGCTTCGGATCAAGAGAAGGCGGCACTGATAATGCAGGTGTTGCAGTTGTCAGATGAGCAAATAGCAATGTTGCCAATGGAGCAGAGAAGCAGTATTCTGTTGCTGAAGGAACAGATTGCAAAAAGTGCCAATAGGACTTGATTCGATGGTTGGAGTTTTGTGTTTTTCGATGATCTTTATTGCAACTGTATTATTCATGATTGTATACAGGGAAACGGCGGAATTGTATGTTGGTAAATACATTATTAGTTTATGAAAAAGTTGTTTTTTTATGCTTTTATTTAATTCGCTCTGTGTTCTATCCATTAGTTGAAATTTTGCGCCTGTACTGATCCATCATGAGGATAAAAGAGATACAATAAGAACCTTCGTAGGCTACGTCATATTCCTTGAATATTTGGAGTTGCCAATTTTACATCGGAGGGCGACTGCCAATTTGGTTTAACCTTCCATAAATGTTTTTAGTTAGTACTAGTGAGCCCGCAGATCTACCTAGCCAGTAGATCTACATTTTTCCGATGAATCTACATTTTTCCGGTAGATCTACATTTTTCCGAGATTTCCTCAGATACACACAGAAAGTTTCAACGAAATCGGTCCGGTCGTTCTCGAGTTTCTATAAACCGAACACAGCGCTATCTACCGGGTTCCTATTGTGACTCTGAGACCCACTCAAATACGCACACAAAGTTTCATCGAAATCGGTAAAGCCGTTTTCGAGTTCCTATAGTTCGATCGGGGCGCCCCCTAAAGGATGCTATTGTGAATCGGAGACATGCCGAAACAAAATCACAGAGTTTCATCAAAATCGGTCCGGCCGTTTTCGAGTCCAATTTGAATCTGAACCGCCTTGGGTTCCACTGAAATACATACCCGCAAAGTTTCATCATGATCGGTCAAGTCGTTTCGGAGTTGACATATTTCGTAAGACACCCTGTATAGCAGCGGTTATCCTTTCGCCACGGTTTTACAAAGTTGAGAATTCTCCTCGCGATAGAAATCTCGAGGTGACGTTTTACTTGAAACGCTTGCATTTTAAAATAATCGATGCCGCGAGCAAATGAACGCCCTGTACAGTAATGGTTTATTTCCAACGATGTATGCCTCGAAAGTATATTTTCCAACAGGAATGAATGAAACGTTATGTTCATAGCGTTAAAAACAGCAAGTAGCAATTGACATTAAAAGAAAAACACCCTGTATAGAGATTTCTGAAAAATATATTATAAGAATTCATCCAAGGTTCCTATTTAGATAACGGTTTGTTTGTGGCACGAATCAATTCTATCGTGTAAAAATCTGCCGTGAAAAAAAGAACACCCCGTATAGTAATGGATTAATTTCAGCGATATATGCTCAGAAAAAAAAAGAAAAACACCCTTACTTAAAGTCGGCAGATATACCGTTATTCGAAGTTAATATTCCGATAGAAATTGGAAAAAAAACACGAAAAAGTGTAATTCCCTTTACCGGGATTCGTGCCTGCCTTCTCTCGTTCCGAAACCGAGAACTCGTTTAACCTTGCATAAATGTTTTTAGTTAGTATTAGGCTGGAATCGGTGTTGAAATGTCTGGCTACTTTGGGTTGTTTCATTAGTGTTTGAATAACTTAATAATTTTGAAGTGTTTAACTATATAATAACATTGCTTATTCCTATTTTTCACATGAAGTTCCTTATTGATTTGAACTAAAGAATCTAAAGATAATGACGATTCGAAATTGAATATGTATATAAAAATAATTTCTTTGAGCTTCTTGATTTTCCATTCAGTATTAATAAAGATGGCTACGATTATAACAAACACTAATGTATTATTCTGTGAGGCAAAATTCTAAGATTTTGCCAGGGAACTGCAAAAAATCAAACAACTTGTATTTTACTTTTTATTGAAAATCCATTTATAATATTGTAAATTATACAATGAAACGAAAACCTAACTGTTCAGATCGAATTTCGACAACTTACACAAGACTACAGCAACATTCATTCGACATTTCTTAAACTTCTAAATTATTAAGCACAACACATACATTATAACACTCTATTTCTAAATGAACAGAAATTTAAGGTTCAGAGTCTCTCTAGTGAATTTATTCAAATGATTTTGGTCGAAACGTGACGGCTGTTCCAAAATACGAAGCCACGCAGACTCGAATAATAATCCTAACGTTAATCATTTGCTTGAGGTCGATGAGAACTGAATTAATCCTCTCGTAACGAAAATTCAAAAAAAGAAGAGAACCAAGTGAGCACCGATAAAACCATAGCCGACTTGATTCCGTTCGTAGCAATATAAACTCCACATTTTAGAACAGCCGTGAACAAGTGTATTTGTCAAAATTCATGGAAAATCCCATTCCAGAATGTATTCAACAAAATGGAATAACTGGAAAAGTTTTGTACATCTTATTGACTGGACTATATTCTAAATTTCATGTGTATTTCTTGAATATATTAATATACAGGACGATTCCCAACACAAGAAAACCAAAAGAAATATTTTCCCTGAACGTGATGTTGAGAATCATCGAAGAAAGTCTTACCTGGCACGTTTTATTCAAATATACAAGTTCAGTGTACAACCTCACTCTGTAAGTTTTTCATCTTTCGAACTTTGGGTATTCAACATGTATCAAATCTAAACAAAATTTGATTCGATACAGATCGCGCATCTTGAATATTTCCAAAAAGATAACAAATAGTCAACTTATTTAATAAAACATGGATGGCTTTTCTTGAAGTTGGTGGAAAATCAACAATATGTCCAAATTATTCAATCAATTCTTGAAAGAGAGATGATTCAAGTATTTTTTTTACACCAAGGGTGTAAGCAGTAAGTTTTTGGGCAATAGACCACATTAGTTAGGTTAGAATCAGTCGCTTGGCGGGAGATCCATATTCAAATTTTTTAACAAGGAATTTCAACTTTGAGATGAAACCACCCTATTTAAAAGAGAATGTTAGTACAGAAACAACAAGTATTGGGTACCTTCATCATTAGTGCATGTTTTCATGTTATTTCCACATTAAAATATACTTCTATTTATTCTTAAATCAAAATTGAAACCATTCTAGTTCGAAAGATTTCCGTATGTCGTAGATGACTTCTGTTGTGCGTCATTACAAGGCCGATTTAGGGTTATGTTATTATTTGTGACTGATTTCGAGTGAGCTAAGACATACGTCAATCGAATTTTGGTGAACACTTTTATATTTATTAATTATTTTGGAAATATACAATTTTGTTATGAAAACTTGATTCTAGATGGTTGAGAAACGTTCACAGAATCTATTTCAACCAAAATAAACCTTAATAAATTAGCCAAAGTATCTAAAAACAGGCGAGGAATTCGCGTAATTTTTAGGTCCATAAGAAATGCATGGGGAATTCAGTGCTGGGATCCACGGATTGATCGTAATTCAAATTTCCCGCCTAACCTAACTAATGTGGTCTATAGCGAAGATTCAAATAAGTTAATCGCCAAAAAGCCACTTTACACACATCACAAGTTCAAATCGATTATGAATAATATTTACTTGTACAGTAAACATGAAAATATCGCAGATATCAATTTAATTAAATTTGACCCAAACATTTATTAAAACGCCATCTGTGTTTCATCCAAGCATTTAAAATTCAAGATGGAGATTCCATATTGAAATTTTCAGGTTAGGACACGTAAACATTAAACATTTTTCAACCAGAACAATTTCACATACTAAATACCCAAGTCAGGCTCCCATAATTCATTATCGTTTGAAATTTATTAAGGTTTTGTTGCAAAATGTGTCAAAATTTTGGACAGAAGATGAAAAATCCGTATTTGTGACATTGAAATTCAACCAATATGACCACGAATCTAACCATCCTCGATACATATGATGAAAGCCTAAATTTTTCATAAGAAAATACTTTGAAAGGATTTCAAAACTAGAAAAATTGCATCATGAATGAATTCAATCAAAATAGCATTGATCTGCATAAAAATTATAAATATTTGAAATACAACATTTAGATCATTTTTAGAAATATTCAATATTTAGCATAACTTAAGAAAACATCAACCTTTCTACCGAATTTGTAGAAAAAATAATTCAACACCATAAAAAACGATTTTGAATTATAGTTTGAACAAATAAAAATCAGGAACATTAAATCCATATTTAATACAGATTCCAAAGGAATAATTTCCATGCCACAAATAAATTGATATGAATAGTGAATACTTACTTAGTATACCTATGATCAATAAATATTATCTTTGCAATATTCCACCGAACAAAAATATCCAAAAACTTTTTTCTAATATCATTGCATATGCTAATAAATAATGTCAGATTTCTAGGTACAGTGAACAAGTCAATATAAAAAAAGTGAAAATAATATTCTATACAATTTATTATTGGACTTATCATTTAAGGTGATAATAAAATAATCTTCATATTCTATTTAAATCTTACTCTATACTGCACTATTTCTTTGCTGCTGATCTTTTGGGTGTTTTTTTCTTTGCTGATGTTGTAGCTAGTTTAACCGTTGTTTTTGTTGTTTTCGCCGCTGGCGTGGTGGTTTTTGTTTCCTTCGTTTCTTCTGTAACAAGAAGAATTTTCCTTATTTCGATACAAGCAGAGTAATTGTCGTTTTAACATTGTTTGTATTTGTGTTGTGTATTTCTATTTCCAAGACCACTCAGGAACGGTACAACTTGAACAGTTCAATTTTGGTGGGTTAACTCAAAAACGATTGAAGTATGCATTAATATAGAAAAACTGATGAAAAGATTTCTCCAATGGTAGGAGCTGTAAGAAGATGTTCTTATTTGTTAGATTGTTCATCGAAGGCATTACTGTATAACAGCTTAATAGAATCTTAGCTTAGGTACTTAATTCCCTGCTGGGGAAATGCTCCAAAATATTCGACAGATAAAATTCAGAGAGTACAGAACAATACTAACAAATTTATTAACTTTGACTTCTACACACCAACAAATCAGCTATTTTCTGTTACTTCGATACTGAATATAAATAAATTAAAGAAACTAGAACAAACAAAATTAATTCATAAAATAAAGAATAATTTATTGAGGACTCAAACTACTTTATGCTTAGTTAACAAAAAGCATAACGAATTCCATCTTTGAGGTCTTGAATCGACGCTGGGCTATTGGCGTAGACCTTCTCTTTCACGTGGCCCCAAAGCAAGAAGTCGCAATGTGTTAAATCACAAGATCTCGGTAGCCGAATGTGATCACCTCTTCGAGAGATAACACGGTCCGGAAACTTTTCCCGCAAAAGATCAATGGTTTCGTTGCTTGTGTGGCACGTAGCGCCGTCTTGTTGAAATTAAACGTTGTCCAGATCAATACCATCCAATTCCGGCCATAAAAAATCATTAATCATATCTCGCTAGCGCAATCCATTCTACGTAACTGTTGCTCCAGCCTCATTTTCGAAAAAGTAAGGTCCAATGACTCCGCCGGACCATAAACCGCACCAAACAGTCACACGTTGAGGATAAAGAGGCTTTTCAACAATAACTCTTGGGTTTTCCGAGTCCCAGATGCGACAATTTTGCTTGTTGGCGAAGCCACCGAGGTGGAAATGGGCCTCATCACTCAAGATGATTTTTCAATGGAATTCCGGATCATTTTTATGCATTTCAACGACCCAATCAGCAAACACACGACGTTGTTGATGATCGACCGGCCTGAGTTCTTGTTTTAACTGAACTTTATAAGCCTTAAGTCCCGAATCTTTATGCAAAATACAGTGTAATGACGTTTGTGGAATGCCTAATTCCAAAGAACGACGAGGAATGGACAAACCTGGGATTTCTTCAACACTATCGGCTACAGTAGCAATATTCTCGGCTGTTCTTGAGCGACGTGCACGGGTTTTATTCTTCACATAACTAACTTGTCCCAACAGCTCGAATTTGTCCACCAATTTCTTTATTGCGGTCCGACAAGGTGCTTCACGACGACCCAAGAATGTTCGAGTTTTACGAACCGTCTCTGCCAAATTTTCACCATTTTTATAGTGAATTTTGATAATTTCAATGCGTTCTTGAAGCGTGTATCGTTCCATTTTTATTAATGGCGTTGTTTTTACTTGTCAAATGTCAAAAAATGACAGCTTCAAAAGTGACATCTACCGAAATAGCGGGCTATTCAAAATAACACCTCTTATTGGAAAACCCTTTATTTAAGAGTTATTGTTGCTTGAAATCTATTGTGTAAATTTAGGCTCTGTTATCAGCAGATTTGTGCTGTTTAAGGGTCAGAAATAAATAAATAAATATATATCAAGCTTGATATTATTCTGAAAATGGAATTTTTTTCAATAATTGAGGAAAATGAGGTATTTCAACAAAAATACCCATGAAAATAGTTCAACTTCGATTGAAACAGAATCTCTGGACAATTAAGTCCCCAATAATAGAGCTAGAAGTACTTACTTTTAGCCGGTGTTTGTAATTTAGGGGTCGCTACCACACTCTTCCTCGCCACCTTAGCCAGGGCCTTCGCCTTCTTCTGATCCACCTTCGGACTGGCCGGGGTGACCTTCGTACTGTTCGCAGTATCGCTTCTCCTCTTGGCCCTTTCCGTTCTACTGCCACCAGTCTTTTTCGGGGTCGGCGTCAGAATGGGAGTCTTCTTGACAGCTACTGGCGTTTCCTTCTTAACAACTGGCTTTTTAGAAGACTTCGGGGTGGCTTTGGCCACCTTCGGTTTATCCGGTGAAGGTTTGCCGGGACTTCGACTGCTACTCCTCAAAGGCGAAGTTGCCTTCCGTTTCTTGGATTTCCTCTTATTCAGCTGGTTTTCATCTTTGTACAGAGATAAATCCACTGAAGGATGATTAATAAATTTCAAAATGGTAAAAAGACAGCAGAAGAAATCACAACCGAAGAACAAATTTTTTATCGTTAAAAATTATAAACAGTATTTTGGGGTTACATATTTGTTCTGACATTTTCAATAAACGAAGCACATAAGACACATGAGAAACCCTTAAACTTTCAGCCTAAAAAGGTAGAAGTTGAGGAAGAAATTTTCGAAATGATCAAGGAGGTGCCAATGAGTAGAACTGAACGACGATCAGACCTATTCTGTTTGCGTATTGCTACAAACATTACTATTCAAGTCATATTGTCAATATTTTTGATTTCTTGGAAGAAAGAAGTGGTTCTCAGCCATATTCCAAATCTTGTTATGCTCTTAGCAAGTACTAAAGGGTCCGCCATCTAACGTTTTTTTTTTCAACTAGTGCTTATTTCGTGAATGGTAACACTTAGCTTATGTCTGATTTGACAGATAATTAGTTTTATCCTTCCGCTGAACGAATATGGTTGTGTATACGCTTGAACAACGCTGGGAAATATTGCGACATTACTTTGAAAATCATGGTAATGTTGCAGAATGTGTGCGAAAATTGCGTACGGATTTTGGAAGAAGAGAAGCACCGTCAGCTCCGTATGTTCGTTATCTTGTGAAAAAAGTGAAAGAAACTGGCATCCTCATCGATAAACCAAAGCGTGAAAAGCCAATAACAGTGCGTACTCCCGAGAATATTGCTGCTGTGGCAGAAAGTGTGCGTGAAGCGCCATCAACATCAATTCACCGTCGTTCTCAAGAATTGAACATTTCGGAGACATCATCGAGACGAATTTTGCATAAAGACCTTGGTATGACGACATACAAAGTCCAATTGGTTCAGCAGTTGCCCTGTTTTTGAAGATCCCATTATCAGCCGCAGAGCTGATGTCGTTTGGCCACCTCGGAGCTGCGATTTGACACCGTTGGACTATTATTTGTGGGGTGCCGTCAAAGATAAGTGTTACGCCAACAAGCCAGAGACAATTGACGCTTTAAAGGACAATATTCGTGAAGCCATTGGTGAAATACAGCTGCACACAATCGATAATGTGCTTAAAAATTGGACCGATCGTGTAGGCTACTGCATGGCCAGCCGAGGCAGCCATTTGAATGAAATTGTTTTCCATTATTAACCGGAAGGATTGTACTTTCAAATAAAAAAAGAAATTTGGAGAAAATATTCAGTAGCTTTTTTTTATTGCATTTAAAAAAAAAAGTTATTTGGCGGCCCGTTATTTTGAGGTTGCTGAGGTAGCAATGTGGATAGCAAGATGTTAATAAAAATGACAGATCATATTGCTCAAAATCGATGATCAGAATAGCAATATTTCGGATCTTGCTGTGGAAGCAATATCTTTTTCTTAGCAATATTGCTGTGCGCAAACAGAATAGGTCTGAATAGGTTAATTCTATCGATTTGCCGAGTTTTTGAACCAATACAACAAATAATGAATTAATGAAAATATATACGAAACAAATACTTACAACCATCAGGATGTTCTTCATTAACCGTTGGAGAAGGAATTTCTTCACCCTTTTCGGCAGCCAGAGAGCGTTTCAAAATACTGTCGGTTCTCTCATTCTCCGCCGGAGGCAGTCTAAATTTCTTTTTTTCTATCCTTTCCAAATTGAGATTCGTCAATATACAATCGAAATCTGGAAAAGAAGCGTCATTAGATGTCTTTAATTTCGACAAAATTTCCAATAGACTCACCTGTGTGATCGTAAAAATCGGGTGTGTATATTTGATTAGTTTTGTCATTTTTATCGAGGGAAAGCCAACGGATCCTAATTTTTGCAGAAGTTTTATAAATATTTTGTACAGCTTGGCAAACATAAAAACTGCCTTCTGGGTTTCTAACTGCCAAAAATTCGTTTCTGGAAAGAGAGAACTAATGATGGTATTTCACATAAATACGAGGAAACGACTAAAGACTTGAAAAATCTAATCTAATATACAGGGTGTCCCAAAAATACCACGCGAAAGTGACACTGCAGATAGATTGGCATTAGGTCTATCAGATAGCATCAACATGACCTCAGTAAAAGTCCGCTGGTTTTCGAGATATCACCACTGTCGCGTCCCATGACTTCACATGTTGGGAAGCGCTCATTTGTATTTCTAAACAAAGCAGCTCGCTTGTAAAACTTAAATGTTTTGGGTTAACTGGTTTATTTTGCATGGGTGGTCTCACCCTTGAAATTAATATTTTCCACGGAAAGATAATTGCAAGTAAAATATCTTGTAATACTTCAACCCTTGTAGAAGTATTTATGACCTATTTCCTGTGAAATATTGATAAAATGCGTACACAACTAACACATTGCCAGAGCTGTGAGTCCTTTGTCTAGATTCTAACCCATACAAAAATCTAGAATTTTCCGATTAGATCGCCACGGCTTTGGCTATTCTCTAAATCGAGGACGTAGATTCCGAATCTGTAATTAGTTTTTCCGTATCTCGATTAATTTTGGTAATATGGCGAAAAATCTGACTGATTAGTCCATTTTCCGGAGGTAGAGCCAGAAATTGCGACTTTCTTCGTCATTGCTCCGAAACTAATCGAGATACGGAAAATCTAATTACAGATTCGTGATCTGCGTACCCGATTTAGTGCCAACCAAAGCCGCGTCGACCTAATGTCGAGTGTATGTGTTGGATACTAGAGAAAACTTTTTGGCGTTTGACGGATTCGCTCATTACCTAATATTTTCCGAACAAATAGAGATACAGAAAAAATAGATACATAAGTCTAAAAGTCGTCCACCGACCAATCATCGGGGAAAATTTGGATATCGAGATGTGAAAATCATAGATTTCGGACGGGAAAGAAGAATTTTCCTTCGATTCCGGGTCAAAAATATTTCTAAGTGCCGATCCAAAAAAATTTTTTCATGGTATATCGATTCGGAGCTCGTGTCTAATTAAATCGAGGTCGCTGATCACGAATATGTAATTAGTTTTTCCCTAAGTGGCGTACTTTGGGAAAATTTTGACTTGAAGTGAAAAAATTGACGAAAATAGGTTAATTTTGGAACTTTCCACCGCCCAAAAAAATCGAAGTAGGGTGTTGCTGATTTTTTACGTCATATTTGTATCCTTTATCTATCGAATCATCCGAACAATAAATGTCCAGGTCGTACGCTTCGTAAATTATGATTTTTTTTCCCGAGGGTCTATTTTTCGGAAAATTCTTTCCGCGATATTTCCTCGGAAAATTTTTGTAATAAATATCTGATGGTAGATTTGGAATCTACGGCCCCAAATCTATAAGAATAAGTACCCGTTTCATAGTTTTGCGTCAAAAAATTTTTCTCGAAAAATGGGATTTTTTTTAAGGCTAAAATTAAAAAATTTTTAAAAAATTGCCAAAATTCGACTGGTCTCCGATTTCGATGCAAATTACGTCATTTACTAATTCGGGGCCGTAGATTACGAATATATGATCGGATTTTTCATTAGAGAATTTTCCGCGGAAATACCGCGAAATGAATTTTCCGAAAAACAGACCCTTGGGAAAAAAATCATAATTTCCGAATAGTACGGCCTGGACATTTTCTGTTTGGATTATTCAGTAGATAAAGGATCCATATATGACGGCAAAAATCAACAACACCTTACTCCGATTTTTTTGGGCGGTGTGAACTTCCAAAATTGACCTATTTTCGTCAATTTTTTCACTCTAAGTGAAAATTTTCATAGAGTACGCCACTTAGGGAAAAACTAATTGCATATTCGTGATCAGCGACCTCGATTTAATTAGACACGAGCTCCGTATCGATATACCATGAAAAAAATTTTTTGGGTCGACACTTAGAAATATTTTTGATCCGGAGTCACCAATTAGTTTCATTGGAGGTCCGTTCACAAAATCTGTATATCTGTCGAGGGTCGTTGATAGCATTATGATAGCATAAGAATTTAACTAGCAGTTAATCTCAATCCAATATCTATAATTAGTAAATAAAACGAAAAGTTATCTGAATTTTTTTAATCAAGAATACATGTTTTCTGGAAAAATGGTCCGCAAAAAAAGGTTCGCAATCCGCATCCGGACCGCGGTCCGCCATTTGGTGACCCCTGGTCTAGACTATTCGAAGACCCCTAGTCTGTGAAAGTCGGACCGGTTTCCATGTTACAAAACAATGAATGTGGGAGCGAGATAGCCGATAAGGGTTTTGGTTTTTTTTAATAAGTAGCAATTCTGGTTCTGATTAAAAAAAATTGGTAGTGTTGTATCATTTTGAAAAGGACATGAAATGGACCAGTTTTTGCGATTATTTGTCAATTCAGTCTGATATAATTTTTTTTCACAGCAGTCAGTCAAACTTAAGTTAACGTTTTAACTTCGGCAAAAAATACAACAAGTTAGACATTTTTTCAAGGATTTTGTTCTAGTTGTCGGTGAAGTTATTACTTCATTGTTTAAAGCAACTATTCAGGATAGCCTAGGTAAAAAAAAACATGAGTTTGAAGTAATTTCAAGCAATGCTGGGCGATAAAAGACCGAAAACTGGAGATTTTTAAAAAACACACAAAAGTGGTGATATCTCGAAAACCAGCGGACTTTTACTGAGGTCATGTTGATGCTATCTGATAGACCTAATGCCAATCTATCTCCAGTGTCACTTTCGCGTGGTATTTTTGGGACACCCTGTATAAAATTTCCATGTCACAATGTTAGTTACCGTACTCCTCCGAAACGGCTTTACCGATTTTTACCAAATTTTGTATGCGTATTCAGTAGGTCTGAGAATCGGTTTCTATCTATTTTTCATACCCCTAAGTGATAAGGGTTGTTCACCCTTAAATTCTTTTTTTTTGGACGAAATTTTTTGTTTTTATTTGTTTATAATGTGGCATTACAAAATACTACAACCCTAAATTTTCACCCTTCTATCACCAACCCCTATTTTTTAATAGTCATTTTAGTAATTAATTCTTTTTTCATCCCACTCGATTACTGATCAATTATTCCTTGGTAAGTTATCCCAGAGAAAGAGCTAATTAAAACCAAGTGAATGTTTTTCACTATATTTCGATTAAAATTTCTCTGAGCTTATGGCGAAGCTAAAATTTTTGTACAAAAAAAATATTTATTTTTATTAAAGTATCAAGGCAGTTTATTCCTGCTATACTTAGTGCTAGATTTTTTAAATTTTCCGCGTCTTTCTGGATCAACACACATTTGCCAGACTATACCGGTGTCACGTCCCAGTAAACAGCACGGAGTAGGGATGAGAACGAAACCGGTCTTCTCTCTCACCTTTTCTCACTTTTCTTAACCAGATACGTTTGAGTGGGTAGTTGGTATTCGCAATTGCACCCGGTAGGTGGCGCCGCAATCGGGTTCTAGGTATCTTTAAGAATTACGTGTTTGAGTGGGTCCCTGGATAACTTGGAAATTCAATTGTCCCGGTAGGGGGCGCTGCAATCGAGTTCTAGGTTTTCTTTTTAAGATTTTTCGCATTTGGAAATAAAATTGCAACCGCAATAACCGATTTGGCGCAGGCGAAGTTGCGAGGGTTAGCTAGTCACATATAAATGTATAACAGCATGTTTGTTATTTTTCAATAATAAATTAAATTAATAAATGATATATTTTGAATGAAGTTATCAAGACAAACATACTTACTTAAAAAATACTATCAATTTTTCATCATTTGTCTTATTTCTCTGGGAAGCCGATATCTTGGATATGATTTCCAGCTCAGGCAAAGGGCTCTGGTAGGGCTGCGTCCTTATGCGAGACCTCTTACTTTTACTTGTAGATGGAGATTTTTGAGAGGGACTCGGTTTAGGATCGGCCCTAGGAGTTTTGGGTTCTTCGTCGCTCTTTGTCACCCTGGAGGTTTTTCTAGGATTTGAGCGCTTCAAAGTGGCTTTCTATAAGGAAATCAATCGAAGATTAATGTCATATCCAGTGTTAAAATTTTTCAATCAAAGGAAGAGGAAGATGGTGAAGGACATGCTGGGTTGCCTTTCGTATTTCAGGAATGTGGTAATTTGGTATTCGTCTTTCAATATACAGGGTGTTTTTTAATATCAAGCTAATTCAGGAGGTTATTCTTGAGTATTTTTTTTTCATTACAGGACTGCTGCCCTAAAGTGGTCTCTTCCAAGCCCACAGAAAGGTTTTGGTCCAGCAGGGTTTACTCTGGAGGCACTTTTCGCAAGTTCAGCGGCTTTCTCATTTTCTTTAATACTAATGGTTGCCCTAGCACCCCTTGTATACAGGGTGAGTCTTTGACCACTGCATTAATTTTAACCAAAGGTTCCTCTCATCAAATGAAACACTTTTTTCATTTAACATTTTTCCAAATTCAGCTCAGGTAAAAAGATACAGGCTGTTGAAATGTTGAAAAAAAATCAGTTTTTATTTTGTAGCTTTGACATCCTTTTTTCGAATAAAATGAATGTTGGCGTAAAGTTTCCTATAACTATGATACATATTTTCCAAATATTAGTTATTTTCTACTTCTACTGGTTTTCTAGTTATGGACTCGTGGATTCATAAAACTAAAGGAAATTAGTATAAAGAGGGCATATAAAGTTTTTCTTGAGTCATTTCAAGAATATTCCTTCGTTTTAGAATTATTATATTATTCTTCATCATTTCTCCTTAAACGCACCGTTTTCGAGATATTCTTCATTGAATGCTTTAAAATGGAAAACTCCAGAAATTTCACTACTTTTATGGATCCATCCCTGAGCGTTGGAATCCCGAATCAAGCTGTAAACCACGTTACCATGCCTTATTCTCGTCCGCCAACAATGTCATAGATAATTTATATGCGGGAGTGTATTAGCACATTGTGAAATCTTTAAACGCTTGTAACTTTTTACCTGAGCCGAATCTGGAAAAATGGTAAATGAAAAAAGTGTTTCATTTGATGAGAGGAATCTTTGGTTAAAATTAATGCAGTGGTCAAAGACTCACCCTGTATATTCTTTGTGGATTTGAGTTGATTTTTTTTCCTGCTTTTAGTGGTCTGCAGTTGCGGATGTTGGTGTGTTTGCGTATGTACAATAATTGTTTTTCAGCGCAGACGGGTGAGAACCTACACGCAACAAATTGAGTTGTAACAAGCATAATTATAAGAACCAAAATATGTAAAAATGTAACTTATACTTTGGTGATTAAACTTATTATTATTATTTTAATTTCACAAAAATAAACAAGTACCTCCTTCGTCTCCACTTCCACACTCTCCGACACAGCCTTCTCACTATCGTTAGGGGTGTTCGCACTCTCGCACTCAGCCACCGAAGGTTCCTTCTTATCCTCCCCCACTTTCTCCTCTACACCAGAAGCTTCCTCCCCCTCGTCCGCCTCCTCCCCCTCGACTTCTTCAGTCTTCTTCTCATTTTGTACAGCCTCCTCGCCTTCGATCTGGGAGGGTTCTTTGGGGGAAGCCCCCGATGGACTCTCGGCCACATCCCCGGATTTCTGTTGATCCGCAGGGCCCCCGACGGCGGATGTGTCGAGGGCGATCGGGTCCTCCTGCTCGGCGGGTTTCTGGGGCTCCGCCGGCTTGTCTTGGGGTTTCGCCGGGAGGGGAGGTTGCGTGGGGAGGGCGGGCGTGGTCAGAATTTCTTTAGGGGTGGTCACGTGATTTTCCTGCGCGTAAGCGGACTTTTCCTCGCCTGTGCCGTTGGATTGGGACTTGTCCGAAGGTTCTTCTACGGAGTGGGATGCCGTTTGGGAGTTTGTGGCCGGTAAGGATTGTGATACCGGTGGCAATTGGTTGTTTGGCGATTGCTGAAATATGAATCAGGATATCAATTAATTAATTAAATTATAGCGTAAATTTTCTCATTCTTTTATACAATAGAAAGTGAAGTAAATATCGTCGCCTCAATAAGGAAATTGCCAAACTCCATTTTCTTCATGGACATTTGAGGCGAAGAATTTCTAACTCCAATAATATTTAGAGAAACTCGTCAAGTCCTTTTTTGCTACTCTGGATTTACAGAATAATGAATAATTAATACATGGTTGCGTAATCTGTTATTTATTCAAAGATGTATCCAATATATATTCATTTTTGCTCCTTCTGTCAAATTATCCAATACGGAGTTTGGTTAGGTTTCTTATTAAGGCGACGATATATTCCATTCACTTTTTATAAAGTCTTCCGGTTGGCCATGATTTAAGTCTATCACGTTTTTGTAACTAAAACTAATGCAGGTTGGCACTCCTGAGATATCGTCAATGTCAAAACAATTCTCTGAGACGTTGCCAATTTCTACTCTAAACAATCAACATAATGTTCCATCTTAGACAAGATATTATCACAGATCATTATCTTCGAATCATAAAGAACTTTTCGCTTTGAAATTGAAAATGCCGAAAGCCGTTTTGAAGAAGCAGAGACAAAGTATCAGGAAGTGCTATACAGAACTGAAATCTGCAATAGAAAAACTTCATTCTGTCTTAGGACATGTTGAACTCTCGAATGAAATTACTTTCCTATCACTATATTTTATTAAGGTTTAACAGTGACAGTGACTTGGGTTTCGTAGTAGTACTACTACATTTTGAAACTGCTGTATTTCAAGTTGTGCAACAAGGTATTTAAATGTCTTCTGTAGGCATATTTCATGAGAATTTAGAAAAGTGGAGAATTCCATAGGTACGTCTGTTCGTTTAGAAGTTTTCCTGCAGGGTTATTTAGGTACTTTTATCCTTTTTGTCGCTCTCGTTCCTCGGAACAGAATGCTTATCAATTTGCCCAAATGTCTGTAATTTTCGAATATTTGGCTGAAAATGGTCTCAAACGATTTGGTTCGACTCACTGATCAAGAATCCGTGGTCGAAATCGATTCTGTCCGGCCGTTCGTTAACACGATAACTCTCGAACGAAAAGAGTTAGAGGATTGAAATTTGCAGGGTAAGTTTGCAGCGTAAATATCTCGGACGAGTTCGTTAAAAGGTTTTCCAATAAGAGGTGTTATTTTGAATAGCCCGCTATTTCGGTAGATGTCACTTTTGAAGCTGTCATTTTTTGACATTTGACAAGTAGAAACTACGCCATTAATAAAAATGGAACGATACACGCTTCAAGAACGCATTGAAATTATTAAAATTCACTATAAAAATGGTGAAAATTTGGCAGAAGGTTCGTAAAACTAGAACATTTTTGGGTCGTCGTGAAGCACCTTGTCGGACCGCAATAAAGAAATTGGTGGAAAAATTCGAGCTGTTGGGACAAGTTACTTATGAGAAGAATAAGACCCGTGCATGTCGCTCAAGAACAACCGAGAATATTGCTGCTGTAGCCGAAAGTGTTGAAGAAAACCCAGGTTTGTCCATTCCTCGTCGTTCTGTGGAATTAGGCATTCCACAAACGTCATTACACCGTATTTTGCATAAAGATTTGGGTCTTAAGGCTTATAAAGTTCAGTTAACACAAGAACTCAAGCCGGCCGATCATCAACAACGTCGAGTCTTTGCTGATTGGTTCGTTGAAATGCATGAAAATGATCCGGAATTTCATCGAAAAATCATCTTGAGTGATGAGGCCCATTTCCACCTCGGTGGCTTCGTCAACAAGCAAACTTGTCAGATCTGGGGCTCGGAAAACCCAAGAGTTATTGTTGAAAAGCCTCTCTATCCTCAACGTGTGACTGTTCGGTGCGGTTTATGGTCCGGCGGAGTAATTGGACCTTACTTTTTCGAAAATGAGGCTGGAGCAACAGTTACGGTGAATGGATTGCGCTATCGAGAGATGATTAATGATTCTTCATGGCCGGAATTGGATGGTATTGATCTGGACAACGTTTACTTTCAACAAGACGGCGCTAGGTGCCACACAAGCAACGAAACCATTGATCTTTTGCGGGAAAAGTTTCCGGACCGTGTTATCTCTCGAAGAGGTGATCACAATTGGCCACCGAGATCTTGTGATTTAACACCTTGCGACTTCTTCCTTCGGGGCCACGTGAAAGAGAAGGTCTACGCCAATAGCCCAGCGTCGATTCAAGACCTCAAAGATGGAATTCGTGAGGCTATCGAGGACATAGGGCAGCCACTTTTCGATTTGGTTATGGAAAATTTCATTAAAAGGATATGGTCCTGTAAGCGTGGTCGTGGTGGTCATTTGCCTGATGTTATTTTCCACTATTAACGGCATAGCTTCTTCTTTATAATGAAATAAATATCCGATCATTTATATTGAAAAATGGCAGTTTCTTTGAATATCAAAATAACACCTCTTATTGGAAACCCTTTAGTTCGATCATAAGAACCCATTGATATAATTCCCAACACTGAGAAACCAATACTTTCGGAGATATGATTTGTCAAAGATTGGACAGGAGCGCCAAATCTCCAACCACATGGCTTTCCCCCTTTTTGGCGCTCTTGTTCCTCGGAACTGAGTGCTTATCAATTTGTTTTACTCACATTTTGCGCATGTCCGAGATTGGCCTGATAACCTCCTTGGTAGGACATGTTCTTGGCCCCGCTGTACATCTGCTGACCCACGGGCTGAGAGGGATTGTTGGGAATCGGATGGTTGCTAGCCGGAATATAGGAATTGGGCACGTTCAGGGAGAAGTGGTTGGACTGGTGGGTGGCCGGATGGTTGTGCGCGGCCGTTGGGTTCCCATGGGGCGCTATGGAGTGATGGTTAGACGGTTGACCGTAAGACTGAGGCGGTCCTTGTTGAGGATGCATTGGTTTGTTTAGCTGCGGGGGCACTGGGGAATTCTGAGTTACCGATGATGGCTTCAATACCGAACTCATAGTTTGGGACCTTCAGCAGCTAAAATCTAGAAAATTGAATCATTAAAAAAAGTATCCTTGATAGTAATAATATTTTCGATATTCATCATGCCACAAGAGACTCAGTATCTAAGAATTAAATATTAAAAATATATGAACTAATATAATATCATAAAACTAAGAAATCAGAGAATCAGGTATCACAGCTAATACACCAGTTTCAATTTGTTGTTGTCAATTTTTAACTTAAGATTCCCAAAAAATATTTAATTTACATACAATATAATCAACATACCATCTATTAATTCAGCTTGAACGATATTAAAAAGTAATGGCGTCTACTTGCTCAAAAATTTCAGACATAGGTATAGAATAAATAAAAAGGAATCATTTTCCTTCAAACGGTACAAACAACAAAACAAAACAAAATGGGAGAAAAAAACTATCTTCCAGAATTTGTAGTTCAAATATGCCTAGCGATTGAAGAAAAACATTTCATAAAGTTAAATTTCGTTAACTGTTTCAATCTTTAGTTAGCCTTCATGATATTCAAACAATAAAGATCTTAACGATCTCATTTTAAAATTCTAAAAATAAATTATACATTTCATGCAATTTTTACGACTCTATATTTATACAAGTGTCCCGAAATCGAGTAAAAAAAATTGAATGAAAAAATGAAATGAACTACAAAAAATGGCTAAGTTAATTTCAGGACATCCTGTATAAGAAACGATGCAAATTTCGGACAATTGTCTAATTTTCGTTTCTATATATTGAATTTCCTTTTTGGCGCTCTTGTTCCACGGAACAGAGTGCTTATCATTTTGCCCAAATGTCTGCGATTTTCTAATTTTTGGCTGAAAATGGTTTTAAACGATTTGGTTTGATTCACTGATCAAGAATCCGTGGTCGAAATCGATTCTATCCGGCCTTCCTTTAACACGATAACTCTCGAACGGAAGGAGTTAGAGGATTGAAATTTGCAGAGTAGGTTTGGAGCGTAAATATCTCGGACGAGTTCGTTAATGGGCGAAATCCACCAAGCGGTTTCGGAGTTATGGCCGTTTTTAGTAAAAACATTTTTTATGAATATTTCCGAAACGGATCACTCGATCTATCTGAAATTTAGCATGCGAAGTTTTGTATAGATCGGATTGCCGATCTATATGTATTTTAAATTTTTTTTTCTACAATAACTCTCGAACAAAATGAGCTAGGCAGTTGAAATTTTCAGAGTAGGTTTGGGAGATAAATATCTCGGTTAAGTTCGATATTGGGCAAAATCGGCCAGATGGTTTCGGAGTAACGAAAAAAAAAATATTTTTTTTTACATTACAAATTTCAATTCAATTTTTTTTTAAGATGCAGTTTCACCATAAAAATCCATTGATATCATTTTCAACTCTAACAAGCTGATACGTTCGGAGATATGATTTTTCGAAATTTCAATAATGAATCGTACTTCTATGTTCTCACAAAATGCTGAACTTAATTATTCTATCTATGAATTATTATATGATCAGTGTTCCTACATGTCATCTTATTTTCCTATGATAGATAAATGTCAAAATTATTTCTGGTTAGTTATTCTTGATATAAAATCCTGTTCTTGAAAACAAAGTATGATTGAATGCAAAATGACCAATGCCTATCGCTAGAATTATGAGGATGATATGATATTGTACTTTTAAGGTTTTAATTTGATGCCCGTGGATAATCCATATGATGGAAATATATTCTTTGGTAAGATACATAATCAAATTATCAAAGTTTGAACAAGAGCGCCAAAGTTCCTGTCCCCAGGGCTTGAACCAATTTTTTTAAATTTATTTATTTTGGTGCCAACCAAAAATTGGAGAAGCAACGCTAAATATCAAACTGAAAATCTCATGAGGCAGTTTACGAACTTGTTTTTCACTCGGTTCCATTTCTGATATTATTTGAAAATAATTAAATTTAGCTCTAAAAATTATTACTTATTCTATTAAAGTTTACTATTTCCATCAACAATGTAGTAATAAAACGAAAAATAGTTTGTTTCAAAACAAGCACTGACGTGAAGTCAGAAGCTTTTGCGCGTATGTTCTATTGTCCATTCTCCTGTATTGGACACTCTTCTTAATCGAATTTACCATGATTAATTCTATTGTCTATTCTCCTGTATTGGACACTCTTCTCAATCGAATTCACCATGATGATTTTTATTGTCTATTCTCCTGTATTGGAGACTCTTCTTAATCGAATTTGCCATGATGAATTCTATTGTCCATTCTGGACAATAGAATTCATCATGGCAAATTCGATTAAGAAGAGTCTCCAATACAGGAGAATGGACAATAGAATTCATCATGGTGAATTCGATTGAGAAGAGTGTCCAATACAGGAGAATAGACAATAGAATTAATCATGGTAAATTCGATTAAGAAGAGTGTCCAATACAGGAGAATGGACAATAGAACATACGCGCAAAAGCTTCTGACTTCACGTCAGTGCTTGAACCAATTTTTTTTTCGATTAAAAGGGTCCAATCAGGAGAACGGACAATAGAATTCATCATGGTAAATTCGATTAAGAAGAGCAAAAGCTCCTGATTCACGTCAGTGCTTGAACCAATTTTTTTTTCGATTAAGAAGAGTGTCCAATACAGGAGAATGGACAATAGAACATACGCGCAAAAGCTTTCGACTTCACGTCAGTGCTTGAACCAATTTTTTTTTTTATATTTACTTGGTTAAAATAATTTTTGCGTACATATAATTGTTTTGATATTTACTTTTTGGCGCTCTAGTTCCTCGGAACTGAGTGCTTATCAATTTGCCCAAATGTCTGTAATTTTCGAATTTTTCGATGAAAATGGTCTTAAACGATTTGGTTCGACTCACTGATCAAGAATCCGTGGTCGGAATTCATTCTGTCCGGCCGGTCCGGCCGTCCGGCCGTCCGGCCGGTCCGGCCGTCCGGCCGTAGGCACGATAACTCTCGAACGAAATGAGCTAGAGATATGAAATTTTCAGAATTGGTTTGGGAGATAAATATCTCGGCTAAGTTCGTTATTGGGCAAAATCGGACAGATGGTTTCGGAGTAACAAAAAAAAAATTTTTTTTTTACGAAACAAATTCCAAATTAAATTTTTTTTCAATAAGCAGTTTTACGATAAGAATCCAATGATATCATTTTTTTAACTCTAACTAGCTAATACTTTCGGAGATATGATTTTTCTAAATTTCAATAATGAATCGTACTTCTATGTTTCCACAGAATGCTATAATTATTCTATCTAAGCTTTATTATATGATCTGTGTTCATACACGTACATTTCATCCTGTTCAATAGAAGAGAGTCAAATTCAGTTCAGCTATTTCAATTTGATTTCTTCCATGGTGCAATTCTCATTCTCAGATTGCTCATTTAATCTTGATAAATAAACTATTATTTGAATTGAATTTCCTTTATGATGCAGTTCTATCATATGAATACATTGATATAATTCCCAACTCTGAGAAACCAATACTTTCGGAGATATAATTTGTCTGTTTGAACTAGAGCGCCAGAAAGCTCCTGTCCACAGGGCTTGAACCCATTTTTTAATGAAACCAATTAATTCTCGATTGAATCTTATTGATTTATATTAATAGTATGATGAAATAATTAATCACAAAATTGGGAGACCATGGGCCAATTGCTGTGTGAAAGAAACTATCAGAGATGTGATGTATTAATCCACTCTAACAGTCAAGCTGCTATTAAAGCTCTGAGCTCCCATGTTAACGAATCCAAACTAAAATAAATTCGATTAAGAAGAGTGTCCAATACAGGAGAATGGACAATAGAACATACGCGCAAAAGCTTCTGACTTCACGTCAGTGCTTGAACCAATTTTTTTCAAATCAAATCCAAAAGCTCTCAAAAAATCACCCGTTATTACATAAAGATATATTCTCATTAGTGATAGAAAAACTGGCCTAGAATTCCTTTCTACCCATCACGAGATTTAATATCCACAAATGAGCCTCTCACCTTACAAGATCAGAAGCCTTCTGCAAAATTCAAAGGTCCCCTCTCGCAAATATACTCCTCTGAAGGCACATGGATCTCTTGAAGAAGAATCGCCTCTCTATTCCTCAAAGATATTCACTCTTGTTCATAGAAATCCCTTCAATATTTAGTTGCCTCCTCCTAAGGAGGATCTCTTTCAAAACCAGGTCTGACCACTAATGTAGGGCTATCATCTAATCTCCTATAGATTTGTGATGAAATAACACGATTTTACCATGAATATATATGTATAATAATATGTCATCATGACATTCATATTTTATTTTTGGAGGTTCTCGCAAAAATACGACCATAGACAACATATCATACGACGATTCGCATGAACCTACCGAACTCACAAAAGGCTGCTCGGTTCTCCAACAATATAGATCCGATCGTGTTCAAACTTGGAATTCTGCAGTAGAGTTAGGTTCTGCAGGCTCTCCCAAAATTTCAGCCATGCCGGACGAATAGTTTATGATATATAGAATTTTTTTCAATTATTTTTAATTATTTTTTTTTGAATTTTCTAGTTATACCATCCTCACGAAATTCTGCAAAAATTTTCGCGTTGGCATTCTACAACTAATAACCATGTTTGAATCCAATCGGTTTTGTATTCTTCGAGTTAATGAGGAACAAAAAACATCCAAATTTCAGAAAATTTCAGATGGCTATAACTCTAAAACCGTTTGGACGATTATGCTCATAAGCAAACTCAAATGTCGCATTCAGATGCACAACCTAACCTGAAATTTTCAAGCCGCTATCTCTTTCCGTTCTCAGGTTATCGTGACAACAAAAATATTTTTTAATAATTTCTTAATAATTTTCTAGCGATTCGATGCTCACAAAATTTCATAAACGCGCTTAGGTCTATATTCTACAACTATTCACCATGTTTGAATCCAATCGGTTTTGTATTCTTCGAGTTAATGAGGAACAAAAAACATCCAAATTTCAGAAAATTTCAGATGGCTATAACTCTAAAACCGTTTGGACGATTATGCTCATAAACAAACTCAAATGTCGCATTCAGATGCACAACCTAACCTGAAATTTTCAAGCCGCTATCTCCTTCCGTTCTCAGGTTATCGTGACAACAAAAATATTTTTTAATAATTTTTTAATAATTTTCTAGCAATACGATTCTCACAAAATTTCACGAACGTGCTTAGGTCTATATTCTACAACTATTCACCAAGTTTAAATTCGATCGGATTTATTTTGGTTGAAAACAAAATTATTACTCGGAAACCATTGGGCCGATTATACCCATTAACGAACTTGTCCGTCGTATTGGGATGCGCAACCCACCCTGAAAATTTCAAGTCGCTGGCTCTTTTCGTTCTCAAGTTATCGTGGCAACGGCCGGACGGCCGGACGGCCGGACGGCACCACAGAATTAAATTTCACATTTGGGCAAAACTATAACGCGTATGTTCCCCAGAACATACGCGCAAAAAGTTTAAAGCATCTACCGTATGCGTATATTAGTAATCTTCAAATATAGTAAAATGTTACTTGATATCTTTACCTAGATTGATTTGAAATACGTTAAATTTCCAACAATAAATATAGTTTCCAAACAATTTTCTTTCATTTCCTGAATCGTACACGAAGAAAAGCAAAAGATACGTAAAAGGGGGCGGGGTTATAAATCGAACATAAATAAATTCAATATAATATCCAATCCACCAGATTGCGTTGATGTTGAAAACGACAAGAAAATTGTTTTCTCCGTAACAATCTCAACGATCGGAAAAAATTATTGAAAACGGTAACATCAAACAGGAAAATATAATTTCCAAATTTTCCATGTGAGAGCGGCAATGATCAACAAAAAGAATCAAAACTATCGTATAGATTTTCTTCGATACCTGAGATAAAATCTGGAGAACTGAATAAACACAGAAGATTTTAGCATTCCTAGTTTAGAGTTATGTCCTATTGCTCAACTGAACGCAGGTAAAAATGTCAACGCCACAGGCGATGAAACAAATTGGAGTCAATAGATCGGTAAATGATGTAGTGAAATAATTAGTTTATCCCAACTTTCCAAACATTACTTTAGCACTAAATAAAAACATGAAACTAATATAAAACAAATGATAGGCATCTCGGCCTCCTGGATTCGAAATTTTGACAGATAAGTGGGTAAACCTAGGTACACAATAATGAAAGCCGTGTGGCTCTGGATTTTTCATTACCGGTTTACAAATATGCATTAAACTATCGACAATACGTCGAAGCTGTGGGAACACTTTCCAAAAAGAATAATTCAAAACCTGTCCAGTATATAATCATCCGCCAAAAAGTATTGGCGATATTGTTTACGCCAACAACCCGCTTGAGTTGACGAAAAACACAAATTAAACAAATTCGAATAAGCAAAACATACGGGAATGAAAACTCATCAACTGCTGAAAATCCATACGTGGAAACATAAAAATTTTACTTACTTGAGCACATTTTAACACTAAAACTCAAAAAATAAAGCAGGCATAGACGGCTATGGCGTCTATTCTATTCTCTATTGGTCTCCTTTCGCTCTGTCGCACGTTGAATCCGAGAAACTTTCCTAATTCTCATCTATCCTTGTTGCTCCCGTGTACAGTCGTTTGGCTATCTCATTCTATGGGCCTTCGAAGCGCATCCTAGATGCTCGGTTCTGGCAACATCGCAAACCGATAGGGAGTTCGGAGTTCTCCTTGGTGATTAATGCGTCTTTTACACTATCAATAGGTAAAATTTCACATGTTATGAAGCGTTTCCATTGAAAGTCATTTTCATTGCTATTTTGAAACACAACGCTTTTCAATTTTCTTGACACGCCAAAAAAATGTTTGTTTGATAACAAAAATCATATTCAACAATGAGGGAAATTAATATTTTTGTTAATTATGGAATTTTGAAATTTACACTATAAAAAGTTCTTGAGCCTCAAAATCTCAGTTATTTTCATTATTAAGCATATAATTTCTCCATAAATGTAATGTTTATTTAGTAAATAAATATTTTATTGATTTCTATGACGCATAGTAGGTTTTTCGAACAGAGAATGTCAAGTGCTGATTGACTGTTGTATTTGTGTTCTGTGCTGTTGATTTATTCGCATTCTATGATTTCTGATCGAGAAGAAATATTTTAATACGAGAGGGAGTGGAATGCTATTAAATTTCCTCTTTCATAAACGAAAAATATCGACGTTCAAAATATGATGAGAATATCAATGAGTTATTTTCGTATTAGATGGGCGTAGATTTTCACGACTTACCCTTGGTGAGTTTAAATGTTATGGTTATCCTTGATCATGGACATTTTCTCTGCTTCAAGATAAACTGGGATACTTCTGAAATGTTCTGTAGCGTTTATTTATGTTTTTAGGTCATAATTAAGAATCTATAAATATGCCTTTCAAACTAAAGTTGAAGAAATCTAAACATTACAATGTTGTGTCAAAAACAGTTTTTGTTATATCAGTGGAAATGTTGGATAATATTACTGTTGAATGTACATTGACTTCAGAAAGTACAGGGCAAGAGTGTTTGGAGATAGCTTGTCAGAAACATGGCATCATGCAGCCAATGTTTTTCGGTCTGCAATATATCAGTAGAAAGAAAGATGCTCCTTGTTGGCTTGAATTGGACAAACCGATTAAAAGGCAGTTGGATAAATATGGCAAGAATCTCTGTGTCTATATGCGTGTGATGTACTACATAATTTCTGGAGTACAGTTGTTGAATGATGAGACAACCAGGTTGGTCTTAGAATTAGTCAAAGTAGAGGCAAGATATCAGCAAAAAAGTGTTGTAATATTTCAGCAAATTAACACTGAAAGTACTTAAGAAATAGAATTATTGTACAAATAAGTAATTCGATTACAATTATTATAATCCTATTAGTTAATTGTACAATATTTCTATTTGAAAACAAAAAATTATATTGACTATTTCATATTTTAAACTTCTTATTATAATATAAATTCAAGCAATGTATTCAACTAACATTTTTCCATAAATTTGAAACTTCTGTGATAAATTCTTGGAACTCTGAGTCTATTATGTTGAAGTTTTATAATGGTAGTGTGATAAGGGTATTGTGTTGCGGTGATTAATTCAGTATTGTTTGCCGTTCCATTAGTTTCTTTCTCAATTTAAGGTATCATTATTTTCTACAATTGAAAAGTGACATAGCAGAAGGCAGAATAGCGTGTAATCCACAACAGGCTGTTGAGCTGGCTGGCTATTGTATGCAGGCCGAATTTGGAAATTTTGATGCCGAAAGACATACTCCCAATTATTTGAAGGACTTCCAGCTGTTTCCTAAGGTATTCAAAGAATTAAAGTACTACAAATTGATAGGTCTATTTCTTGTTTCTTGATATCAACACAACAGGTATTCTATGCTTCTTGGTTGATAACTCATGACCACAGAGCATACAAGCACAGATAATCATGATTATTTGTCAGTATACAAACCACAGTATACAATAAATTCCACAATCAAATTTTCTGAAAGAATTAAATATAATCAACAAAATTGTTAACAATAGTTTCAGTTCCACCCTCAATGAATCATCAAAAATAATAGATACAAGTTGAATAAAGATAGTATTGTAATCTTCTTGAATCATTATTATCACAATAATTCAGCTTTTATTCCGCTCTACGTTTATTGTTACACGTTACAGACTTTCAAAGATCACGCCCTCTTGGAATCGCTGACTGAAGCAGCCATACAGCAGCATGCAGCTCTCAACAACTTGCCGCAAGGCACTGCGGAAGAATACTACATTTGTGCGTGTCAAAAACTTGACGGATATGGTCAGGAGGTCTACTCGGTTAAAAGTGGACGTACCAGTGAGGAGGTCGTACTGGGCGTGTCCCTGATTGGGGTGGGGGTGGAGTATATCCAGGCCAAACAGTCCCGTCACTTCAAGTTAGTTGTTTGATCATTTTTTTTTTCTCATTTTCTGGCGGAAAGTGATACCTGGCTTTGTAGTAAACACATTTTGAGTGTGCTGAGATGAAGTCCATGATATTCGCCTGCCAATTTTATATTCATTAATTTGATTGAAAATAAACAATTTTATTATCAAATTTTGATTGTAGCTTGTTGAAAAAGTTCACTAAATTTGCCTCAATAGACCACATTAGTTAGGTTAGGCGGGAAATTTGAATTACAATCCATCCGTGGATCCGAGCACTGAATTCCCCATGCATTTCTTATGGACCTGAAATTTACGCGAATTTGTCGCCTGTTCTTAGATACTTTGGCTAATTACTCAAGGTTTATTTCGGTTGAAATAGATTCAGTGAACCTTTCTCAACAATGTAGAATCAAGTTTTCATAACAAAATTATATATTTCCAAAATAATTAATGAATATAAAAGTGTTTACCAAAATCGATTGACGTATGTCTTAGCTCACTCGAAATCAGTCAAAAATAATAACATAACCCTAAATTGGCCATGTAATGACTCACACCAGAAGTCATCTACGACATAAGGAAATCTTTCGAACTACACTGTTTTCAATTTTGATTTAAGGATAAATAGAAGTAGATTTTGAAGTGGAAAGAACATGATAACATGCACTAATGATGAAGGTACCCAATACTTGATGTCTCTGTACTAACATTCTCTTTTAAATAGGGTGGTTTCATCTCAAACTTGAATTTCCATGTTAAAAAATTTGTATATGGATCTCCCACTAAGAGAAAGATTCTAACCTAACTAATGTGGTCCATAGAAATAAATCTCATAATCAAAATTCTCTCCTAACCTATCTAATGTGGACCATAGCAAATCAATTGCTACTAAACTATTCTGTTATCTTTATTATCAACTCTCTTTGAAGTGGTTACATAAGTTCGTAGCCACATCATCAGAACATCATTTTGATTTTTTAAATAAACAACATTTCTTCTGTCCAGTTGGTCAGAGATCAGTAACGTCATCAACCATAAGAGGGACTTTACGATCGAATTGGTGGGAGGTTCGGAGAAGGTCGAATTTTCCTTTCCGGACGTCGAGACGGCTAAGGGATCCTGGAAATTCTGCGTGCTCCAGCACATGTTTTACAGACAGAACGAGATGAACGTGCATGTTCAAAACGACCAGGAGAAGGAAGTTACCCAACCGATGTTTCAACAAGCGAGTACCGAGGTAAATATCCTCGTCCATGACCTGTGTTATTGCACAATGTTAGTGTATCCACAGCCATATTTACATTGGGTTTCACGAAGCTTCGATTAGCTCAATTATGGATTTAATTCGATGGTTGTATCAAAAATGAACTGAAAATCGACATAGAATCGCACTAATTCGGCAATTAAGAGCTGTCAAAGCTTTGTGAAACCCACCGTTACCCAACATAAGTACTGAGGTAGAGGTGGTAAGAGACATGTAAACTAACCAGTATATTTCACAAAAAGCCGAATTCACCTTAGGATAAACTAGATGCTATCTAAATCAACAAGTCCAGAGCGTTCCTGCCAATAGGGTCTTCATAATGGTATAATTAATATACTCATTCATATGTTTCACAAGTCAAATAAACCCCAGGGAATTTCATTGATTTGCCGAGAAGAAAGAGCAGACGCGTTTCTGGCTCCTTGGCCTTCATCGGTACTCTGTAGCTTCCCAACAAATTCAACTAAACTGAACCGTGTTAAGCCTCTCACAGCCGGCATGAGCAGTTATACATAAACGCCCTCGCCACCTATGAGACAAAACAAGGAATTCAGCCTTTCCCCACCAGTGAAGATTCGAAGAGTGAGATCATATGCCACCATTCGCTTGATTTTAATTGAGAAACGAGACCCGCAGAGCTCAGACAGTAATTATACGAAGCCATTATGAAGACCCTATTGGCAGGAACGCTCTGGACTTGTTGGTTTATTAACAACGGTATCGCCATTTTTCATTAATATAGATGCTAACTAACTCCATGGGATCTATTTATTCACTAGGAAGAGGAAACTTACTATAGATTCCATCACTTTCCATCCCTTTTGCGGATGAGGCTAGATATCTGGGTGTTATCCTGGATAGAAAGCTGAACTGGAACTCACACCTGGATAGGGTGATCCATAAGGCTAGGCACTCTCTATGGGCGTGCCAGCGGACTTGTGGAAAGAGGTGGGGACTGGCTCCGAAACAGCTCCACTGGTTGTACGTGATGGTGGTGAGACCACAAATCACTTATGGCAGCATTGCTTGTTGAGAGTGTACTGTAAAAGTGCAGTCTCAGCTCAAGCTTGCAAAAATTCAGAGATCTGCGTGCTTGATGGTGACAGGGGCTTTTCGCTCCACCCCCACCGCAGCCATAGAACGCCTACTGGACCTCGCCTCTCTTCACCTGGTGATCAGGAGCGTGGCCCGGATGGCGACATACAGACTTCTGCATATGGCTCAAATGAGCCAGATGCGATCGGCTACGTGTCTGGTTCTCTGCGTGCTGAATTGGAGGCCAACGAGATAATGGGCATACGATCGGATGTATCTAAAACCAAAACCTACACAGAGTGGCCCTACCGAGTCGCTTTACCCAGCAGAGACGACTGGGCCGTCTCTGAGATCCTACTGCTTTTGGGTCCCTGCTGGTTCACAGATGGCTCCGCTACCACCCAACGGGTGGGAGCGGGAGTCAGCGGTTGTAGAATTGCTAGGGTGAATCCATCAGCCTGAGTAGTTTTGCGACTGTCTTTCAAGCAGAAATTCTCGCCATTGATCACTGTGCAAAGCTCATACTTGAGAAAGGTTGGGCTCACGGATCAATCAAGATCCTATCGGATAGCCAAGCTGCCTTGAAGGCCCTGACTTCATACAAATGCAAATCCCTGCTTGTGCAGGATTGCCGAACCACACTCACTGAACTTGGAGGGCGCTGCAGGCTGCAGCTCTTGTGGGTCCCGGGCCACTCGGGCATAAGGGGAATGAGATGTCGGACTCATTGGCGGCACGGGGGGCTTCCGTGGGGCTCATTGGACCTGAACCGGCCTGTGGTATCTCTCTCAGAGCAGCGGCGAAGGAAAACAACAGATGGGTGGACCAAAAGGTCCAAGAAATCTGGAGCAGCATACCTGGACACAGACATGCTCGCTCAACAATTACGTGCACATCAGCTGAAAGAGCCAGTAAATGGTTCAAATTCTCTAGGGTAGACCCGAGAATCCTTACAGCTGTATACACGGGCCATTGTTGCCTCAGGAAACACCTCAATACGCTGGGGTTGACTGAGGACTGAGTGCAGACTATGCCTGGAGGACGACGAGTCTAACGAACACATCATGTGTGACTGCCCCACTGAGGACAGGATCAGATTGGAGTAACTAGGAGTCCACAAACTGAGACTGAGGGAACTGGACAAGTTCTCTCTCACCAGACTCATATCCCTCATCAAGATACTTGAGCTTGTGGGTGAAGTATAGATTACATACTACAGGTGTGCCACAATAGACCGATTGGTCACAGTGGAGGGGCGGGTTTCGTCTGCCCAGCACAATCCATATAATAAAATAACAAAAACGCCATGTTCGGCCGAAAATAGACCTGTCCTAACCTTAAACCGCGGTGTAACGATTTCCAGGACATGTTGAGACAAGTGGAGAGCTACGAAGACATAACCAGCTCTCGTCAACACTGGGATCGGCCCATATCGACCCAGAACCTGAACCAGCAACGAGCCCAGTCCACCTCCTGCATGGACCTGAACAAACAGACCAACGACATGGACCATCTCCGTAGCCTGTTACCCTCCTACAGACCCGCCCCCGACTACGAGACAGCCGTGCAACACAAGTACCGAAACTCGTCTGGGGCCATCCCTTCCAGGGAACCGATGAAGATATCCAACCACGCCCTCCTTTACAGTTCTCAGCCGGAGATACACCAGACGGAGGCGTACACGACCCTGTTGCGCTATCCGGACGTTACCCACAACAACGTGGAACAGAGGAATTTGACCTCCCACATGTTCAACAACAACTTCACCAGGTCTCAGATTCTGGCCACGGAGCAGAGGAGGAACCCGGTGGAGATGAACGGGATGATGCATCTGTATAAGCCTCCTCCGCCATATCCCAGCAATAAGATCAGGTGAGAAATTGGGCGGGTTTCGAAATTAGGTGGGATGTTCCACTGGAAATAAACCTACGTCATTCGCAAATTAAACAAACAGCAGGGGACCTAGGTGGGAACCCTGTGGGACGCCATAATGAGCGAAAAATGCTTTCTGATTTGAATTTTGTAATTTTTACCGTCAAATTCTGCACTCTGAGGTATAATTCTTAGTCCGATTCAAAAGATAGGAACTCCCAGCTGATGTAGTGTATGTAACAGTGTATACTTCATTCACTTTTATAAAGTCTCCCGGTTGGCCATGAAATTTTGACATACTTCACCGTGTATGCTTTGAAAATGTTAGGTTATGCTCAATTTCCTGTCAGATATCTACGCAACGTTGTCCTCTCTACATAGAAGTCGTAGTATTTACGTATTTTTTACAATTTGGAGTTTCTTGGGAAAATAATGAATTTGAGAAGATATTATGTGAAAACAACAATTACAAAGACCTAGAGACTGTTGTAGAACATGTTTTCACTGTTGTTAGTATGGAAATATTTCACGTATTTAAACGGGTTGGAAAATTCAGTTATGCTATTTTCTTGTACGGAAATCAAGAATCAAGAGTTTAAATTTCAATGAAAAATAATGGATAGAGTTGTCCGTTACTTTGTGATAGTTCATTTGAAAAATTGGTTCAAGCCCTGTGGACAGGAGCTTTCTGGCGCTCTAGTTCAAACAGACAAATTATATCTCCGAAAGTATGGGTTTCTCAGAGTTGGGAATTATATCAATGTATTCTTATGATGGAACTGCATCATGAAAGAAATTAAATTTAAAAAAAAGTGTCGTTTTTAAAAATAAAGCTCCAAAAATTATCATTTAACAAAAAAACATTAACTCAATATTATTAACATACCATTACCATTCCCATCATCATATGGATTAACCATGGGCATTAAATATACAATTTGATATATCATGTCTCAGGAAAATAAGTTGACATGTATCAACACAGATCATATTATAATAATTCATAGATAGAATAATTATCGCATTCTGTGAAAACACAGAAGTACGATTCATTATTGAAATTTCGAAAAATCATATCTCCGAAAGTATTAGCTTGTTAGAGTTGAGAATTATATCAATGGATTTCTATGGTGAAACTGCATCTCAAAAAAAATTTAATTTGAAATTTGTAAGTTGAAAAAAAAATTTGTTTTTCGTTACTCCGAAACCATCCGGCCTATTTTGCCCAATAACGAACTTAATCGAGATATTTATCTCAAAAACCTACTCTGTAAATTTCAACTGCCTAGCTTATTATGTTCGAGAGTTATCGTGTTAAACAAAATTTAAAAATTAAAAACAAATTTTTTTTACACTTTACGACAACCCGATCAATACAAAACTTCGCATGCGTATAAAAGTCATTATTCTACAATTTGATGCTAAATTTCAGATAGATCGAGTGATCGGTTTCGGAAATATTCATAAAAAATTTGTTTACTAAAAATGGCTATAACTCCGAATTCGCTTGGTGGATTTCAACCGTTAACGAACTCGTCAGAGATATTTACGCTCCAAACCTACCCTGCAAATTTCAATCCTCCAACTTCATTCGTCCGAGAGTTATCGTGTTAACGGACGGCCGGCCGGCCTGACAGAATTGATTTCGACCACGGATTCTTGATCAGTGAGTCGAACCAAATCGTTCGAGACCATTTTCAATTCTAAAATTACAGACATTTGGGCAAATTGATAAGCACTCTGTTCCGAGGAACAAGAGTGCCAAAAAAGAATAATAGTACCTGAATAACCCGGCAGGAATACTTCTAAACGAACAGACGTACCTATGGAATTCCCCACTTTTCGAAATTCTCAAGAAATAACCCTACAAAAGACATTTAAATACTTTGTTATACAACTTGAAATACACCAGTTTCAAAAAATAGTAGTACTACGAAACCCGAGTCACTGTTAAACCTTAGTAAAATATAGTGTTAGGATAGGAAACTCAGTAATTTCATTCGAGAATTCAACATGTCAACATGAAGTTTTCCTATTGCAGATTTCAGTTCTGTATACCTAGCACTTCCTGATACTTTGTCTCTGCTTCTCCAAAACTACTTTCGGCATTTTCAATTTCAAAGCATATAGTTCTTTATTATTCGAAGATAATGATCTGTGATAATATCTTGTCTAAGATCGAACATTATGTTGATTGTTGAGAGTAGAAATTGGCAACGTCTCAGAGAATTGTTTTGACATTGGCGATATTTCAGGAGTGCCAACCTGCCTTAGATTTAGTTACAAAAACGTGATAGACTAAATCATGGCCAACCGAGAGACTTCATAAAAGTGAACGCAGTATATGTCCGGATGAGATTATTGTGACTCGTGGGGAATTAAGAAACTTCACCGTGTAGTTTTCAGAATATTCGATGATTATCGTTATTGTTTCTAGCTCGAATTCCACCCCCGATCTGGCCTGTATCTCTCATCCGAAAAGGTTCAATTCCATCGTGAACAACTTGGTGAGCGGATCGAGTCCGGATCTGGTATCCACCAGTAATTTCTACTTGAAACATTACGGGCAGCAGATGTACCACCAGCCTCAACCTGTGCACCGTTCTCAGAGCTACCTTCCGCCCCAACACGACACCTACGAAAACTTGGCCACCATTTTCAACAATAACAACATGATGGGTCGACCATCGGCTGTTATAGTTGAGAATCCCAACGTGACCAAGCACATAAAGAAGGTAGGTACTTCGGTGGATCTTTATTTGAATGATATTCCGCCGTATTCACAAAGCATTCAATCTCCGTTAAGTCCTAACTGAGGTCCTCAGTTAAGGATAAATAAGAATCGCAACCTCAGTTTAAGTGAAAATTAACGTGAAACAGGCCTGTTTCACCACCGTTACATACGTTAACTGAGGTTGCGACTCTTATTTATCCTTAACTGAGGACCTCAGTTAGGACATAACGGAGATTGAATGCTTTGTGAATACGGCGGATTGTGTGAGAATTGCAATTTCAAGACCTAATTTAAAGCCCAACTATCCGTCACACCTGGATAGGGTGATCCATAAGGCTAGGCACTCTCTATGGGCGTGCCAGCGGACTTGTGGAAAGAGGTGGGGACTGGCTGCGAAACAGCTCCACTGGTTGTACGTGATGGTGGTGAGACCACAAATAGCACTTACGGCAGCATTGCTTGGTGGGAGTGTACTGTAAAGGTGCAGTCTTAGCTGAAGCTTGCAAAAATTCGGATATCAGCGTGCTTGATGGTGACAGGGACTTTTCGCTCCACCCCCACAGCAGCCATGGAACGCCTAATGGACCTCGCCCCTCTTCACCTGGTGATCAGGAGCCTGGCCCGGATGGCGACACACAGACCTCTGCATATGGCTCACAATGAGCCAGATGCGATCGGCTACGTGCCTAGTTCTCTGCAGGCTGAATTGGAGGCCAACGAGATCATGGGCATGCGATCGGACTGATCTAAAACCAGAACCTACAGAGAGTGGCCCTACCGAGTCGTTTTTTCAAGGAGAGACGACTGGGCCGTCTCTGAGACCCGACTGCTTGAGGGTCCCTGCTGGTTCACAGACGGCTCCGCTACCACCCAAGGGGTGGGAGCGGGAGTCAGCAGTTGCAGAATTGCTAGGGGTGAATCCATCAGCCTGGGTAGTTTAGCGACTGTCTTTCAAGCAGAAATCCTCGCCATTGATCACTATGAGAAGCTCATGCTTGAGAAAGGTTGCGCTCACGGGTCAATCAAGATCCTATCGGATAGCCAAGCTGCCTTGAAGGCCTTGACTTCATACAACTGCAAATCCCTGCTTGTGCATTAATGCCGGACCACACTCGCTGAACTTGGAGGGTGCTGCTGGCTGCAGCTCTTGTGGGTCCCGGGCCACTCGGTCATAAATGTTAATGAGATGGCGGACTTATTGGCGACACGGGGGGCTTCCATGGGGCTCATTGGACCTGAACCGGCCTGTGGTATCTCTCTCTGAGCAGCGGCGAATGAAAACAACAGATGGGTGGACCAAAAGGTCCAAGAAATCTGGAGCAGCATACCTGGACACAGACATGCTCGCTCAACAATTACTGGCCCATCAGCTGAAAGAGCCAGAAAATGGCTTAAATTCTCTAGGGTAGACCTGAGAATCCTTACAGCTGTATACACGGGCCATTGTGGTCTCAGGAAACACCTCAATACGCTGGGGTTGACTGAGGACTCCGAGTGCAGACTTTGCCTGGAGGACGACGAGTCTATCGAACACATCACGTGTGACTGCCCCGCTGGGGACAGGATCAGATTGGAGGAACTAGGAGTCCACAAACTGACACTGAGGGAACTGGACAAGTTCTCACCCACCAGACTCATATCCCTCATCAAGAGACTTGAGCTTGTGGGTGAAGTATACATTATATACTATAGGTGTGCCACAATAGACCGATTGGTCGCAGTGGAGGGGCGGGTTTCGTCTGCCCAGCACAACCCATATAATAATAATAACTACTTTCTGATTTTATGATATAATATGTGAGGTAGTGTAATATTCTGATTCTGCTAAATAAAAATAAATAAATAAAAAAAAAATTAAAAAAAAAAAAAAAATACGTTTCTGGGAATATTTTTATGTTCGTGTGAGGTCCGTTCTCAGGTGTACGACGAGCACGGCAACATAATCTACTGTATGCCGCCGAACATGAAGCAGATCCTGCAGGAGAACCAGCTGCCAAGCACCGGGTTCGTGGTTACGAGGAATCAGAACGCAATGGTGGCCTGCGACTCTCACCTGAACAGCTCCACCGAACCGATCTACGAGAACATCCCTTTGCCCTGGCAGAACGAGGGGGAGGTCAGGGCGAGGACTCAGAGCATACACTCGGCGCCCGAGATGAGCAGGATGATGGGGGGTCCGAACGAACTGGGCCATCTGCAGAATCAGTTCCAACAGATCACTATCGGTGAGTGTTACGGTTTGATCTTGATGATTCATGGCTCTCCATATACAGGGTGAGCCTTTAAGTAGTACGTTAATTTTAACCATAGATTCTTATCGTCAAATGAAACTTTTTTTCCATTTACCATTTTTCCAAATTCGGCTCAGGTAGAAAGATACAGGCTGTTGAAATTTCGAAAAAAAAAACAGTTTTTATTGTGTAGCTTTGACATCCTTTTATCGAATAAAATGAATGTTGGTGTGAAGTTTCCTATAACTAGGATACATAGTTTCCGAATATTAGTTATTTCCTACGTCTACTGGTTTTCCAGTTATGGACTCGTGGATTGATAAATCTAAACGAAATTAGCATAAAGAAAGCATATAAAGTTTTTCTTGAGTCATTTCAAGAATATTCCATCGTTTTAGAACATTAAGATTATTCTTCATCATTTCTCCTTAAACGCACCATTTTCGAGATATTCTTCATTGAATGTTATAAAATGGGAAACTCCAGAAATTTCACTACTTTTATGGATCCGCTCCTGAGCGTTGGAATCCCGAATCAAGCTGTAAACCACGTTACCATACCGTTTTCTCGCCCTTCAATAATGTTATGGATAATTCATATGCAGGAGTGTATTAGCACATTGTAAAACTAATTACAGATTCGGAATCTACGCCCTCGATTTAGTGAATAACCAAAGCCGCGTCGACCTAATCGGAAAATTCTAGATTTTTGTATGGGTTAGATACTAGAGAAAACTTTTTGGCGTTTGACGGATTTACTCATTTCCTAATATTTTCCGAACGGATAGAGATACAGAGGAAATAGATACATAAATCTAAACGTCGTCCACCGACCAATAATCGGGGAAAATTTGGATATCGAGATGTGAAAATCATAGATTTCGGAAGGGAAAGAAGAATTCCGGGTCAAAAATATGCCGACTCAAAAAATTTTTTTCATGGTATATCCATACGGAGCTCGTGTCTAATTAAATCGAGATTGCTGATCACGAATATGCAATTAGTTTTTCCCTAAGTGGCGTACTTTGGGAAAAATTTCACTTAGAGTGAAAAAATGGACGAAAATAGGTCAATTTTGGAAGTTCACACCGCCCAAAAAAATCGGAGTAGGGTTTTGTTGATTTTTGCCGTTATATATGGATCCTTTATCTACTGAATAATCCAAACAGAAAATGTCCGGGCCGTACTATTCGGAAATTATGATTTTTTTCCCAAGGGTCTGTTTTTCGGAAAATTAATTTCGCGGTATTTCCGCGGAAAATTCTCTAATGAAAAATCCGATCATATATTCGTAATCTACGGCCCGGAATTAGTAAATGACGTAATTTGCATCGAAATCGGAGACCGGTCGAATTTTGGCAATTTTTTAATACATTAGCCTTAAAAAAATCCCGTTTTTCGAGAAAAATTTTTTGACGCAAAACTATGGAACGGGTACTTATTCTTATAGATTCGGGGCCGTAGATTCCGAATCTACCATCAGATATTTATTACAAAAATTTTCCGAGGAAATATCGCGGAAAGAATTTTCCAAAAAATAGACCCTCGGGAAAAAAATCATAATTTCCGAAGCGTACGACCTGGACATTTATTGTTCAGATTATCCGATAGCTAAAGGATCCAAATATGAGGTAAAAAATCAGCAACACCCTACTCCCATTTTTTTAGGCGGTGGAAAGTTCCAAAATTGACCTATTTTCGTCAATTTTATCACTTTAAGTGGAAATTTTCCCAAAGTACGCCACTTAGGGAAAAACTAATTACATATTCGTGATCAGCGACCTCGATTCAATTAGACACGAGCTCCGTATCGATATACCATGAAAAAAATTTTTTGGGTCGGTACTTAGAAATATTTTTGACCCGGAATCGGAGGAAAATTCTTCTTTCCCGTCCCAAATCTATGATTTTCACATCTCAATAACCAAATTTTCCCCGATTATTGGTCGGTGGACGATGTTTAGATTTTTGTATCTATTTTTTCTATATCTCTATCCGTTCGGAAAATATTAGGAAATGAGCGAATCCGTCAAACGCCAAAAAGTTTTCTCTAGTATCCAACACATACAAAAATCTACAATTTTCCGATTAGATCGACGCGGCTTTGGTTATTCACTAAATCGGGGACGCAGATCACGAATCTGTAATTAGATTTTCCGTATCTCGATTAGTTTCAGAGCAATGACGAAAAAAGTCGCAATTTCTGGCTCTACCTCCGGAAAATGGACTAATCAGTCGGATTTTTCGCCATATTACCAAAATTAATCGAGATACGGAAAAACTAATTACAGATTCGGAAGGGTGTTGTTGATTTTTGCCGTCATATATGGATCCTTTATCTACTGAATTTTAGTTTGTAACTTTTTACCTGAGTCGAATCTGGAAAAATGGTAAATGAAAAAACTGTTTTATGTGATGAAAGGAATCTATGGTTAAAATTAAGGTATAAATTTAAGACTCATCCTGTATACTAACAGGCAAAGAAACTGCAACACCCTGAAGAAGCTGTTTAAATTTTTTTTTTTTTTTTTGTAAAACATATAGTATAGCAAGGAGTAAATGATACAAATTTGATAATGTTCGACCTCATGTTGCCAGAGTTAGTTTAAACTTTTTTGAAGCGACCCATGTGCATCTTTTGCCACGGCCACCTAGATCGCCCGATCTTTCGCCCATAGAGCATGTTTGGGACATCATGGGTAGAAGGCTTGGAAATTTACCCCAGCCCCCACGGACTTTGGCGGCTCTGATACATGAACTACAGGTAGCTTGGGATAGTATCCCTCAAGAAGAAATAGACCATCTTATTGCATCAATGCCAAGACGTGTTGGGGAGTGTATAGATAATCGCGGTGGACAAACACATTATTAACAAATTTATTAAAAAAAATTGTAAACCCTTCGTTTTTTTTCTTCAAATTTCAATCATTTACTCCTTGCTATACTATCTATGTTTTACCAAAAAAAAAATAAAATTTGAACAGCTCCTTCTGGGTGTTGCAGTTTCTTTGTCAGTCCGTATATTAATAAATCTAAAGTTTCTCCTTGTTCTTGAAATTTTTCCAGCGGGTACCCCGGACATAAACATCGAGACGTTGTACGCCAAGGTCGACCGTAACAGGCAACAACAACACCACCATCAACAACAAGATCAAAACATATCAAACGCCGGCGTGCCTCACCACAAAGACAACGGACTGAACACCTCGAGGCAAGACCTCCGTTCTTCCGGATCCAGACTGAACGTGTCCAACAACGACAACAACAGCGACACCATGAGCAGAACCAGCACCTTCATCGTGAACAAGGATTCGCCGACCTCTTCGCCCAGCCTGAGGAATTCCAGCGGCTACGCGAACAGCAGCCTGAACAGCGATTTTACCACCACCGATACCAGCATGTCCTCGAACGCAAGCTCGAAATCGAAGAAGAGGAGATGGGGCATCTTGATCGGTAGGAGTAAGTCTACTGAGAAGGTGAAGAGCGCCACCTTGGGCAGGGAGAAGAAGAAGGAAGACAAGAATCAGAGCAACAATAAGCATAGGTGGTCGACGGGGTTGCCCAGGTTCAATCCGTTGCCGCCTTCGATCAGCAAGGAAACTATGGTGAGTGTTAAATTGAATTTCAACACATCTAGGATTTTTATTGTGTTAAGATTGGGGTGGGGGGTAACGTCGCACTGCGACCCTAGGGTCTATTGTGCCCCCCCGTCAGAGCTGTCGATGTCATCACCATCTACAGCTCGCCTTCCAGGAGTAAGGTAATAGAACAAATGATCAAAATGGTCCCATTTCTGAAAGGCGGATAACAATCTAATCTACACATTTGGTCCTTACTAAGCCCACAGAAGGGTTCAGGTCCAACCTTTGATGCACTAACAACGGTAACTTAATCCATTTCAGTGCCTTCTATTGGAAAACAAACTGGCCGATAGCCAACTGTTTTTCGAGTTCGACAAGATACCCAAGAAGAAACAGAACCCTGAATTTACCACAGCTCTAATGAACGAGAACTCTGCCTTCAACAGGTTCAAAGACGTGCTTCCTTACGAAGATAACAGGCCTAGACTGACGCCCTCCAAAGACAACAAATATGGTTACATCAACGCCTCTCACATCACAGTAAGTTTCATTCCTTCTTTAGTTTGTCCAGATTTTATCGAGTCTTTCTGATGTCGATTCTAGAAGGGTATTGTTTTCTGTATCTGATGTAGGATGTGATTTTATAGCGGTGGAGTTGAACTCTATAAATAAACGGAGTGTATGAGGGTGGAAAGAGGTGGGGACTGGCTCCGAAACAGCTCCACTGGTTGTACGTGATGGTGGTGAGACCACATATCACTTACGGCAGCATTGCTTGGTGGGAGTGTACTGTAAAGGTGCAGACTCAACTTAAGCTTGCAAACATTCAGAGATCTGCGTGCTTGATGGTGACAGGGGCTTTTCGCTCCACCCCCACCGCAGCCATGGAACGCCTAATGGACCTCGCCCCTCTTCACCTGGTGATCAGGAGCGTGGCCCGGATGGCGACATACAGACTTCTGCATACGGCTCACAATGAGCCAGATGTGATCGGCTACGTGCCTAGTTCTCTGCAGGCTGAATTGGAGGCCAACGAGATAATGGGCATGCGATCGGACGTATCTAAAACCAGAAACTACACAGAGTGGCCCTACCGGGTGTCTTTCCCAGCAGAGACGACTGGTCAGTCTCTGAGACCCTACTGCTTGAGGGTCCCTGCTGGTTCACAGATGGCTCCACTACCACCCGAGGGGTGGGAGTGGGAGTCGGCGGTTGCAGAATTGCTAGGGGTGAATCCATCAGCCTGGGTAGTTTTACGACTGTCTTTCAAGCAGAAATCCTCGCCATTGATCACTATGAGAAGCTCATACTTGAGAAAGGTTGGGCTCACGGATCAATCAAGATCCTATCGGATAGCCAAGCTGCCTTGAACGCCTGACTCCATACAACTGCAAATCCCTGCTTGTGCAGGATTACCGGACCACACTCGCTGAACTTGGAGGGCGGTGCAGGCTGCAGCTCTTGTGGGTCCCGGGCCACTCGGGCATAAAGGGTAATGAGATGGCGGACTCATTGGCTGTACGGGGGGCTTACATGGGGCTCATTGGACCTGAACCGGCCTGTGGTATCTCTCTCAGAGCAGCGGCGAAGGAAAACAACAGATGGGTGAACCTAAAGGTCCGAGAAATCTGGAGCAGCATACCTGGACACAGACATGCTCATTCAACGATTACTGGCCCATCAGCTGAAAGAGCCAGAAAATGGCTCAAATTATCTAGGGTAGACCTGAGAATCCTTACAGCTGTATACACGGGCCATCCTGGCCTCAGGAAACACCTCAATACGCTGGGGTTGACTGAGGACTCCGAGTGCAGACTTTGCCTGGAGGATGACGAGTCTATCGAACACATCATGTGTGACTGCCCCGCTGGGGACAGGATCAGATTGGAGGATCTATGATTCCACAAACTGACACTGAGGGAACTGGACAAGTTCTCACCCACCAGACTCATATCCCTCATCAAGAGACTTGAACTTGTGGGTGAAGTATAGATTATATACTATAGGTGTGCCACAATAGACCGATTGGTCGCAGTGGAGGGGCGGGTTTCGTCTGCCCACCACAATCCATATAATAATATAATAATAAATGAGGGTACACTCAGTGACATATGATGTTACAGAACAAGAACCAACATAAATAGAAACAATAGATTGGCCATGCAGTATAAAGCTCAATTCTTGCGATATTTTTTACTGATCTTGTACATCGGTATCTTCCGAAAATTTAATATCTGGAAATCCTTAACTCGATTGTGTTTTAGGCGACAGTTGGAAGTAAACAGAGGTTCTACATAGCTGCTCAGGGCCCCAATCGGCTCACCCTGCCATATTTCTGGCAGTGCGTATGGGAAGCCGAGGTCTATCTGATAGTGCAGCTCACCGATCTAACCGAGGAGCTGGGTTACCTTCCCGATGCAGGAGAAAGATGCATCGACGTCGGACAGGTACTCTATATTTGTACTTATTGATCGAACGTAACTCAACCGGTGATTATACGGATTTCAGGTCTTCCAGGTGTGGTGGGAGTTCTCCCAGACCACTGGCCATTGCGTGACGAGTAAGATACGTCTGTGCCACGTGTCTTCTCGAAGATACCGAATCCTCTGGCATCTCCACTATTCGGACTGGGGCGATCAGGGCTGCCCCCACTCTGTCGCTCATTTCCTGGGCTTCCTCGAGGAGATGCAGTCGGTCCATCAGCACTCCATGGGGGAGATACCGCCCGGTCATAATAAGAACCCTCCCATCCTCGTGCATTGCACTGCGGGTGTGGGCAGGACGGGTCTCACCATCTTGAGCGATCTCCTCTTGTATACCATCGACCATAATCAGGTAGGAGTAGTGAATTTATAGAAATAATAATAGTTTATTCAATAGCTTCAGCTAATACAATTTTCTTTCATTCGACATCTTTATATCTATAAATTTTAACAATAAACTCGGATAAATTGTCATATTACTATCAGAATACCTTTCATTATCTTCTATGGGACATAATATCTATCTGACATTTGAAAATGGAAGATATCTCTTTGATCCGGACACGAATTGACTTATTCTTCTATGGTTCTAATATCACATGTCAAACTGTGATCTATGACTTTTTTAATTGAACATACCTCTATGTTCTTATTTGAATTGTCTCAAAGGACAATTTTGAGGTATATTTCTGTGTCTGCATATTGTGTTCCTGGACCTGTGTAAAAATTCAATGTATATTAACACCAAAAAATGTGTTATATTCTACTATAGACCGCATTAGTTAGGTTAGAATCATTCTCTCGGCGGGAGATCCATACTCAAATTTTTTAACATGTAAGTTCAACATTGAGATGGAATCACCCTATTTAAAAGAAAATGTTAGTACAGAGACATGAAGTATTGGTTACCTTCATCATTAGTGCATGTTTTCATGTTATTTCCACATCAAAATCTACTTCTATTTATCCTTAAATCAAAATTGAAACCAGTGTAGTTCGAAAGATTTCCGTATGTCGTAGATGACTTCCGTTGTGCGTCATTACAAGGCCGATTTAGGGTTATGTTATTATTTTTGACTGATTTCGCGTGAGCTAAGGCATACGTCAATCGAATTTGGTGAACACTTCTATATTAATTTTGTTATGAAAATTTGATTCTAGATTGTTGAGAAAGGTTCACTGAATCTATTTGAACCGAAATAAACCTTAAGAAATTAGCCAAAGTATCTAAAAACAGGCGAGAAATTCGCGTAAATTTTAGGTCCATAAGAAATGCATGGGTAATTCTGTGCTCGGATCCACGGATGGATCGTAATGCAAATTTCCCGCCTAACCTAACTAATGTGGTCTATAGCCATTGGAGTTATCTAGTTTACTGCATGATCTATTTATTTCAAATATGGTTGAAGCAAAGTTGTAATTATTCTTCATTTTAATTCCATTTCTTTCCAGGAGGTTTGTATAGCACGAGTGGTGACTCTGTTACGCTACCAGAGGGCGTACATGGTGCAGACTATTGCTCAATACCGATTTGTATACTCTCTTCTGATTCACTATCTGAAGCAGACCAGATTGATCTAGTGTTCATTTACGCGCCATATTTTACCACATGCTATCCACGAAGAATTCTGTGGTTGCAAAAGCATAGTATTGAATTTTGTGAGGTTATGATTCACCAACAGGATACTTTGTAGGTTTAGGTTGTTGTTTTTCAACAGGAATGCGAAAGACATTGATTCAGCATCGTTGTTCTGTCGGGTGTTACGTTTGAGGTATCAAGTCAAGTCATGTGCCAAATTTTGTACAGTATTGTAATGTCCTACACTAAAATCGTTTTCGCGCCATATCAGAATTTTGACAAATTTTGTGCAATAGATCGCATTTATTTCGGTGTTTGGAATTTTAACTTCGCGGAAATATTTACACTTTTCTTATTTACAAGAATTAATCTACTAAATGGTATTTTTCAGCTTTACTTCCGATATTTTACGACTGAAATTCACTGTAATGTTGGGCTTTAACAAATGTCTTTATTAGAGAAAAAAATTGAAGGAATGAACAGGGTTATTTTGAATTGAGCAGTTTGTTGTATTTTTGGATTAAAAATGGATGATATTGGGTGCTTTCCAAAAAGTAAGCGCTTGGTTTGTTGGAATACACCTTATTGGTGTGAGTGTGAAGTATGTCAAATGTCAAAATTTTCGAAATTGTTGACAACATTGCCTAACCAATGAAGACTTTGCGAGATTTCTCCGCTGCTTTTCAGTTGATTGACGAAATGGGAATTCCAGAAAGATATCCCTACGTTTTTCAGTAATGAATTGGAAAGATTCCCGATGGAGAAGCATCAAAAAGTAAGTGAAACTAAATTTCCATCTAGTGGTGGTTCAATTTGCATGATTTATAACAGCAACTTTGATAATATATCGAGAATCTTTGACTTATGCAAACGCTGTTTGTGTGAAAGTCCCAGAGGCAACGAAATTATATTTTCCACCGTATGTAAGTTCTTGGATACTACGATATCTTTCGCTGCACAAGAGTTGAAAACTGCTCAATCTCTATCCAGTTCAAACACACCGATTCATTTGTTACGAATCTCAAAAACAATGAATGATAGCTTTAAATAAAAAAAAAAACATGAAACCCAGTGTAGCTAAATATTCTTACGATGAATTTATAACATTACGTAAACGAATAATACTACCGCAGCTTAAACGTTTATTTATGAGAACCATTCAACATTAATAATTTTGATATTTATATGTAATTTTAAATGTATTATATTCTCTTTTTAATTTGTGTATTAAAACTATATGAAGTTTACCAATAGAATTAAAAGGCTGTGTAAATAAAAAAACATATATATAAAATATATATTAAGCTATAAATATGATGATGAAATGTATTATTGTGATTACTCACAGTGCCTTAAGAGGAAGAAGCAATGTTGTGGATAATTATTTGAATGATTTTATGAATAAAATATACGAAAACTAAGGTCTTATAAACACTTTCGGTACTTCCAGCATTCGAAAACAATTCCTTTAACGTTTGGACCAACTAATGGCATCTAATACTAATCACATTTGCTTGACTAATGATGGCTTTCATGAAGCTTTGATCATAGATTGAATTCAGTGGTTGCATTAATAATGAATAGAACATAGATCGGATCGTGACAGTTCAACTAATGTCATATGGTAGTTGAATAAAGAAAAACTATTCATAAAAATGGAAAATTTATTTCTTAGAATATTTACACAATTCATGATACTTAAAATAAATCTTCGGACTCACAGATTTCATCTGCTAAATGAAAACCACAATAGATCCTCGAAGTGAAAATCGTTAAGGGATTCCATGAACATATAATCCTTGAGAAGTACAAATACAGATTATCCTGTCTTTCGATCGACACTCCAGCACAAAAACATCCTTATATACAACATCGTAAAGTCACTTTGGGGGCGGTTGATAAAACGGTCTAGAGTTCTGATGGGTGGGTGCTGCCGGCGGATAAAACGGGGGGGCTGCCCCAGCGACCACTGGCGGAAACGGTGGCGGATGATTTACGTACTGCGGAAACACAGCTGGAGGCGGCGCTGTTATGTGTGGGGGCGGGGCCGAGATATGAGGAGGCGGTGCCGTCAAATGCGACGTCACTGGTATCGGGGGTGTCGGATACACGGTTGTGTAAGTGGGAGGGGGCGCTGTGGTGAAGGTCTGGTACTGATAAGGTGCGATGTCTGTCATCTGTATTTTACTGCTACCGGAATCGTTCAGATCAGTTTTGTCTTGATCGTTTGATTTCTTGTTCGGAGTGGAGCTTGTTTGTACCTTCGGAGGGGGGCTATCAGGTACTGCTGACGGCTGCGATGAATACAAGTCCAAGACCTGAAAAGAAATTAATTGAGTAAGCAAAATACATCGTTAACCGATTGGACAAAAAGTCATCCATTCGGTATGCTCAATATCAGATAAGGGCACCGGTATTGGGGTAAATGGGCTGAAACTAATGATCTATGTGTCCTCTATGTTACAAAGACACTATCTGTCTATATTTGAGCACAAGATTGTCTGAAAAGAATCTTAAAGGCGGAGCACATCTATATTATAACAGACGCAACGTTATGTATGATAATTGCATCTTGATTTCACTATGTAAGGATGAATACCTGGTGACAAATATCCTCCAATAAATCCATAGTAACGTCCTCTACGAATACGTCCCACCATCTCAAATGCCTGGGAGTCCTGCCGCTCCAATCTAAGACTTCAAATTTGCTCAACTTGCCAGCAAGGTACATTAGAGCTACTGCGATTATTTCTGGTTCCCATTGTAGAGCCAGAGTTGTACATAGGCTATCGTTGACGAATGTCCAAGCCATCTGAACCATCTTTTGTAATTTAACTTTGTCTCCTTTCAGACATTTAGCATATTTGATCAGGTAACTGTAAGGGTGCTCTACTTGGAGATCGAATTTGATAGTTTGTAGAAGTATTCTTTCTAAAGTCATAACCTACAACAAACGAATTATACGGTGAAGTGGATATTGCAATAATCGACTAGTACCTCTTCCTTAGGATTGACACCGAATGTGGCAAATTTATCATCCGAAAGAAGTCCTCTGGCAGTCTTGATTATGTCTTTACATTTCTTTGGAGTTTCTTCGACTTTCCCGGCTAGGAATAAACAACAGCATGCTGTCACATATCTTGGAAACTGTCGAAAAGAGTGGAACATATAGAATCTATGAAAATACACAACTCCAGTAGCTGTAGTATTGTATCCTAGGTCCATTTTCGAACCTGTGTCTATAATGAAACGAGCACCTGGAAAAAGAATATGCTGTTGTGGTGTTTTATTGGATAAGATTAGATTCATTTCTACCTTCTTTGCGATATCGCATTTCAGTCTCAAATTCCAACCCATCTTGGGCCGATGGAGAATTTCGAATATCCTTTTTTTCATAATACCAACCAGGCATCTCTTAGCTTTAATTAGTTAATTTTAAACGGGTACTACTACTTGGGACATATCAAAACCCAAATTCCTGTATATATTTCACATTTATAACTCAAGTTTATAACATTAACATAACCACATTCAAGAAGTTATGAACATAGAGTTATTGTTTACGTTGTGGATGTCAATGTCATACGTATTATATGTGTTGTTATGATTTAAGTAGCTGTTACTTTGTCACTGTTTCTGTGATTTCCAGTCGCAGTTATGCAGAAATCTATACCTAAAAAACTTCCATAGATCAATATATTTATATCTTATAATGAAGATACTAGAGAATTTTTAGGAAAATAATAAATTTTTTCTTTCAAATAATAAGATTTTCAAAGATTCTTTTGAGAGGTCCTGAAACAGAAGATAACTTATATAGAATTCTATGGACGGAAACAACTGCTAGTTGCATCCTGTCAATGGACGATCAAAGTCTTTGCAATTCTTGGATGGAAGTGTCAACGTAAGTTTTATTTAATTTTCCTGTTTTCGTTATTTTATTCGATATTATTGTGTTTATAATTGATTTAATAACCTATTTAATTCGTCATATTGTTTAAATATTAATACGGTCTATTTCCAACAATACCGTAATCCGCCTTTGTATTTGTCCACATGGCGTGGAATTTTTGCCATGCTCTTTTCCTGATTATTCAAGTACAAATATTGTGTATTCGGCTTTATACTTTGAAAGTTTCAACTCGATTTATATAGGTTTGACCGATTATCCTATTGTTTTCATGAATCATACAATGCAAAATTTTGGTTAGGTCACGTTTTACAAGTATGGTTTACAGTGATAAATCTGTGAATATGACTTTAAATTATTGTGTGTGAGATGTAATTTTGAGGTAAGTGAATAAATATGTTCATTATTGGATGCAATGGTCATATTCATAGATATATCCTATAATATGGCTTTGCATCATAGTGTGATATACTAATATACATGTTTTTCCAGTGACTAAAAATGCCGCAGAACGAATACATTGACCGCCACCGCAAACTTCACGGTCGCCGTTTGGATTATGAAGAACGTAAGAGGAAAAGGGAGGCTCGTGAGCCCCACAAGAGAGCCCAAATAGCCCGTAAACTAAGGGGTATCAAAGCAAAATTATACAACAAAGAACGGCGGAATGAAAAGATACAGATGAAAAAGAAGATTCAGGCCCATGAAGAAAAGAAAATTAAAAAGACCACCGACAAAGTAGCCGAAGGAGCCCTGCCAGTCTATCTCCTCGACAGAGATGTCCAATCCCGAGCTAAGGTCCTATCGAACATGATAAAACAAAAAAGGAAAGAGAAGGCCGGTAAATGGGATGTACCAATACCCAAAGTCAAAGCGCAGAGCGACCAGGACGTCTTCAAAGTTGTCAAAACTGGAAAAACCAAAAGGAAAGCGTGGAAGAGGATGGTCACCAAAGTCACCTTCGTGGGCGATAACTTCACAAGGAAACCACCCAAGTTTGAGAGGTTCATCAGGCCGATGGCTCTGCGTTTCAAGAAGGCTCATGTTACACACCCCGAGTTGAAGGCTACGTTTTGTCTTCCCATAATCGGAGTAAAGAAAAATCCCAGTTCGGCCATGTTCACCAGTCTTGGGGTTATCACAAAGGGAACAGTGATAGAGGTCAATATTTCAGAATTGGGTCTTGTGACGCAATCCGGTAAAGTTGTGTGGGGTAAATATGCCCAGGTCACGAATAACCCGGAGAACGATGGATGTATCAATGCAGTTTTGTTAGTTTAGTGTATCAATTTTATGATAAATGTATTTAATTTAATTTGTTGTTTCATTTTGAATTTTTTCTTTTATGTTTTCGTTTAGGAATTTTGATCTTCCTGCGCTTAAACAGTTTCACCATTTAATTATAGTATTAGAAGAAGTTTTGTCCATTTCTGTTCCTTTATTGTTGTGGAAATTCAATCAACAATTAAGATTTTATTTTTTGCTGTAATTCCATCACTTATCGTTTCATTACTGGAAATAATTCATTTTAGGACATGGTTTTTGTTGCAGCATCTTTGATTTGAAGAGATCATTTAATAACTTTACAGTTTATGGAAAATTTTACATTTTGAGTTTGTTGATTGTACACATATCAGAAGAGTTCAGCACAACTTAGAGCTTAACCAAATTAACTTTATTCGGTTAGGTGTCGGTTTTGTGCAAAATAAACGCCCTTGAAGAGATATCCACAATTTGATATAATTTGTATTGTTCATCTCTTCGTCGCAACATATTAAAATAAAAAAAATCGATTTATGGTAAGGTTGATGACCTACTTTTTATGCTCAAGTCACAAATAACTCGGAGAACTGATGTATTAATGCAATATCTTCGATTTGAAGAGGTTCTTTTATAATCTGACAGGTCATGGAAAATATTAATTTTACATTTTGAGTTTGTTAATTGTAAACATGTTCGAAGAGTTCAGCACAACTTAGAGCTTAACCAAGTCAACTTTACTAGGTTAGGTGTCGGTTTTGTGCAAAATAAACGCCCCCAAAGAGATATCCACAATTTGATATCATTCGTATTGTACATCTCTTTGTCGCAACATATATGAAAATAAAAACATTGGATTTATTCTATGGAAAGGTTGATGACTAAGCCCTACTTTATATGCAGATAAGGTGACAACATGCAGATCTTCGTAAAGACCCTAACGGGCAAGACCATCACTCTTGAGGTCGAACCTTCCGATACCATCGAAAATGTTAAGGCGAAGATCCAGGACAAAGAGGGAATTCCTCCAGATCAGCAACGTCTTATCTTCGCAGGAAAACAGTTGGAGGACGGTCGTACTCTGTCAGACTACAACATCCAGAAGGAATCCACCTTGCACTTGGTGCTTAGGTTGAGGGGAGGCGCCAAGAAAAGGAAGAAGAAGAATTACTCTACCCCTAAAAAAATCAAACATAAGAAAAGGAAAGTCAAGATGCCCGTCCTTAACTTTTATAAAGTGAGTAATAATTTTTAAAATATGTTGAATCTCACATAATCTAATTCATGTTTTAAATCGATTGATAAGTTAGAAAAATTGCTGATCTAGTTTGTGTTTTAACAGGTCGATGACTCAGGAAAGATCCACCGCCTTAGACGTGAATGTCCTAGTGAGCAATGCGGGGCTGGTACATTTATGGCAGCCATGGAAGACAGGCACTACTGTGGAAAGTGTGGATATACATTAGTGTTTTCCAAGCCTGAATAGAATATAATCTAATAAATCTTTAAGTTCCCTCTTATTTATTCCTTGAAATTCTGCCCTGAATTCACTTCGCCTGGTGTTAATCTTATAATATCATAGACATAAAATATTCTATGTCTGCATAATATTGATGTTTTAGAAATATGGAGAAAGCGTGAAATCACTGGATATGAAAATTTAAAAATTGATTATCAGTAAGCTATCACTACAATGTACACCTATGATGGTTGATATCATTATGTTTAAATTGATTTAAATAAGAATAGAATGATAGAATCATATAATTCTTATGTATTTTATTTGAATAGCAAAAACTGCGAAAAGTATTTCTTTTCTATGACTGCAATTAAATTTTCGCGACTACTCTATGGTCCGAGTGAAGATACATTTTAATTCCGTGGTGGAACATATTTACGTTAAATTAAAATTACTAAGCAAAAATTTCATGAAAGTCGATTAAAGTAACTTCTACCGATTGGGTTTAATGACAAAAATTCAATTTATAAAGAATGAGAACTTCGAATAATAATTAGTAATTATTCACGGTATAAAATTAACAGTGTTCGATTTGTGACGTTTATTATGACATAACTAGTGCATGATGTCATCCGGTTAAAACAGAAATAGTTTGGTAATTGAGCTGATAACGGAGATAATTGATTTTCAAATACATTTTGGACGACTCTAGAGTTTTCGTAAAAATTTCGAAGTGATACGTGCATTAGTGGTTTGTTTGTGTGTTACGAAGACTTTCCGGTGAGCTAATTTTCATCATTTGAATGTCACGGTTTCACCTACTTTATTTTTATTTACCACACCCATACCCAGAGTATCTCCTTCATGTTTTTCGATAGTTTCTGGATTCTATAAAAATGTTTCATGTATTTCGGAGCATTTATAATGCCGACAATATAAAATTTGTTGGGGCATTACGATTCTTATTGATTATTGTAAAACATCCGTATACAAACTGACAGATGGGGTATTTACATAGTTTTATTCATAAAATATTTGGTAGATCAAATTCTGATAGAAATTAACGAATTAATTTTATTGCCTTTACAAGGAATCTATGAAAAATCATTGAAAAAAGTAATTTCAAATACATTCCAGTGAGAGAATGATCTAAATATAGACTTCATACCATATACCTTATAATATTAATATATTTTATGTCTATGCTTCATACGAATTTAAATCGGGCGAATGTTCAATATAATGTATAATTTCGTTATTTTGGCAAATGCTATTTTGAACAAATAATTAATTCTGGTAAGTATTAATTTTCAATTATCATATAGAAAGTAGTACCTATATAATTCTGAATGGTGATCATTCCGAGGTAATAGAATTCACCTATTTCTTAAGCCTAAGATAAGATAATAAATATTTGTTTAAGATAAATGATTCACAAGCTCAATGAGTCGTTTTATTGGCATATTTTCTAGCTCTAAAACTACATGACCTTATGTTTAAGGTATATGGGAGTAAATTGCACATTAAATAGCTATTTGAGTTAATTAATATAATAAATTCAACTGTTTGAAGGCTTGGAAGCTGGAGTTTTATAGCTAGGATGACTGTTGAACCGCATTCGAATATTTGGAACTGATCCAATTCCACATAATGATTCAATACTGCCCTAGTTGGGTATTTGAAATTGAAATAATTGATTTTTATCAGTATTATCGAATTGGGCGTTTTATGTTCTATTCCAGACGAATAAAGTACAGGAAAATATAATAAAAATTCATTATGTAGTTTTTGTATTACTTTATCTTTACCGTTATTTGAAGGAAATTGCATTAAACCCATTTAGGTGTGATTAGTTGATTGGTCATTCTTATTTTATTCAAATTTGTTTTATTTGATGTATAATCATACCTTTACACAAAATTTTGTTCGCCTTTATTGAAAAAAATCTTCCTAATTGCTATATTTTAGATGAAATAATAAAACTTAGAAAAGTTTGAAGCATTCTGGTATATTTCCGAATGTTACCTTCGGAAACCAGCCGCGAAAAAAGTCATATCTTCCCTAGAATTTTAATTTTTCACATTTTGAGGTGCCTACAATAATAATTATAAATACTATCATTCAAACCAAAATAAATTTTTCAAAATCGATCATCGTAGGTACAGACAGATCCGTCTTCTGTGTATATTATTATTATTCTGTGGTGTATAGTCTGCGTTGAATCTTTTTGAACATCTGATTTATATTTCCCCATTTAAAGCGGAAATGCTTCACGGTTATTTTGGTAACTTCATGATTCATTGACTGATTTGCGAATAATCAGCTTTGTAGCTGTTTTGTCGGAAGAGAAAACGGCATTATTCTGGATGACTATGGTTTTGGGTTAAAGATCCCTACATTAAACTGGATGATAATTTTTGATGCAACCATCGAATTAAATCAATAATCAAATCGATGGAAGTTTTGTGGAACCCATCTCTTTCAACCATAGATGGAGATACTTTGCTGAAATCACAAAATTGTATCGAAAATTAAAATATTTTAACCATAGATATAAAATAACATCGAATATTTGAATTTGACCAAGTCCAATGCCGAATATAACATTTCTAGAGGCCTGTGGTCCAATTTAATGGTTTGCAATTGTTTTCAGCAATTCGCAAAATACAAATGTTTGAATGAAATTACAAATATTTATTATTTCTTCCAACAAATAAAACTTTCAGTAGTGTAATCTTATTAGGAAACGTCTTGTTAATCTAAATATCCCACACATGACTTCATTTGGGTAATTGTAGGTATATTTTCTATTTTTGGTTTTGACCTAATCAAAAATATTAATGCTGCAAAGCCTGTCCCGCATTCTTTCTTACCTTCACTCCTGAAAGTATAATATAATTATTTAATCATTAAACGATTCCAATTAAAGTTCATATGCGAAAATTGAATAATTTCCACAATTTCCAGTTGAAAGATGGATCAAATTCCGCCCCCCAAGGAAATAAAAATCCTCGAGACAGCCGAGGACATCCAGGAGCGTCGTCAGCAGGTCCTGTCCCGCTATGACAACTTCAAGGCCGACGCTAGGGCCAAGAGGGAAAAGCTCGAGGATTCCAGGAGATTCCAGTATTTCAAGAGGGACGCTGACGAGCTGGAGTCCTGGATAATCGAGAAACTGCAAGCGGCTTCGGACGACAGCTACAAAGACCCCACCAACCTCCAGGTTTGTTTTCTGATCTCGATGATTTCATTTTAACTCTATCGGCTTATGTTTGAATGAGCGGTCAAAAGCTTTGGATTCCTCAGTAAACAGACGTCCAAGTAGGAAGTTTGGCATTTTACTGTTATAATTCAGGCTAGAAACAGGTCGAAAAAATTTGTTTGATTATTATGTTCTGACTCTTAATTTTTTTTGCGTAATTTACTAATAGGTTGATTCCCTTGCAGGCGAAAATTCAGAAACATCAAGCCTTTGAGGCTGAGGTTGCAGCGCACAGCAATGCTATCGTTGTGTTGGACAATACCGGACGTGAAATGATTAATCAGAATCATTACGAATCAGAGACTATTAGAAGACGACTAGGTAAATAGGTGTTTTGATTTTTATTCTTGGAATATGTTATAGTATATTTTATTATAGTATACTTCGCTGGTGCAACGAAAGATTAATTAATGGTAGTAATTTCGCTATGACATCATGTTTTTCACTGTTTTCTCGATTGATAATAGTATTAAATTAATTTCCCCCTAATTCTTCAAGCTTTGTACCAGTAAATAAGTTTTATTTAGTCAAAACTGAAAAAATATACTCCATTCACTTTTATAAAGTCTCCCAGTTGGCCATGTATATTTTGAAAATGTTAGGTTATGCTGATTTTCCTGTCAGATAACTACGCAATGTTGTCCTCTCTACATAGAAGTCGTAGTAATTACGTATTTTTCACAATGTGAATTTTATTGGGAAAAATAATGAATTTGAGAAGATATTATGTGAATTCAACAATTCCAAAGACCTGACAACTGTTGAAGAAAATTTTTCTTCTGTTGTTACTGGAAATATTTCACGTATATAAACTGGTTTGAAGATTCAGTTATGCTATTTTCTTGTACAGAAATAAAAAATCAAGTGTTGAAATTTTAATGAAACATAATGGTTAAAATAGTCCGTTACTTTGTGATAGTTCATTTGAAAAAAGAATAAAAGTACCTGAATAACCCGACAGGAAAACTTTTAAACGAACAGACGTACCTATGGAATTCCCCACTTTTCGAAATTCTCAAGAAATAAGCCTACAGAAGATATTTACATACCTTGTTGCACAACTGAAATACGCCAGTTTCAAAATGTAGTGTTACAACGAAACCCGAGTCACTGTTAAACCTTAATAAAATATAGTGATAGGAAAGGAAACTAAGTAATTTCATTCGAGAATTCAACATGTCCTAAGACATAATGAAGTTTTCCTATTGCAGATTTCAGTTCTGTATAGCACTTGATACTTTGTCTCTGCTTCTTTAAAACTACTTTCGGCAGTTTCAATTTCAAAGCGAAGAGGGTTTTATTATTGGAAGATAATGGTCTGTGATAATATCTTGTATAAGATATATATATTCTTTTGAACTTGAGCATTACAATTTGTTTTTTATCCAACAATAAAGCATGTCTATGAAAAAAGTGTTAGCAGAGGTTAGTGTAACGGGGTACCATATAATTTGATATATGATATTAGAGCTTAGGGAAAAAACCTTAGCAAAAAAACCCTATCTCCCCGTTAGCTTAGGGAAAAAACCTCAGCAAAAAAACCCTTTTTTTCCCTGTTAGTGTTGTGATTTATGAAAATTGAAATTGTTAACAAAATATGCAACGTCTTGTAGAATTTTTTCGACATTGACGATATTTCAGAAGTGCCAACCTGCCTCTGTTCTAGTTATAAAAACGTGATAGACCTAAGTCACAACCAACCAGGAGACTTTATAAAAGTGAATGGAGTATACAGGGTGTCCCAAGTTCGAGTGCCTATTAGACGTTTCTGGAGAACTGGACATATTTGAAATCTGAAAATTGGGATTATGATATTGTTTGAACTTCTCTACAAAGCTAAAATATTTTCGAAGCCCAAGCACTTTCGGTTATACAGGGCGTGAATATAAATTTGATAGAAAATATTTTTTTTCAAGTTTTGCATTTCTGGTATGATCAAGTATTCAATGCTGAATACGTTTATGTTAAAACCGTTGTATTCATTCGAATAGTTTTCAAAATATCGAAAAAAAGTCAAATATGTTTAGTCAGTATTATGTTCATTTTTCTCATTTTAAACATCCTGAACTTAAACCGTTTTTTCAACATCGAAGAGGAAGAATGTGGAAAGGTCATGCATCTTTTGAATTTCAGAAATATCATTACAGGGTATTTCAAATCTTGTGTCGAAAATTGTGATAAAAAATTGGCCATAACTTCTATTTTTCAAATGAGAACCCTATTTTTTTTATGATTGCGTTGGATTATGCTCCTAAATTAAAAAAAAAAACTCAAAACTTATTGAATTTAGAAGCATAATCATGTTAGAAAACTATGAATATTTTTCACAGCAGAATCCAACGCAATCATAAAAAATAGTGTTCTCATTTGAAAAACAGAAGTTATGGCCAATTTTTGATCACAATTTTCGACACAAAATTTGAAACACCCTGTGATGATATTTCTGAAATACAAAAGATGCATGACCTTTTCACATTCTTGCTCTTCAATGTTTTAAAATCGGTTTACGTTCAGGATGTTTAAACTAAGAATAATGAACATAATACTGCCTAAACATATTTGACTTTTTCCGGTTTTTTTTTGATATTTTGAAAACTATTCGAATGAATACAATGGTTTTAACAGAAATGTATTCAGTATTGAATACTTGATCACACCAGGAATGCAAAACTTGAAATAAAAATGTTTTCATCAAATTTATTTTCACTCCCTATATAACAGGAAGGGCTTGGGCTTCGAAAATATTTTAGCTTTGTAGAGAATTTCTAGCAATATGATAATTCCAATTTTCAGATTTAAAATATGTCCAGTTCCCCAGAAACGTCTAATAGGCACTCGAACTTGGGACACCCTGATTATTATAAACGAAAATTCTCAACCTATAACCCCCGTGACTAAACCCTCCCTTTCGCAGATGAGCTGCACCGGCTGTGGGAACAGCTCCTGCTCAAGCTCGCCGAGAAGGGCAACCGACTCCAGCAGGCCCTCGTCCTGGTCCAGTTCGTTCGTCACTGCGACGAAGTCATGTTCTGGATCAACGAGAAGAGCGCCTTCCTCTCCACCGAGGAGTTCGGCTCCGATCTCGAGCACGTGGAGGTGCTGCAGCGCAAGTTCGACGAGTTCCAGAAGGACATGGCGTCGCAAGAGTACAGGGTGACGGAGGTGAACGAGCTGGCCGACAAGCTGCTGCAGGAGGGCCATCCGGAACGGGACCAGATCGTGCAGAGGAAGGAGGATCTGAACGGCGCGTGGCAGAGGCTGAAGCAGCTGACGCTGATGAGACAGGACAAGCTGTACGGGGCCCACGAGATTCAGAGGTTCAACAGGGACGCCGACGAGACGGTGGCTTGGATAGCAGAGAAGGATGTGGTGTTGTCCTCCGATGATTACGGCAGGGATCTGGCCAGCGTGCAGACTCTGCAGAGGAAGCACGAAGGTGGGTGATATTTTAGGTTAGGTTAGTCGAGAAGATGATGGTGAATTCCATTGGCAAAACCAGTGGTGCACTGAGTTCACTCGGTGCAATAAATGTTGCACTGGTTTCCCGATGTAGGACGTCGAAATTCACCAATGGTATACGATTCATGCACTCAGTGCGCACGACCCAGATAGCACAGGTTCGTCCTATGGATATCCGTACCGGATATTCCGGACATCCATTGGATATCCTATGGATGTCCTAAAGATATCTGTTGGCCACCAAATCGGACATCCATAGGATATTCGTTACCGACGTCCATAAGATCTGTTACAGACATCCATAAGACAACTGTTATGGATATCCATGAGATGTCCGTTACCGATATATACAGGGTGAGTCTTTGACCACTGCATTAATTTCAACCAAAGATTCCTCTCATCAAATGAAACACTTTTTTCATTTAACATTTTTCCAAATTCAGCTCAGGTAAAAAGATACAGGCTGTTGAAATAATGAAAAAAAAATCAGTTATTATTTTGTAGCTTTGACATCCTTTTTTCGAATAAAATGAATGTTGGCGTAAAGTTTCCTATAACTATGATACATATTTTCCAAATATTAGTTATTTTCTACTTCTACTGGTTTTCTAGATATGGACTCGTGGATTCATAAAACTAAACGAAATTAGCATAAAGAAAGCAGATAAAGTTTTTCGTGAGTCATTTCAAGAATATTCCATCGTTTTAGAACATTATATTATTCTTCATCATTTCCCCTTAAACGCACCGTTTTCGAGATATTCTTCATTGAATGTTTTAAAATGGAAAACTCCAGAAATTTCACTACTTTTATGGATCCGTCCCTGAGCGTTGGAATCCCGAATCAAGCTGTAAACCCCGTTACCATGCCTTATTCTCGTCCGCCAACAATGTCATAGATAATTTATATCCGGGAGTGTATTAGCACATTGTGAAATCTTTAAACGCTTGTAACTTTTTACCTGAGCCGAATCTGGAAAAATGGTAAGTGAAAAAAGTGTTTCATTTGATGAGAGGAATCTCTGGTTAAAATTAATGCAGTGGTCAAAGACTCACCCTGTATTTGATTCCGATTTCCGAATCCACAACAGGAACATAAAAAATCAATTAATGTTAACTACTGAAATATCTATTGGGCACATTGTTCATTTTCTATTGATTTTCAACCTTATTTTTATTTGAGAGATGTACCATCTACCGTTAACGGATAAATTGACAATGACAACTGACAACCAATTTACTGCCTCCAATGGATATTCTATGGACATCCATAGGATATCCAGTGTTGAATATCCATTTAATATCTGCTGATGGATATCTTATGGATATCCATTCTATGTACGAAGATATCCCGACCTGAAATGGACTTGAAACGGATATCCATAGGATATTGTGTGCTATCTGGGGAAGTTCTACCAATGGAATTCGCTATAAGAGTCGGAAGATGATATGCAATGTGTTTTCCGTTTGGTTAACTGCTGTTTCTACGGTCGATAATATGTTTTCTTTAGGTGTCGAAAGAGATTTGGCTGCATTAGAAGACAAGGTCTCCACGTTGGGAAAGGAAGCCGATAGGCTGGGTGCTATACATGCTGATCACGGTGATCAGATACAGTCTAAGAGGAATGAAATTCAGGATTATTGGCAGAGTCTGACGGCCAAAGCAAAGGTAAGCGGTGACTTCTTTAAGTCTGGCACTAATTACGACAAAAATCTGATCCTTATGTCACCGAAACCACTAAAAAATCCATACATGCTAAGCATAAACACATGTGTCATTGTGAAACACATGAGTCGAATGCCGAATGTAACCAAATAACTTTTTTGTTTGAAAATGCAATAAAAAGAAAGCTACTGAATATTTTCTCAAATTTCTTTTTTTATTTGAAAGTACTATCCTTCCGGTTAATAATGGAAAATAATTTCATTCAAATGGCTGCCTCGGCTGGCCATGCAGTAGCCTACACGATCGGTCCAATTTTTAAGCACATTATCGATTGTGTGCAGCTGTATTTCACCAATGGCTTCACGAATATTGTCCTTCAAAGCGTCAATTGTCTCTGGCTTGTTGGCGTAACACTTATCTTTGACGGCACCCCACAAATAATAGTCCAACGGTGACAAATCGCAGCTCCGAGGTGGCCAAACGACATCAGCTCTACGGCTGATAATGCGATCTTCAAAAACAGGGCAACTCCTGAACCAATTGGACTTTGTATGGCGTCATACCAAGGTCTTTATGCAAAATTTGTCGCAATGATGTCTCCGAAATGTTTAATTCTTGAGAACGACGGTGAATCGATGTTGATGGCGCTTCACGCACACTTTCTGCCACAGCAGCAATATTCTCGGGTGTACGCACTGTTTTTGGCTTTTCACGCTTTGGTTTATCGATGAGGATGCCAGTTTCTTTAACTTTTTTCACAAGATAACGAACATACGGAGCTGACGGTGCTTCTCTTCTTCCAAAATCCGTACGCAATTTTCGCACACATTCTGCAACATTACCATGATTTTCAAAGTAATGTCGCAATATTTCCCAGCGTTGTTCAAGCGTATACACAACCATATTCGTTCAGCGGAAGGATAAAACTAATTATCTGTCAAATCAGACATGAGCTAAGTGTTACTATTCACGAAATAAGCACTAGTTGAAAAAAAAACGTTAGATGGCGGACCTGTTACATGGCTTGTATTCAAGACAGCTGTAGCATTACAGATTCATACTCGTCTTCTCAACACTTTGATAGATGATACTTTGGTTATCTTGAATCTTTCATGTTTTTCTTTAAATTTTTTAGATTTTGATGAGTTTTAACTCCTATTAAAAAATACTACTCACAATCCGAACATCTTGTATTTATCGAATAAGTATCCTAAATTTTGGACGACCCTTTTTCGTAGGAACGTCGCGAAAAACTGGAAGAATCCTACTCCCTGCACAGGTTCCTGGCCGACTTCCGGGATCTCATCTCCTGGATAAACGACATGAAAGCGATCATCTCGGCGGACGAGCTGGCAAAGGACGTGGCGGGGGCCGAGGCCCTGTTGGAAAGACACCAAGAACATCGGGGGGAGATCGACGCCAGGGAGGACAGTTTCATCGCTACGAGCGAGGCGGGAAAGCAACTGCTGGAAAACGGACATTACGCGAGCGACGAGGTCAAGGAGAAGTTGTTCGCCTTGTCTTCGGACAAGAATTCCCTCTTAGGTAGGTGTTGTTGGATCCTGATTTGTTTATCAGGATGTTATGGTTTCGAAGGATCATGAATGTTGAATCCTGATGCTTTTATGTCTTGTTGCAGAACTATGGGAAGAACGCCGTATCCTGTACGAACAGTGCATGGATCTCCAACTTTTCTACAGAGATACCGAGCAGGCGGACACCTGGATGGCCAAGCAGGAGGCCTTCCTCGCCAACGAGGACCTCGGAGACTCCCTGGACTCGGTCGAGGCCCTGATCAAGAAGCACGAGGATTTCGAGAAGTCTTTGGCGGCTCAGGAGGAAAAGATCAAGGCTTTGGACGAGTTTGCCACGAAACTCATCAACGGAGAGCATTACGCTGCCGACGACGTGGCTCAAAGACGATCGATGGTGAGTTTGAATCCTGCACATTTATTATTTGCTCTCGAGAGCCCTTACGACACCTATAGACCACATTAGTTAGGTTAGAATCATTCTCTTGGCGGAAGATCCATATTTTTTTTTACTTTGAAGAGTAAAAACTGTTGTAAAAAATGTTGAGAGTGCCAAATTTTCGTAGTTGCTGGAACGCAGATCGGCCCTGAAAGAGAAGTCCCACCACAGACGCAGACTGCTCGAAGACGCTTACAAACTGCAGCAGTTCGAGAGGGACTGCGACGAGACCAAGGGCTGGATCAACGAGAAATTGAAATTCGCGACCGACGAGAGCTACCTGGATCCCACCAATCTGGGGGGGAAGGTGCAGAAACACCAGAATTTCGAACACGAACTGAACGCTAACAAGACGAGGATGGAGGATATCACTTCTACCGGACAGGATTTGAACAGCGCCAATCATTATGCTGCGTGTAAGTTGTTTTTTTGTTTAGCACGTAGTCTGTTTTGAACTCCCACCTATTATTATTATTATTAGAACGGAGCTTTTGTTTTATTGCCCTACTTATTCAATCCTAAGGACATTGTTAATGGTGTTAACATTATTATTATTATTATTATATGGGTTGTGCTGTGCAGACGAAACCCGCCCCTCCACTGCTACCAATCGGTTTATTGTGGCACACCTAAAGTATATAATATATACTTCACCCACAAGCTCAAGTCTCTTGATGAGGGATATGAGTCTGGTGGGTGAGAACTTGTCCAGTTCCCTCAGTGTCAGTTTGTGGACTCCTAGTTCCTCCAATCTGATCCTGTCCCCAGCGGGGCAGTCACACATCATGTGTTCGATAGACTTGTCGTCCTCCAGGCATAGTCTGCACTCGGAGTCTTCAGTCAACCCCAGTGTATTGAGGTGTTTCCTGAGGCCACAATGGCCCGTGTATACAGCTGTAAGGATTCTCAGGTCAGCCCTAGAGAATTTGAGCCATTTTCTGACTCTTTCAGCTGATGGGCCAGTAATTGTTGAGCGAGCATGTCTGTGTCCAGGTATGCTGCTCCAGATTTCTTGGACCTTTTGTTCCACCCATCTGTTGTTTTCCTTCGCCGCTGCTCTGAGAGAGATACCGCAGGCTGGTTCAGGTCCAATGAGCCCCATGGAAGCCCCCCGTGCCGCCAATGAGTCCGCCATCTCATTACCCTTTATGCCCCAGTGGCCCTGGACCCACAAGAGCTGCAGCCTGCAGCGCCCTCCAAGTTCAGCGAGTGTGGTCCGGCATTCATGCACAAGCAGGGATTTGCAGTTGCATGAAGTCAAGGCCTTCAAGGCAGCTTGGCTATCTGATAGGATCTTGATTGATCCATGAGCCCAACCTTTCTCGAGTATGAGCTTCTCACAGTGATCAATAGCGAGAATTTCTGCTTGAAAGACAGTCGCAAAACTACCCAGGCTGATGGATTCACCCCTAGCAATTCTGCAACCGTTGACTCCCGCTCCCACCCCTTGGGTGGTAGCGGAGCCATATGTGAACCAGCAGGGACCCTCAAGCAGTAGGGTCTCAGAGACGGCCCAGTCGTCTCTTCTGGGAAAAACTACTCGGTAGGGCCACTCTGTGTATGTTCTGGTTTTAGATACGTCCGATCGCATGCCCATTATCTCGTTGACCTCCAATTCAGCCTGCAGAGAACTAGGCACGTAGCTGATCGCATCTGGTTCATTGTGAGCCGTATGCAGAAGTCTGTATGTCGGCATCCGGGCCACGCTCCTGATCACCAGGTGAAGAGGGGCGAGGTCCATTAGGCGTTCCATGGCTGCGGTGGGGGTGGAACGAAAAGCCCCTGTCACCATCAAGCACGCAGATCTCTGAATTTTTGCAAGCTTCAGCTGAGACTGCACTTTTACAGTACACTTCCACCAAGCAATGCTGCCGTAAGTGATTTGTGGTCTCAGCACCATCACCTACAACCAGTAGAGCTGTTTCGGAGCCAGTCCCCACCTCTTTCCACAAGTCCGCTGGCACGCCCAGAGAGAGTGCCTAGCCTTATGGATCACCCTATCCAGGTGTGAGTTCCAGTTCAGCTTTCTATCCAGGATAACACCCAGATATCTAGCATCATCCGCAAACGGGATGTTAATTCCATTCATAGTGATGGAAACTATATTAAGTTTCCTCTTCCTAGTGAATGGCACAATCAAGGTCTTTTGAGGGTTCACGTTTAACTGTTCCCCTTCACACCAGCCTTGTGTTGCTGTCAGTGTTCCAGGCAACACTGGCTCTGAAGAGTCTGATTAAGTACGGCAGGAGGTCATCTTCCCCCTGCTGAAGCAGAGCAGGGAAGATGCCATCCTCGCCGGGGGCCTTGAAAGGTTTGTGCGAGCGAATCGCCCATCTCAAGGTCCCAGGGTTGATGATCAGTTTGGCATTTCTCCAGTCTTCCCGACACGGCCTACAACGCCGCTCCTGGGAAGCACAGGCAGAACCGCTATCCGACTCATCAAGTATGCGACAATCTGGGAAGTGTGTCCTCGCAAGGATCTATAATGTCTCTTTTCCAGAGTCTGTAAGACGACCATCAGATCTAGAGATAGATCCGAGCCCTCCTGACGGTTCTCTGGAGAGGATTCTGTGGAGTCTGGCACTCTCCGGGGAAACCTTGACTTCCCCGCAGAACCTCTTCCAGGAATCCCTCTTTGCCCTTCTTATTATCTTGCCAGTTGCTTTATGGTATTCCAGCATTCCTAGAACAGTAGGGTGATGTCTCTCAATGTGGCCTCACTGGTTCCTTTTCAGTCACTCTTGAGCACAAAAATTGACAGCTGGTGTCTCTGCCTGTAAGATAGACGGCACATTTCTCAGGGGCACAGAGATACTCAGATTCGGATTTCCCACCTAATTTCAAGACGATTAAAACTGAGTGAACAAAAAGCCACAACTAATCTTGCCATAACATCTGGAGTTCCACAGGGAAGCAATTTTGGTCCTCTATTATACTTATTGTACACAGCAGATCTATCAACCAACTGTGATACAATAACTGGTTATGAGGACTCAGTAGCAGCTCGCACTTTTTACAGAATCACCCGTAATACCTAATGTACTTTTTGGCGCGCTTGTTCCTCTGAGCCTATCGTTTTGCCCAAATGTCCGTATTTTCGGCCGAAAACTGTCTCAACCGATTGGGCTTAACTCACTAAGGAATAATACTGGTTCAAATCCAATTTTGACCGTCCGGCCGGCTACTATTGTTATCCATAGACAGCTAGTGTCCCTGCTTGTAAGATATAGGGCTCATGTCCCGGGAGAGTGCTTTTCTAACTTATATTCTTCTTATTAAAGCTTCCATTGGAACCCGCATGGAAGAAATCGTAAACCTCTGGGAAACTTTGGTACAAGCCACAGACAAAAAGAGTTCCAAACTCCAAGAGGCCAGCGCGCAGCAACAATTCAACCGTACCATCGAAGATATCGAGCTGTGGTTGTCCGAGATAGAGGGACAACTCATGTCGGAGGACTACGGAAAGGACCTCACTTCGGTGCAGAACCTTCAGAAGGTACGGTGAAGTTTTCCTTTAAATGTGTTGCAAGTATCGTGTGATGGAAGCCAAAATGAAGATATATCATCGTACTGTTTTCGTTTCCCAGAAACACGCCCTTCTCGAGGCGGACGTAGCTTCCCACCAAGACCGCATAGAGGGCATCACCGCCGCAGCCAACCAGTTCGTAGAGAGGGGTCATTTCGACTCTGACAACATCGCCCACAAGCAGAAGGTGCTTTCCGATAGGTACTCGGCCCTCCAGACCCCCATGGCCATCCGGAAACAGCGACTCCTGGATTCGCACCAGGTTCAGCAGCTGTTCAGGGACATCGAAGACGAGGAGGCTTGGATAAGGGAGAAGGAACCGATTGCAGCGAGTACCAACAGAGGTGAGTGAGAGTTCGGTATTTGTTAAAAGTGTTTCGTTACAGGTGAGATGTTGGTTCAAACTTTTTGGGCATCTTTTCTAAAACTTCGTGTTTTGCGTGTTCTCCTGAGTAAATGTCTTTTTTGGAATTAGGTCATAAAATAGCGCAATTTTAAGTCTTTAAATTAAATTAAAAAGGTATATTCTACGTTCATAAATTGAATAAAAACTTTATAATGTAAACCTTTATCTGGAAAGTCTCTATTTTAGAAATACTGTCGTGAATTCCATGAATGGCTGTGTTACAACAAACTTAGTATTAATCTAGACAAAATGGTATATTATACAGGGTGAGTCTTTGACCACTGCATTAATTTTAACCAAAGATTCCTCTCATCAAATGAAACACTTTTTTCATTTAACATTTTTCCAAATTCAGCTCAGGTAAAAAGATACAGGCTGTTGAAATTTTGAAAAAAAAATCGGTTTTTATTATGTAGCTTTGACATCCTTTTTTCGAATAAAATGAATGTTGGCGTAAAGTTTCCTATAACTATGATACATATTTTCCAAATATTAGTTATTTTCTACTTCTACTGGTTTTCTAGTTATGGACTCGTGGATTCATAAAACTAAACGAAATTAGCATAAAGAAAGCATATAAAGTTTTTCTTGAGGCATTTCAAGAATATTCCATCGTGTTAGAACATTATATTATTCTTCATTATTTCTCCTTAAACGCACCGTTTTCGAGATATTCTTCATTGAATGTTTTAAAATGGAAAACTCCAGAAATTTCACTACTTTTATGGATCCGTCCCTGAGCGTTGGAATCCCGAATCAAGCTGTAAACCACGTTACCATGCCTTATTCTCGTCCGCCAACAAAGTCATAGATAATTTAATGCGGGAGTGCATTAGCACATTGTGAAATCTTTAAACGCTTGTAACTTTTTACCTGAGCTGAATCTGGAAATATGGTAAATGAAAAAAGTGTTTCATTTGATGAGAGGAATCTTTGGTTATAATTAATGCAGTGGTCAAAGACTCACCCTGTATGTTGTTCAATCAAAAAAACAAAGCAACCTGTGATATAAATTTAGCTATAGATAATGCCAAAATCAAATCTGTGATCTGTGAATATACGTATTTTGGGTTTAACACTTGATAATAAGTTGTTGAGTTCGAGGCCTCACATAGAACCTGAATAAAAAGATTTCTCCAATGGTAGGAGCTGTGTGAAGATGATCTATTTTCTAGATTGTTCATCGAAGGCATTATTGTATAATAGCTTTATAGAATCAAAGCTTAGGTACTTAATTCCCTGCTAGGGAAATGCTCCAAAATATTTGACAGAGAAAATTCAGAGAGTACAGAACAAATCTGTCAAATTTATACAACTTGGACTTCTACTCACCAACAACTCAGCTATATTCTGTTACTTCAATACTGAATATAAATAAATTAAAGAAACTAGAACAAACAAAATTAATTTAATAAAATAAAGAATAATTTATTGAGTACGCAAACTACTTTATGCATAGTTAACGAAAAGCATAACTACAATATTAGAAGTGAAGATGTGTTAAGAAAAAAATTAGCGAGAACATGTGTCTTTCGAAATTCTCTGGTTTATCGAGGTGTCGATGTCTTTAATTCTGTCCGTGTCGAAATAGTCTGTAGCAAGAATATTGGAAAAATGTGCCATGACCTCAAAAAGTATCTTAAACTTCAGTAATTTCTTTAAGTACTTATAATTAGTATTTTATTTTTGTTTTGCAAATTTTGATGGATTGTATTTAAGAGATATTGCTGTTTGAAATCTATTGTGTGAATTTGGGCTCTGTTACCAGCAGATTTTTGCTGTTTAAGGGGTCAGAAATAAATAAACAAATAAATTCCCTGAAGACAGTCATTTCCCATTTTTTCCCGTGTGTGCTGTAGTTCATTTCATTGAGGCCCAAGAACCTTTTTTCTCCTCACTTTCCTCCTTTAGTTTTTGAAAAAATTAAAGATAACTCTGTCTTCAGGGAAATTCACATTCATTTCAAAAACAGAGCCTTTCCGTGCATAGGTTCATATAAAGGTCTCGTCATATCTTTTGATGTAGAATATACCATTAAATTTTGTAACTTAATTTCGGGTCGAAAAGCATTAGTATTGTAGATGATCATCTGTTCGTTGACGATGAGACAGATTGACCATTTTTTCTATTTTTCTTGACAGGAAGAGACCTGATCGGTGTACAGAACTTGATCAAGAAGCATCAGGTGGTCCTGGCCGAGATCAACAATCACGACAGTCGAATCACGGCGGTCATCGACTCGGGCAAACAGATGATGGAAGACGAACACTTCGCCAGCGACGAGATTCGTAACAGGGTGACCGCCCTCCACGATCACTGGGTTCAGCTGAAGGACAAGTCTAATCAGGTCAGTCGGGAAGAGAGTGATAATTGTCTTTGACAAAGTGCAGTATTCTATTCGCTTATTATGACTGTTATTATTCACTTTGGCTCATATTAGGAAGTTGTCTTCCATTTAAATTATTACTGATTGATATTTTTTTAGCGCAAACAAGATTTGGAGGATTCCCTTCAGGCCCACCAATATTACGCGGACGCCAATGAGGCCGAATCGTGGATCAAGGAGAAGGAACCGATAGTGAACAACATAGATTATGGGAAGGACGAGGACTCGTCTGAAGCCCTCTTGAAGAAACACGAGGCTCTGATGAGCGATTTAACCGCCTTCGGAAACACCATCAACAGCCTCAAAGAACAAGCTGCCAATTGCCGGGTAAGTTTGATGCAGCGTGAACATATTTTAAAATGCGAAGCTACTTCGACGATGACAGAAATCTACTAAAATCTACCATATCAACTTTGCAGCCTGCTCAGAGGTCTTTTCACTTTTGTAAGTGAATATACTAAACAACAGGTGGCAATGGTGTGCTTGGACCACAACTTTGATCATGTTGTCAGATCACAAATTTTCCAATAATAGTAATTTACGTAACAAGTCCGGAAAATAGGGTTTTTTTGGACGAATAGACAAAATTCTAGGACGAGCGTAAGCGAGTCCTGGAAGTCTATGAGTCCAAAAAAACCTTTTTCGGGCGTGTTGCGTACAATATTTTTTCGGCAACCGTGTAGTATAACATTCAATGAGACGACACATTTCTTTTTATATATTTTGATTCTTATTTAAATTAAAATATTTATTATTTATTATTAAAATAATATAATTACGGGAATTCACTGAAAACAGTGGTTTCAGGCCTCGGGTATTGACATAATCCACCTATTTTAACATAAACGATTGTAAGATCGGAGTTGGCTTTGAGACATTCTTTGCCGCTATTCGCTAAGGATCCCGACTATTTATTTTACAGGCCTTTGAAATTGACAGCCTTGTTAATTGTCCGAAAATAAATGATCTGGACGGAACAGTATATACTATATCAAGCGGCAGAATAAGAATATTTCAAATCAAACTGTCCTGTCATGTTACAATCATTTTTAAAAATCCTGTGTACTGTATATGTATTGTCATCTAGCGTAGAATAGATTGTACAATGATAAATTAACTTGAAATTGTAGCATTCCGCTTTCTAATGCCTTACAATCTACCAAAATCCACTACGGAAAATTTACCTACCATAGATGGCCTGAAATCTACCAAAAAAGTAGATTTCTACTACATATGGTCAGGCTGGTTTGATGATCGACTCGATCTTTGCAAATCTGTTCGGTCGTCCGATCAAGATATTTTCAGATTAGAGGGTGGATGGTGAAATTTATATTGGTTAATTAAAGGGGGCGCCTCCGCTATCGCAGGAAACTACCCCGCAGTTCCAAAAATTTTGTGCTGGGTATGTGTTGATTTCCATACCCCGCAAAGCTGTAAGGCCTGCGTGCTATCAAGAGCAAGCACCCTTTTGATATTTTCAGCATATACAACTCCCCCTTATTTAGTATAGGAAGGCACTTGTTGGTATTATCCCCGATTGGTGCTCCCTCTATCGTCCGGAGAATAAAATACGAGAGGGCTATATAGTGCGTCTATTGCAGTTTTCTGTAATGTAGGTAACGATATTTCCCGATTAGTGATATTTAGTAGAGCCTACCTCATCTAGATGGCGCAGATGATGTTGTTTTGGGAATTTTAACATCTTTGACCGATCATTGATCACTTGATGCCAAATAGGGGCAGTGCCTACAATGCAACTAGGAATAACACAATCCATCAAAATTTGCAAAACAAAAATAAAATACTAATTCCAAGTACACAAAGAAATGACTGAAGTTTAAGATACTTTTTGACATTATGGCACATGTTTCTAATATTCTTGCTACAGACTATTTTGACAGGGAGAGAATTAAAGACATCGACACCCCGATACACCGGAGAATTTTGACAGACACATGTTCTCGCAAATTTTTTCTTAACACATCTTTACTTCTAATATTGTAGTTATACTTTTCGTTAACTAAGCATAAAGTAGTTTAAGTCCTCAATAAATTATTCTTTATTTTATTAATTCATTTTGTTAGTTCTAGTTTCTTTGATTTATTTATATTCAGTATTGAAGTAACAGAATATAGCTGAGTTGTTGGTGTGTAGAAGTCCAAGTTGTAAATAAATTTGATAGATTTGTTCTGTACTCTCTGAATTTTATCTGTCAAATATTTTGGAGCATTTCCCCAGTAGGGAATTAAGTACCTAAGCTGAGATTCTATAAACCTATTATACAGTAATTCCTTCGATGAACAATCTAACAAATAAGAACATCTTCTCACAGCTCCTACCATTGGATAAATCTTTTTCATCAGTTTTTATATACGAGGCCTCCAACTCAACTTATTATCAAGTATAAACCTAAATACGTATATTCCATCACAGATTTGATTTTGGCATTATCTATAGTTAAATTTATATCACGGGTTGCTTTGTATTCTTTGCATCTATATCTATTTGGGGCGCTTATTTCTTCTACAAGTGAATTTATAAGAGAATTTTTGCAGCAACAGGAGCCACCAGTCGTCGACGTAACTGGAAGGGAGACGGTCCAAGCGTTATACGATTACACAGAAAAGTCGGCCAGAGAAGTATCTATGAAGAAGGGTGATTTGCTCCATTTGCTGAACTCGAACAATAAGGTAATTTCTTTCTATACTTCTATCTTGAACATCCTTGGTTTGTGTCCAAGAGTCTAAGCCTCTTGGCAGTCTTGTCTATCAAATCTTGTAATATTTAGCCGTAAAATCCTTGACTTTATCTTGCCCGCTCGTCAATTAGTAACAATATTTTGAATAATCATTAAAGGATACTGTGGGAGGTATACTCATTATTGAAGGGTTTTTTTCTGGGTTTTCTCTCCCAAACTCTTAAAAATATCTTTAAAATAAAAATTAATTATTTTGCGATTTGCTTCTGCGTAAGAAACACAAGATATTTGTCAGAAGCAATCAATTGAACAATGTTGCCTAACAAACAACAACGAAACAACATCAACGAAGAAACAACTATATCGTAACGTTTCGGATTCTATATCAGACTCCTTCGTCAGACGCTTAATGAAAATCTTTAGAATTATTTTGTTGATAGTTATTTTGTGAAATTCAAGAATTGTCACATTGACAGTATTTGAAAATCATAGCTAACATAGTTTTACTATGCATAGAAATTTCCAAGTTCCAACTCCTTTTTCAATAAATTTAGCCAAATGTGGTCAATACCAAATTCTCTGTTCAATAAAATACAAGTTGACTCCTTAAGTTTCCTTTTCATAAAATCAGGTTCTGTCATTAGAATCTTTGTATTACTCCAATCCATCATGTGATCTCCTTGGATTGTACATACATGTTCTGCTATTTTTGATTTCTGTATGTCTCTATTTCTCAAGTTATTCTTATGCTCTGACTTTCTTACTTCTAGTGGTCTTGATGTTTCTCCTGTGTATGATTTACCACAAATACAAGGAATATTATATACACAGTTTTTTGATTATCATTTATGGGTTTTGTTTTCGTTAATAAAGACCTAAGATCATTTAGTGTTTTGAAGACGGTTCTTATATTGAACTTAGAACCGATTCTTCTAATTTTTTCAGAAAGGCCACGAACATAAGGGATCACATTCAACATATTACGTAGCTGTTCTTGTTGATTATTCTGTTGTACTTGTTGATTATTTTGTTGTTCTTGATTATGTGCCCTTCTATCTAAATTCATGATACATGTATTTATGAATTGTCTCGGATATCCATTTTCTTCAAGAAATGTTTTGATGAAATCAATTTCATTATTTAGTAGTGCGATTGGCTCAGTGGTAGAGTAATTGACTTGGGAGCGGAAGCCCCAAGTTCAATTCCGAAGCTAGGAAAGAAATTTTCTAGTCACGGTAATCGCCACCATTCGCTGTTGGGTCAAAAATTAACAGTGCTGTGCCTAAGGTGGCGTAAGGACACAGTAACAAAGCCTACACAGAACACAACTGGTTATCCTAACTCAGGTCAAGCTCTTAGAGCTTATGAAGGGTCTCCTTGTGGAAGACCCAGGAGGATTAGTATAATAATAATAATAATAATTTCGAATTTCAAGAGTAGAACAAATTAGGTTCGCTCTATCACAAAGTGTTTTAATAATACCTCTTTTCACACTAAGCTGATGGTTTGAATAGAAATTTAAATATCTATTTGTATGTGTCTGCTTCCTGAAGACACTCGTTTCGAAATGGTTCGGATACTTAATTATCGAAACATCCAGAAAAGAAAGCTGATTATTTTTCTCTATTTCCAAAGTGACTTTTATTGTAGCTATGATTTTTTATTTTATTTTTTTATTTAGCTATGATTTTTAAATATTGTCAATGTGACAATTCTTGAATTTCACAAAATAACTATCAACAAAATAATTCTAAAGATTTTCATAAAGCGTCTGACGAAGGAGTCTGATATAGACTCCGAAACGTTACGATATAGTTGTTTCTTCGTTGATGTTGTTTCGTTGTTGTTTGTTAGGCAACATTGTTCAATTGATTGCTTCTGACAAATATCTTGTATTTCTTACGCAGAAGCAAATCACAAAATAATTAATTTTTATGTTATAGATATTTTTCAGAGTTTGGGAGAGAAAACCCAGAAAAAAACCTTTCAATAATATTTTGAATCTGTTTCTAGGATTGGTGGAAAGTGGAGATCCACGATCGCCAAGGATTCGTGCCAGCGGCGTACGTGAAGAAGGTGGACGCCGGTCTGACCGCCTCCCAGCAGAATCTGGTCGATAGCAACTCAATCTCAGCCAGGCAAAATCAGATCAACAACCAGTACGACAGACTGATCGAGCTGGCCAAGGAAAGACAGAAGAAATTGAACGAGACCGTTAAGGCTTACGTGCTTGTAAGAGAGGCAGCCGAACTTGCGTCTTGGATCAAAGGTGAGTCGCTGGTTTCGGTCATACAGGGTGGGCATACGAAAATTTTACACTCGAATTTTCCGGCTTCGAAATGAAAATCTGAAAAAAGGCGAGTTCAAATTCAATTTTTTTTGAGATGCAGTTCCATTATAAGAATCCATTGATGTCATTCTCAACTCATACAAGCTAATACTTTTGGAGATATGATCTTTCAAAATTTCAATAATAAATCGTACTTCTATGTTTTCACAGAATGCGAATTCTAGCTGTCTGTGCTCTATCTGTGTTCACTGTTCATTCATGTCAACTTATCTATCTATAAGAGACGTCATATTTATATCTGTTCTAGTTGTTTGTTTATATAATTCGTACTTTGAAAATATTTGGTTAGTGTGTTGTAAATGAATAGTACAAGGAAGTCGAGCATAATTTAAGAGTCATTATCTAATTATGGAAAATTTAGAACGGGAAATCCAACTAATGTATAGGTAGCTATTCCTCAGCTCGGCCATACACCGACAGCTTGAAGCAAACAGGTTTGACTGCTTCAACCTGCGACTGCATGTGCACTTGTAACCAAAATTGAGCCGTTATACAAAGATAACATGCAAAGGGATTTTAATTTCTTTCATGATGTGGTTCTATCATAAGAATCCATTGATATCATTCCCAAACTCTGAGAAACCAACACTTTCGGAGATATGATTTGTCAAAGATTGGAGAAGAGCGCCAAAGCTTCTGTCCACAGGGCTTCCCCAGTTTTTTCTTCCCCCTGCCGGAAGGTAGCAAAATCCTGTAGTGATATTTTGAGGATATCAGCGAGTCTGGCCCTAAAGTTTCGCGTCAACATTTTCATCGCTACTGAAATGACTGAAATAGGTAATGTGAAAATACAGGTGTAAAACTGGCCCACACTGTTTATGCGGTTCTAGCAGGACGGCGCAACCAATAGTAAAAACGACCTTATTTCGATTGCAGACAAAGAGATGCATGCGCAGGTGCAAGACGTGGGCGAAGATCTGGAGCAAGTGGAGGTGATGCAAAAGAAATTCGACGATTTTCAGACCGACCTGAAGGCGAACGAAGTCAGGTTGGCCGAAATGAACGAGATCGCCATGCAGTTGGTATCGTTGGGACAGACCGAGGCGGCGCTAAAGATCAGGACACAGATGGAGGTAAGTCCGATAAGTGAAATTAACATTTCGTCGAGGGAGAAACCGCTGACAAAAATTTGTACACCAGAATTCCAACTCGACCGGAATTTCTTTGGAATTCAATAGGAATTCTTTTGAAATTCTATTGGAATTCTATATTCATGTACACCAGAATTCCTAGCGGTTTACCCTTCGGTTAAAACCAACTATTTGGAGCTGTATACATGATTGTCCGATAGGTGTTGCACTCTAACATCAATAGGAATTCTCATTAATTCAATAGGAATTCCATGGAATCCAATAGGAATTCCGGAAATTCAATAGGAATTCCAGGAATTCAATAGAAATTCTATGGAATTCTGCTTTTTTGTACACCAGCATTCCTAGCGGTTTACCCCTCGGTTATAATAATAATAATATAATAATAATAATGTTTATTTGTCACCCAAAAACATCATACATAACGAAAGTATTTTATATTAAACAAATAAACATTTAGTTTCCCACAAAAGTTCGAAACTTGTACGTGGGCAGTACACCTCAAAAAAATTATAATGCTTAATCAAATCAATTCTTCACACACAGCTAGTTTTAAACGAAATTATTTCTATTTGTGAACGTATACCAACTTTTTGGAGCTGTATACATAATTGTCCGATATGTGTCTCACTCTAACATCAATAGGAATTCCACGGAATTCCACGGAATTCAATAGGAATTCAGAAGGAATTCCACGGAATTCAATAGGAATTCCAGGAATTCAATAGGAATTCCAAAAATTCAATATGAATGCCAGGAATTCAATAGGAATATTAGGAATTCCTCGGAATTCAACAGGAATTCCTCGGATTTCAATAGGAATTCCATGGAATTCTGCTTTCTTGTACACCAGAATTCCTAGCGGTTTACCCCTCGCATTTCGTAAACAATTTTTTTTTCTCAGGATTTGAATACCAAGTGGACGTCGCTCCAACAGCTGACCTCCGAGAGGGCGAGCCAACTGGGTTCTGCACACGAGGTTCAGAGGTTCCACAGGGACGTGGACGAGACCAAAGATTGGATCCAAGAGAAGGACGAGGCGCTTAATAATGACGATCTCGGCAAAGATCTCAGGAGCGTGCAGGCTCTGCAGAGGAAACACGAGGGACTTGAACGCGATCTGGCTGCTTTAGGAGATAAGGTTAGAAGTCTTCTTGATAACATTAATGTGCATGAGTATTTTGGTCCGAATGATTCAGCTCCTGTCCCCATTGTGTCTTTCGAGTCATAATTTCATTTTATTTGGAAGCGTGTGGTGGATTCCATTTAGATTCGTAAATCATTCTAAATTCACTTCATTCATTTGTAGAAAATACGAATTACAATGTTATTGTCCACCGAATGGAAAATAAACAGAAACATTTGTGGATAGCAGAAACAAGTCAAAACAAGACAAACTCGAAGATGATTATCACAATTTTCATTAGCCTACCTTAGTAGTCTTATATAATAGTTATGTATGGGAATATATTTTTATTTTGAGAATTTCATTCAAGTTTATAATTTTTTTGACAATAGTTAACCCTACACCTCGTGGTTCTTGCTGAACAATCAATTGAAAAACAACTACCTAGGTTTCTATTTCAACTTGATCTCAATAATATTGTGCCGATTAAAATGTACTTATTCAATTTATTGAAAAAGTAGGGTCTCAAATTGTTTATTCATCCAGTGATTCCAAGCAAGAAAACCTATTCATTTGGTTCACTAGAGTTTTAAATTGGAAATATACGATATCCAGCGCCACCGCATTGAAGAACTATGCCTCTAAGAGATGATAAATTGCGGCGTTGTCAGACTGTGTTCCAGGCTATCTCTATAGAGGGCTGTGTCTAAGCCCTTCAGAACTGCGATCGATTCCATATTTTGTTCTAGGGCTTCTAGGTTAGGATTCTGAATATTTTGATCCAAATGCTTCAGCTCCTGTCCCTGTGGTGGCTTTGAAGGCTTCTGTCCAATATTTCATCATATTTTCGTTGGAAGTATGGTTCTTGACTTCCTTCCCAAGTCTTCTCATTTGCTGATATTGTTAGAACTGCGAATTCCTGGGGTCCCGAATATTTAGTTTACAGCCCAAACACCCCCGTTGACCTCAAGATACTTGCTCCTCGTTCTTTCCCTTCCAAACCAAGCTCATGGTGTATAACAAAATTCCATTGTTTTCCAGATCAAGCAACTAGACGAGACGGCCAACCGCCTGGTGCAGAGCCATCCGGAATCGGCCGAACAGACGATCGCCAAACAGACGGAGATCAACGAGGAATGGACGCAGCTCACCGCGAAGGCGAACAGCAGGAAGGAAAAGCTCCTCGACTCCTACGACCTCCAGCGCTTCCTGAACGACCACAGGGACCTAATGGCCTGGATCAACTCGATGCTAGGACTCGTCAGCTCCGAGGAACTGGCCAACGACGTCACCGGCGCCGAGGCGCTCATCGAGAGACACCAGGTGGGTGGTATTTCGAAAGGTTCATCGCTATCCCGAAACTGGCCTTAGAAATGACGAATCGTACAAACTTCCCATTATTTTCCTTCAGGAACACCGTACGGAGATCGACGCTCGCGCCGGTACCTTCCAGACCCTCGAACAGTTCGGACAGCAGCTGTTGAATTCCAACCACTACGCCAGTCCCGAGATCCAGGAGAAGCTGGAACAGCTGAACAAGGCGCGCGAAGAACTGGAACAGGCCTGGATCGAGCGCAGGGTGCAGCTGGATCAGAACCTGGACGCGAACCTGTTCTACAGGGACTGCGAACAGGCGGAGAACTGGATGTCGGATAGGGAGACTTTCCTAGCTTCTGACGTCGTCGATTCCTCCGGTGACAATGTGGAGGCGCTGATCAAGAAACACGAAGATTTCGACAAGGCCATCAATGCTCACGTAAGTGCTTCTAGCATTATTATTATTCGAAATCCAAGATATAGTATAAAATTGGGGACACAGTACACTAAAAATAACACTCAGGCGCCCAACGTGGGGCCCGAAAATCTTTGTTATTGTGTTTCCTTCGATTTTCAAGTTTAATGTTTTCGGGTCTAACTTGAAAATCGAAGGAAACACAATCAGACCTAACACACCGAATGTTGGTAACTGTTAGCATGACCGAAAAATTGAAGACTAGCAAACCCCTAAACAAATATTAAATTTAAATTTTTTCCTGCAGTCATTCATACTTCGAACGCACATTTCTAAGTGAAACGGAACAGTATCTCTTCTAGCTTTTTCCTGAACAAATTCCCTTAGTTCTTCAATCAAATCAAAATAAGTGATCTTTGTATTAAGGCTGAATAATAGTGTATTTAATTTTTTTCATCCAGTCAGTCATTCTTCGAATGCATATCTCTAACTTAAAAGAAGCGGTTTCTCTCCTAGTTTGCTCATGAACAAATAAATAAACGAATAAAATTCCTTCAGCTATTAAATTAAATCAAAAGCATCAATCTTATTATCAAAGCTGAATAGTTTGTGAACTTTTCTGTTTATAAGTAGAAGGGATTGTTAGTGTCAGAACTAAGTCTTGGAAATTTCCTTAAAATTAAGTATTTCAAAGTACCTTTAACAAATATAAACGATTATGTATACCTATATTTATTAAAGAACCTACCTATTTTCAATATTTTCGAATTTTTGAAAGAAAAAAGTGGTTCTATGCCATATTCCAAATCTTGTTATCCTCTTAGCAAGTTTTATTATGAGGATGCTGAGATAGCAATGTGGATAGCAATATGTTTATAAAAAATGACTGATCAAATTTCTCAAAATCGATGATCAGAATAGCATCATTTCCAATCTTGCTGTGAAAGCAATATCTTTTTCTTAGCAATATTGCTATGCGCAAACAGAATAGGTCTGAATAAGAATGCTTTTCCGGCCCCATGTTGGGCGCCATAAGGACGAAATTAAAAATGCTGGGAGTTCTAAAATGTGATATCCCGATTTTTGAGTTTTCCGGGAATACGGAAATATTCAGTTGATGAGTGTTGTTAAATTCGTTCTTCCGACGGTGCAAATTTGAATGCTCGTCATGTGATGAGAAGAGTACTGAGCGATCCCATGATTTTTTTTTTCAACAGGAGGAGAAGATTGCTGCCCTGCAAACCCTTGCCGACCAGTTAATCGGAAACGAGCATTACGCCTCCGAGCCCATCGACGACAAGCGCAAACAGGTGTTGGACAGGTGGCGCCATCTGAAGGAGGCTCTCATCGAGAAACGTTCGAAATTGGGCGAGAGCCAGACGTTGCAACAATTCTCGCGCGACGCCGATGAAATCGAGAACTGGATCGCGGAGAAGCTACAGCTGGCCACGGAGGAGAGCTACAAGGACCCTGCGAACATCCAGTCGAAGCACCAGAAACATCAGGTGAGCATTTGATATTTTAATAAAGGGTTTTCCAATAAGAGGTGTTATTTTGAATAGCCCGCTATTTCGGTAGATGTCACTTTTGAAGCTGTCATCTTTTGACATTTGGCAAGTAGAAACTTCGCCATTAATAAAAATGGAACGATACATGCTTCAAGAACGCATTGAAATTATTAAAATTCACTATAAAAATGGTGAAAAATTGGCAGAGACGGTTCGTAAAACTCGAACATTTTTGAGTCGTCGTGAAGCACCTTGTCGGACCGCAATAAAGAAATTGGTGGAAAAATTCGAGCTGTTGGGACAAGTTAGTTATGTGAAGAGTAAAACCCGTGCACGTCGCTCAAGAACAGCCGAGAATATTGCTGCTGTAGCCGAAAGTGTTGAAGAAAACCCAGGTTTGTCCATTCCTCGTCGTTCTTTGGAATTAGGCATTCCACAAACGTTATTACACCGTATTTTGCATAAAGATTTGGGTCTTAAGGCTTTTAAAGTTCAGTTAACACAAGAACTCAAACCGGCCGATCATCAACAACGTCGTGTCTTTGCTGATTGGGTCGTTGAAATGCATGAAAATGATCCGGTATTCCATCGAAGAATCATCTTGAGTGATGAGGCCCATTTCCGCCTCGGTGGCTTCGTCGACAAGCAAAATTGTCACATCTGGGGCTCGGAAAACCCAAAAGTTATTGTTGAAAAACCTCTCTATCCTCAACTTGTGACTGTTTGGTGCGGTTTATGCTCCGGCGGAGTCATTGGACCTTACTTTTTCGAAAATGAGGCTGGAGCAACGCTATCGAGAGATGATTAATGATTTTTTATGGCCGAAATTGGATGGTATTGATCTGCACAAGGTTTACTCTCAACAAGACGGCGCTACGTGGCACACAAGCAACGAAACCATTGATCTTTTGCGGGAAAAGTTTCCGGACCGTGTTATCTCTCGAAGAGGTGATCACAATTGGCCACCGAGATCTTGTGATTTAACACCTTGCGACTTCTTCCTTTGGGGCCACGTGAAAGAGAAGGTCTACGCCAATAGCCCAGCGTCGATTCAAGACCTCAAAGATGGAATACGTGAGGCTATCGAGGACATAGGGCAGCCACTTTGCGATTTGGTTATGGAAAATTTCATTAAAAGGATATGGTCCTGTAAGCGTGGTCGTGGTGGTCATTTGCCTGATGTTATTTTCCACTATTAACGGCATAGCTTCTTCTTTATAATGAAATAAACATCCAATCATTTATATTGAAAAATGGCATTTTTCTTTGAATATCCAAATAACACCTCTTATTGGAGAACCCTTTATGTCCTGGTTATAGTATATCATTTCATAAGGAGGAGAAGTGTCATTTTTCTTAGCGAGCTTGAGGTAATTGAAAGCGAGCCATGAAAAGTCACTTCTACTCCGATTGAAATATGTTATTTTATTTTCAAACGTTTTGAAATTCATAAAAATCTGAATATCCACTCTTGGAAATAATAGAATTTCCACAAAGTTCTGGTATGCCTCATCCTCGTACCACATATCTTTAATACGTTTGAAAATAAAAAAGATTAGATGAACCCCAAACCAACTGACGTCAGTGATATGGATTGGCACAAGTCGAAGTCAAGTCTGTTCAAACTTAATTTTTTCCAGGCGTTCGAGGCGGAGTTGGCGGCCAACGCGGATCGTATCCAATCGGTCCTGGCCAACGGGCACAACCTCATCGAGAAGAAACAGTGCGCAGGGTCCGAGGAGGCGGTCCAGAGACGTCTGGAGAGCATCGCCGACCAATGGGAGTACCTGACGCAGAAGACGACGGAGAAATCGGTCAAGCTGAAGGAGGCGAACAAGCAGCGCACCTACATCGCGGCGGTGAAAGACCTCGACTTCTGGCTGGGCGAGGTGGAGAGTCTGCTCACCAGCGAGGACGCTGGAAAGGATCTCGCGTCCGTGCAGAACCTGATGAAGAAGCATCAGCTGGTCGAGGCGGACATTCAGGCCCACGAGGATAGGATCAAAGGTAGGTGGTCTCCTTGTTTGTTTGACGTTTTAGACGGTCGGTGAGGCAAGAGTGGTGGTCGTAATCGAATACTCGTGAGGATCAGGTTAGATTTATGTCGAGGGCGTCTGGTTGCAAGCTGAAGACTGTCCGGAATTACAAGAAACAGCTTGGTAAGAGTGGTACACTAGTTGCTTGTCAATGGATGGACTTCATACTGAAAATTAGGAACTAGTTGTATATTGTAGTGGCCTTTTCTAACTTATGCAACCTTGGATTTCCATAGGGAAGGCTTGTAACCGCCATCATGACCACATGCCAAAAAAGTCAGTTTAAGCATAACAGGCACTCTGGGATCTTCTTCCAAAGTATCATTAGAGTGTATACTGTCTAAATCTTCCATACCTTTCCAAACTCAACGTTTCTTCGGCTCCCGGTAACGATGAAATAACTTGCGTTCTTCTATCCCGCTGTTCCACTGCACTTGCGGAACCACTTTATCGTCTGTTCCAAAGATCTTTGCTTACATCTTCTCTTCCCTCACAGTGGCGTTTGGCAACTGTGACACCTGTTTTTAAGAGTGGCGATAAAACTTCCTCTTCAAACTACCGCCTTATCAGTCTTGTGTCAGTGGTCTCCAAAGTCCTTGAAAGAATAATCACCGACCACATTCGTGAGTTTGCTGAATCTAATAATTTGATTCCCGATGAACAGCATGGTTTTCTTCCGGGTCGCTCAACACTGACCAACCTTCTCGTGGCGGTGAATGATTGGACTAAGTTTGTGGATGCTGGTGTGATTTCGCGAAGGCTTTCGACCGAGTTCCTCACCGTCGTCTCATTCACAAGCTGGAGTATATGGGAATTCGAGGTATTTTGCTGTCTTGGATTAGATCATTCCTCAGTGATAAAACTTTCAGTGTCAGGGTTGGCGTAGTTTTCTCTGCACACGAGAGGAAGGTAACCAGCGGAGTGCCCCAAGGTTCAGTTCTTGGCCCAGTACTGTTTTTATTGTACACATCGGATCTCCCCCATTTGATCGGCTCGAGATGTCTTCTGTTCGCTGACGATGTTAAACTATACAGTGTTCCATCTCTTATCTCCAACCAGCTGCAGGCGGACCTGGACGCGATTGCTCAGTGGGTCGAGGAATGGTTGTTACCTCTCAACATCGAAAAATGTTGTGTGCTGCACATTGGTAAGGACAATCCAAAGCTTCCATATTTGCTAGGTGGGCACTCTATTACTTCAGTCCGGAGCCACCGGGATCTTGGTGTGGTCGTCAACGCAGATCTTGACTGGTCTGAGCATATTACGGAGACTTGCAGTAGAGCCAAAAAATCGACCTACCTCATTCAGCGGTCTTTTGGCGACTGTAGTATAAGGACTGCAAAATTGTTATACACAACATTTGTGAGACCAATTCTGGAGTATGCGGGTCCAGTTTGGTGGGCCGCTCTAAGAACTGACTCGCAACTTCTTGAGTCTGTTCAAAGATGGTGCACAAGAATCCCATTTTCCTCCTTCTCTCGACCTGACTACCAGACAAGGTTGGGTTTATTCGGGCTAACCAGTTTTGAGGACCGGCGTACCAGAGGCGACGTGATAGTAGCTTTCCGAGGAATGCATGGATTCTTCGGTATTGACCTTGGACAGTTATTCCTTCCAAATCGGAACAACCTTCGCGGACACGCATATAAATTGGCCAAGGAACCATTTCGAACCTCCTGCCGAATGAACTTTCTACCCAACAGAATTTTTGAAGTTTGGAATCGTCTCCCAGGTGCAGTGTTGAATGCAACATCCACCAATGGATAAAAGAACTCTTACGACCTATGCGGTGTTAATTAGTTTCTATTTTTCCTTTAGAATTCTAGCAGAATACTTTTAATTTTGGCTTTTTTGAGTGCATAGGTTTTACCTCCACTCTTATTGTAATTTAATAATAATAATAATAATACACCTATGCTGCTATGAAAACAGCACATAGAATCTGGTAACAACCTCAGACATCGAAGGCCAGCCTCCCAGGGCAATAATGAACCTCGCCCAGAAGATAATATTTCTGGGAAAGTGATTGAAGGATGGTTTCGAACGACATTATTGGTTACACTGCAGAGAGTCAGTTTGCATGATAATCCAATGTAAGGGAGTCTGGTGTATACAGGGTGTTTCCTAAACATGCGGCAAAAATTCAGGGGGTTGTTCCTTGGACTATTCTAAGAATATTTTGTCCTTTGATGATTTTTGAAAAACCTATTTGTTTCGAAGATATAGGGGAAACAAAATTTTGGATAATAACATTTTATTATGAAAAATTACATGAAAATTCAACTCAACCTACAAAAACTGTTGAAAATTACCACCTCTACCCAGCATACAAGCATCCAATCTTCTCCTCATTGACTGCCGAACCCTTTCAAAAACACCAGGATCATTTCTTATTAAGTTACACCCAGCAATGATCCGATTTCGCAAGTCTTCCACATTTTCTACTGGAGTGGTATAAACTAATGATTTTAGATGGCCCCATAGGAAATAATCTAAGGGGTTTAAGTCCGGGGAACGAGCAGGCCATAAATGAGGTCCACCTTTTCCAATCCAGCGATCTCCGTATGTTAATGTTAAAAACTCACGAGCAACCAAACTAAAATGCGCTGGTGCACCATCGTGCATAAACCACATTGCATGTCTTATTGCCAATGGTACATCCTCCAAAAACAGAGGTAACGTTTGTTCTAAAAAGTTGCGATACACGTCCCCGGTAAGTCTTTCTGGTAAAAATATCGGCCCTATTAGGCAGTCACCCACAATACCAACCCAAACATTCAATGAGAACTGATGTTGAAAACGATCTTCAATTACCTCATGTGGATTTTCGTCGGCCCATACATGGTTGTTATGAAAATTTCTTATTGCATTTCTTGAGAAATTCGCTTCATCGGTAAAAAGAATCAGCGTCAGTAATTGAGGAATTTGAACTAATGTGGTTAAAAGCCATTGAAAAAATGCAATACGTGGGGGAAAATCAGTAGGAATAAGTGCCTGAACGCGTTGCATATGGTATGGGTATAACAAATTGTCTTTAAGAATTTTCCAAACAGTCTTATTACTCACATTCAAAGTATTGGAAATTTTTCGAGTAGAAGTACTAGGGTCTTCTTCGATCATGTCCAGCACATTCTCTTCCAGTTCCACCGTTCTTACTGTGTTTGGTTTTCCTGGTCCCCCCATTTTTTTCAATGCGCCTGTTTCATGCAGACGTTGATGAATATTTTGAAACAATTTTCTGTCAGGAATATTACGCCCAGGAAATCGTTCAATGTACAACCTCCTAGCTTTTAATGAATTTCCATCAGCAAGTCCATAAATGAAATGCATGTCAGTCATCTCGGCGTTTGTATAGCGATTCATAATAGTCAAAGATAAAATGTTCATTGCTAATACATCACAAAACGAATTCAAATGAAAACCGTGTTTAATCTGTATTCCTTTACCATCTGCACTTATCAATTTTTAGTCAAAAAACTGGCCGTTTTTAGTAATTGGAATGTTGTTAAACAAATTTAAAAATAAATTGTACCTACTTAGTAAACACAGTGCGGTACGCATTTTTATTTAAACTATTATTAATTTTAAAAATATGAAAAATGTTGTTCGCCCTGTATCTTCGAAACAAAGAGGTTTTTCAAAAATCATCCAAGGACAAAACATGCTTAAAATAGTCCAAGGAACAACCCCCTGAATTTTTGCCGCATGTTTAGGAAACACCCTGTATATTGTTGTAGGGGATAACGTTGCACTGCGACCTTAAGGTCTATTGTGTCCCCCGCTAGAGCTGTCGAAGCCATCTACAGCTCGCCTTCCAGTTCCAGAGTTCTGATCAACTCCGGTATCTGGGTTGGCTCCAAGGATACTACGTCTTCGCTCCTGCAGATTTCTTGCCCAAAGCATTCCTTCCGTTGGTTTCAGATGGCGAAGCATTCTGTTATTAGGTGATCAAAAGTTTCATCCCCCTCCCAACAGAATCTGCATTCGTCAGTTTCTGCTAGCCCTAATCTCATCATATGCTTCCTAAGGCCGCAGTGCCCTGTGAGGAAACCAGTGAGGAGGTGCAGCGTGTTCTTACTGAGGTTCAAATATTTCTTGGATCTGACAGTATCAAAGTTCCAGAAGAATTTCTTGGAGTGGTACGTTCCGTGGAGAGATCTCCAGAAAATACCTCTTTCAGTTTATTCTTTCATCCGAAATTCACTTTTGTAGGTGTATCTACCAACCCCACAGTAGGATTCCGGGCCCATAAAGGGGGTTGTGTTCCTTTGTTGGCAAGTGTGTGGCCTCCTAACTTTCTTCATTGAGTTTTCTTCGGCACTCCAATGTTAGCTTGGACTCGATAACATGGGAGCTCAGAGCTTTAATAGCAGCTTGTCTATCAGAGTGGATTGCTATATCACATCTCTGATAGATTTTTTTAGGTAGTGGTTTTTGAACCGTTTGTGTATCATTCAATGTCATTTCTTTCGAGAATTGGGGAGATGGATTCCCTGTCCCAGTCTTTATTCCTACCGAGCATCGTAGTGAAGTTCTTTCGATGCTTACTTTCTTGATCATTTTGTCACTAGGAAGATTGGCTGATGAAATGTACCTGGTAAGAGAGTACCAGGCTTTCTGGTTCTAATACTCTCATTACCTGTTCCTTTCCTAGATATTCTGAGAATGGCTTCATGGGCCATTTTCTCTATCACTAGATAAAGTGGCGTGAGATTTGTGATAATCTCAAGTGCCCTGGTAGGACAGGTTCCCATAGCTCCAGTGATACACACACAGGCCAGCCTTCGTACTGTGTCGAGGGTTTTCCTCGTACTATTCTGGCTTGTTTCTAAGTACCAGACTACTGACACATGCGTAATTATGGGTCTCAGAATCATGACGTACATCCATCGCAGTATCTTAGGGTTGCAGCCCCAAATCTTACCGGCTAGATTCCTGCACGCTATTAAAGCCTTTGTAGCTTTGCTAGCAGTGATTTCAACATGCCTATTCCACATAAGTTTACTTTCTAGTGTTACACCTAAGTCATTTTTCCTCGTACTTAACCACGCAAACCAGGTTAACTTTCCTATGACGTCACGGTATACTTCGGTTTACTTTTGAATGTTGACAGATGTTCGTTAAGGTGTTTAAAACATTTGAATATCGCGCTTATTATCTTCTTAACTATTTCCCAATTTGTTGAACATACAGTGTGAACGGATGTGACAAATTTAATGGTTCTCGAATGTATGGAGGATATTCAGAATGTACCACAATCTTCTTTAGTGGCCATCAATTCAAAGCGAATAAATTTTTCCAACATCTCGATTGCAAATTCTGGTAGATGATGAGCATTTCAGAATGCCCATTGTAGATGATGATTGATGTATACCATCAAAAGAGTAGTGGATATTGTACTTGCTTATTGTTCAATATTTGTTTGGACAATAATGATGTGACTGAAGAACAATTCCAAGACCCGAGCACTTTTGATGATTTCCAACATGCGGAATATGTAGATGTTGATGGAACAACAAAAAAATAAATTATGAATTGAAATAAACTCATTTATGTTTTCAGTGTTTTTTATTGTTACATAATAACAAACAACGCAAAGTTATATTCTATGAAATGCACAACAAATTATAAATTTAAATAAACTCCATATAAAAACGATGTGGTATTTAAAATATCTCCGTGATGAGAGGTCTGTCAGATTCTGATGAAATAGGTCTTTTTCGTTTCCTAGATCTAGAAATTTTATTAATTTTATTCTTTCAAGATCTTCAATAGTCTTTTTTTTGTTCCAGTGTTTTTCCATAAAATAAGTTTGCTCATGAATAGCTGCACAAATGTTATTAGTAGTTCCTTGCTGAATAGCATTATTTTTTCATTACATTCTGTAATTTTATTTATAATATTAGTTTTTCTTTGTACCTCCGTCCTTTTTTCTCAAGACCAGATGAATTTGGTATACCTGTTGTTGCTGTCTCATATATGGGAGCATCAAATCGCACCTACATCAATCATTACTGTTGGTTTTGGGGTTCTAGATATGGTATCTGAAATGTCTCTCAATTGTGAGTTATCTTCTATTTCTGGTGGTCTCCTAATGCGAATACGGTCCTCTTTATCGGCAGGGTCCACTGTCGGACCAGTATCATGTTTCATCTTGTAAAAATTATATTCAATTCGGTACTCTTCATCTGTAACAGAAAAGTTATACTTCAGATACGAGAAAATTATATGAATTAGCCACTTACCTATTTTCGGCAAGTCGATTACATCTTTTTCATCAACAATCTGCTATTTTACTTCATTCACGTAAACTTCGTACGAATCCATTGTACCTCTAATTTCTTCATTTTCCTCCCATGATACAAAGAAAACATAACCTCCAAAAAGATAACCCGGCCAAACTACCTCCGTGAGTTGGTTTATGTGGTTGGTTAACTCTTACGTCATAGTTTGGAATACACTTCGAGGAATATTGGGTGGTTAACTTATTTCTAACCTGGTTTGTACGGTTAAGTTCGAGGAAAAATGGCTCTAGATTCTTAACTTCAGACTTCCATTCTATAATATCTCCGTTCAAAAAGAGGTATCTCACAGCTGTAAGTTTCATTCTCCGAGTAAACACAATCACTGTGGTCTTGTTTGGGTTTATGCTGAGCCCCACTGACAAGCACCACTGCTCAATAATTCTAACGCCCTCCTGTAGTATGTTACACAAGGTGCCCTCGAATTTACCTCTGACCATTAGGACTAGGTCATCGGCATAGCCTATACACCCGAAACCGATCTCCGTTTGCCTGTGGAGGAGCTCGTCCACTACTAGGCTCCACAGAAGGGGACACGTTACTCCCCCTTGAGGTCTTCCACGAGTGGCGTGTCTGGTGTATGTCTTCTGATTATTTCGCGGGTTTCCTTACGGACCACTGTCACCTCGGAAGCGACTTACTCAGATCAGGATTAGCTGAAACCGACGGAAGTATATTCTGTAGGAGGAAGAAGTGACTTCTGAATACCTGGTAGTGGAATGCCCCACGTTGGGAGCTATCGCAAACAGGGCTTGGCCATGAATTCAGGGAGGATGGAGACATACCCTCTTTGAAGCCATCTCATACACTTGCGTTCGAGGAACTTTACCCTGAGTAATACTTGGCCCGCTCTGGAAAGGGGGTTCACAATAGATAACATATTGCGGTGGACATGTACCCCCTAATATTAACGAATAATGAGACTATATATGGTATCATGCTGGCTAATGACCCAAAGCCAATGGGGTTATTTTTTTACCTTGAAACTACCAAACTGGGTTCTTGTTCAGTTTGCATACCTTTTTTTTTTAATTCTAGACATGAACGATCAGGCTGATTCTCTGATCGAAAGTGGACAATTCGACACAGCATCCATTCAAGAAAAGCGTCAATCCATCAATGAACGTTACGAGAGGATCAAGAACCTAGCTGCACACAGACAGGCTCGTTTGAATGAAGCTAACACTTTGCATCAGTTCTTCAGGGACATAGCAGACGAGGAATCCTGGATAAAGTAAGTATTTAATCGAATTTTAGAGCATTTTTTGTCTTCTTATTTATTATTTTTCTCGGTGATATTGTAAGCTTAAAATCCGAATAATGTTGAATCTATAGACTGGCAAATATGAAGTGCGGAAATAAATGAAATATGCCAACTTTGGGAGTGGAGGGGAATCAGTTGTCGTCTGAAGATCGTACCACTAGAAAATGTTAAAAATAATTATGAAAAAATATTATATGGGTAATTCCCACCAAATGTTCCCCTTTCGCATTTTAGTTTAAGAAAAAATAAATTAACAATAATCGAATTTACTTTCAGATATCCTAAACCAGAAATTAATTCTTATTAATCTTATGCCTAAGGTTACACACTTTCGTTGGTATTTTGTGAAATAATGAGATTTTCATGAAACCGGCATTCACGGATGTGAGACAAAATTCACGGAAATGAAATAATGTTAAATTTCAAATGAAAAAAAAAATTCATATATCCTTAATATAAACAAATTGGTTCAAGCACTGACGTGAAGTCAGGAGCTTTTGCGCGTATGTTCTATTGTCCATTCTCCTGTATTGGACACTTTTAATCGAATTTACCATGGTGAATTCTATTGTCTATTCTCCTGTATTGGACAGCCTTAATCGAATTCACCATGGTACATTCGATTAAGAGTGTCTCAAACAGGAGAACAGACAATAGAATTCACCATGGTAAATTCGATTAAGAGAGTGTCCAATACAGGAGGATGGACAATAGAACATACGCGCAAAAGCTCCTGACTTCACGTCAGTGCTTGAACCAATTTTTCTCTTTCGGACATATCCAAAATATTTTTAATTTTTCCTTCCTTTTTTCTTTTATAATAGCCCTCGTTCTTTACGTTTTTCTTCTTCGTATAATTCAGGATCATTTTTTCGGGCTTCATGAAGTCTTCTCATAGATTTTCGTTGTTTTTTCTTCTGTTCTTCATGAGATGCAGTAACTTTTTTCTAATTTTTTTTTTAATGATGTTAGAATTCATGTCCTGAAAGGAGGAACAGAATATTATTATCACATCCGTGAAGACTACCTCACCTCCGTGAATTACTATATTCACGGAGGTGAGATTCACGGAGGTGAGAAATTTTACTTTTTTATAGAATATCTCATTTAAAGAAAAAGGCTTCAAAACAATATTTTAACTCATTAAATAACTTTCGTAATTAAGTATATTCAGATAACAAATAATTGAATAAAATAATCTCCTACCTTACAATTCATCTTCACGGAGGTGAGAATCCCAAATTTCCCATACACGTCTTTATCACTTGGGTAAGAATTTAACCAATAAGTTACACTTTGAAGTTCAAATCTCAAGTGGTCAGTATTACCTGCGCATCAACCGATATTCCAGGCGGTCCACGATGACGATACCGTCATCTTGCGATTAAAGAGTCAAATTACAATGTCGCTTCACGGAGGTGATAGATAATGCAGGAACATCGACTAATATAGGTATAATTCGAACACCGATAATTTTTTTATTGAGATTTTATCATGTCAACATTACTTAGTTATTTGTGGATAATGAACTAGAAATACGCTGTGCCAGAATTCCATTAATGCTTTAATTTTAACTTTAGGACAATGCGATAACTAAGAGGAACAGTCACGGAGGTGAGGTTTTCAATTTTTCTGGGAAGAAAACTAGCGTTGAAAATTAAAACTTTTGAAATATTGCAATTTTTTATTCTTTATAGTGATTGTTACATTTCAAAAGGATATAATATAGAGAATTAAACGATTAAACCAGTTTTATGTAGCAGAAAACTGTCATGAACACCAAAGTGGAACATTTCGTGAGAACTACCCATATATCTCACTATAACTCGAGAACGAAAAGAGATAGCGACTTGCAATTTTTGCGCGTATGTTCTAGGGAACATCGTGTTATCATTTGCCCAAATGTCTGTCATTTTCGATTTTTTGTTCAAAAATGGTCGCAAACGATTGGGTTCGACTCCCTGATGAGTCAAATTTGATTCTGTCCGGCCGGCCGTTGCCACGATAAATTGAGAACGGAAGAGAAATTTTCACGGTAGGTGGAGTATCCCAATACGATGTTACTCAAGAACAAGCCGAAATAGCACGAGGAAAACCCTCGACAAAGTACAAAGGCTGGCCTGTGTGTGTATCACTGGACCTATGGGAACCTGTCCTTCCAGGTCACTTGAGATTATAAAATCTCACACCAATTCATCTAGTGATAGACAAAATGGCCCATGAAGCCATTCTCAGAATATCTAGGAAAGGAACAGGTAATGAGAGTATTAAAAACCAGAAAGACTGGTCCTCTCTTACTGGGTACATTTCATCAGCCCATCTTCCTAATGACGAAATTATCAAGAGAATCCACCACCCAAGTTCTTAAAAGAAATGCCATTAAATGGTACACAGACGGTTCAAAAACCACTACAAGAGCTGACGCTGGAGGTTATGGGCCAGCCACCAAATGCTCACTATCGCTGGCTTCTGTGTGAGCATCTTTCAGGTAGAAGTACTTGCAATAGAAAGATACGTGGAAATGAACCTAGAAGGAAACTATCAGAGATGTGATATAGCAATCCACTCAGACTGCTAAGCTGCTATTAAAGCTCCGAGCTCCCATGTTATCGAATCCAAGCTAATATGGGATGTATGTGCCGAAGAAAACTGAAATGAAGTAGGCAAGAACAACAGGGTCTCCTTGGTCTGGGTCTCTGGTCACGCGGGAATCATAGGAAATGAGGAGGCCAACACACCTGCCAAGAAAGAGGCACAAACCCCCCTTTATATGGTCCGGAACCCTACTGTGGGGTTGGTAGCTACTAAAGTGAATTCCGTAAGAAAGAAGAAACTGAAAGAGGTATTTTCTGGAGATCTCTTCATGGAATGTATCACTCCAAGAAATTTCTCCGGAACTTCTTGAATACTTGGACCTCCGTAAGAACACACTGCACCTCCTCACTGGTTTCCTCAGAGGGCACTACTGTCTTAGGAAGCATATGATGAGATTAGGGCTAGCAGAAACTGACGAGTGCAGATTCTGTTGGGAAGAGGATGAAACTCCTGATCACCTGATAACGGAATGCCTCGCCATCTGAAACCAACGCAAGGAATGCTTTGGTCAAGAAATCTGCAGGAGCGAAGACGTAGCCTCCTTGAAGCCATCCCAGATACTGGAGTTCATCAGAACTCTGGAACTGGAAGGCTAGCTGAAATTTTGCAGAGCCTTCAGAACCTAACTCTACTACCAAGTTCCAAGTTTGATCATGATCGGATCTATACAGGGTGGTCCAGATCTTAACCAAGAATTTTTAACCACGTATTCTACGTCAAAAATAAGCCTTAGTTTGTCATACAAACATATGTCGAGAAATGCTTCCTCTCCGAGATACAGGGTGTTAAAATTACAGAAAAAAAAATGTTTTTTATTAATAACTTTTACACTTTTTGAAATATTTCTAATAAATTTGGGACATAGGTTTTAAGGATCAAGGAGCACTTTTTGAATGGAATAATTTTTTGTTTATTCTACCAGTGGCGTCCGCACTGCATCGAGATTGAATATTTTCAGACAAAAAAATGATACGCCACTGGTTTTTCCAACATTTAAAATTACTCTTGAAATCCTTATTTAATATGGAGAAAATTCATTCTCTTGCGTTTTTGACATCCGAGGCACCGTTTCCACGTAAAAAAATTTAACACATTCTCATGCATGAGGAAATCGCTAAAATTTGATATGGTACATAATAATAATAAGACTATCTTTGTAGACGAAACGTATAATTACAAAAAAATAAGCGTTAATAGCCACACTGAATTATGAATTTTAAGAAGGTGTTCGAAGTAAACGAAAGAAAAACATTTTTTTTTCAAAAAATTTTAACACCCTGTATCTCAAAGAGGAAGCATTTCCCGACATATGTTTATACGACAAACCAGAGCTTATTTTTGACGTAGAATACGTGGTTAAAATTTCTTGGTTAAGATCTGGACCACCCTGTATTGTTGGAGATCCGAGCAGCTTTGTGTGAGTTCAGTAGCTGGATGGGTGATCGTTGCCTAGGCAACTCTCGAACGAAAGGAGATAGGGACTTGCAATTTTCAAAATAGGTTGCACATCTAAATGGGAGAGTTAATTTCGCTGTTGGCCATAATCGGCCCAACAGTTAGTTATACCAATCTGGAATATTATTTCTTCGATAACTCAAAAAATATAGACTCGATCGAATTGAAGCTTGGTAACTAGTTGTAGAATATCGACATGAAGACGTGAAAATTTTTGAAAAATTACGAAAAAATATTATCTCATGATTCCTTGAGAACGGAAAGAAATAGCGACTTGCAGTTTTCAGGGTAGATTGCGCATCTGAATACGACATTTAAGTTCGTTAACTAGTATAATCGGCCAAATGGTTTTGGAGTTATATCAAACTGAAATTTGGTTTTTATTTCCTCAATAACTTAAAATATAGAAATCCGATACAATTCAAACATGGTTATTAGTTGTAGAATGCCAACGCGAAAATTCTTGCAAAATTTCGTGAGTATCGTAGCACTAGAAATTTTTTAAAAAATCATTGAAAAAAGAAATTGGTTCAAGCACTGACGTGAAGTCAGAAGCTTTTGCGCGTATGTTCTCTTGTCAATTCTCCAGAGCATACGCGCAAAAGCTTCTGACTTCACGTCAGTGCTTGAACCAATTTTTGTTATTTTCTCTGTAACTCAAAATATACAAATCCGAACCAATTCAAACTCGGTAATTGTGGAATGCGGACGCCTTTATTTTCGCGGAATTTCGTGAATATCGTATCCTAAAATTACTTAAGACGTAAGTTTTTTCGTATATTCAACGAATTTCAATTCCGATAGAATACATATGTCAGAATTAAAAATTCTGTGATCTTAGACGATTCTATCATTACTCAAGTCTTTCATTAAAATAGTACGAAATGTATTTTATCGGCAACCGTCCGGGAAGTGCCCACTTCCCGGACGCTTTTTCTTTGAGAAAGAAGCATTTCCCGGCCTAGTCCGGGAAGTACGTACTTCCCGGACTAGGCCGGAACAATCACGCCGTTTTGGTCATTGTAAATATGAATATCTTGGTAGGTATATTTTTGATAAATGAAGTTACCATAGCACTGAGAAAACGGCTGACAGTTCATATAAAATTAGTTGTCAACATGTGATATTTTCTGTTCTGTTTAACTTGAATAAGATTCAAAATATATAAAAAAGAAATGTGTCGTCTCATTGATTTGTTATTCTACACGGTTGCCGAAAAAATATTGTACGCAACACGCCCGAAAAAGGTTTTTTTGGACTCATAGACTTCCAGGACTCGCTTACGCTCGTCCTAGAATTTTGTCTATTCGTCCAAAAAAACCCTATTTTCCGGACTTGTTACGTAAATTACTATATATCTCGTAAAACCTGACTATAGTTTGTTTTCTCAGCTTTTATCGATGGGTCGAGAAAACCCATTTACAGTGAACTCTTGATAAGTCGAACATCGATAAGTCGAACTCTTAGATAGGTCGAACATTTATTCCGGTCCCAATTCATGGGTATCTAACCCTGTATACTTTCACCTCAATGAGTCGAACAGAGTTCTTGAGAGCAAAGAGTCTAGTAGATGAGTCGAACTGCTGGAAGGGTCCACGAGAGAACCTCCACCTCTATCAGTCGTACTCCTAACCATCATCTCCTCTATGAGTCGAACTGTTTGCTCTAACGAATGAAACCGAAAAGAATTCGGTATGCAAACGAATCACCACATTTGGTAGCGATCATATGTATTTTTCAATCGCTTAGTACATTATTCAATTTATTTTTTATTTGTTTATTGAGCCGTCGTGCGCTGCGATCGTTTTAGTCATGGATACGCGAAAACTGAAAATTTTATCAGTAGCAGATGAACTCGAACTCATCCGGAAGTACAGAAAGGAGAAGAAAGTAAAACCCTTATCGCTAACAAGTTCGGAATTCGTAAATCCGAATTGTTATCTATCATGAAAAATAAAATTTATATCTTCCTCACAGTTAAAGGAAAATCAGTCTACCGGTACCGTCAGAAATTGCCTCGGCATTCAGCGAGTTTTTCCCTCAATGAGTCGAACTCTCACCTCAATAACTCGAACGTTTGGTGAGACGAACCATATATAAGTCGAACAGTTTTTTATGGTCCCTGGGAGTTCGACTTATCGAGAGTCCACTGTATATAATTGTTCACCGAACACCCTGTGTATTCTAGTTTTAAATGACGTAAGCATGTTTTCATGAAAAACTGGCCTCTTTTCCGATATCAATATTTACACAATATGTTCTTTTCGACAGATGCAGATAAAACGAAGACATATTCTTCGAATTCATATTTATAATAGAAAGTATTTCGAACGGAATGAAGTTAAGGAACAGAAAAGTTTTATTTCTTGTCTTGATCGAAGTGTTCGAAAGCGGGAACCTGTATTTTTGAAAAATTTTGTTGTTGTCGAAAGTCTAATTATGTGTATACGGTAGGCATCATTACAATTACGTTTTTACAGAATATAAAATTGTACATGAAGTCGGGAGCTTTAGCGCGCATTTTCTATTGTCTATTCACGCCTCAAACGAAGCTGAAAACAAGAAAATTTAACCTTAAACCGACAAAATTACTGTTAATATTGTTTTATTCACCTCTATTGGACACTCTTAATCGAATTTACCATCGATATATAGACTGTTTCCTCAGCTTTTATAAAATATGAATACATTTCGTTCCATTTTAATGACATACTTGAGTAATGAGAGAATCGTCTAAGATCACAGAATTTTTAATTCTGACATGTATTCTATCGTAATTGAAATTCTTTAAATATCTAATAATATACGAAAAAAATCACGTCTTAAGTAATTTCAGCGAAAATTTGCGCGCCGGCATTCTACAAGTAATTACCGAGTTTTATTGGATCGAATTTGTATATTTTGAGTTATAAAGGAAATAACAACAAAATTTCAGATGTGTATGTATAACTTCAAAACCGTTTGGCCGATTATGCCCAGCAACGTACTTAACTGTCTCATTCGGATGCGCAACCTACCCTGAATATTGCAAGTCGCTATCTCTTTCCGTTCCCAAATTATCGTGGCAACGGCCGGCCGGACAGAATCAAATTTGACCTCGGATTCTTCATCATAGGTCGGACCTAATCGTTTGAGACTATTTTTGGCAAAAAATTCGAAAGTTACAGACATTTGGGCAAAACTATAACGAGATGTTCCCCAGAACATGCGCGCAAATAGTTTAGAAAGCATTGCCGTCAAGTCAGTCTGCTTTGGCGCGCTTGGTCCTTATGTATCTAATATTTTCGCGCATGTTCTAGGTCAGGGTTTCTCAACCTTTTCGTTCCACGAACCCCTGTTAAAGTTTCCAGATCACAGCGAACCTCTTAACTAACTAATTGGACTTTGTCCAATACTTCTACATCGTTGCTATACAGGGTGTCCCACTAGTGCCGCAGCGGACGATATAAGCGTAACGATTAAAGTTTGGAAAAATTTTTTGATGCAAACTTGTATTACTCCAAGAATAGCACAACCTGAAAATATTTTCGAATATATCGGGTGTCCCACGAAAGAGGAATAGAGGGTGACTTGATTTTTCAAATGGGACACACTATATCCAGTAGTATTTTTCAATTCTCTGGAACTTCCGGCATGCTCTTGTATACTTTTCACATATTTTTCTTCAACAGTTTTCGAAATATTTGTCATTTTGACAAAAAATGATACTTGTATAGGCTATGTTATCTTATTATATTTCACTGAGCCTTGCACATACCAATAACAGCTTTATATGGATTGAAAGACAAGGCTTCAGAGTATAATAGCCCGCTATAATAAAGCATCTCCAGAATATGAAGTGTCCACAAAAAGACTATCAACATGACGAATTTCAAATCGATTTATCTTAATTTTTTCATATACAGGGTGAGTCTTTGACCACTGCATTCATTTTAACCAAAGATTCCTCTCATCAAATCAAACACATCATCATTTAACATTTTTCCAAATTCAGCTCAGGTAAAAAGATAAAAATGTTGAAATTTTGAAAAAAAAATCAGTTTTTATTTTGTAGCTTTGACATCCTTTTTTCGAATAAAATGAATGTTGGCGTAAAGTTTCCTATAACTATGATACATATTTTCCAAATATTAGTTATTTTCTACTTCTACTGGTTTTCTAGTTATGGACTCGTGGATTCATAAAACTAAACGAAATTAGCATAAAGAAAGCATATAAAGTTTTTCTTCAGTCATTTCAAGAATATTCCATCGTTTTAGAACATTATATTATTCAACATCATTTCTCCTTAAACGCACCGTTTTCGAGATATTCTTCATTGGATGTTTTAAAATGGAAAACTCCAGAAATTTCACGATGTCATAGATAATTTATATGCGGGAGTGTATTTGCACATTGTGAAATCTTTAAACGCTTGTAACTTTTTACCTGAGCCGAATCTGGTAAATGGAATGGTAAATGAAAAAAGTGTTATATTTGATGAGAGGAATCTTTGGTTAAAATTAGTGCAGTGGTCAAAGACTCACCCTGTATAATGCATATAATTTTTCGTCATTAATTAAATTATATGCATTGCATTTGAAAAAATTAAGATAAATCGATTTGTAATTCGTCATGTTGATAGTCTTTTTGTGGACACTTCATATGCTGGAGATGCTTTAATATAGCGGGCTATGTTACTTTGTAGTCTTGTCTTTCAATCCATATAAAGCTGTTATTGGTTCGTGAAATATGATTACATAACATAGCCCCTACAAGTATAATTTCTTTGTCAAAATGACAAATATTTCGAATACTGTTGAACAAAAATATGTGAAAAGTATAAAAGAGCCTGCAGGAAGTTCCAGAGAATTAAAAAACACTACTGAATATAGTTTGTCCCATTAGAAAAATCAAAGTCACCCTCTATTCCTCTTTTGTGGGACACCCGATATATTCTTAAATATTTTTAGGTTGTGGTATTCTTGGAGTAATTCAAGTATGCAATAAAAAATGTAGCCAAACTATGACCATTACGCTTATATCGTCCGCTGCGGCACTAGTGGTCATCACCCGTAGTAGTCGGTTATCAAAAATCCGGTATGTTTGGCTGCCATTACCATCTTCAATCATCTCTCTCAACCCCAAACCATCTATTTCAGAGAGAAGAAACTCCTCGTCGGCTCCGACGATTACGGCAGAGACCTGACCGGCGTACAGAACCTGAAGAAGAAACACAAGCGTCTAGAGGCCGAGTTGGCCTCCCACGAGCCCGCCATCCAGGCCGTACAAGAGGCCGGCGAGAAACTGATGGACGTGTCCAACCTCGGCGTGCCCGAGATCGAACAGAGACTGAAGGCCCTCAACCAGGCCTGGGCGGAGCTCAAGCAACTGGCCGCGACCAGGGGACAGAAGCTGGACGAGTCGCTGCTCTACCAGCAGTTCCTGGCGAAGGTGGAGGAAGAGGAGGCTTGGATCAGCGAGAAGCAACAGCTCTTGGGCGTAGAGGATTACGGCGATACCATGGCCGCCGTTCAAGGTGAGTTCGCTTCCCGAATGGTCCTCATACCAGGGACAGCTTTCGGTTTCCACTGTTTTAAACATCTTGTATCTTGCCCGGCAGAATCCATTGATTAATAATATCCATTTGGTATACGAATGGATCAAACTCTCATAAAGGCGCTGGTTTATGCAAGGATACTCTTGGACGCTTCGTAGCTTTGATCATAGTGCCAGTCTATACAGTCATATACTATAGATACATCCTTCTGAGTCATACTATTACCCCTAGGTCTCCTGAAGAAACACGACGCCTTCGAGACCGACTTCCAAGCGCATCGGGAGCGCTGCAAAGACATCAGCGACGCCGGTAAACGTCTGGTGGAACAGGGCAACCACCACACGGACAGCATCAACCAACGTATCCAAACCCTACAGTCGAAGCTCGACAATCTGGCATCGTTGGCAGCCAGGAGGAAGGCCAAGCTGGTCGACAACTCCGCTTACCTGCAGTTCATGTGGAAGGCGGACGTGGTGGAGAGCTGGATAGCGGACAAGGAGACGCACGTCAGGAGCGAGGAGTTCGGCAGGGACCTCAGCTCTGTGCAGACCCTGTTGACCAAGCAGCACACCTTCGACGCAGGTATGATCTTACCAATAGATGATGTAAACTGTCGAATGCTCCATTTAATTTTGTTTTATGGCAATGGATTGATTTTACAGGTCTTACTGCGTTTGAGAATGAAGGCATTCAGAACATCACCTCTCTGAAGGACCAACTGGTTGCTGCAAAGCACGACCAAACACCTGCGATCATCCAAAGGCACCAAGACGTCATAGCTAGGTGAGAATTCTTATAAACGTTGACATTACTGTACATACACAATACTCTGTGTGAGGTATCAATAATGGGATGACCAAGGTGCATAGAATACTTGGTGTGGGCGTATAGAGCACTGTCAACATGGCTGCATAAGTCAGGTGGGGGGGGGCTAACAAACCCCTCCTCTTCTATAATATTCAATAGGATTTCATGTATCGTTTAAGCGAGAAATAGCATTTTGGAACAATTGTCAATGAAGTGGTTCATTGTGAATAGTCAGCGTAGGTGTTGAGAATAGAACTTCCAATTTTAATATACTGTCTCACATGATTTACAACACTTCATGTTATGTCTCTCATTTTCAGCTGTTGTAAACTTCTCGGTTAATATTTCCTTTTCTTCAAAGGAAAAACGAGCATATTGCTAATAATAATTCTGATTGTTTTCACATTATATTTTCGACATTTCCAATAATGAATATTATAATTGTAGGCGCAGGGGAAATACGTGCAGTGTCACAAAGATAATGAACTGAGAAATTACTGAATTAAGCTTGGACAATACTTTTTATTACAATGTCACAATGATTTTTTACATGAAGGTTACTTACTGTTACTGCAAAGTATTTTCTGGTGTTCTGTTCTACTATTTTCACACCATACAACGGTCAAAAAACATAAATGTGACATCGCCTGGTTTTCCCCTGTGCTGCTCATTTATTATTCAATTTCTTGCCTCAAGGAGTTTCAATCCATTTGAATGTCAGCTGTACAGATGACATGGAAATAATCCAACACGACAGTCTTCTGAATTTCATCCAGTAAGAAATAGGATGAACCTTCTAGAACCAAATATTCCCTAAATCCTTCTCTAAAACTACACTATAAAGGGAATTATTAGCAATATACCTTCGTTCTTTTATTAAATAAAAGGAAATATTGCCCAAAATAATGTTCAGCTGCTTAAGTTCCAGCTGAAAATAGACAATTCACCTCACTCAATCTGAAAAAAGAGACATGAAGTTTTGAAAGTCATGTGAGACAGTACATTTAAACAGGAAATCTTCTATTCACAACTGTTCTGCAGATTATTCAGATTTCTTTTTACTTTACAATTTCCGAAATTGCTTTTACTTTTTCCGAAATTGCTTTTACTTTTTCCGAAATTGCTTTTACTTTTTCCGAAATTTATTTTACGTTTTCCGAAATTGAACTTGAAAACTTTAACTTAAAACGCTAGTTTTGGTTAATAATCGAAAAAGATACACCAAAATGTAACCTATTTACAAAATTGTTTGTTTGCGCTCCCTACAGCTGATTCTTTCGTGGACCATAGAATGCTGATAGTACTCATCAAATCTTCGTCCTAAAAAGGCTTTAGAAACGTCCAACTTAAACGAACCACTTCTTGTATTCCTCTATGAGAATTACTATCAATGTTTTAGTTAAAAATCGAACCCAAAGATACACCAAAATGCCACCTCTTTATAAAATTGTTTGTTTGCCCTCCCTACAGCTGATTCCTTCGTGGACCATAGAGTGCTGACAGTGCTCATCAAATTCTCGTCCTAAAAAGGCTTTAGAAACGCCCAACTTAAATGAACGACTTCTTGTATTCCTCTATGAGAATTACTATCAATGTTTTAGTTAATAATCGAACCCAAAGATACACCAAAATGGTACCTCTTTATAAAATCGTTTGTTTGCCCTCCCTACAGCTGATTCCTTCGTGGACCATAGAGTGCTGACAGTGCTCTACAAATTCTCGTCCTAAAAGGGCTTTAGAAACTTCCAACTTGAACGAACCACTTCTTGTATTCCCCTATGAGAATTACCATCAATGTTTTAGTTAAAAATCGAACCCAAAGATACACCAAAATGGTACCTCTTTGTAAAATTGTTTGTTTGCCCTCCCTACAGCTGATTCCTTCGTGGACCATAGAGTGCTGACAGTATTAATCAAATTATCGACCTAAAAGGCTTTAGAAACGTCAACCTTCAATGTATTATTATCTTTGTATTATTTTCCTATGAGAATGTTTGAATTCACAGGTGGCAAAATCTCCTGGCAGCCTCGGACGCCAGAAAACAACGCCTGCTGCGTATGCAGGAGCAGTTCAGACAGATCGAGGAACTGTTCCTCACCTTCGCGAAAAGAGCTTCCGCCTTCAACTCGTGGTTCGAGAACGCCGAGGAAGATCTGACCGACCCCGTGCGTTGCAACTCCATCGAAGAGATTAAGGCTCTCAGGGAAGCCCACGCGCAGTTCCAGGCCTCCTTATCGAGCGCTCAGGCGGACTTCGAGGCGCTCGCCGCCCTCGACGAGCAGATCAAGAGTTTCAACGTGGGTCCGAACCCTTATACGTGGTTCAACATGGAGGCGCTGGAGGACACTTGGAGGAACCTGCAGAAGATCATCGCCGAGCGGGACGTCGAACTTAGCAAGGAGGCGCAGAGGCAGGAGGAGAACGATAAGTTGAGGAAGGAGTTCGCCAAGCACGCCAACGCTTTCCACCAGTGGCTCACTGAGACTAGGTATGTTCCCGTGTTAATCGAACTTTAATGTTCATGAGGGGTCAATATTTACTTATACAAAAATGCACTTTTATGCTTAAAATTCTATAGTACATGTGCATGTCTTTGAAATGAATGGTTTAGATTCACAATCGGACCCGATAGTTTATGACTAAGGTTAATGTGAGATAACATGCTTTAGTGACGATAAGAATATGGAAACATCATGCTCAAAACAATGTCAGACAACAAAGTTTGTTGTGTAATAGACCACATTAGTTAGGTTAGGCGTGAAATTTGAATTACGATCCATCCGTGGATCCGAGCACTGAATTCCCCATGCATTTCTTATGGACCTAAAATTTACGCGAATTTCTCGCCTGTTTTTAGATACTTTGGCTAATTTCTTAAGTTTATTTCGGTTGAAATAGATTCTGTGAACCTTTCTCAACCATCTAGAATCAAGTTTTCATAACAAAATAGTATATTTCCAAAATAATCAATAAATATAAAAGTGTTCACCAAATTCGATTGACGTATGTCTTAGCTCACTCGAAATCAGTCAAAAATAATAACATAACCCTAAATCGGCCTTGTAATGACGCACAACAGAAGCCATCTACGACATACGGTAATCTTTCGAAACACTGGTTTCAATTTTGATTTAAGAATAAATTAAAGTAGATTTTAATGTGGAAATAACATGAAAACATGCACTAATGATGAAGGTACCGAATACTTGTTGTCTCTGTACTAACATTCTCTTTTAAATAGGGTGGTTACATCTCAAAGTTGAAATTCCTTGTTAAAAAATTTGAATATGGATCTCCCGCCAAGCGACTGATTCTAACCTAACTAATGTGGTCTATGTAGAGAGGACAAATGCTGCGTAGTTATCTGGCAGGAAAAATGAGCATAACCTAACATTTTCAAAATTTACACGGTGAAATGTGTGAAATTTCATGTTTCAGGTTAAATAATTAATCAATAAAACATCTTTTCCTATACATTTTGATACCTTCAGATTTTCCCAGCTACAAATTTATTGGAATCGGTGAAATATATTTATTAGTCAAGAAACAAGCGCGCTGAATCTCTGACGCCACGTCAGTCCCTTATAATTTTGATTGTTATGATAAAAATTTTAAGGAAGAATAATAATGACATGATTTGGATGTATTTTTCAGATACCGTATTTTAGGATGGGACGGGTAAATGTTTTGTGTGTTGTGATGAATCTATAAACTGACTAATATGATGATGAGTTTTAAGTGATCAACTAAAAATATAAAGCGAAGACAGACATAGCTTGTAAAACGTTATGTTATAATGAAAATGGTCAACGGGTAGTTCCACATTATCAGATTTCTATACTATATTATAATGTTTACAGGCTATTCCTATTTTCGCATATTAATTTTTTTTATCATGTTGGTGAAAATTTCTTGCAAAAACCGATTGAGTTTATAGATCTTGCAAATGAATACTCAACGCTGCGAGTTATCCCTTCATCAAAGAACGTGTTTTTAATAAGAAATTACCTCATGTAATGTAAACATAACTTAGATCATTAAATATACATATCGAATATAGAGGCAAATTTAGGGCCGGTATTTCCACCTGCTAATAGAGTGACCAATAATTATTTGTCGTCATCTTTCCACTTTCCAATAGCAACCATTTGACGAATAACGCTCTCTAGTTTCTTAGTTTATTTGTCGAATAAGTCCAGCTGCCAACAAATAACTATTGCCCGCTTTATTAGGTGGAAAAGATCGGCCCTTAGTATTTCATTCAATTATTACGTCATTGAAGCGAGGTCACTTTGAATCAAAAGCTGCTGATTAAGTTTGTTTGAGTCGGACAAGATGAAGGGTTAACAGTTGTACATGTGTTTCAAGACTCTCTTCAGAAATAAAGGTGCTACCCAGGGTTTTGTTCGAAAATTAACTCCGTAGAGTAATATTTACTCCATTGCGTTCGAAAAATGAAAGGTTGAGTAAATTTTACTCTGTGACTGTCGTCCGAAAAGTCGGAGTATTCGACTCGGAGTTCATTTTACTCCTGTCAAAATTGACATAACTCATGGGAAGGAAAATCTAGTATCTTTGTCTAACTGTTTTATGAATGTTTTGTGATGTAATTTAATAGATATTATACTGCTCACAATATATATTTATGATTAGGGTTACATATATGTGAAGAAAACAATAATAATAGGATCTTTCTTAAACCAACATAACCTATTTTCCGATTATGGCACCTTCTGTCACTGTCAGTGTCAGTGTCAGAGTAGCTCTAGAGTAAATCTGTCAAACCTTCAAAAACTCTACTCCGTGGAGTTAATTTTCGAACACAACTCAGTACTTGGAACAAGTGGGTGCTTTATATAATGACACCAAGATTCTGAGGACCCATTGTTGAAACACCTGTTGCGCTACACTGACCAGAATATTTTGATGTATTCCACTAATCCAGCATCGAGTTCCTTATTCAAGTGTGCAAATTAACCCCATTAACGCATCGTTTTATTCGATATCGGTCATAAATCCCCCCATTTTCAATTCTAGAACATCCATGATGGAGGGTTCCGGTTCGCTGGAGCAACAGTTGGAGGCCACAAAGAGAAAAGCGGCGGAAGTGAGGGCCAGACGATCAGACTTGAAGAAAATCGAGGACCTGGGAGCCATACTGGAGGAACACTTGATATTGGACAACCGTTATACAGAACACTCTACAGTCGGTCTGGCGCAACAGTGGGATCAATTGGACCAGTTGGGTATGAGGATGCAGCACAATTTGGAACAGCAGATACAGGCCCGAAATCAATCCGGTGAGTTTTGATCTCTTGATAACTGTACCGATTTTCGTTTTCCTCATTGGACAGGGTTAGGTCGACAGGGATATTTGCATCGTATAGACCACATTAGTTAGGTTAGGCGGGAAATTTGAATTACGATCCATCCGTGGATCCGAGCACTGAATTCCCCATGCATTTAGTATGGACCTAAAATTTACGCGAATTTCTCGCCTGTTTTTAGATACTTTGGCTAATTTCTTAAGGTTTATTTTGGTTGAAATAGATTCTGTGAACCTTTCTCAACCATCTAGAATCAAGTTTTCATAACAAAATTGTATATTTCCAAAATAATTAATAAATATAAAAGTGTTCACCAAATTCGATTGACGTATGTCTTAGCTCACTCGAAATCAGTCAAAAATAATAACATAACCCTAAATCGGCCTTGTAATGACGCACAACAGAAGTCATCTACGACATACGGAAATCTTTCGAACTAGAATGGTTTCAATTTTGATTTAAGAATAAATAGAGGTAGATTTTAATGTGGAAATAACATGAAAACATGCACTAATGATGAAGGTACCCAATACTTGTTGTCTCTGTACTAACATTCTCTTTTAAACATGGTGGTTTCATCCCAAAGTTGAAATTCCTTGTTAAAAAATTTGAATATGGATCTCCCGCCAAGCGAATGATTCTAACCTAACTAATGTGGTCTATTGCAACTGGGGACGAAAAACGGGTTCATTTCTACAACACAAAGCGGAAAGAACCGTGAGGATTACCCGGCCAGGCTCCCTCGAAAATCCGAAATCATGTTCTATTTCTATTCGGTGGGATAGGCACCGAATAGGCTGTATAAGTCACCAGGAGTGGATGGGATATTTCCAGCACTCCTGTAGTAAGGTATGGAAGAGATTCTTTCCCATCAGCTGAAAATCATGAGAAGAAATAGTACCTAGTAGATGGAGAAAGGCAAGAGTAACCTTCATACCAAAAATTGGGAAGAAAGACGGGACTGATCCACGATCTTTTAGACCTATTTATGATTGAAGCCATCCAGAGAACTCTGGGCAACACAGAAATCGCAATGTGCGCATTCCTGGATATAACTGGGTCCTTTGACAACATAACACATTTGAAAGGCGACTAGTATGAGATGTTGTTGACAAGGATAGCCAAAACACAGGTGGGTAATGACACCACTTCTGTCAAAGCCACTCGCGGAACACCTCAAGGGGGAGTAACGTTTCCCCTTCTTTGGAGCCTAGTAGTGGATGAGCTCCACCACAGGCTAACGGAGCTCGGCTTCGGGTGTATGGGATACGTCGATGACATAGTCCTAATAATCGGAGGTAAATTCGAGAGCACCTTGTATGACCTACTGCCGAACAGCCTTAGAATTATCGTGGTTGCTTGTCAGTGGGGCTGAGCATAAACTCAAACAAGACCACAATGATTCTGTTTACTCAGAGAAGGAAACATCCAATTATGAGATCCGTCTTTTTGAATGGATATATTATAGAATGGAAGTCTAACACACTTGCCAACAAAGCAAGCACAAACCCTTTTTGTTGGCCTGGTATTCTACTGTGGGGAAGGTAGATAGACCTACTAAAGTGAATTTCAGATGAAAGAAGAAACTGAGAGAGTTATACTCTGGAAATCTCTCCCAGGAATGTGTCACTCCAAAAAATTCCTCTGGAACTTTGACACTGTCAGATCCAAGAAATATATGGATCACAGTAAAAACACGCTGCACCTCCTCACTGGGCTAGCAGAAACTGACAAGTGCAGATTCTGTTGGGAAGAGGATGAAACTCTTGATCACCTGATAACGGAATGCCTCGCCATCTTAAACCAACGCAAGCAATGCTTTGGGCAAGAAATCTGCAGGAGCGAAGACGTAGCCTCCTTGAAGCCATCCCAGATACTGGAGTTCATCAGAACTCTGGAACTGGAAGGCGAGCTGTAAGTGGTGATGAAATCGACAGCTCTGATGGGGGGGACAAAATGGACCTTAAGGTCGCAGTGCAACGTTACCCCCTACAACAATATGCAATATATATATTCGTTGGGACCAGCTTGGCATAGGGTATTAAAGTCAATATGCACAAAAAGTTTTGGAATTTTGCAATGACAAAAATTTAAAAACTTTTTTGACCTGGCAACCTCACAACTTGAAAATGTTGGGTTATGCGAATTATGTTCGAATGAAAATTAATTGATTATCATCACGCTTCCATATGAATATGTACAAAAGCGTTGAAGTTGACTGAGTTCATGTCTGTGCATTTTCCAATTTTCAATTCATCTCTTGTTTTTCAGGCGTGAGCGAAGACGCCCTCAAGGAATTCTCCATGATGTTCAAACACTTCGACAAAGACAAATCGGGTAAACTGAACCACCAAGAGTTCAAGAGCTGCCTCAGGGCGCTGGGTTACGACTTGCCCATGGTGGAAGAGGGGCAGCCGGATCCCGAGTTCGATGCCATCTTAGACGTGGTGGACCCCAACAGGGACGGTCACGTGTCCTTGCAGGAGTACATGGCCTTCATGATCAGCAAGGAGACTGAAAACGTACAGAGCTCCGAGGAGATCGAGAAAGCCTTCAGAGCTATAACGGCAGGAGATAGGCCTTACGTGACCAAGGAGGAATTATACGCTGTAAGTACATATTTCTAATTTTGCTAATTTTTTTCTCATTTCCAATCGGAATTGTTATTTAATTAAATTCTTTTCAGAACCTCACGAAAGAAATGGCAGACTATTGTGTATCGAGGATGAAGCCATACGTGGAACCAAAGACAGAAAGATCTATAGCGGGAGCTTTAGATTATATAGATTTCACACGTACTCTTTTCCAGAACTAAGAAGGTTGCAGCTTTATTTGAGTGTTCTATTTATATTTTTAAGATGATATTTATTAGATATGAAGTTGAATATAAACAAAAATTATATTTATTGTGGAGGATATAGATTCCAATGCACGTGATTCAAACAAAATGTTAGTGTTACTTTTATATGTTCTTTCTTATCGATTCTGATCAATCAATTAGAGCTTGCTTCTCTTATCTTGCCCCTTGTATTTTTATTTCAAACACCCTGGTACTCTGTGTCACCTGCTCAGTGTGTCGGATATTTTTGTAGCCGTTACAAAAATAACAGTTTTTTCAAATTATCCGTTACGGATAATTTTGTAACGGATATTTAACCGTTACAAAATAATTGTTGAAAAATAACCGTTACAATTTAACCGTTACAAAATATCAGTTTCTAAAATAACCGTTACAAAAATTCAATTTTTTCAAATTATCCGTTACGGATAATTTTGTAACGGATATTTAACCGTTACAAAATAATTGTTGAAAAATAACCGTTACAATTTAACCGTTACAAAATATCAGTTTCTAAAATAACCGTTACAAAAATACAGTTTTTTAAATTATCCGTTACGGATAATTTTGTAACGGATATTTAACCGTTACAAAATAATTGTTGAAAAATAACCGTTACAATTTAACCGTTACAAAATATCAGTTTCTAAAATAACCGTTACAAAAAAACAGTTTTTTCAAATTATCCGTTACGGATAATTTTGTAACGGTTGAATAACCGTTAAAAAATCCGTTACAGAAATGAACCTTTAAAAAAAAAAACAGACACGTAATCAGTACTTTAATTTATTCATAAAAAACAGTAAAAATACATAATGAAATAATCAAATCTATAAGTTAATTAAAGCTCGGCATTAAAAGGGTAATTGTAAGCAAATATTCATTTTAATTGTGCCGGTTTGACTTTCGGCGTCGGTTCCCTGACTCCCATCAATTTACACAATTCATTCCTGGTCGGTTTCACAACTTCTACTGGTTCCTCCCAATTCGTATCACCCAGCAGTTGCAGTACTTGGTCTAAATTTTCTGGTTTTATTATACTTGCATCTCCGTTCACCAGAAGTGATTCATACAGCCGTGTAGCAGTCGCTCTTCTAATGTACGAGTGTCGGTGACAAAGCGTTATGCTGAGCTGTATCAAGGCCTTCTCACAAACTTCTTTCTTGATCTGAAAAACGAATTTATTAATTTTTTTTTCGATCCAACAATTAGAGTTTCTAAAACTATACAAGTAATAAAATGGACGAAAGGAATCTTAAAGCTGAGTGATACATCGGAATTATTCGGATTCCCTGTTTATTTAGCCGTCCGTATATGGAAATTTTTGGAAATTATTTCATGCCCAACTAAAGGAATACTAATATTCAAGAGTAGTCCAACTTATTCTTGCTCCGCATAAACAAATTCTAGTTTTTTTTTCCCGATTTGAACATGATTTAATTGCCAGCAATTCCGTTCCACCTATTGTCTTAGGGAATCAAAACCACCAACCTGTATAAACTGACATAGGGTGTTGACTCCATCCATGAGTTTGTATATATCCTTGCAGCCAGCGATTTCCGCCTGGATTAGCTTCAGCATTTGGGGTGCAAATTCAGAATCTTCATCTTCGAGAACGCATTTAAAGCATCCCGAGTCGAATAGTTTGTCCAAAAATTTAAACATGGGTACCGTTATCCTATCGTTCTTTTGATAATCGATGAAAATGTGATGAATGACACCGCAAATTCTTTTAATCTCATTGGGTCCCTTGAGTTTTTCCTCGGCATCGAGATAGGCGAAGAGGGATGAAGCAGAATACTTAACCTACAAGCAAGTTGAAATTACAAAGAAAATAATAATAACGCTTTAGGAAAGCTAACCATTAGTATATTTCAACGATGAAAGGACTAGCAGAGATTAAAGTTCAGAGCAATCCACACATTGTGATTTCATCAAAGTTGAATAGCCACATACCGGTATGTGTCGGATCACTCCGAACTTTACGCCTGCTAGTCCTTTCATCGTTGAAATTACAAAGAGAATTGAAATTTATTCGTTTACTTACCAAAGTTTCTGTCAGACCACCCACACTACAAATCAGACCAAGTAAAATGTTATATGTGAAGCTTGGAAATTGTAGTAATTGAACAAACTTTGGAAACGTGAAGTTTGCCGAATTCCAATTCAAATTATCGCACTCATCTTTTGGGAAGATCCTGATCAGTTCATCATAATGGGGTAAGTGAGGTACTGGAATATTGCTGAAACATGAAGAGCAGTTTTTAGTTAACAAAATGTATACCTTTTATTTTTAATTGGATAAAAGTAATAATATATTGTATAATCAACAATTGGTAAAAGTATTGATATCTACTGTTAGTGAAAGTAATCATTAGTTTTTGCGAAACTGCTCTGTTCGCTTTTTGTAGTAAATTTGGGAGCATTCCCATATTGCATCGGTAAGTCTCAACATAGATGAATAATAAAATAGGACACTAAATGTTGTAATATTATACATTGGGATTCAAATACTAATTTTAGCAAGTATCAATTTCAGAATTATTCATCAACGAATGAATCACCAATATAGGAAATTTTTCTGTTGTTCGCTATATCAAGTGTGAATTTTTTTGCCATCTGGATAATTAAAGATAAGGGTTGACTTTAATTCACTCACTTGTGGAGGATACTGTAGAATACTTTTCCTGCTATAGCTCTAGTCCTATCAATTTTCTCGACTGCTTGTTGTCCTATACTCGGCAGAGCCCTAACAACCATCTCTTGCTTCAGATATTTAGAATTTTGGTCAGTTAAGAAGACAATCAGCGTTTGTAAACCGGCCATTGAAGCTTCTCGCATCCATGCACCTATATCGCCTCTTCTGTCTTGCGTGTAATCTTTCAAACCTTCCATGAATGTATTGAAAATATTGTCCACGAACTTCTCCGCCAATTCTAAAACAATAGTTACCGTGTTTTGAATAGCATATAATGAATTAAATCATTAGCCACAAATAAGTGATGGTAACCTGATCATTACTTTTTTACTAAACATAACAGTTTTTATTTTTTTTTACAATTACAATTTTATTGTGGCATCTTATAAAGGGTCCGCCATCTAACGTTTTGTTTTGAACTAGTGCTTATTTCGTGAATGGTAACACTTAGCTCATGTCTGATTTGACAGATAATTAGTTTTATCCTTCCGCTGAACGAATATGGTTGTGTATACGCTTGAACAACGCTGGGAAACATTGCGACATTACTTTGAAAATCATGGTAATGTTACAGAATGTGTGCGAAAATTGCGTACGGATTTTGGAAGAAGAGAAGCACCGTCAGCTCCGTATGTTCGTTATCTTGTGAAAAAAGTGAAAGAAACTGGCATCCTCATCGATAAACCAAAGCGTGAAAAGCCAAAAACAGTGCTTACACCCGAGAATATTGCTGCTGTGGCAGAAAGTGTGCGTAAAGCGCCATCAACATCAATTCACCGTCGTTCTCAAGAATTGAACATTTCGGAGACATCATTGAGACGAATTTTGCATAAAGACCTTGGTATGACGCCATACAAAGTCCAATTGGTTCAGGAGTTGCCCTGTTTTTGAAGATCGCATTATCAGCCGCAGAGCTGATGTCATTTGGCCACCTCGGAGCTGCGATTTGACACCGTTGGACTATTATTTGTGGGGTGCCGTCATAGATAAGTGTTACGCCCACAAGCCAGAGACAATTGACGCTTTAAAGGACAATATTCGTGAAGCCATTGGTGAAATACAGCTGCACACAATCAGTAATGTGCTTAAAGATTGGACCGATCGTGTAGGCTACTGCATGGCCAGTCGAGGCAGCCATTTGAATGAAATTATTTTCAATTATTAACCGGAAGGATTGTACTTTCAAATAAAAAAATGGGTTCAAGCCCTGTGGACAGGAGCTTTCTGGCGCTCTAGTTCAAACAGACAAATTATATCTCCGAAAGTATTGGTTTCTCTGAGTTGGGAATTATATCAATGTATACATATGATAGAGCTGCATCATAAAGGAAATTCAATTCAAGTAATAGTTCATTTATCAAGATTAAATGAGCAATCATGAGAATGAGAACTGCACCATGGAAGAAATCGAATTAAATCTGGCCAATTTTGCCCAATAACGAACTTAACCGAGATATTCATCTTCCTAACCTACTCTGAAAATTTCAACTACCTAGCTCATTCCGTTCGAGAGTAATTGTGGAGAAACTTTTTTTAAATTTTCAAATTTTTTTTTTTACACTTTGCGGTAATCTGGTCAATACGAAACTTCACATGCGTATAAAGGTCATGATTCTACAATTTGATGCTAAATTTCAGATAGATCGAACGAACTTGTCCGAGATATTTACGCTCCAAAACCACCTTGCAATTTTCAATCCGCTAACTCCTTTCGTTCGAGAGTTATCGTGCCTACGGCCGGTCGGCCGGCCGGACAGAATCGATTTCGCACTCGGATTCTTGATCAGTGAGTCGAACCAAATCGTTTGAGACCATTTTCAGCCAAAAATTTCAAAATTACAGACACTTGGGCAAATTGATAAGCACTCTGTTCCGAGGAACTAGAGCGCCAAAAAAACAAGTTTCGTATGACAATTGCCCAAAACAGGTTTAAAGTACCTACAAATAGTAGGTATAAAACAAATATGAAAGAAGATAAGTGATAATAAAAAATTACCTTGTAATCGATCAAAAATTTCCTGATCTCCTCTCTCGAACTACAGAATTATGCTTTCAATATTTACGTAATATTTTCAAACATTTTCGGGTGAGGTCCCCGTTGCATCGCTAAAATACGAGTATTTCAACCCCAATATTTTTGAAGTTACAATATTCCCTTCTGTCAAGTTGACATTATGAGAATTCATACATAGAATAATAATTATATCAATCTGTGAAATACGATTTACATTGAAATTTAAAAAAATCATATCTCCGAAAGTATTAGCTTGTTAGAGTTGAAAATGATATGAATGGATTTTTATGATAAAACTGCTTATTAAAAAAAATTTAATTTTTAATTTGTTTCGTAAAAAAAAAATTTTTTTTTTTGTTACTCCGAAACCATCTGTCTGATTTCTTCCAATAACGAACTTAGCCGAGATATTCATTCCCCAAACCTACTCTGAAAATTTCAACTCTCTAGCTCATTCCGTTCGAGAGTTATCGTGCTTACGGCCGGCCGGCCGGACAGAATGAATTTCGAACACGGATTCTTGATCAGTGAGTCGAACCAAATCGTTTAAGACCATTTTCATCGAAATATTCCAAAATTACAGACATTTGGGCAAATTGATAAGCACTCAGTTCCGAGGAACTAGAGCGCCAAAAAGAGATTTGAGAAAATATTCAGTAGCTTTTTTTTATTGCATTTTCAAAAAAAAAAAAAGTTATTTGGCGGACCCGTTATAACAGTAAGAGCAGAACAAACATAATGCTTGCTTTATCATATACATATTTTAAATTTGAGGCATTTTTTGGAAAGGATGCAGAACTCATCAAAATGGCTTTCAATTGGGATACATTTCATTGCCTTTGCATATACTTTGATCACATTGACCATGAAATATAAACAATTTTTCTGAAACTACATTGGTAGTATACAAAGATTCAACAACTGAAATCGTACCTTTTACTAATTCATCGCCTAAGGTCACCACAACATTACATAATGCTCGGACACAATCCCTTCTAGCCTCCGCCCACTTCAAAGTAGGCGGAGTTATTAGTGAGGCTTCAACCAAAGCGTCAATAATGTGTTCCAGATTACCTTTCAACATGAATTTGGGCAAGAATCCCAGGGCTAAAGCATGACCCATTCTAGTTTCCTGTAACATCAAATTATCTGAAATAGTAATCACTAAAAATATATAAAATGATTCTCTTACTTGCACACTTGTAATTGAAAGTTGCTCTAAAAATTCTTGCACCAATTTTTCTCGTTTCGTAATATTTGAAGATCCCCTGAAGTACTCCTCGAGAAGAAATGGTAAAGCTTTAATAGCCGCAGTTCTTACGGCTACGACATTGTATGGTATACACTCATTTATAAGACATAACCAGTCGTCTGAAACAGATTGATGATAGTTTAATATCCCATGTATGTGAAACACATAATGAATTGTTTATTACCTACAACACTTTCATTATGGAACGGCAGAGAGGCCAAAGAACATTTTTCGATGAAGCCGCAGCAAGCTTGTTTCATCAGTTCACCACCCATTCCTCTGAAATATAATTTCTCTCTAAATACTCCGATTAGGCCTCTGAGTTGCTTCATGAGATTATCGTCCAGGAACTTATCGATCTTTTCGTTCTTTTTATTGGCTAAGATTGAGAGGGCGTGTATAATTTCACCAATAGCCGAGACGGCTCCATGGCGACCATTAAGATTAATGCTATTAGCTTGGACAAAGAGGGCCGGTAGAACTTTTCGAACCATGTGATTAGGATCCTGTAAAGAGACGCAATATTCACGAAATTGTTTCAGATGAAAAATCAAGTATACAGCAATTTTCAGTTAGATCGATTCAATCTAAGGGTTGAAAATTGAACATTTACGCAGTGATGTAATGGGTTCCTGCCTCCTCCGATCGTTTCAATTTAGTATGTTTATCATAATTTAAAACTCGTTAAAATGATGAAAATAAATTCGAAAAATCTGTACAAATTTGTATAATCCGATGTATAGGGATGCAATGCACCTGCACAATACAAGAAACAGAAAAAAACTTCGGACAACAATCTCAAATTGATCGCAAAAGGGTCATGGAATATAAAAAGTAGGTAAAATTAACGTTCCACATTCACAAATAATGAAATGTAATGCAACTGTGAGGTTAATTTTCAGTCAACTGCTTTATTTGCCTTAATAATTTGTAAAATGTTTCACCAAGTGATTAGTAAGAACTCATTCCTCCGTATTCACAAAGCATTCAATCTCCGTTATGTCCTAACTGAGGTCTTAAGTTAAGGATAAATTTGAATTGCAACCTCAGTTAACGTGAAACGGGCCTGTTTCACCACCGTTAAATACGTTGACCGAGGTTGCGATACAAATTTATCCTTAACTGAAGACCTCAGTTGGGACTTAACAGAGATTCCGCCTTATTCACAAAGCATTCAATAGCCGTTAAGTCCTCACTGAGGTCCTCAGTTAAGGATAAAATTGAATTGCAACCTCAGTTAACGTGAAACGGGCCAGTTTCACCACCGTTAAATACGTTGACCGAGGTTGCGATACAAATGTATCCTTAACTGAGGACCTCAGTTAGGACTTAACAGAGATTCCGCCTTATTCACAAAGCATTCAATCTCCGTTAAGTCCTAACTGAGGTCCTCAGTTAAGGATAAATTTGAATTGCAACCTCAGTTAACGTTAAACGGGCCTGTTTCACCACCGTTAAATACGTTGACCGAGGTTGCGATACAAATTAATCCTTAACTGAGGACCTCAGTTAGGACTTAACAGAGATTCCGCCGTATTCACAAAGTATTCAATCTCCGTTAAGACCTAACTGAGGTCTTCAGTTAAGGATAAATTTGAATTGCAACCTCAGTTAACGTTAATAACGTGAAACAGGCCTATTTCACCACCGTTAAATACGTTGACCGAGGTTGCGAACAAATTTTTCCTTAACTGAGGACCTCAGTTAGGACTTAACAGAGATTCCGCCGTATTCACAAAGCATTCAATCTCCGTTAAGTCCTAACTGAGGTCTTCAGTTAAGGATAAATTTGAATTGCAACCTCAGTTAACGTGAATAACGTGAAACAGGCCTATTTCACCACCGTTAAATACGTTGACCGGGGTTGCGATACAAATTTATCCTTAACTGAAGAGCTCAGTTAGGACTTAACATAGATTCCGCCGTATTCACAAAGCATTCAATCTCCGTTAAGTCCTAACTGAGGTCTTCAGTTAAGGATAAATAAGAATCGCAACCTCGGTCAACGTATGTAACGATGCTGAAACAGGACTGTTTCACGTTAATTTTTACTTAAACTAAACTTGCGATTCCTATTTATTCTCAACTGAGGACCTCAGTTAGGACTTAACGGAGATTGAATGTTTCGTGAATACGGCGGAATATCTTTCAATTATATGAACGTTTAAAACAACAAACTTACCGCAGCAGTCAGGTTGTGCAAGGCTTTGGCAGTCAGCTCTCTGATTGCAACGTCCCAGTGGTCCACCTTTTTTTCGACCAGATGATCGATCAAAGGAAGTGTGTATTCTTCGAACTGCGCGATATAAGGTGCGATCTGTAAATAGGCGTTGATTCTGACGCTCACCGCGAAGAAGTCTGCGCAGGTCAATATGTTTATCCCATGGGGAAAAGTACCTTGTCTGCCGACGTTTTCTTGGAAAGCTGCGGAGGCCGCTCTCCTGCAGTTTATCTGAAAGTTAATTCAGTGTTAGGGGTTCATATAATGAGTCTTCCATTGTAGGAAAACCTTGTTTTCGCCATAGCCATCTTTATATACGAGCCCGGAACATGATTCGATGACAACACGGCCTGGAGACGTACGCTTGTTATTAGGTCATGGATGGTTACAATAGACCACATTAGTTAGGTTAGGCGAGAAATTTGAATTACGATCCATCCGTGCATCCGTGGATCCTAGCACTGAATTCCCCATGCATTTCTTATGGACCTGAAATTTACGAGAATTTCTCGCCTGTTTTTAGATACTTTGGCTAATTTGGTTTCATCTCAATGTTGAAATTCCATGTTAAAAAATTTGAATATGGATCTCCCGCCAAGAGAATGATTCTAACCTAACTAATGTGGTCTATTGAGCAACTATTATACATCTTCAACAAATAAAAATGACGTTATCTGTTGCGGTTATCCAACAGTTTGAAATGTACGTGTAGAATAACGACTTTATGAGGATCCATCAATAGAAGAATAAAATTTTTCTTTAAAAGGAGTTCAATATCTCAGATATCCATATATTTGAAAAATAGTGTGGTTTATATCAATTTTTCATTGCAAATAATGCAAAGTATGAAATCAAAACTCAGAAACGTTGGAGAACGTATTCATTTAGATTGAAATAAATAAATAAATAATTTACTTTATTTTGTGTAAAGTGTACATATACTCCATTCACTTTTATAAAGTCTCCCGGTTGGCCATGATTTAGGTCTATCGCGTTTTTGTAACTAAAACTAAGGCAGGTTAGCACTCCTGAAATATCGTCAATGTCAAAACAATTCTCTGAGACGTTGCCAATTTCTACTCTCAACAATCAACATAATATTCCATCTTAGACAAGATATTATCACCGATCATTATCTTCGAATAATATAGAACTTTTCGCTTTGAAATTGAAAATGCCAAAAGCAGTTTTGAAGAAGCAGAGACAAAGTATCAGGAAGTGCTATACAGAACTGAAACCTGCAACAAGAAAACTTCAACATGTCTTCGGACATGTTGAACTCTCGAATGAAATTACTACATTGAGTGCTTTTCGTTCTACTCACCTCTCTATCAAAACAGGTTACAATAATTAGAGTACTCGCAATCTGGTTGACATAAGGTTTCAATATATGGGTTTCATACGCTCTGGCAAAAGACCAACTAACATAGCAGGCTGCATCTCTAATATGAGAACCAACTGATGAATAACCTCTCGGTTCATCATAAATCAAGGCTTTTAGAACGACTGGTACCACTTCGGACAAACGTTGAGGAAGCAACAGTCCTCTTCTTCCTGACAAAGAAATAGCAATTAAGACATTTCAGCTCTCCACACAACGATTTCGATTGTTTCATCCAAAAATATCCAATATTTAATTCAGGTTGAATTCCTTTGAAGCGCTTTGTCGTAATTACCTCGGATATCCAGTCAAATTCTAAATTTTGAAAGCGCTCAGAGCCATATATCAAATGATAGTTGAAACAAGCTAAGATTTCATTGGTGAAATACAAGAGTAGTATAATCTCATTCATAATTAAAAATGACTTCAGATTGCATCATAAAAAAAATTGATTCAAGCCCTGTGGACAGGAGCTTTCTGGCGCTTTTGTTCAAACAGACAAATTATATCTCCAAAAGTATTGGTTTCTCAGAGTTGGGAATTATATCAATGTATTCTTATGATAGAACTGCATCATTAAGGAAATTCAATTCAAATAATAGTTTATTTATCAAGATTAAATGAGCAATCTGAGAATGAGAACTGCACCATGGAAGAAATCAAATTAAATCTGGCCAATTTTGCCCAATAACGAACTTAACCGAGATATTCATCTCCCTAACCTACTCTGAAAATTTCAACTACCTACCTCATTCCGTTCGAGAGTTATATCTATGTCTATGGATGAAAAGCAGTCTCACTACTCTCAGATCTCTTACTTCATGTTCCGTTCCGAAATGTAAGACTTTTCTGAGAAAAACTAATTTCGGAGCAAACAACTGAGATTTTTCTCACTTCGCTCACAATTCTTCGATTGATTAGATAATGTCATGTCTCAGGAAAATGAGTTGACATTAGGACAATTCATACATAGAATAATTATATAATTCTGTGACAACGTTGAAATACGATTTATTATTGAAATTTTGAAAAATCATATCTCCGAAAGTATTAGCTTGTTAGAGTTAAAAATGATATCATTGGATTCTTATGGTAAAACTGCTTATTGAAAAAAATTTAATTTGGAATTTGCTTTGTAAAAAAAAATGTTTTTTTGTTACTCCGAAACCATCTGTCCGATTTTGCCCAATAACGAACATAGCCGAGATATTTATCTCCCAAACCTACTCTGAAAATTTCAACTGTCTAGCTCATTCCGTTCGAGAGTTATCGTGCCTACGGCCGGCCGTATGAATTATGACCACGGATTCTTGATCAGTGAGTCGAACCAAATCGTTTAAGACCATTTTCATCGAAAAATTCGAAAATTACAGACATTTGTTCTAACCTAAACCCAGAGCTAATTAGATATGGATAACCCAAATCCTTACCTAACTCAGCTAATGCCAAGCATCCCCCATGCCATGCACCGTCTCCTTCCCTTGGATTGAAAAGTTGCAACACAGATCCCAAAACTTCATCCGCCAATTCTTTCGGCAACCGCCCAGTCACTCGACCAATACCTTTAGCTGCGCTCCACCTGGATATTTATCGTGCTCAGAATGTTACAAGAAGCTTAGAAACGTAAACAAAGTTTAAATTAAATTTCTTCATTTATTTGAAACACAAATAAGAGTAGAGGCGTATGCCTATAAACTCCAAAGGAGTCAGGAAAATAATTTAGATGGGATAAAGACTTACCTGACAATACCATCAGGATTTCCCAGACCTTGAACAAGCTGGTCTATAACTTCCTCAACTTCTTCGGGGACAATTATTTCATCATCATTTTCTTCTTCGTTTTCGCGAATTTTAGTATCACCATTTGAGGGGGTTCCGTCTCCAGCACTCAAATTAGCGGCTATAGAACGATTTCCCCTCTTATACCTCCATGAGGCAAGCCTTGGGGCCAAAAAAATTAAACCTATTGAGAGCACATATCAATCAGATTGAAAAAATTCATTATTATTGAAAACTCACCAATTCTTTGAACTATTTTAAATACCAATTTATTAACATTAGAGCCAGTATTTGTTTTGAATTTTGGACTTATAATCCATTGCAATAAATCTCTAGCATAAGGCAACATATCTTCTCTTTTACCATGCTTCAATATAATGGCAATACATTCAAGAATACCGTGCTTCTGAAATATATTATGAGTATCTTGTAGACCTAGTTCTTTTGCCCATTCTAAGAATGAAGTTAGATGAACAGATTTCACATCAGATCTAAAATTGATGCAATAATCAGACTAAGTTATAGTAACAGAGAGTGAGTCATTCACCTGGATAGGAATCGTGCTGCTAAAAGGGCTGCAGCATCTCTACATTTATCAGAAACTATGGAATAGGTTTTTATCACATCTGAAACCCGTAACATAACAGTTTTTTCATCAGAGTTCCCATCTATTATACCGTCTAATCTGGACATATGAAATGGTATTCTAACTATAATTGAAAGCCATAACAATAATGTATATCTGGTGGTCCAGTTTTCACAATCATTAGGATCTTGAGCTTCTAAAATTTGGAGAACTGGCTCAAAATCTGATACCTAGAATAGAAATATTTAAAAAGATCAAGTTATATTTAGGCATATTCTTACTTCGTGGGGCAATTGATTCACAATGACTTTGTACCCTCTCACATTTATTAATACAAATAGATATTTGAATGTCATATGTTTCAATTCCATACTGTTTTTAGTATCTCGAATGATATTCATTAATTTGTCTAATAAGTCTGGTATATGTTTATCTAAAAGATGTGGTTGCTCACTGTAAAGGCTCAAAATAAAAGCGTATTTTTCGTAAGATCTTTCACGAAAGGAAAGATCTTCATTGATGGCATTACTCAAGTTATCTATTAACTTTTCCACTTCGTCTCTTTCAGTGAAGGCTTCTAAAGCACAACCCAAACCGTAAGGTTCATCTTCTTTATGAATTTCCATTCTTTCAATATCAGCCATCGGTGGCATTTTTGGAAAATTTGTTAAATAATTGGGTGTATTTATGTGCTTGTACGTGAAGAAGTTTATTTTCATGTGAGGATTTGACATTGACATTTGACAATATTTTGAAAAGGAAAATTAGAGATGTGTTGTCATTTCATGAGCTGTACTCCGGAGAGGTGCTTTCGAGTCACAGCAACAGAACACTAATCACTGCTACCACCAGCGGAGTTGTGATTTTGTATTATGTGCAAACAAATAGCTTCATCCGTCCAATATTGTTCGCTCTCTAGTTCCGATCATCTGAAATATGTGCTGACTGCTGAAGAGTTACAGCTCGGAAAAAAGAAAAGAAGCTGTGATTTCCTCGGAGCAGTAACACAGTGACAGTGAGCATAGAATAAATTCGTATACTTGCTTATGTCACAGAATCGTATAGATCCAGTCAGAACACATCTCTACTGAGTACTGAGTATTAAGTTCTATGGGCAGATGGCACCCACAGAACACTTATGATAACACCATAGAATACAATGAAACCATTACAACATTCTGTGGAATTACACCACAGACAAGATGTCTGTCTTCTTCTAAAGCAAGGCCCCAACTTAAAAATAAAAAGTGGCACGGACTTATGATATGATCAAATGACGGAGCAATTTCAGTAATAGCAACAACATACCATTAAATCAACCCTTTTAATTTCCAATTAAGTTCTCCACATAACCAAATTTTTAATGTTATTTGGTTTAATGGGAACCCAACTTCTCTTTCTGAGGAACGTACCGATTAGAACATAGAAATATATCCACTAATAACATTCTGGCCCCAAATTACAAATTATTGAGGTTAAATTTTTCTCCACTTTGAAATAAAATGGATAATTTACTCCCTTTACATTGTTTCAATAGAGGATGTGGTCAGAAATTCAACCCAAAGGAAAATACAGAAGGTTGTTTCACTTCGAGGTCTGATAAGAAATTATTTGATAAAATATTTTTCTAGATTCTTGTCGTCATCACCCAGGAGAGCCTTATTTTCACGATGCATATAAGGGCTGGTCGTGTTGTGGTAAAAAATGTACAGATTTCACGGAATTTTTGAATATCAAGGGATGCTCGGTTTCTTTTCATTCCAATGTCAAACCCGCAGAACCTGAAAAACCACAAACTCGGGATATAGACATCAATGAAGTAATTGAAGTTAAACCGATTGTTCCAAATGTTCTTCCACGACCACCATTCAATACGCCAATGGTAAATTCATCTGTTAATTTTTCTGCAATCCAAATAATTCATCTATGCGATGTTTTCTATTGAAACTACTATAATAACGAATATTTTTCTGTGTTATAAAGAGTGTGATGAAGCCACAAGTTGCGCCTTCTCTGAAGTTACAAGTTTTCGATAAGAAGACAGAAGAAAGCACTGATACAAATGAAATTACCATTGGAACAGCCTGTAAAAATGGCGGCTGTAGGGTATCATACGAGGGACCTCAAACTAATGACTCCAAATGTATATATCATCCAGGATATCCTGTATTTCACGAAGGTCTGAAATTTTGGACATGTTGTAAGAAGAGGACGTCAGATTTTCAAGCTTTCCTGGACCAGATTGGCTGTGAGGAAGGAGATCATTTATGGAAAAAGGAGGTAAAATGGATATTCCGCAATGCCGCACAAGTATGACACACAGGCTGCTTTTTAATTTTTCAGGGTGTAAACAAAAGCAAAAAGAATTGCAGATGGGATTACCATCAAACTGCCTCTCATGTTATTGTAGCCATTTATGCCAAAAAGTACGATCCCAAAGAAAGCGTAGTTAAATTGAATCCTATAAGATTAAATGCTGATTTAGTATTCCCGATAGACAGTACTAGCTTTTCCGTTGATATGGAACTCAAAGGGGTATGATTAATACATTTTCTTGATTCACTAATTACTATTCTCGTTCGATCATTTGTAGGTTGTTGATGTAGAGAAATCAAAAATTACAATGTATGAAACAAAAGTGGAGATCAGCTTGAAAAAAGCTGAACCTGGTAGCTGGTCAAGTCTGGAAGTACCTAGAACTGTACCTGCGGTGGATAAAGAACCTACTGGAAAAGAGGATCGTGATGAAGAAATCACTTCAAGGGTTGAATTGGTTGATCTCAGCGATTTATAATTTAATAAATTGAATTTGTGCTAACTAAATATTTTGTATGCAAAATAAAATGCTTTTAAGGAATATTTCCAATTTTTTCAATATTTCATGTGTCAAGAAGACATCATAATTCAAACTTTATTTTCATTCACGGAATATTATATCCATTGTCCGAAAATAGAAGTATGTGATCTGGCAACCATGTATAAAATTTAATTGAGGACTGTTCATTCAGTTACCAATTCATAATAATTAGTTGCTACCTCGAAGTAAGAATTTAACAGTATAGACATAAAAACCACCAGATAACAACGAAAATAATTCCTATCATACAAGACAGCGTAAAATAAACACAAGTGCTGCTGCAGATGTCAAATTTCCAAACAATAACTAAACAGTGTTGCCAAATTGATAGAACCTTCTTCCAATTACCAACAATAAAAAGAAAGAAGTTAAGTTTACTTCATTCTCCGAAACTTAAGTAGGAAATAATTTAATTTATTAAGAAACGCCTATGGTTATTTAACATTTATTTACAATACCTACACTAAAGGAGTCTATATCACATTTATCAAATATATCAATAATAGAAGTTCGGAATGCACATTTTGAAATATTGTCTACAGACTTTTCAGTATTGTTTCAATTATATATTTTGAGAAATATCTAGGTAAAATTGCTATGTACAAAATCAACAAGAAACAATAAAAATAATATTTAGATTTTGAATAATTAAAATTTGGAAGAACATACTCATAACATTTATACATTACAATGATACCTAAATTTTCCAGTAGAACTGAATAAAAACAAAGGAGTAATGTTCGAAAAAACTGTATTAAAATGTAAGAAAATTCAAGGACAAAAATTAATACATACAATATATTTCGGTTTAAAATTACGTAAATTCGAAATAATGGTGTAAATATACTAATCAATATATCACAATATAATTTCCAATGATACTGAACGCAAATTGAATATTAATTTTGACGATATAATTTGGTACAATAATCATTATATTAATATACGATACCTAATAATTAAATTGATAAAATTTCATAAAATAAAAATTAAAACACAACAGAATAAATTACGTTCAACATTTCATATTACTATTATTTGTCCTTATACGAATACAGTATAAATTAAAATCATAAAACGTTAGTAAACTTTGTGCTTTGGGTGGTTAGTATTATAAACTAGTCTGACTCGATAAAGTAAAATTATTTTGAATAATCGGGTTTAAAATAATAGTATCACAATAAAAATTTCAGTTAGTATAAAATGAATGAATACTACAGTGTTGCAGTATGTTCATACTCCTCTATCGTACCTATACATATATAGGAAAATATAATCTATGATAATTCAATACTATACAAATCAAATAGATTGGATAGAAGAGGTTACCTGACATTGAATACATCATAATCCAAGCTACATACAAAATGGTTTCATTCTAACTATGTATTTTTTCCTATATAATTTCTTTTGGTGGTAAATGAATTTTTAACCGGCTTGCTTGAGAGTCGAATAGCAATTCTGACACACCCTAACAGGTTTCAAAATACGTAATCTTGATATCTCGCTCTCGAATCGACTGCATTTGGAACAGAAGACTTGGCCGCAGTTTCTACAGTGATGTTTCCTTTCGTAGATGGTGAATCGGATGCTGCAATAAGCACAGAAATCCGCCCCTTCGTCCTTAAGCCAGTGGTCGGCTGCGCCCCTTCCGGGTTGTTCGGTAACACTCCATGAGAACACACGCCCTCTAGTGTCTCCGACGTATACTGTTCTGTGATCCCTATCGAACGAATAGTGATATTGATATTTTTTTCATTCAGTGAACGCATTCAGGGAAACAGGGGGAATAATGGGATCAATACTTTCGTTTGGAAGGCTTCCGTCCAACTAAAGAGTGTCAAGGGTGTTACAATATGACTGATTAATAACATTAATCAACAATCAGTGAAGTAGTAACCAAATTCTCAGCATTTATTTCAAAATCAAATGGTCCAATGAGTCCAGCAAAGAATGGCAATTGGGATTGAATTGGGCTTCGTCGTTGAAGAGGATTTGGGAGGAAAATTCTTTATTTGTTTATCATTCTTCATGTCTAATCGACAAATTAAGGTTTATGTTAATGTTTTGGTCCATAAGCTTAAGTAATAGGGATGTTTGAACTCTCAACCACTGTCTCCCTCAGTGCAGCAATGTTTTCAGATGAACGTCATACAAGAGCACATATTCTTTTATTCACATCTGCCACATACCCAGTTTCTTGAAATTTCTTCACAATGTTTCCAACAGCACTCTTGGTTGGTCAGTTATGCAGGCCAAAAAATCACGAAAAGAGCAAAATTTGTTTGAACGCCTATTCGTATTAGGCTTCAATAGAGCACTTTATGTTCCACGAAGGTATCAGTTGTTGGAGAGACAGAAAAACAGTTTTATTAACAGGGTACATGCATTTTGGTGTAACTTTGAGTTCGATTATTAACTAAAAATAGAGATTTAAGACTATTTTTTTGGAGCAACTGTAAATACTGTGAAGTAGGCGAATAATAATTGTAGTAAATAGAAGATTTCCAGTCTAAATATACTGTCTCACATGACTTCATTTTATGTCTCTTTTTTCAGATTTGGTGAGGTGAATTGTAAGTTTGTCAGCTGTTGTGGAACATTGGAAGTAGTTGAACATATTTTTGGTAATACTGCCCTTTTTTCAAAGAAATAACACACGTAGATTGCTGACAATTACACTTCTGAGTGTAGTTTTGAAGAAGAATTTCTGGGAATACAGGGTGTTTGGCAGAACGTTGAACATATGGAAATGATGGCCCTGGCCCCCTGGGTATTAAAAAAAAAAATTTGCTTTCTTCTAGTTTCACCACTTTCTTAACTTTAAAGTGTAATTGGCGCTCTAGTTCCTCGGAACTGAGTGCTTATCAATTTGCCCAAATGTCTGTAATTTTCGAATTTTTGGCTGAAAATAGTCGCAAACGATTTGATTCGACTCACTGATCAAGAATCCGAGGTCGAAATCGATTCTGTCCGGCCGGCCGTAGGCACGATAACTCTCGAACGAAAGGAGTTAGAGGATTGAAATTTGCAAGGTGGGTTTGGAGCGTAAATATATCGGACAAGTTCGTTAATGGGCGAAATCGATAAAGCGGTTTCGGAGTTATGGCCAATTTTAGTAAAAACATTTTTTATGAATTTTTTTTAAGTAAGAAATTTCAAATTCAATTTTTATTTAAGATGCAGTTTCACCATAATTTACTTAATTAATAATTTCTACCTGCATTGTGTAACCATCCCAAGGGAATAGTGAATGTCAATTTGCACCACTGCTACTGGCAAGCCGTAGATCATTTAATTTTTACCAACCTTGCAGTATTAAATTTCCCAAAACATTTCACTACTTGATGAAATTATGAAATAACTTTCAAATAACGAGGAGTTCATACACCATTGTTTTAAACACCTTAGTTTGAATTCAACATATGTCCAAACTAATGCAACACCCTTTAGTACCAAATAAGAGATACTAGTTTTAAAAAATCCTTAGTAATAAGTGTTGTGAAGATAGTACAATACAATCAAGTATTTGGCGAAATTCCTGCAGTAAATCCTTACTTCTGCAACACTTGATAAACATGAATAAATGAAAGATACATCACTTCATCTGAGACGAAGGACCAATCAAAATAATAGACTCAAAACGGAAAATAGGCTACAACAAATGAGCCTTTCAAGCGATGACATAAACAAATAACGTCACATTTGGCGAAGAACTTCTCTGTTAACATGATGACCAAGATCAATGAGGTTAACTTTAAGGATTGCTTCCTCACATACCTTATTTGCAAGATTAAGACACCCCCCTGATTATTCCTTGCTTACAAACAATAGAGTATACTTACTTTGATACCGCCAAAGCTGTGACGGATGCTGGTTCTGTATTGTCCTTCCTGTCATAAGCTGTATGCATCGTTAATTTGCTTCGAAATACTAACTGTCTCTGCCATTTGTGACCTGGGATTATAACGGTATTATAAATTGGGAATAACTGAGGACGAAAATACTTACCAGGTCGCAAAATGTTCAAAGGGTTTATCGCTTTCTTCTTCGTTTCCGGTATAATAACGAACGAATCGGTTAAGCTTGTATCGGACTTGCTAGTTCGTATTCCAGATCCTTCGTCAACCTCCAAGCTGTTGTTATCAGTGCTGTTACCTCCTCAAGAAATATGAACATTGAATGAGAATTTTCTTTTTTTAGTTATACAGAGTGTCAGGATATCTGACGTATAGTTCTCGAGATAGACATTTTTTTAATAATTTTCTAGACATACAATCCTCACGAAATTTTGCATAAGATTTCATTACTTCAAATAACAAATTGAACTAAATTGTAAGTGATTTAACGATCATTAAGTCAAATGAATCGTTTTCTACCCATTTTTCGCTAGACATTCGCAGAACAGAGAAGGTATAAATGAAATGTTCTCGATTTGGAGCCGTAATCAAATTATTAATTACCTCATCATTAACCTTTTTCCCTAAATAAAATACCAAAACTACACTAATATCCTAATGTTTATAGAGGGCGCAACCTAACCTTGAATCGCCAATACAGTCTTCTATGGTAGTGACTTGAGACCACAGAACACTAATAAGGATTAGGGTACAGAATATTTATAGGGACTAGGCCACAGAATATATCAACGGACTAGGAAACGATATATTCTGTGGACTAAGCCATAGACTATAGACCACATTAGTTAGGTTAGAATAATTCTCTTGGCGGGAGATCCATATTCAAATTTATATATTTCATTAGGTCAAATGAATCGTTTTCTAACCATTTTCTGCTAGTCATTCGCAGAACAGAGAGCGTATAAATGAAATGTTTTATATATTATACAATTTAGGTATTAATTACCTTCACTTTTGCGTAATCCACCGTGTATCCTAGATCGACGCCTGCGCGCCGGTACAGGTGGGGCAAGGGGCGTCGCGTCTTCAGTATCACTACACGTGTCCTTCTCATTTTGCTGTTCGTTCCTCCATTCCTTAGTGCTCTTCTCTTCTCCTACTATTTTTGGAATCCTTCTACAATTGCTGTCTTCGGACAGGCTACTTTCAGATCCGGATTTCATGAGACTACCCCCGGAACTTTCGTTCGAAACATTTATCTGTTTAACCAGCTTATGGTTTATCGGTTTCGGTTTGTTGTCTACCGATTTAACTTCCCTCAGCGGTTCCTTGTAAATTTGACCTGTATCATCGTTTGGCACTTGAACGTAGTCGATGCACCACATCTGGAATTGAATAAATAAGTTGGAGGAAGGCAAATGTAATGGTAAGAATATGGAGTAATTAGTGATGGTTACTAATACCCCATATCCATATAAAGGTTACTGGGATTGCTCTCCATAACATTCAACATAATTGGCGATCCAAGCTCGTCTCCGATCCACCTGGCTGCGAATTCTAGAGCTTCGAACGTAGGGGAATGAAGTAATCTACGACATACGGAAATTTTTCGAACTACGCTGGTTTTAATTTTGATTTAAGGATACATAGAAGTAGATTTTGATGTGGAAAAAACATGAAAATATTCACTAATGATGAAGGTACCCAATATTTGATGTCTCTGCACAAACATTATCTTTTAAACAGGGTAGTTTTATCTCAAAGTTCTACCTCCATAAGACTCCCATGTTAAAAAATTTTAATATTGATCTCCCGCCAAGAGAATGATTCTAACCTCACTAATGCGGTCTATAGTTTCAGAGTTGAAGTAAGCAACAACAATAACTGTATTGTTGAAAAAGTGGGATTCACAGTTCACTTACTTTATTCAGATCATGTCACAACAAACTACTCCCTAAAACAAATATGATGTAACATTTTCTCTAGATTTCGTCCAAAACCAGCTTTGCAAGAACAGCTAAATGAAGATATTATCGCTGATCCTTCATCAATTAGAATGCTCCTCTCCTTGTCCGTGGATCTGCTGGGAGGGCCGATGTTTGTGAACACAAAAAAAACTTCTGAATTGTGCCATTCTGCTTTCCCAAATTTCCACATTCCAAAAATGTTTTTTCAATGAAAATATGCATCAATTTTCATGAACCCATATTCTTATGAATTTCTACTATTGGGAATGGAATCTAAATATTCCCTCAGACTGATGAAAACAATATTTTCATCATTAACCTTTTTCCTAAATAAAATACCAAAACTACACTAATATCGTAATGTTTATAGAGGGCGCAACCTACCCTTGAATCGCCAATACAATCTTCTATGGTAGTGACTTGGGACCACAGAACACTAAGAAGGATTAGGCCACAGAATATGTATAGGGATAACGCCACAGAATATATATATAAGAAGTAGGCCACAGAATATATCTGCCGATACGATATATTCTGTGGACTAGGCCATAGACTATAGACCACATTAGTTAGGTTAGAATCATTCTCTTGGCGGGAGATCCATATTAAAATGTTTTAACATGGCAGTCTAATGGAGGTTCAACTTTGAGAGGAAATCACCCTATTTAAAAGATAATGTTAGCACAGAGACATCAAATATTGGATACCTTCATCATTAGTGCATGTTTTCGTGTTCTTTCCACATCAAAATCTACTTCTATTTATCCTTAAACCAAAATTGAAACCTGTGTAGTTCGAAATATTTCCGTATGTCGTAGATTACTTCTGTTGTGCGTCATTACATGTGCTGATTTAGGGTTATGTTATTACTTATGACGGATTTCGAGTGAGCTAAGACGTACGTCCATCGAACTGATACAAGTATTAGTCGACGTAATCGATCAGAATATATTGTTAAGAAGATCCATTCTTTCAATTTTGTGGAAAAATAACGATTCTTACTCACCCTGGTGACACCATCCGTCGAACCTGTCATAATGACATTCATCGGGTCCCACTCGTGAACCTGGGAGAACGCAACGCACAAAATCTGCTGCATCCTATCCGCCCTCCCCACGCAAGTATTAACACTGGCCAACTCGTCACCGTTGATACTCCAAACGTGCAGCCAGGTGGCAGCACACGTCGCAATGTCACCTGTCAAATCGTTGACGGCCACCGCCGCGATAGGACCGGCATGCCCCTTCAATTGACGAACGAACATTCCTCTGGATAGGTCCCAAACTATAGCGGTGCAGTCCCTGGATCCGGAGATGATGACGTTGTAAGCTGGACTTACGGCTAGGCAGGTCACGGCGTCGGTGTGTCCGTATAGGTTATGCTTTATGCTTATGGACTTCTTTCTGGCTTCGTACTCCCATACGGTGATGACCTTCGAAACGAAATTCAAATTATAGGTCTTAAATGTAAGTTTCAAGATTACGGACTGATATTATCTGATATATACTTCACCAAATAGTTGTTAACGTTTGAAAAATAGAATTCATGCTCTAATTCTCTGTCGATGACTGTTAATTTCGGTAACTTCGGGTAAACCCAAGATTTGAAGCATCAACTGTGTAGATTATTATTATAAACCAGAGTTAGCAAAATGCCTCGCGTTGGGAGCCGACGAAGAGTGCTTGGGCCATGACGTGATAGCAAAGGCTCCTAAGGAGCTCATCAGGTATGTTTACACCATTGAGAATGTCGTTAGGACAGGTATTTTTTTTTATTTATGGGTTGTGCTGGGCAGACGTAACCCGCCCCTCCACTGCGACCAATCGGTCTATTGTGGCACACCTGTAGTATATAATCTATACTTCACCCACAAGCTCAAGTCTCTTGATGAGGGATATGAGTCTGGTGGGTGAGAACTTGTCCAGTTCCCTCAGTGTCAGTTTGTGGACTCCTAGTTCCTCCAATCTGATCCTATCCCCAGCGAGGCAGTCACACATGATGTGTTCGATAGACTCGTCGCCCTCCAGGCAAAGTCTGCACTCGGAGTCCTCAGTCAACCCCAGTGTATTGAGGTGTTTCCTGAGGCCACAATGGCCCGTGTATACAGCTGTAAGGATTCTCAGGTCCACCCTAGAGAATTTGAGCCATTTTCTGGCTCTTTCAGCTGATGGACAAGTAATTGTTGAGTGAGCATGTCGGTGTCCAGGTATGCTGCTCCAGTTTCTTGGATCTTTTGGTCCACCCATCTGTTGTTTTCCTTCGCCGCTGCTCTGAGAGAGATACCGCATGCCGGTTCAGGTCCCATGAGCCCCATGGAAGCCCCCCGTGCCGCCAATAAGTCAACGAGACGATGCTACGTGCCACACAAGCAACGAAACCATTGATCTTTTGCGGGAAAAGTTTCCGGACCGGGTTATCTCTTGAAGAGGTGATCACAATTGGCCACCAAGATCTTGTGATTTAACACCTTGCGACTTCTTCCTTTGGGGCCACGTGAAAGAGAAGGTCTACGCCAATAGCCCAGCGTCGATTCAAGACCTCAAAGATGGAATTCGTGAGGCTATCGAGGACATAGGGCAGCCACTTTGCGATTTGGTTATGGAAAATTTCATTAAAAGGATATGGTCCTGTAAGCGTGGTCGTGGTGGTCATTGGCCTGATGTTATTTTCCACTATTAACGGCATAGCTTCTTCTTTATAATGAAATAAACATCCGATCATTTATATTGAAAAATAGCATTTTTCTTTGAATATCAAAATAACACCTCTTATTGGATAACCCTTTGGAACAAAAGATCAAATCGATCGCAGTTCAGGGCTGGAACAAGCCTCACCACCCCGTTCTTATAATAATAATAACACATCTTGTAAAATCAGACTTACCGTACTGGTTCCAGCAGTTACAATCAATTTTGCCGAAGGGCTAACGCAAGCTAAAATTTCCCCATTATTCTGGATTGCACTTTCGCATACAAAAACTGCCTTGTCGCTTTCGTAATTTCCAATACGTAACGAATGATCAGCAAATCCCCAAGCCACATATCTGTTATAGGAAGGAGGAATAAGGACCTTGTTCTGTTCTACCGCCAAAACTGCCTTATCTACGTGCAAGATTTGACCGACTGGGCTCTTCACCTCTGAAAAAAAAAGTTGATAAAATCTCTTCACTATTTTAGATTAAAAAATTTCACCTTTAATTGGTTGGAGGGATGGCCTCAAGTTGTCTAAATGATGAAAGAATAACTTCTCTGGCTGCGGAACCGAGAACGCTTGAACCAACGAACTAGTATCGATAACGGAGCTCCTATTGTTGTTATTGTTCCCCATTTTCTTGCAAGGATGAGGCTTCTTGAACAATTGTTTCGGAATCTGACCGAAGTTATTGATGAAGCCGATTGTCGCGTTCTTTTTTAATGGATCGTCGATGCTACAAGAATAACCGTTAAGATAGTAAAACAAGACACAGGGTGAAATATTTATTGATTTTAACCATCAACAAATATTCCGCGTGGCCGAGCTAGATCACCTCATCGCTCAGCGTTCCCCAAAAAGGAAGGTATCATTCAGGGGCAGACACAAACTCAGGGTTTCATGCTTATTAACAATTATCAGTGTGACTTGGCCCACACTGAAGACGTTCTACGAAACTTAAATCCATCGGTCGAGAACTGGTAGGGAAATAATCCCACCAGCGCCACCTATGGAGATCCGTACGAACTCCGACCCTCTGCGATGAAGAAACCTTGTGCGATGTTCAGCGACTTTCATTAAGAGGGGCAAGGAATGGCAATGCCGTCTACCTGTCTAACGACCTTTACGGACTGAAAACGCCCTATTCAGTGTGGTTAGATAAACCACCAACCAGTGAACATTTAATGAAGTGAACTGAGGCTAATTGCCAATAACTAAAACAAGACACGGTGAAATATTTATTGGCGTTTTCAGTCCGAAAAGGTCGCTTCACAGGTAGATGGCATTGCCATTCTTTGACCCTCTTGCGGCAAAATAATGAACGTCGCTGAACATCGCTTAAGGTTTCTTCATCGCAGAAGGTCGGAGTCCGTAAGGATCTCCATAGATGGCGCTGGTGAGATCCTTTCCCTACCAGTTCTCGACCGATGGATATAAGTTTCCTAGGACGCCGTAAGTTTCATGCAGTGTTCGTCAAGTGACACTGATGATTGGTAATAACTGTGAAATCCTGGGTTTGTGTCTGCCCCAGAATGATACTTTCCTCTTTGGGGAACACTGAGCGATGAGGTGTCTAGTCCGGCCACGTGGAATATTTGTTGATGGTTAAAATCAATAAATATTTCACGTGTCTTGTTTTAGTTATTGGCAATTCACAGCCACAGTTCACCTCATTCAACGTTAAGATAATACTAGAAATGACGAAACCAGACTTACTTGTAAATATCTACATTCCCTTCGTAAAACAGGTGATGAAAGACGTTGGTAGCATCCACGGCGGGCTGTCCTTGTTGTTTGTACCCGAAGATGAGATCGATCCAATGATGTAAGTTCTGAGATACGTAGTCGCACTCTAAAGCTTGTCTGTGTACTCTTATGAATTCTCTGGTGTCCTGTTTAGCCCAGGGGGGAAGCACGACGTGCCCTAAAGCTTCTCCACTTTGTTTGATACCTACAAAACGGATAATACGAATTGAGGGGATAGTGCAAAAATATCTGAACCCACACTGAAATAGCAGAAGAATTTATAGATATACTTCGTTCACTTTTAAAAGTCTCCCAGTTGGCCATGATTTAGGTCTATCACGTTTTTGTAACTAAAACTAAGGCAGGTTGGCGCTCCTGAAATATAGTCAATGTCAAAACAATTCTCTGAGACGTTGCCAATTTCTTCTCTAAACAATTAACATAATATTCCATCTTAGACAAGATATTATCACCGATCATTATCTTCGAATAATAAAGAACTCTTCTCTGAAATTGAAAATTCCGAAAGCAGTTTTGAAGAAGCAGAAACAAAGTATCAGGAAGTGCTATACAGAACTGAAATCAACAATAGGAAAACTTCAACATGTCTTCGGACATGTTGAACTCTCGAATGAAATTACTTAGTTTCCTATCCTATCACAATATTTTATCAAGGTTTAACAGTGACTCGGGTTTCGTAGTATTACTACATTTTGAAACTGGTGTATTTCAAGTTGTGCAACAAGGTATTCAAATGTCCTCTGTAGCCTTATTTCTTGAGAATTTCGAAAAGAGGGGAATTCCATAGGTACGTCTGTTCTTTTAGAAGTTTTCCTGACGGGTTATACAGGTTTTATTCTCTTTTCAAATGAATTATCACAAAGTAACGGACTACTGCATCCATTATTTTTCATTAAAATTTCAACAATAGCATAACTGAATCTTCCAACCAGTTTATACAGGGTGAGTCTTTGACCACTGCATTAATTTTAACCAAAGATTCCTCTCATCAAATGAAACACTTTTTTCATTTAACATTTTTCCAAATTCCGCTCAGGTAAAAAGATACAGGCTGTTGAAATTTTGAAAAAAAAAACAGTTATAATTTTGTAGCTTTGACATCCTTTTTTCGAATAAAATGAATGTTGGCGTAAAGTTTCCTATAACTATGATACATATTTTCCAAATATTAGTTATTTTCTACTTCTACTGGTTTTCTAGTTATGGACTCGTGGATTCATAAAACTAAACGAAATTAGCATAAAGAAAGCATATAAAGTTTTTCTTGAGTCATTTCAAGAATATTCCATCGTTTTAGAACATTATATTATTCTTCATCATTTCTCCTTAAACGCACCGTTTTCGAGATATTCTTCATTGAATGTTTTAAAATGGAAAACTCCAGAAATTTCACTACTTTTATGGATCCGTCCCTGAGCGTTGGAATCCCGAATCAAGCTGTAAACCACGTTACCATGCCTTATTCTCGTCCGCCAACAATGTCATAGATAATTTATATGCGGGAGTGTATTAGCACATTGTGAAATCTTTAAACGCTTGTATCTTTTTACCTGAGCCGAATCTGGAAAAATGGTAAATGAAAAAAGTGTTTCATTTGATGGGAGGAATCTTTGGTTAAAATTAATGCAGTGGTCAAAGACTCACCCTGTATACGTGAAATATTTCCAGTAACAACAGAAAAAAATTTTCTTCAACAGTCGCCAGATCTTTGGAATTGTTGAATTCACATAATATCTTCACAAATTTATTATTTTCCCAAAGTAAATTCACATTGTGAAAAAGTACGTAATTACTACGACTTCTATGCAGAGAAGACAACGTTGCGTAGTTATCTGACAGGACAATGAGCATAACCTAACATTTTCAAAATATACACAGTGAAATGTGTCAAAATTTCAAGGCCAACTGGGAGACTTTATAAATGTGAATGGAGTATACAGAAAGAGGCTACCACACAACAACATTTTTCTGCTAAACTCTTATTGCGCAGTTTGTGGCAAACATTTTGAGGACAACGATGTAATAAAGCAAAATAAACATTTACAATCCCATGGAATAATCAAATTTTTAATATTGAAACGCCCAAATGTTTAGACAAAGAGCTGTTCCTAAGATTTTCCCCAATTTACCAAAGTACCTCCCAAAAACAGCACATAAAGACGTATGTGATTGCCTCAACAACATTACGGACTTAATAAACGACTATCCCTTCATACCTAAGTCGAACTCATTACTGTTTTCCAAAAACTCTGGTAGGTAGAAGAACTCCGGGATTAGCTCCTTGACGTCGGCCATATTGTGTTTGGAAGCCGACAACCAAGCTTCTTTGATCGAATGGAACATTCTGTCGGCCAGATCAAAATGGCCTCCTTGTAGTTTCAAGAAATGCTGGGTAAAAGGCTCGCTCCTAACTAAGTAAGAGCAAACAATCATGGCGCTCGAATAATGAGTACCATAATGGTAGGGTGGAGTTTCACCGTGCGGGTCATCCCATTCCTGAAAAAAAAGGGTTGTACAGGCGTTCCTAAACTGTAGGTACAAACGAAGAGGAATGATTACTTGAATGATACATAGCCATCTGTATATAAAGGGTTTTCCAATAAGAGGTGTTATTTTGAATAGCCCGCTATTTCGGTAGATGTCACTTTTGAAGCTGTCATTTTTTGACATTTGACAAGTAGAAACTACGCCATTAATAAAAATGGGTTCAAGCCCTGTGGACAGGAGCTTTCTGGCGCTCTAGTTCAAACAGACAAATTATATCTCCGAAAGTATTCGTTTCTCAGAGTTGGGAATTATATCAATGTATTCATATGATAGAAATGCATCCTAAAGGAAATTCAATTCAAATAATAGTTTATTTATCAAGATTAAATGAGCAATCATGAGCATGAGAAAAGCACCATGGAAGAAATCAAATTAAATCTGGCTTATTTTGCCCAATAACGAACTTAACCGAGATATTCATCTCCCTAAACTACTCTGAAAATTTCAACTACCTACCTCATTCCGTTCGAGAGTTATATCTATGTCTATGGATGAAAAGCAGTCTCACTACTCTCAGATCTCTTACTTCATGTTCAGTTCCGAAATGTAAGAATTTTCTGAGAAAAACTAATTTCGGAGCAAACAACTGAGATTTTTCTCACTTCGCTCACAATTCTTCGATAATGTAGGAACATCATTTGACATTATGACAATTCATATTCATACATAGAATAATATCATTCTGTGACAACGTTGAAATACGATTTATTACTGAAATTTTGAAGAATCATATCTCCGAAAGTATTAGCTTGTTAGAGTTAAAAATAATATGAGTGGATTCTTATGATAAAACTTCTTATCAAAAAAAATTTAATTTGGAATTTGTTTCGTAAAAAAAAAAATTTTTTTTTGTTACTCCGAAACCATCTGTCTGATTTTGCCCAATAACGAACTTAGCCGAGATATTTATCCCCCAAACCTACTCTGAAAATTTCAACTCTCTAGTTCATTCCGTTCGAGAGTTATCGTGCCTACGGCCGGACCGGCCGGCCGGACGGCCGGACAGAATGAATTTCCACCACGGATTCTTGATCAGTGAGCCGAACCAAATCGTTTAAGACCATTTTCATCGAAATATTCGAAAATTACAGACATTTGGGCAAATTGATAAGCACTCAGTTCCGAGGAACTAGAGCGCCAAAAATGGAACGATACACGCTTCAAGAACGCATTGAAATTATTAAAATTCACTATAAAAATGGTGAAAATTTGGCACAGACGGTTCGTAAAACTCGAACATCTTTGGGTCGTCGTGAAGCACCTTGTCGGACCGCAATAAAGAAATTGGTGGAAAAATTCGAGCTGTTGGGACAAGTTAGTTATGTAAAGAATAAAACCCGTGCACGTCGCTCAAGAACAGCCGAGAATATTGCTGCTGTAGCCGAAAGTGTTGAAGAAAACCCAGGTTTGTCCATTCCTCGTCGTGGAATTAGGCATTCCACAAACGTCATTACACCGTATTTTGCATAAAGATTTGATTCTTAAGGCTCATAAAGTTCAGTTAACACAAGAACTCAAGCCGGCCGATCATCAACAACGTCGTGTCTTTACTGATTGGGTCGTTGAAATGCATGAAAATGATCCGGAATTCCATCGAAAAATCATCTTGAGTGATGAGGCCCATTTCCACCTCGGTGGCTTCGTCAACAAGCAAAATTGTCGCATCTGGGACTCGGATTACCCAAGAGTTATTGTTGAGAAGCCTCTCTATCCTCAACGTGTGACTGTTTGGTGCGGTTTATGGTCCGGCGGAGTCATTGGACCTACTTTTTCGAAAATGAAGCTGGAGCAACAGTTACGGTGAATGGATTGCGCTATCGAGAGATGATTAATGATTTTTTATGGCCGGAATTGGATGGTATTGATTTGGACAACGTTAACTTTCAACAAGACGGCGCTACGTGCCACACAATCAACGAAACCATTGATCTTTAGCGGCAAAAGTTTCCGGACCGTGTTATCTCTCGAAGAGGTGATCACAATTGGCCACCGAGATCTTGTGATTCAACACCTTGCGACTACTTCCTTTGGGGCCACGTGAAAGAGAAGGTCTATGCCAATAGCCCAGCGTCGATTCAAGACCTCAAAGATGGAATTCGTGAGGCTATCGAGGACATAGGGCAGCCACTTTGCGATTTGGTTATGGAAAATTTCATTAAAAGGATATGGTCCTGTAAGCGTGGTCGTGGTGGTAATTTGGCTGATGTTATTTTCCACTATTAACGGCATAGCTTCTTCTTTATAATGAAATAAACATCCGATCATTTATATTGAAAAATGGCATTTTTCTTTGAATATCAAAATAACACCTCTTATTGGAAAACCCTTTACAAGTCCGGAACGTGATTAAATGGTAACATGGTCTAGAGAAGTACATTTTACGATAATCCTTAACTTTAATCGGAAAAAAAAAAAAAAAAGATAAATACCTTGAATCTCTTCTTGAATTGCTCCAGTCTTTCCGGGCTTTGTGCTCCCATCGGTTTGGTGAAATCCCTGAACGTCGAAGGATGGGCAAGATCCAATTCTTCCGTATCGTAATCCGCAAGAATCCACGGAAACACAGGATACTGCATGAGATCATTATAGGAACGTCCGGCCAGTGTGTTCAAATACATCAGATATTGGAAATTCGAGATTTCCCCTCTCTGAAAATAATTTAAATAGCATTCGGCATTTATACGAATATGCTGATAATATTAATACTGCAGATGATCTAAACAATGTCAAGGTCATTATTTCGGATTAAACGTTTACTTTAAAAGAATTCAAAGCCTGTGTTAAGCTGTCACTTCTCTACTATTTTCACATTCTACTCACCACCCATCTCTGTGTCACAGTGGTCTCTCCAATTAAGTTACTGAGTAAACCCGTAGCTTGTTCAACATTCGCAGTCCTCTTCTGACCGGCCACAGATTGAAGTGCGCTGTCCGATATGCCTGTAGCAGAAGCCATGAACCGTTGATAAACTTTATTTCGAGCTTTTCTTGGAAAAGCCAATAAGTAGTTTCTTCCGTCCCCTGAAAACACTTCAAGAGCCATCGGCTGAAGAAGGTATCTCCTCTTGTGTACCTCCCTGCAAACGCCGAAATAAACTATCAAACTCAAACGATGAGGAGGACCGTAAACATTCATAAAGTGTTGCGAGAAAAGTGTATATTTTGAAATACTGGGAATGGACGGAACTTTGAATTACCTTATGTCATCGTATGAAAATCTGGAACATTGCCTCATGGCTCTCGATCTTCTAGGTGACGCTGGATTCGGTAATATAGGTTCATACTCGTTTTCGTTAGTTGAAACACCTTCGATGTCTCTTATCTCTCGATTTTTCAACAGAGTGAATCCATCCACAACATAACAATGCTCTTGACCAAACAGCAACAATCCCTCCGTCGTATCCAGGCCCTGGATTCTAGCACATCTGAACATGTAGGTGATCTAAGATAGAAGCAAACATTTAAGTCTCTAGTCTCTTCGTTATGTGTTTACAACGTGCTGTATAATATTTTAATGGTAAATAAACTATCTATCTATATATGTACCTTCTCGTTCTCCTCCAATAATCTCATCAAAGTTTGATTGTCCGGAGCGGTTGTCGGTGGTTCCTCTTCAGTGTCATTATCGTCCTGACCTTCTTCCGGGTCAGATTTCAGTCTTGCCAGTGGTGGTAGAGCTGTAAGAGGCAGAGGGGACGGAGAGGGCTCTTCAATTACGCTATCTGATCTCTCAGGCTCGGATAACCCGGATATACTGTATTGTTGATGTGCTTGGACAGCGTAGTAGTACTCCTTACTGTGATTGCTTGTTGCCACCTGGAAATTAAATATGTTGTCTTCAACGATTTACTCTGATAGCAGCAATTCAGCGCAGAGGCTCCAATGCCATCATCAAAGATGGCATGTGAGTATTTTTATTTTATTTTTATTATTTATGCGTTGTGCTGGGCAGACGAAACCCGCCCCTCCACTGCGACCAATCGGTCTATTGTGGCACATCTGTAGTATATAATCTATACTTCACCCACAAGCTCAAGTCTCTTGATGAGGGATATGAGTCTGGTGGGTGAGAACTTGTCCAGTTTCCTCAGTGTCAGTTTGTGGACTCCTAGTTCCTCCAATCTGATCCTGTCCCCAGCGGGGCAGTCACACATGATGTGTTCCATAGACTCGTCGTCCTCCAGGCAAAGTCTGCACTCAGAGTCCTCAGTCAACCCCAGTGTATTGAGGTGTTTCCTGAGGCCACAATGGCACGTGTATACAGCTGTAAGGATTCTCAGGTCCACCCTAGAGAATTTGAGCCATTTTCTGGCTCTTTCAGCTGGTGGACCAGTGATTGTTGAGTGAGCATGTCTGTGTCCAGGTATGCTGCTCCAGATTTCTTGGACCTTTTGGTCAACCCATCTGTTGTTTTCCTTCGCCGCTGCTCTGAGAGAGATACCACAGGCCGGTTCAGGTCCAATGAGCCCCATGGAAGCCACCCGTGCCGCCAATGAGTCCGCCATCTCATTACCCTTTATGCCCGAATGGCGCGGGACCCACAAGAGCTGCAGCCTGCAGCCCCCTCCATGTTCAGCGAGTGTGGTCCGGCAATCCTGCACAAGCAGAGATTTGCAGTTGTATCAAGTCAAGGCCTTTCAAGGAAGCTTGGCTTCCCGATAGGATCTTGATTGATCCGTGAGCCCAACCTTTCTCAAGTATGAGCTTCGCACAGTGATCAATGGCGAGAATTTCTGCTTGAAAGACAGTCGCAAAACTACCCAGGCAGATGGATTCACCCCTAGCAATTCTGCAACCGCTGACTCCCGCTCCCACCCCTTGGGTGGTAGCGGAGCCATCTGTGAACCAGCAGGGACCCTCAAGCAGTAGGGTCTCAGAGACGGCCCAGTCGTCTCTGCTGAGAAAAACGACTCGGTAGGGCCACTCTGTGTAGGTTCTGGTTTTAGATACGTCCGATCGCATGCCCATTATATCGTTGGCCTCCAATTCAGCCTGGCATGGGAGTAACTCAAGCTTGCTTAAATCCAGGGACCTGCGTGCATGATAGTCACGGGATTCTTTCGCTTCACCCCCACCACAGCTATGGAACGCCTACTAGACCTCGCCCCTCTTGAGGCTCGCAATGAGCCTCATAGGATATGGTTAAAATTAACTTACAAATGCTACTATAAACGTAAACTTAATGCCATGGCGCCAGTTATTGAACTAAATTTAGGTCTCTAATAAATATGCATATTGTATATACTAAAAACAATATAAATAATTGTATATCTAACTTGTACCAAACCAACAAATAGAAACTCACTTTGTACTTCAGACCGCCTTTCTCATGTTCCGGCCTAAAGGGATAATGCAAATAGAAGAGATCGTTCCTCATGGTCTTCTTCCTCATTCGATTAGGACCTTCCGTCATATCCAACATCCATTTGTTCAGATGACACGGTTGTAACGGACCCCATAATCCCCTTTCTCTTGTCAGTTCGTTCTCAGTTTGCAGCCATTCCTGATGTACGTACCTTTGAGTGTGTTGCGTCGTGTTCTGGTGTTGTTGTCTTCTCATATCTATAAGTTCCCTGAAAATCGACAAAATGATTGGTCCTAGTGAAAAATCGAAAGATAATGTTTTATTTTGAATTCTAATGAGGTTTCATAATTCTTCAGCGCTGTGAAACAAAAACGGATTACAATACAAACTTTTTTGAAATGCAATTTGAGATGTTGCCCATTCTGTGCTGAATTGTAAATGGGGACTATTTAATATCTAGAAATTTAATAGTATGCATTATTCATGACGTCGTCCTCTTTAAAGGTTGGTTAACATAACGGTGTATCGTCGACTGTGCATTAAACATAGATAAGACTGTACTTGGAACAACAATTCTTTGTATACAGGATATTTTATAAGTGCATCACCAAGCTTCAGGAGGTTATTCTATGGTCTGTTCCAAGCATCTCTGGGTTTGTCGATGTATTTATGAAACATCCTGTATAAGAAACTTTCTTTTTGTTTTGTAATTAACTGGTTATAATAAGCTGATCAAACTAATCTCAATCTGAAGAGATTTTAGATATGTTTTTTGGCAATATTCATTCTGTTACCGTTCGTTCCTAATAATCAAACTCTTCAGAGCGCTTGCGCGGACGAAAACAGTATTAAACAGTGAATAGTAAATACTGGCACCCTTATTTAAACAGCTGATAGTTCAAAATCTGTCAAATTAATGTTCGGTGTGGATATTGGATTATGTAGTTCTGTATTTTGTTTGAACTGAATACTGAAAAAAACAAAAAAAAAAAACTAAAAAAAAAAAAAACTAAAAAAAAAAAAAAAACGAATAAATTAATATAAGACGACAAGATCAACAAGCAATTCTTAAGAAGCACCGACGTGAAGTCTTTTGCGCGCATGTTCTATTGTCTATTCACGCTACACACATCATCAATACCCCAGATACTCAATACTCAATTTGCACTCACCTCAAGAGCACTACATGATTGATCATCCATTGTAACGCTTGCTTCTTTCCCATCCTAACCTTAATCCTCATCGTCTCCTCCTTTCTGACCTTGGTCCTGCTCGCCAGTCGTGTTAAACCTCCGGTCACCTTATGAATTTTCGATTGTATCTGATTGTGTAGCTCCCATGGCACCCGATAAGTAGCTTTCCTTTCCATTTCAACGTAGTTGATCCACAGTTTCGAAGACGACTCGAAAACCTGCTCTCTGACGATGGTGAGATCTGGTGCCTTCTGGTTGGGCCCAGGTGGTGCCAGGGTTACCTTGAACACCTCTTCTATGGCTGGCTTCTTACACAAGTATACTTCCTCCCACACCCTCAGAGCAGCTCCGGCCATAAGGTTACGACCTTGGTGAGTGTTTAAGCATTCGTCTCTGGATTCCAAGTCGCTACTGGGATTTACATGCCACGTAGTCTTCATGTTGGATTCTAGCATTATTCGCATGTCGGCGGTCAGCTGTAGCAGGCAATACGTCAGACATCCTATGAAGTCCAGTTCGTGGTTGCCAGCTCCGAATATGATCAATCTGCAAGAATAAGGAATCAAACTGACTTACAAATAATCTGAACACCCAGTAGGAGTGCCTCTGGAAGTGTTTCCCAAGCTACCCCCAGCCAGTTCCAAAGGAGGATAATGTATGGCTCCCTCCAATCTGATTTCATGGCTCAGGCAGTCTTTATATTGGCCAATGGCGGAGAGTTCTGTTACTAGGTGTTCAGGAGTTTGTTTGCCCTCCCAACAGATATTGTATATTGTTGTAGGAGGTAACGTTGCACTGCGGCCTTAAGGTCTATTGTGCCCCCCCATCAGAGCTGTCGATGTCATCACCATTTACAGCTCGCCTTCCAGTTCCAAAGTACTGATAAACTCCAGTATCTGGGATGGCTTCAAGGAGGCTACGTCTTCGCTCTTGAAGATTGCTTGCCCAAAGCATTCCCTGCGTTGGTTTGAGATGGCGAGGCATTCCGTTATCAGGTGATCAGGAGTTTCATCCTCCTCCCAACAGAATCTGCACTCGTCAGTTTCTGCTAGCCCTAATCTCATCATATACTTCCTAAGGCAGTGCCCTGTGAGGAAATGAGTGAGGAGGTGCAGCGTGTTCTTACTGGGTTGTGTTCGAATATTAACTCCGTAGAGTAATATTTACTCCATTGCGTTCGAAAACTGGAAGGTTGGGTGAATTTTACTCCATGACTGTCGTTCGAAATGTCAGAGTATCTACTCCGAGTTCATTTCACTCCTGTCAAAATTGACATAACTCATGGGACGGAAAATCTAGTATCTTTGTCACGCTGTTTTATGAATGTTCTGTGAGGTAATTTAATAGTTTTAATACTGCTCACAATATATATTTATGATTAGAGTTACATATATGTGAAGAAAACAATAATAATATGTTCTTTCTTACACCAACATAACCTATTTTCCGATATTGGCACCTTCTGTCAGTGTCAGAGTAACTCCAGAGTAAATCTGTCAAACCTTCAAAAACTGTACTCTACTTCTTCTTCTTATGACGCCGTCTCCTTTCGAAGGTTGGCGATCCAAATAGCTAACGTCGTTCTAGATACAGCCATGCGGAATATATCGATCGATGAACAGTCAAACCATCTACGAATGTCTTTTAACCAGGAATTCTGGCGCCTGCCGACAGATCTCTTGCCCTGGATTTTTCCTTCTATAATCAGTCGAAGGAGTCCATATTTTTCACCCCTCATTAGGTCCTTTCGTTTGCATAGAAAGTGTAGCACTTTCCTACACTCGGTGTAATTTACACTCGATATTAGTATTCGTTTGCTTATTGGATTTACACCAGTGTACACGAAGTGTAGTTTATCTGCACCTGGTCGAAAGGAGTTGTGAAATGCACTCAAAACAGAATGTAGGGTTATGGTTAATGTTACGGCAAAAAGAAGGCGCCAATAATTGACTTGTTATGAAAATATTTGTTGTCTGGGAACTTTGATCTTTTCTTTAAAATGGATATTATCAAATTTAAAATTTGCAATAAGGCGAAGAGGATGAAGAAATAATTAATTGTTATGTTAATTTTTTTCACCAATTGATTCTTCAGATGATGAATTTACTGTTAATTTTTTTGAAAAAGCCGTCAGGGAAGGGAGATTACTACAGTATGGGATTTATATCCATCAGATTGATGGCTGAACAAAAATAATAACCAATGTGTTTGACGTTCGATAAACAAACCTTATTTCGGTGTATTTTTCATCCGTTTGCGTTACTGCACTGAATATCAGCTGATTTAGAGTGCAGTGTAGATTACACTACACTAAGAAACAGACGAAAGAACCTATTGAGTTTTCTTCGGCATTACCATATTAGATTTTACTTGATAATAAGGCAGCTCAGAGCTTTAATAGCAGCTTGACTGCCAGAGTGGATTGCTATATCACATCTATGATAGTTTCTTTCTAGGTTAATTTCCACGCATCTTCTATTACAAGTACTTCAGCCTGAAAGATGCACAGATAGGCCTAGCGATAGTGAGCATCTGTGAACCATTTAATGGCATTTTTGTTAAGAACTTGGGAAGATTGACTGATTAAATGTACCTGGTAAAAGAGTACCAGGTTTTCTGGTATTTAATACTCTCATTACCTGTTTCTTTCCTAGATATTCTGAGAATGGCTTCATGGACCATTTTCTCTATCACTAGATGAAGTGGTGTGAGATTTGTTATCCATGGTAGGACAGGTTCTCATAGCTCCAGTGATACACACACAGGCCAGCCTTTGTACTTTGTCAAGGGTTTTCCTCGTGCTATTCTGGCTTGTTTTTGAGTACCAGACTACTGCCACATACGTAATTAAGGGTCTCACAATCATGACGTACATCCATCACAGTATCGTAGGGTTATTATTATTATATGGGTTGTGCTGGGCAGACGAAACCCGCCCCTCCACTGCGACCAATCGGTCTATTGTGGCACACCTGTAGTATGTAATCTATACTTCACCCACAAGCTCAGGTCTCTTGATAAGGGATATGAGTCTGGTGGGTGAGAACTTGTCCAGTTCCCTCAGTCTCAGTTTCTGGACTCCTAGTTCCTCCAATCTGATCCTGTCCCCAGCGGGGCAGTCACACATGATGTGTTCGATAGACTCGTTGTCCTCCAGGCAAAGTCTGCACTCGGAGTCCTCAGTCAACCCCAGTGTATTGAGGTGTTTCCTGAGGCCACAATGGCCCGTGTATACAGCTGTAAGGATTCTCAGGTCCACCCTAGAGAATTTGAGCCATTTTCTGGCTCTTTCAGCTGATGGGCCAGTAATTGTTGAGCGAGCATGTCTGTGTCCAGGTATGCTGCTCCAGATTTCTTGGACCTTTTGGTCCACCCATCTGTTGTTTTCCTTCGCCGCTGATCTGAGAGAGATACCGCAGGCCGGTTCAGGTCCAATGAGTCCCATGGAAGCCCCCCGTGCCACCAATGAGTCCGCCATCTCATTACCCTTTATACCCGAGTGGCCCGGGACCCACAAGAGCTGCAGCCTGCAGCGTCCTCCAAGTTCAGCGAGTGTGGTCCGGCAATCCTGCACAAGCAGGGATTTGCAGTTGTATGAAGTCAAGGCCTTCAAGGCAGCTTGGCTATCCGATAGGATCTTGATTGATCCGTGAGCAAAACCTTTCTCAAGTATGAGCTGCGTACAGTGATCAATGGCGAGAATTTCTGCTTGAAAGACAGTCGCAAAACTACCCAGGCTGATGGATTCACGCCTAACAATTCTGCAAGCGCTGACTCCCGCTCCCACCCCTTGGGTGGTAGCGGAGCCATCTGTGAACCAGCAGGGACCCTCAAGCAGTCGGGTCTCAGAGACGGCCCAGTCGTCTCTGCTGGGGAAAACGACTCGGTAGGGCCAATCTGTGTAGATTCTGGTTTTAGATACGTCCGATCGCATGCCAATTATCTCGTTGGCCTCCAATTCAGCCTCCAGAGAACTAGGCACGTAGCCGATCGCATCTGGCTCATTGTGAGCCGTATGCAGAAGTCTGTATGTCACCATCCGGGCCACGCTCCTGATCACCAGGTGAAGAGGGGCGAGGTCCATTAAGCGTTCCATGGCTGCGGTGGGGGTGGAGCGAAAAGCCCCTGTCGCCATCAAGTATAGTAGGGTTGCAGCCCCAAGTCTTACCGGCTAGATTCCTGCACACCATTAAAGCCTTTATTGCTTTACTGGCAGTGATTTCAACATGCCTGTTCCACAGAACTTTACTATCTAGTGTTACCCCTAGATACTTAACTTCAGATTTCCATTCTATAATATTTCCGTTCAAAAAGAGGGATGTCACAGCTGGACTACTCCCAACAGATACTAAAATCGTCATTTTCCCACTTACCTATTGTTCGTGAGCTTATGCAGAGCTTCCAACACAGACATCTGATCCGCAATACTCTCAGTCGATCTAGACAACAAGAATAAGATAGATCTGTTGAGACAGTGGTACAGGCATTCCAACGACAAGTTCCCCGTTCTCCTCTTAGCCTGTCCGATCAACTTAATGATGAAATCAAACACGTCATGTGGATCCTTCTGCAAAGAACCCATCCATAGCTTGTCCACGATCCTAGCGGTAAGATAAAACACATTCGGAGCTATGTGTTGGATGTGAGCATTGGGCAATGGAACGATGGGTATAGCTGCTTGGTCTCCAACCAACATGTCGGCCGCTAAGAGGTGATCCATGAGTATAACTAACACTTCGGTCTGATAGCAAGTTTGTTGGTATGACGTAGAGTGTTCCGGGAAGGCATCTAATGCTAAATCTATCACAGGTGAAGTTTTTCCGTTGATGGACAAGCTTAAGGAATCTACTATTATGACCCGGATGAAATCCATTATGAACTGCCTTGCGGGGTGTGTGGTGAGTGTTTCTTCTTCGATTGGCGTTTTAGGGACGACTATGATTCCATCGACCTCTTCTCCGGCAGGGGTTGAAGATCCGCTGTCTTCCGAACTATCGAAGAATGAGGAGTGCAGGGGAAATAAGACTCCGGCTAAGGCACCTAACACTTCGGATGACATGAAAATTGGCATCACTTCCGGCATGTTGTGATAGAGTTGGAACAAAACCTGGAAAAATATTTCTAGAAGATCCGTGCAGGATTGTGGAAGAATAACTAGCCGAGGCTACAAGTTCGTCGTTCTGGACAATTATTAAATTGTTCATCAATACATCTTACCTGAATTATTGATATTGTATGATTCTGAAGCCACTCGGGAAGATTATTGACCTCACTATGTATTATATGTCGGGCCATACTCAACAACACAACGATAGCTTCTTGGCATAAGTTAACCCTCGGCGTTATGGTACTTATAGGCTGATTGTTCAACGTCGAACCCCACAAAAAAGCCCAGACTGTATCCAAATCGAATTTTTTCTCGCTCGGTAACATTTTAATCGGTTGACCCATCATAAGAGCGGTCAGAAGGAAATACACTTCAGAAACTTCTAGGTGCGCTGGAAGCAACCAGTTCAAGTACCTAAAACCTGGAATATGAAGTCCCTCCGATTTGGGATCGTTTCCGTAAGTTGCACCTTGTTGGACACCGAGTATAACCGTCATTTTGTTGTGGGTTATCTGATCTATGTGCCTCAGCCATCCCCCGTTGCAACTTCCCTCGCGAAATCTGAAATATAAGAAGAAGTGCGTAGAACAATATTAAAAAAATATTTCCTATATAGTTTATGAGGTTAAATCATCGGTGATTAAAGGCCAGGTGGAACCCCCAGCTTATTATTGTCATAGAGATCGAGATTATACTACTCAATTTCCGTAGCTGATCATTATTTGCTAATAGGAACTCATTAACGGAATGGCGCCCAACATGGGGCGGATTTAAATTCCATATGCTGGGCGTGTGAAACGATCAGGAGACTCAAGAGAACCTAGGCTGAGATATGACTATTGCTGAATAGCGAAGAAAATAATCATCTTACACAATGAACAAGTACTTACCTACTCATCAGAGAAGGATTTGCACACATTGCCACCAGAATCCTCAATCCCCAGACTACGGTAGTAGAATGTAGATGCGGTTGCATGAACAGGAGGATCCAATCAAATCCTAAAGTTTTACTGATCTCCTCGCTCACTGCATTTCTCTGCGCGAAAATCATCGAATGTAGGAGACTCAAGCATCGATTTCTCAACAAGATAAGATCGCACTCGGGCGGATTTTCCTGTTCGTTGAGCACAATACACTTTTCGCCAGGAGACGAGGAAGGTAGTATAGTAGAACAGAGAAACTGGCCGAAAATGAGTAGGTCGTTCTGTCTGGGCTGCCCACCTAGTAATACTGAGAGGAGCGAGAAGAGTATATGTTTAGTCGGAGGGTGCTGGATTTCCGGTATTATGTGAAGAAGCTTCTCGATCAGGTTCAGATCTCGCATAATCCAAACATTGGTTCTTTTCTCACTCGATTCCGCAGCCAGCTCGTAGAGGTGTTCTAGATGGGACTTGAGAAGTTCCCCAGGAGCTTCATGCCAAACTTCTAAATCGCACAGGAGATCCTGAAACATTGATTATTTTAAATCAAATTCTTCACATCAAAGAAGACACTAACTATAGGTGTACTAGAATACCAATGCATGCGAGCTGATGCATCGTCTTGCTGAAAGAGAATCCGAAATACCTACCTGAAATGCTGTCCTATTAGGAATGGCCGAAGACTCTCTCCCACTGTCTATTGTTCCTACCAAACTAAAGGTCAAATGGAGAATATGCGAGTTGAGCAGAGTTCTTTTTCTCCTCAACAACATGGCTAAGGTTTGATAGCCCCTCTTCCTATCCATCTCATTCTGCGCAACCTTGTTACTTCTCACAACACAAACTAACGCTTTAACACCAGCATATAAACTTTCTATATCTTGGGCCATGGCTATCAAACCAAGAAGTACTGCGCAACCACCTACTGCATCAATCTAAAAATTTGAATAGGTTATAGGCCATTTAAAGAGACATTCATATTCATAAAAACTATGAGAAGGAGTTTAAAGATACTGAATCTTAAAAGAGATGATTTAAAGTATTTACCGTAAGTGCAACAGGTCTCGGACAAAACACTCTCACGCCCAAATACCCTATGACAACGCCCCCTAGCGTCCTAGCAGATCCTCCTAAATGCCCAGCAGAATTATGTAGGATCCGTATGGGGGTGGCACTTTCATGACTCGACATTCCAAGTTGTTTCGCTATAGATTTATTATCGGTTCGACTGTACACTTTCCTGATTTTATTGAGGGTTAGCAATGAAACCGCTTTTGCGTTCAAACCAAATGTTACTTTTTCCTCGGTAACCAATTGCACATTGTCGGTGTTGTTCAAATTCGGTGCCAGGAAAGACCCCATGTAATGAGGACCTAACTGATACATCTGAGTTACAGTCAATGGTGTTAATACCTGAAAATAAGGGTCTTAGTTATTCTCAAATTGAGTGAAAGAAAAACTACAAAGGAACATTAATTAGGACAAATAAACATCCAGAACCTCACCGTACTTAACATACATATTACATTATTTTGTAATGAATAACAATACATAATAATATACAGTTTACCCATGACTGAGAGTACTTGAACTTACTTCTTCGAATAAATGACAAGGTCCTTGTTTCCAACATAACTTAGAATATCTCCTCCATGCCGGTGGAGTCCCGATATAGCCGTAGACTGATGAAGAGATGGCTAAATTTGTGGAACCCCCTGGATTTTGAGAGATATAATGCATCTTTTGAGAGTGGAGTTGGTGCCCGTCCAGATATAAGGAAAACGAGGAGTTCTTCAAGACAGCCCTATTCAAGACAACTACGATGTGATGCCATTGTCCTTCCTGCAGGATATCAGGACACCAAACGCGGGCCCCATGTTCACCTGACCCCTCCGGTTCCCATTCACCGACATCTGCGATGATGAAGTAACGAATAGAAGAAAAAAGCGATCAAGATCTTAGTCCTTGTACTTACGACTAGGAATATGAGTTTCTTGCGTCGACACTATTATTGCTTTATCCCTGGCCGATAAAACGACTGACAGGCAGACTAAATGATCATCTCGCACTCCGTTGAATGTTCTTACAAGTGTCAGAAGTCGTACACAATGTGGGTCCGTTCTTGGATCAGAAAACTTGTCCACGCATATCCATGTGGAGTAACTCAAACCGGTTTGAGGAGGAAATATCCTATCACCTGAAAATATACGCATAGTAATATTGTCATAGTGTCATTTTATTCCATAATTTCAATAGCTGATGATGATAATTCGATGGAATGCTTTGCATAGACGACTGAAGTGAGATATGATGATAAACAATTACGAACAGGAGCTCAATACGGACTGGCGCCCAACGTGGGGCCGATTGAAGTCCTGCTGCGGTACCCGCTGACAATATCTCATATAAGTTGAAAGAACAGTTCAATTAGAGTTCAGGATAATATGAGATAATCAGACAATATCTTTTTCTTAGCAAGATTCGAAATATTGCTATTCTGATCATCGATTTTGATCAATATGATCCGTCATTTTTAGAAACATATTGCTATCCACATTGCTATCTCATCAACCTCATAATATTACTTGCTAAGAGACTGGATGAAAAAAATTTAATAAACTATTAATTCAGCCTTAATACAAAGATGACTTCTTTTGACTTAGTTGAAGAACTGAGGGAATTTGTTCGGGAGAAAACTAGGAGAGATACAATTCCGCATCACTTAGAATGGTAGCGATTATCAATATTTGGTGTGTTTCCTGAAAATTGATCAATAACTCCATCTTGTTAGTTTAATAAATAACATAGTTAGTTTTTCGCCTTCGTAACATTTTATATATTTGGTTAGGAATTACGAATAACCATCGAAAAACGGACGAAATGTTTATCAATTAAGGTTTTAATTCTTCTTCTATTTCATATGAAAGTGATGAAATACAGTGTTGTCAGCTCTAAAATCAATGAATTTTGACCTACTTGATAGCAATATTGCTGGGAGAAAATTGATAACCAATATTGCTATAACAGTCTGAACAGAATACTTAATACCATAGCCATATTGTTAAAAATTAGGAGGATAACAATATGACTTGAATAGCAATACGCAAACAGAATAGCTCTGAATATAGAGATACTATCATTCACGGACTGGCGCCCAACGTGGGGCCGATTGAAGTCCTGATACGGCACCCACTGACAATATATCATATAACAATAACAATTCAACTGGTAAACTTCGTCAGAGTTTACGATTATATGTCGGCCCTATCACAAAAATTATGTTATTACCTGCTCCTATGCCCCCCAACACTGTAGTATCGGCATTGGACACAACGCTCGACGCAGCCAGAGACTGAGGCGCAATACTGGGTAGATAGAGGCAACCAAAACCTTCAGCTGACATATCAAACTCAACGAAGGGGGGAAGAGCGTAGGAAGATTGCGCTCTGAAATCTTTCGGCGTCGTCATAGAAACCAACGTCTTGATCCTTGTCAATGGTACGGGACCGCCCACAACTTCTCTCTGCTCCAATGGCAGACAGTTCAGGGGGTTACCCAACCTCAAAAACTGCCTTAAATTTATCGGTTCCATTGCTTGGGCTGCTAATCTCTCCAGCATGTATTGAATTGGTATGTGCAGGGGATGGTTCTCGTTTTGTAACGCAACAGCAGCCAAAGATATCAACTGGCTTACTAGACCTTTGTCGCACATGACTTGTTGGTTTTTTTCACTTCTGACCAGGGATTTTATGATTTCTGCCAGCAGGAGTTGTAAGCTTAAGCCAACTTCGGTTTCCTCGTCCTGTAACGAGCAAATGGGATGTAAACTATAGCAGCAATATTTCGAACGAAATGTAGCATCATAATTACCTCTATACACGGTAACAGTTGTAACATTGCAACAACAACACCGGGGTGAACAATGATTGGATCAGGTACAGGAGGATTTAAATTTAAAGATGATATGTTGCTCCTCTTATTGATATTACTGTTAGTAACCTGAAAAAAGCCATTTGAAGGATCTAATTACAATTTATATGATTCTGATTACTTGAGGTTCACATGACGATTGCCTTGAAAGAGAGGGCGATTTAATACTAAGAACTCCCGAGTTCGGTTTATCGTACAAATCCAAAGCCAAGTCGTACAAATGTCTATAAATGATGGTGGAATATACTAAAGGTACTTGAATATCATCTGGCATACTGAAAAAGATGGCATGCTTAGTAAATATACAACAATATACAGATCTGGCAAGATTCGTTATAGGAAGAATGATTTATATGTATCGGAAAAAATGTGAAACAGATATACCTGGGTCGAAAATATAATGACACTCTTTGCCTATCCTACTCTCAAGAAATACGTATGAAATCTTGCCAGACCTGTATAGAAGTAGTCGCAGTGTCAACGTTAAAGTATTGATACTCACTTGGGTTCTAAAACATTTCCGATGAAAATATTATAGAATACGTCTTGAGACGCTAACGAAGTAACTTGTAACTCTACTTCTCTAACACTACAAACGTTGGTTGTTGAAAAACATCCCAGACATCTCAAAAGATCGCACAAACACGACCTACATACTTCGTCGTGGAAAAACTTGGCATTGGCAGGTTCAAAACGCATCGCTATATTGATCGTTTGGAAGATTAATTGAAGAAGGTGGAGATAAGCCGGATTGTATTCTTCTTGTTGGGTGAATTTTCCTTTTAACGTTAGTAAAACTTGGGATACGTAGATAAATCCATCAACCTATAACAATCAATGATTCTTTTCAAGTATACAACGTAACAAAGAGATCTGAATAATTATCGATATAAATATAAATTAATGGCTTAACTAAATGAAAATCAAATATGGAATATCTATTATGTTCCATCTAAAGCAATTTTTCTTGTTCATTATATTTTCCTTCTAAATATGGCGATAATTTTTATCTTACCTTCCTAAACACCGTTCTGGTACGATGGGATTCCTTCAGACATATCCTCAGAGCTTCAAGTATATCGGACTTTAACTGTATAGCACTTGACGGGGCCGATTGGAGTGTTTGAAGTATCTGTGTCATATCATCATCACCCCCGGTGGTCAATACTAATTCCTTAATGATTCCTGCATCAGACAAACATCGTATGCCAATACTTCCTTCAGTTCGAATTCACCAACTTACCAAGAGCTTGATATTTACATTCCGGATATTGGACTAGACTGTGCACAATTTTTGATCCACCACACTCTCTCAAGACGGTTGCATTCGATGAGTTTCCGCTCAAAAGTGAGGTTAGGGCTTCCACCACCAAATTCCCTAATTTCTCCTGTTCTCCTGGTATCATATATTCCGTTTTATTGTCCCTGGCGACGTTCTTCTCTTCCAAAAAGTTGGCATATCTCCTTAAACATGTAACGAAGACTTCCAACATGCCCACCTCTCTATAAACATCTTTGAAGATCGCGTTATATTTCAAAATACTCAACAAGGTTTGAAAGCATGAAATACTACATTCAGGATGAGTTAAGCTATGAGTTTTCAGGAAAATAGACATTGTTATGAGTTCCTTGCAGGGGACGAAGTTTAAATCGAATACGAGGAATTCGATTAGTTTAAATGTTTTCTCCTGGATTTCTGTTGGTTTGGTATGAATTTTTTCTGTAAACTGACTTAGAGTATTCTGGTTTTCGAGTATGAAATAGTTCGCATTATCAGAATGGTAAATACTGGATACGGCATCTAATATGGTGGAAAGCAGTAGGGTAGAACTTGACCTAATAAAAGTGCTCTGAAGAACCTGAAAATTGCAGAATAATCATTAGTCTCAGGCAGATGAATTAGTTAAATTTGTGCAATTCAAATAGTTGAAAATATTCATTATCCTAAATTTTGAAGATGTATGCAATATTAAACTTACATGAAAAGCCTGAATATTCCTTACGCTAGCTCCCTGACAAGAAGGTTGAGGTAAAACGAAGCCTTGCATTTGAAATAAAGACCCCGTGGAAGCCTGAGATGGTTTTAACTCAATGTACCCACACATACAGAGAGATGTTACCATCAATACTAAATTTCTTATTGATTCCTGTGCTTCTTGCAATTTTTCATTTTCCAACCTGTGAAATTCATCAGAAACTTTAATAAATCTTCATTCTCCTAATACTCATTTAAAATTGAAAATGTATAATTTCGAAGTGTCAAGCGATCATTATGAAGCTCTGTGCACTACTGACTTCCTTAACATCTAGTCATAGAATTATATTATCAACCTAAAGGTCTGTTCAGACATACATGATAGAAAAATGTGTCTAAACTTGTACTTACTTCAGAAGGAATTCTGAGAGGAAAGGATATCCTTGTGCTTGTCGAAAATCATCCAACAACACTGATGATACTTCACAGGAATCTTTCAGGAAACAAAAGATGGTAACAAACATTTCAACAATCTCTAAGGGGGCTAACTCAGGTACACGTTTCATATTGTCGATACACAATGCTACACAGCTCTTTGCTGCAAGAAAAATAAATTTGAATTTTTTTGTATTCACCAGGAAATACAATACATACAATGAATATATCCCACAACTTGTGGAGTAAGACCATGACGGGATAATGTCATAAGAACTTCTGCTGCACTTTTCCTCCATAATACATTATACGATGGACACCAAGATGTAATTGCGGAAAACAACAAGGTCAAATCATCTTTTCTAGCTAATTCTTCTGCTGGTATTCTATGACTACATAACCTAACTAAAAGCTGCAAGAGAATAAAATATAATTATCGGAATATGTAAAAAAATTTATTGTTAAACAATACAGTGAGAATATTTCAATAAAACTACACGAAGGAAGGTTTAATTAATACGTATTTTAAACAAATTAAAATTGACAATAGCTGGGGTATAGATTAATTCAAATATAGCCAATATACAGAAAATCGAGTCCAAGGGAGAACGTACCTGAACAAAAATCTTTTGGAGTAATATCCTCCTTTCTCTGGGGGTAAAATCACTATTAGTCTCTTTTGTATTAGCTTCTTTCTCATCCATTTCTGGTAGATCAAAAAATAGATATAAACATTTGACTAAAGTTGATGGCACGGATACTTCAGACATAACCTGAAAATATAGCAGTGAAACTATTTCCCATATACTCTATTCTTAGGAAAGCAACCTGGACGAGCGTTGTATCTCCTGAAGCCAATAAATTCAATGTTGATAACAACATCCAGCCATTGCTTGATTCTTCACAATTCTCAATTTCTAAAAACTTCGCAATAGCACAGCTTGCTGCTTCTGTGCTCTGATTAGAAGCCCTCTTTCTTATTTCATTGACCATCAATAAGGAAACTTGGTGACAAAATGCCAGAATATCCCAAAATTTTTCGTTCATATCTGAGGAAGGGTTTGAACCAAAGACCTGTAACGATCGTGTTTAATTGCGCTTTTCAGCATGGAAAAAAATATTATACTTTGCAGAATAAAGGTAGCATGTTGTACAGTTTATCATCCTTTTCTTTTTCTGTGAGCGGGTGTGTTGGGTGAGTATACTCCGAAAAGAGCTTTTTCAAGTGCATCAAGCCCAACTGAGTGTGTGGAGATGATGAGGCTGTATCATCGAGGTTTCCTGCAGGGGTGGGTGACACATTGGAAACCCCACCCCTAAGCTTTCGCATAATATTCATAATATCAATTCATGGATACCTAAAAAAATATGAATATAAATATTGCTCAATATCCTGACATTCAGTTTTACTGAATTTAATTGTCCACCACCAAAAGCTTCCATTTGTTTAGTTTCAAATGAATCCTAGGCAAAGAATTTTTATTAATTTCTTTGATGCAAAATCATTGCAATATTTCAGAAATAAACAGTCAATAATTGGGGGTGTATTCAATGTCAAAACATTGAATCTGTCACTCCACATCAAGACTGAAGATACTGAAACCAAGATAAGCTTGGAAAAAGTATTATTTCACTTCCTACTGGCATATTTTCGGGAAATATAAACAAAACTGTAATCTTCTGCTATGTTAATTTAAAATGAATAAGTGTATATTTATCTCGTGATGGTCAATAGAATAATCTCAACTCCACGGTTGCCAAGATTAATCAATGGTAATATCCTTAATAGAAAACAAATAGGTACATAAATATATTCCGATTATTACAAGTTCTTTCTGATAACATAAGTGTGACTGTGAAACTCCAATCGATTTTGTCTTCAGAGGCGAAACATAAACGTCAAAATGAAGAATTAATACATATTTTACGGAACCAGTACTTACATTGTACAAAAAAAGTCTTCTATTCATATTGAATTTGATTGATTAGAGCAGACCTATAGATTCGAATGATACTTGAGTCATTTTCGTGTTTGTTTTAAAGGAAAATACACAATGGTTTTCCGCACCGACTATTAGGATCGGAGTGAAACCAGTGCTGCCAGAGTATTTCAAACTAGAGTAACAGATGAACGTCAAAAATAGTAACAGATCCAAGAAAAACGTAACAGAATTATCATTAACCTAAAAATTAATTAATTTGACTCTGTGCTATTGCAACTTCATTTATTGAAATTTGAAATAATATATTATTAGTGTTCTGTGGAAATAATTCTAAACATTCAAAAATAAACACTTACAAATTACATTTCGTCTGAAGGAAAATCAGATTTGCTTCTAATGGTAACAGATTTCTGCTCAGAGTAACAGGGTAACAGATTACTTTCGATAGTAACAGATCTGTTACAATTGTAACAGATTGGCAACACTGAGTGAAACAGTGAATTGGAAAAGCGCATGCACTATTATATCGGTCAGTAGAAACAAGTGGCAACAGGGGCGTAGATAAACTGCTCCACTAGAGTACAGGATATTTTCATAAATTGATTTAATTTGAAATTTATTATGAAAAAGGGCGTATCTGATAGGAAAGATACATCAGATATATAAGGCTACTTTTTAGTAGTCGATTTTGTTTATTGTACGTTGTACGAATAACACATATGTATTAAATTTTAAGTCTTCATCTCATTAGGCGGAGCGATAATACCTATACGGACGTAATAATTCCTAGACGTAAATTACGAGCTACAGTTGCAAATAGGGCAATCGGAATATTACAGGGGGTCTTACTCGGGTTCCTGCAGCGAAAAGTTCAAGTATTCATCATATGGTGCGAGCTTTCATAGGTATATTCATAGTTCATAGAGAAAAAGATGGATTTGTCTCTGGGTATTTTGTATTTCAATGGACGTACAGACCGCAAATAATGTCTTGGGGAGATGGCCAATTCTTATGGTTCTATCGGTGAAAAATTCTGTACAGGATGATTACCAATCAACCCAAATATTCTTTTCTCTATTTCAGTATCGTAATGAGTTCATTACAGCACTAAAAGCAGTGCTGTAATGAACTCATTACCGCATTGTTTCTAGTTATATTTTTCGTTTTGTGGTAGTCAACACTGACATTCGATCCTATCAGATTTCAACACACACGTCAATTGTCAATATAATATAATCTAGATATAGTGAAATAATTGTTGAGAGGAAAAGTTTTATTTTCATTAGAAATTAAGGTACTTGAGAGTTCCTAATTTTGAATCATTCATGCTAGGAAACTGTTTTAAATCTAATCTCCATGCCATACCTACGATTCTAATTCAAATTCCGTAATCTGTCAACTTTCGTAACAGTCACACCAACTGCCAAGATACAATACAAAAGTCACTAGGATGTATAATTAAAATTTTTCATTAAATTTCAACGGTATTTTACAAAACTTGCCTGAACTAGAGAAAATATCGTCAGATACTCGTTGCAGAAGGCAATTCCAACACTCTTGCGTTCGAATACTCGCTACTTCGTCACTCGTTTTCGAATTTCGCATTCTTGTTTAAATAGGAGCCCATTCTACAACTTGTTTTAGAATTTACTGATATACAATTCAGTTTTCCCGCATATACCTTTAGATCCCTAACACTTGTGGAGCAGTATATTGGGTTCATTCTCTTGTAGAATGGAAATTCAGCATCAACAATAATAGTTTTCCAAGAAACGAGCGATAACAAAAGTTGAAGGATCCATCATTCACAGCGTGAATAATATCCAAGCATTTTGCTTACGTTGCTTTTGATTATATTTCTCTTATCGTGTCATACTATGCAGGTATTTCTTGCGTTTTATTGCTGTGCGATAAGTTATAAACTGTAATTTCCGTCTGAAAGCTTATGATTACATCATATTTGTCGAATCTTGTTTGAATTGAAAATATTTGAGAAGAAGTCTTTTTGCATTAGGTGATAACAGTGTTATTCTATTCAGAAATGATTGTTGATTTGTTGAAGTGGTTTTTAAGAGATCAATAATTATGCTAGAGATATCACTAGAAGCAATTGCAAATGCTTTCAATGCAGGCAATTTTTGTTGGTTTCAATTATAAATGAGCATACCTATCCAAAAATTGCAATGCAATGGTAATCAAACAACATTTTTCAAGCGCTGGTTCCAGCAGAAACATAATGCTATCATTGTACCCAGATGTATGTATTTTTAGCCGAAAATTTTCTCAAAACTCTCAAAGGATTGGGTTTCACTCACTGATGACTAATCCGGGGTCAAATCCAACAATGTCCGTGCACGATAACTCTCGAATTAAATGCGTTAGAGTGTTGAAATTTGAAGGGTAGGTTTGGCGCATAAATATTTCGGATGAGCTCGTTAATGGGTAACATCCGGCTGGCGCTTTTGGAGTTATGGCCATTTGGAGGTTTTGAAGCTTTTTTTCGGAATATTTTCGAAAAGACTCCTTCGATCTGTCTGAAATTTAGCACCAAATTGTACAATTTTCCCAATAACTTTAAATTACCGAGCTATCGAATTTAAACTCGATAGTTCATATTTTTAATAGATCAAAAGTTCCAAAATCATAGAATGCACAACTGACATTAAACACTTTAGGTTAGAAATTTCATTGAAATATGAAATCCAAATAAAAACATTACAATCTGATAAACAATATCCTCAAATGATTAGAGAATTACCCTTAAAATAATAAATCTTAATGTGGAAACACCTTTTTCATAATTTCTCTTAAAGGAATAAGATTTTCAGTGAAATCATTTAGACTCTCACAAGCTTATTCCCCAGTATATATCGATTATATAGTCAACATGTCTAAAAATTACTCAGGATCTAGTATTACAGATTTTTATAAAGGCAAAGATCAATGGAGCTTTTACACACCACCTATAACACCTTCTAAATACCATCACGTTCTGTATGAGTTTCCAGCAACCTTATCGTCTGCACCTCAACCTCATATACAGATGAATCCCAAACATTGGGACGCAGAACATGTGAGGATGCCTTATTCACCTGAAAATTTATATCCTCTGGAGGTACGTAAGATGCAGTTAAATTGAATAGTTGAAGGAGGTTATGGTAATATCGGAGGAAACAACTTGCTCAGTTTTCGATGGAATGCGATAGATGAAAACCATTGTACACAAAGTATTACTAAAATTACTTCTTTCTTCCTACTAGGAGTACTGAAGATAATAACTGACTTCATGCTAAATGCTAAATAAATCCAGATATCCTTGAGGATATTATGGTCTAACTGAAAAACTATTTTCTAGGAAAACGGTACTAAAGTACTTATGCCCAGGTGGGAATTGATATGTAAGGAACTGGAAAAGCCTATCAAATCATTATCGGACTTGGAAAAAGCTATAAATTCCTATAACTCGCCATCAGTTCCGTTGACAGCATTGCAAAACTTTTTTATAGAGGTAAATTCATCTGAGTTTTCCGTATATCTTATAAATTGTAACATATATTTTCAAGGTGCTTTCAGAAGAAGAGTCTGAAGAGTTTTTCGAAAATATATTACCGAAAATCATCAAATTAGCATTGCGACTACCAGAATTGGTACCTGGGAGTATACCATTATTGAAGAGGCATCATAATAGATCTGTCAGTTTAAGCCAAATACAAGTATCGTCACTTCTAGCCAATGCTTTTCTATGTACATTTCCTTGGAGAAAAGATGTTTCATTAACATATCCTGGTATAAATTTTATAAGGTAATTACTATGAATACCTATATGAAAATTTTTGCTTTATTACTCTCGTTTTTAGGTTATTCACTTCCAACCAAAGATTAAGATATCGCGATTGTGTAGCAGAAAAAATAAAATGTATCATACATTATTTCCAAAGGGTCACTAGAACAGGTGAAACGGTAGCTTAATTCTGTAGTCAGTAACTTGACGTCAATGTGGCTTTTAGAACCAAAAGGTGTTATAACTTTCGAGAGAAGATTCTTACCTAGAAGCGAAGTTCCCAGGTGGGATACGTTGCAGAATAATCTGGGGAATACCAGAGTTCATATCGTCAGTAAAGGTACTATAGAAGACGATGGACAGGGATTTCTGCAGATCGATTTTGCAAACAAGTAATTTTTTTTAGTTAAATACTTGGCGTTAAAATGATACTTTGAACCATTAACATGTTACACGATTCATCATTTTTATTTCACAGGTTTGTTGGAGGGGGTGTGCTGGGTTATGGCTGTGTACAAGAAGAAATACGATTCGTTATCTGTCCAGAATTGTTGATAAGTAGGCTATTTGTTGAACAATTGGATGATACCGAAGCTGTAATCGTTAGAGGTAAACATCAATGGAAAACATAAAAACTGCGTAATTTTGAAGTTAATATGTTTTAAGGTGTAGAAAGATTCAGTAAATATACCGGATATGGAGATAGTTTCAAATGGGATGGAAATTATATGGATGATACTCCGTTTGATAATTATTGTAGAAGACAAACGACGATCTCTATTATTGATGCAACGTTATTTTTTAAAGTCGAACAACAGTATAATTCTGGTGCCATATTGAGAGAATTAAATAAAGTAAGTGTGGATAATTCTATAAGTACAGTATCTGATGAAGTTAGTTATTGAATTGCTCTATTTACATCATATTTATATTTTTATTTATTTATATTTATATTTATACACGGTATAATATATACAGTTTTTATTTTGTAGCTTTGACATCCTTTTTTCGAATAAAATGAATGTTGGCGTAAAGTTTCCTATACCTATGATACATATTTTCCAAATATTAGTTATTTTCTATTGGTTTTCTAGTTATGGACTCGTGGATTCATAAAACTAAACGAAATTAGCATAAAGAAAGCATATAAAGTTTTTCTTGAGTCATTTCAAGAATATTCCATCGTTTTAGAACATTATATTATTCTTCTAATTTCTCCTTAAACGCACCGTTTTCGACATATTCTTCATTGAATGTTTTAAAATGGAAAACTCCAGAAATTTCACTACTTTTATGGATCCTTCCCTGAGCGTTGGAATCCTGAATCAAGCTGTAAACCACGTTACCATGCCTTATTCTCGTCCGCCAACAATGTCATAGATAATTTATATGCGGGAGTGTATTAGCACATTGTGAAATCTTTAAACGCTTGTAACTTTTTACCTGAGCCGAATCTGGAAAAATGGTAAATGAAAAAAGTGTCTCATTTGATGAGAGGAATCTTTGGTTAAAATTAATGCAGTGGTCAAAGACTCACTCTGTATAGTGGTCATTATTACTCTTAACGTTATTGTTTTTGCTGCTTCCTTCTCATGCTATATTCTCTTCATAAATACTTATTTTGATCTTTTCAGGCATATGTGGGGTTTTCTTCTCATCAGACAGACAATTTAGCGCCTGTTGCAACTGGAAATTGGGGTTGTGGTGCATTCAACGGAGATGTGAATCTTAAGACGTTAATACAATTACTGGCTTGCAATGCAGCACATCGGGACCTTGTATATTACACGTTTGGAAACAAAGAATTAGAAGAGACGCTTTATAACATGTACCTCTTCATAGCCAGTAACAGGATGAAAACATGTTAGTACAACTTTTCCGAATAAATTTTTAATTAGTTTTTAGCAACAACGTTTTATATTTGCCAGTGAACATTCGAAGAACGTTACGTTAAGATATTCATTTAATATTTTTTACAGGTGAATTATGGAGAATATTTTGCAGATTTGCTGTGGCACGGCTACCAGCCGATCAGTTTTACTGCTACATTCAGCAGTGTTGGTTCGATATGAAAGATAAGAAAGATATCATTTCCAATAATTTATCATTCAAGCAAGAAAAGCCCAAAAGTGAAGAATCGCATAGTTCCAAACGTGAAATATCCCCTAAAGAAAATCCTCTGCAGAAATTCAAAAAGGAAAATGTAAACACACCAACAACATCTAAATCTACCATTAATAACCAGCCAAGTTCTGACAGTGAAGACATAATTTTTTCCTCACAACCCGAACGAGAGTATAGAATTCCATTGAAGAATAAGGAGAAAAAAACCACCCTATTTAGCACACCAAATAATTCCCACCATCCTACAAATTCTCTGTTGAGTTCTGGTAAAGAAGTGGCATGTTTAGATCCAAATAGTTTCTGTAGAGTTTCGACGAAGAAAAATAAAGAAAAATCTAGTTTTAACAAAGAGTTTTTCGAAAAAACTCACAATGAACTATTGGATATATTTAGCACAATAGACGGACCACCTATTGGAAGCAAATCCAAGGAAGAGGAATCGGACACCCTTTTGTCAGCTTCCGATAAGTGGGTGAAACAGGAAAAAACAGAGAAAGCACAAGACGTGGTGATAAATATTGAGGAAAGTTCCATGGAGGTAGATGAACAACAAAAAGAAGCAGTACCAACAGTTATTAAATCGAAAAATAGAATCACCGATTATTTTTCAAAACTAGGGAAAAGTTAATACGAAGATCAATTTCTCTGTTTATAGTTGTGATGTGAAAATACTTTATTTTTGTAGAAAGCACCAACTTTGGCTGTTGAAGGGTGATGAATGTTTTGCGTGGTTTCCTGTGAGCACCCAGTATAGACATTATCACCGCTGAGACTGGAAATTTTTGATAAAGTGGTTTTGAATAGTATGTTGTATTCAATAAATTTTTTTTCTCTAAGAGACTAGAGATATTGAAGATGTTAGAGTGTTACATGGTTTATCGATTATTTAAACTTATTACATATTTTTTTCAACGTGTATTGTTATATTTTATCCTTTTTGTAGTTGATAATATCCTCCTGGATTTCAGATATTAAGCAGTTCATTTATTTTATTTCATTCTAGAAACAACTGTGTTTTTATTTGATTTCGAGTATGTGAGGGTGAGATTTGAGTCCCCAGAAAAATATATCCATAAGAATAAAACTAACCGATTTTCGGGGAAATACGATATCATTTAAAGAAACAAAATATTTGCAAAGTTTGAATGATATGCACATTATTCGAAGACAGCGGAACTATGAATAGATATTTCCTCCGATAATTCATGATCAAAAATTTTACTCTATACCTTTATGATGGATGAATATTTTCGATTAGTCCACTTTTGTTGATATTTTTTCAATAATTCTTAAATCTGGGACAACAGGACAGTTAAAATTGAGGCTGAAACCCAAAAAAAAACGAGAAGCTGATTCTGATCCCTTCGTAAACTATACAGGCCCGAAATTAAGTAAAAAAAAATTCAATTATTTATATTATGTCCAAAAATAAGTATAAGAATTCATTTAAACCTATATCCAGTAAGTCTCTGTTTTCGAAATACACGCACTTGAAATGAATTCCCTGCGAAGACAGTTTTTTTTTAATTTTTTTGAAACGAATGCAAATTTGTACATTAACTCAGTTATACGGCTAATACAAAATCTTGGAGACGGTCCTTCCTCAAAGACAGGTCAAGAATCTTCTAGCTCTGGAGAGCAATAATCAACTTCTTTCTCGGAAACCGGCAGTTAAATCCCATACCTCGTCGCCAGAAATGAATTTAGGAGAAAAAAAACTATCAACTATTTATTCGAAGATGATACAATGGTTAGAGGGTAGCTCTCGAGCAATGTAAACCGATTGAAGTTACAAACAATAAGCTAATTTTATCTAGAGATAGAACTCTACCTATTTATAATAACATCGGTAAAAAATACAGAGTGACAACAATACACCTACACAGTTTTTAATTGCTTCATTGAAAATCTAAATATATATTCTCAAGACCTCGCAGAAGATTCAATATACAGGGTGAGTCTTTGACCACTGCATTAATTTTAACCAAAGATTCCTCTCATCAAATGAAACACTTTTTTCATTTAAAATTTTTCCAAATTCAGCTCAGGTAAAAAGATACAGGCTGTTGATATTTTGAAAAAAAATCTGTTTTTATTTTGTAGCTTTGACATCCTTTCTTCGAATAAAATGAATGTTGGCGTAAAGTTTCCTATAACTATGATACATATTTTCCAAATATTAGTTATTTTCTACTTCTACTGGTTTTCTATAGTTATGGACTCGTGGATTCATAAAACTAAACGAAATTAGCATAAAGAAAGCATATAAAGTTTTTCTTGAGTCATTTCAAGAATATTCCATCGTTTTAGAACATTATATTTTTCTTCATCATATCTCTTTAAACTCACCGTTTTCGAGATATTCTTCATTGAATGTTTTAAAATGGAAAAGTCCAGAAATTACACTACTTTTATGCATCCGTCCCTGAGCGTTGGAATCCCGAATCAAGCTGTAAACCACGTTACCATGCCTTATTCTCGTCCGCCAACAATGTCATAGATAATTTATATGCGGTAGTGTATTAGCACATTGTGAAATCTTTAAGCGCTTGTAACTTTTTACCTGAGCCGAATCTGGAAAAATGGTCAATGAAAAAACTGTTTCATTTGATGAGAGGAATCTTTGGTTGAAATTAATGCAGTGGTCAAAGACTCACCCTGTATATAAGAGAGTAAACATTTGATTTCACATAAATGAACATTTGGCGGTCAAGAATTTCCATCATTTGGAACGGTCGCAAAATTTCTGATATTCCTCCGTAAACTTCTAATGGACTCTCCCGGGGGGGCATCCTGTATATCAGTGACGGTAACACATTTCTGGTCAAGGGGCAATTGAAGTAGATGATCCGAGTAAGTTTCCAAGCTCCCATTATGAGGTCAAATTGACAACAATTTCCGTTTTTGATCTTATTTACTCAGATACACTGCGAGATTAAAAGTGTCCTCATCTGATGGCGGCAAATTTCAGAGGATTTTTAATTATTAGGTATCACAAATATATTGATATAGTTAAGGTCAGTATCTCTTCAAAGTTCGCCGGGGAAGTAAGAACTTTTCCATTGAAGATAAAATACTGTATGCGTGAATAGTTATCATAGTTAGTATAGCGTTATCTACTTTCACGTTGAAAAGATTCATCAGCATGGATCATGGATCAGATACTAATCAGCCAAATGTTTGTTTTTCAATGTTATTGAAAATCCTTCAGTTACAGAGAGACACTCCTATAGTCAAAACTGTGCCCATAATATTATTATAATTAATACCTTACTCAGGTATCGTGTAAAGTAATCTGGGTTGAATACTTTTCTTTACATTTTATTAGCATTTAGCGTGAATATAGAGTGTTTATGTTTTGCCGTATCATGGTGTATGGAACTTTTTGAAATTTTTGTTGGGGTAACTACAATATTTTTTTTAAATTTATATCTTCGAATGATTTCAAAGGACATTTGCCGTCCTTTGACACCTTTCAAAAGGACAAAGGACATATTTTTAAAATGAAGGACGGTTGACAACCCTAGATACAACTCTTTCCCACCGTCCAACGAGATATTGTTGGGGGTTCCCCTACAAGCAGGCAAACATTTGATCGATCTTATGTCGATATTGGCGATTGTCCTTCGACACGATAGATGGCGGTAGCCAACTTATATTATAATGAATGGAAGAATAGTGTTTTTTTTCAAGTAGAAATATATAATATGAAACTTTTAGTAGTTTAATACGGGGTTTTCTAGTCAGTGTCTGCAAGACCCTGAGCTCGGGGTGCCCCTGGATAGCTACGCCGCTGCCTGTATAAGTATTATACAGAATATCCTTTATTACGGGTCCGCCAAATAACTTTTTTTTTAAATGCATTAAAAAAAAGCTCCTGAATATTTTCTCAAATTTCTTTTTTTATTTGAAAGTACAACCCTTCCGGTTAATAATGGAAAATAATTTCATTCAAATGGCTGCCTCGGCTGGCCATGCAGTAGCCTACACGATCGCTCCAATTTTTAAGCACATTATATCGATTGTGTGCAGCTGTATTTCACCAATGGCTTCACGAATATTGTCCTTTAAAGCGTCAATTGTCTCTGGCTTGTTGGCGTAACACTTATCTTTGACGGCACCCCACAAATAATAGTCCAACGGTGTCAAATCACAGCTCTGAGGTGGTCAAACGACATCAGCTCTACGGCTGATAATGCGATCTTCAAAAACAGGGCAACCAATTGGACTTTGTATGGCGTCCTAACAAGGTTTTTATGCAAAATTCGTCTCAATGATGTCTCCGAAATGTTCAATTCTTGTGAACGACGGTGAATTGATGTTGATGGCGCTTCACGCACACTTTCTGCCACAGCAGCTATATTCTCGGGTGTACGCACTGTTTTTGGCTTTTCACGCTTTGGTTTATCGATGAGGATGCCAGTTTCTTTCACTTTTTTCACAAGATAACGAACATACAGAGCTGACGGTGCTTCTCTTCTTCCAAAATCCGTACGCAATTTTCGCACACATTCTGCAACATTACCATGATTTTCAAAGTAATGTCGCAATATTTCCCAGCGTTGTTCAAGCGTATACACAACCATATTCGTTCAGCGGAAGGATAAAACTAATTATCTGTCAAATCAGACATGAGCTAAGTGTTACCATTCACGAAATAAGCACTAGTTGAAAAAAAAAACAGCCAAACTACGCACGAATACGATCGATATAGGAGATTTCACTTTGGGCGAATCAGGAGTATGTGGGCGTCAATTTAGATGGAGTGAACCTTCGATGCAGTGAACTTTCAGTGCAGTGATCTTTCAATGCAATGATTCTTCGATGGAGTGAGCCCTACTCGAATTTACCATGGTGAATTCTATTGTCTGTTCTCCTGTATTGGAAACTCTTGATCGAATTTACCATTCTTCGTTCTGAGTTCTGTGGGGTGGTCAAATTTTCGTTGGGAAACCCTGTACAGAGACTGATCGCAAATGAGGATCATCTTGATTCTAGATTAATAGCACAGAAACATACGGTATGACATACTGATATCTGAGTACTTTCCTGTATTTTGTGTATTGATAATCAACCTTCGAACGGGACTCTCACCTTGAATCTCTGCTGCATTTCATCAAGGCGAAAATCCTCTCAAACATTAGCACGAGACTCTTTATCGTATATCAAGCGCGTCAAAATTCCGCGGTTAAAATCGAAAAACAACATTTACATGTTTCGTAAGGATTATTTATTTCAATAAGATTTGTTGTTTTACGGATCGAGAGATTGGGGATGCAACAAACAGCTTATTATATATAATTATTTTGTGCTCTCGCTGTCTTGTAAACAAGAAATTATATTCGATCTTGATAGCTCAGAGATGGACGAATTTTGTTCCTTCGAATCGGTTTACAGTGAACATCAAAGAAAGATTATCGATGATGAGTTTAAGAGAATTAAAGGTGAGTGAAAGGGGAAAAGATGATTTATTTAGAATTAACCTTGATCCATACTTATACAGGCTGTTTGAACAAGAGATCTGTATACAGGGTGAGTCTTTGACCACTGCATTAATTTTAACCAAAGATTCCTCTCATCAAATGAAACACTTTTTTCATTTAACATTTTTCCAAATTCAGCTCAGGTAAAAAGATACAGGCTGTTGAAATTTTGAAAAAATATCAGTTTTTATTTTGCAGCTTTGACATCCTTTTTTCGAATAAAATGAATGTTGGCGTAAAGTTTCCTATAACTATGATACATATTTTAAATATTGGTTATTTTCTACTTCCACTGGTTTTCTAGTTATGGACTGGTGGATTCATAAAACTGAACGAAATTACCATAAAGAAAGCATATAAAGTTTTTCTTGAGTCATTTCAGGAATATTCCATCGTTTTAGAACATTATATTATTCATCATCATTTCTCCTTAAACGCACCGTTTTCGAGATATTCTTCATTGAATGTTTTAAAATGGAAAACTCCAGAAATTTCACTTGTTTTATGGATCCGTCCCTGAGCATTGGAATCCCGAATCAAGCTGTAAACCACGTTACCATGCCTTATTCTCGTCCGCCAACAATGTCATAGATAATTTATATGCGGCAGTGTATTAGAACATTGTGAAATCTTTAAACGCTTGTAACTTTTTACCTGAGCCGAATCTGGAAAAATGGTAAATGAAAAAAGTGTTTCATTTGATGAGATGAATCTTTGGTTAAAATTAATGCAGTGGTCAAAGACTCACCATGTATATCTTATTTTTATCATAGGTATCAAATAATTATAACGAATTAAATCAATAAGTTTCATTTAATATCTTAGGAAAGACGAATCTTCACCGTAACAAACTTATATTTCAAACAAAATTGGTTCAAGCCCTGTGGACAAGAGCTTTGGCGCTCTTGTTCAAACTTTGACAAATCATATCTCCGAAAGTATTGCTTCCTCAGAGTTGGGAATGATATCAATGGATTTTCATGATAGAACTGCATCATAAAGGAAATTCAATAAAAATAATAGTTTATTTATCAAGATTCAATGAGCAATCTTCAATGCGTTAATGCTTCAAAAATTATCATTTAAAATAATAAGGGAAGTATCAACGCAAGGCCAAGCATTCCTGATGTTTGAGTAGGTATAGAGGCTGTTGAACAGATTATTTCATTAGTTCAAAATATATTAATAAAATACGACTTTTCATAATTTAATACAATTCAATGAAAAATTATATACGATTTACACTTATTTATTCAATATTGTGACGCGTTTCGTCGACACAGCGACTTCATCAGACTACATCATACTAAATTCTTAACAAGTTATTATCTCCCTATACCTAGATGACATGGACACAGAATCATTTAAAACTAATTACATGAGAAACTTATTTAAAACAAATTACATAATAGACTTATTTAAAACTAATTACATGAGATTTCACTGCTGGTTTCTTTGTACACATTAACAATAATTCATTCCTAATGCTTTTATAAATTGATTCTCTATTTGAATAGATTGAGTAACGGTGAAAAATTTAGATCTAATTGTTCATTAACTAAATTACCCGTATGTTTTTCCCTATTTATTTCCACCATTTCCCAGTGATTGAGTTGCGCACCTTTATTCAAATTGTGTAGAATTTTGAAATCCGGGTTAAACTTATGTCCTTCTGCTAATTCTTATGCCAAAATTTCTACCAGTTTTTCCTAAATATGATTTGTCACAACTCCCGCAATTTAATTGATAAACACCGGATTTATCTTCTTTATTCCTTTTCGATTTATTGTTCTTTATGAGTTTGGCAAGGTTATTATTTGTCCGGAATGAGATATTCACCTGTTGATTTTGAAGAAACCTTTTAAGGTTAAAAGATTTAAGGTTTTAAGGATAAAAGGTTTCTTCAAAACCAACAGGTGATATCTCATTCCGGACAAATAATAACCTTGCCAAACTCATAAAGAACAATAAATCGAAAAGGAATAAAGAAGATAAATCCGGTGTTTATCAATTAAATTGCGGGAGTTGTGACAAATCATATATAGGAAAAACTGGTAGAAATTTTGGCATAAGAATAAAGGAACATCATCACAGCTACAAAAACAACAAAATTAATTCAAATTATTCGAATCATTTATTAGCAGAAGGACATAAGTTTAACCCGGATTTCAAAATTCTACACAATTTGAATAAAGGTGCGCAACTCAATTACTGGGAAATGGTGGAAATAAATAGGGAAAAACATACGGGTAATTTAGTTAATGAACAATTAGATCTAAAATCTTCACCGTTACTCAATCTATTCAAACAGAGAATCAATTTATAAAAGCATTAGGAATGAATTATTGTTAATGTATACAAAGAAACCAGCAGTGAAATCTCATGTAATTAGTTTTAAAGAAGTCTATTATGTAATTTGTATGTCATAGACCTACGTTTTTAATTTAATTACGAAAATTCTTGAGAATTGACGCACAGAAGCCAAATTGAAAAAGTGGGAAAGCTCTGTGGACAGGAGCTTTGGCGCTCTTGTTCAAACTCCGATAAATCATAACTCCGAAAGTATTGGTTTCTTCGAGTTTGGAATGATATCAATGTATTTTTATTTAATTTCTTATATTTTATGATGCAGTTCTATCATAAGATTCCATTGATATAATTCCCAACTCTGAGAAACCAAGACTTTCGGAGATATAATTTGTCAAAGTTTGAACAAAAGCGCCAAAGCTCTTGTCCGCAGGGCTTTCCCACATTTTTATTTTAATTTATTTGCTTTATAAACCACCTTCAATTTCTTGAATGTCCAATTTCAGATATCTATAAATTTCGGTAATGTACCTACAGTATTACAAATATCAGTGAGATATATTGATCATGAACGAATTATTCACGTATTATTCCAGACAAAGCAATACCTACCCCAGACATTAATGAAATCCTTGTAGGAGCGAAACCCTCGATTTGCGTCTCCAAACACGGCCTTAATCTCGATCCCATTATTACAGAAAATTTGATTTTCCTCTCCTAGATCCTCGCGGTAACTCGACCGCTGGAAAAAGGACGCGAAAGTTCCCGATTACCAGACATTAGATTCTAGAATTTTCCGAATTCAATTTGGTTATCCTCCAACACCTAACAGATGAAACCCGTCGGATGAAAAGTGATAACTTAGTTTACAATTGAAACAAGAGAAAACCCGTTCCATAGTCGAAATCTCATTACGAAACCATTCCGAACAACGACCAGATCGAGAATCATCTTGAAAAGCAACCGAACGAAGAACAAACTTTTTAATTTTGTTACTTACTCATTGTGTCTGATGCTTTTAGCCTTCCTTTTGGTTTATCTGTTTTTCGCACCCTCGTTATAATCCTGATTCGATCTTTTACCAAGGCAGGAGGAGAATTTTATTCAACGGAGCTCACAAATCATAACAAATGTTTGTATTTGATTAAAAAGCTGAAATTGAATATTAATATTACCTACATAGAATATTATTCTTCATTCTATGAATCGAATAAAATCCCTAGCCCAAGATGCATAGAATAGATGTATTCTATGCATCTATCCCTAGCCCTACTTCAAAGCATAGAGTTTACATCAAAGCATACTGTTTACTTTCTTTAAAATGTTATATTCCAGAAACAATCATTCAGAATCGGCTGAAATTCCGCACATGTCTTCGAGCAACCACTTTACAATCGAGTACCGAATTTCATCTCGGTCAGTGCTTTTTGAGAATTTTTTTTGTGTGCATGTTTTGGGGAACATCGCGTTATCATCTTGCCCAAATGTCTGTAACTTTCGAATTTTTTTTACGAAAATGGTCTCAAACGATTTGCTTGGACTCCCCAATGAAGAATTCGAGGTCAAATTTGATTCTGTCCGGCCACGATAACTTGAGAACGGAAAGAGCTAGCGACTTGAAATTTTCAGGGTAGGGGGCGCATCCATATGCGACGGACAAGTTCGTTAATGGGCATAATCAGCCCAATGGTTTCCTAGTAATAATTTTGTTTTAAACCAATATAAATCCGATCGAATTAAAACTTGGTGAATAGTTGTAGAATATGAACCTAAGCACGTTTGTGAAATTTTGTGAGAATCGTATCGCTAGAAAATTATTAAAAAATATTTTTGTTGTCACGATAACCTGAGAACAGAAAGAGATAGCGGCTTGAAGTTTTCAGGTTAGGTTGTGCATCTGAATACGACATTTGAGTTTGTTTGTGAGCATAATCGGCCAAACGGTCTTAGATTTATTGCCATCTGAAATTTGGTGGTTTTTTTTCCTCATTAACTCGAAAAATACAAAACCAATTGAATTCAAACATGGTTATTAGTTGTAGAATGCCAACGCGAAAATTCTTGCAAAATTTCTAGAGGATAGTATATGTAGAACATTTTTAAGAAATCATTAAAAAAAAAAAATTCTATATGTCAGTAACAATTCGTCTGAAATTGCTGAAATTTTACAAGAACCTCTAGAACCTAACTCTACTGCCAAGTTTCAAGTTTTAACACGATCGGTTAAATATTGTTGGAGATTCGAGCAGCCTTGTATGAGTTCAGTAGATGGGTGACCGTTGCCTCGATAACTTTCGAACGAAAGGAGATAGGGACTTGCAATTTTCAGGGTAGGTTGCATATCCGAATGGGAGAGTTAAGTTCGTGTGTGGGTATAATCCGTGTAACGGTTTCCGAGTTATACCCGCCTGGAATATTATTTCCCCGATAACTCAAAAAATAAAGATTCGATTGATTTGAAGCTTGGTAACTAGTAGGTGAAGTCAGGAGCTTCTGCGCGTATGTTCGATTGACCATTCTCCTGCATTCGAATTAAGATCGTCCAATTTACCATGGTAAATTATATTGTCCATTCTCCTGTATTGGACACCCTTAATCGAATTTACCATGGTAAATTATGTTGTCCATTCTCCTGTATTGGACACTTAATTCGAATTTACCATGGTAAATTAGAATTAAGTGTCCAATGCAGGAGAATGGACAATAGAACATACGCGCAAAAGCTCCTGACTTCACGTCAGTGCTTGAACCAATTTTTTTTATCAAGAATATTAGCATGTACCTATACACATTTCTTAATTTTTCACCTCGAGTTTTGAATCACCCTGTATTCCACTGATATTTGTAACACCGTAGGTACATTACCGAAATTTATAGTTATCTGAGATTGGACATTCAAGAAATTGAAGGCCGGTTTATACAGCAAATAAAATAAAATAAGAGCGTTAAAAATGCATATTTCAATGATCGGTGTCATACACGAAATAAGATTACAATTGACATGTGTTGAAATTTGAAAACGAACAATATAACTAGAAACAATGCGGGAATGAGTTCATTACAGCACTGTTTTTAGTGCTGTAATGAACTCATTACGATACTGAAATAGAGAAAGTATTCATCCGTCATAACTGATTTTTTGCGAGAACCTTCAAAAGCTAACTCTACAACCAAGTTACAAGTTTGAACACAATCGGATGTCAATTAAAACTAATACTCAGTTGAATAAATACAGCAAGAGGATTTATGCAGTATTTTTTTTCGTATATTGCTAGACATTTAATGAATTTTAATTCCGTTAGAATACATATGTCAGAATTAAAAATTTTTTGATCTTAGACTATTCTCTCATTACTCAAGTCCTTAAAATGCTACGAAATGTATACCTATCTTATAAAATCTGAGAAAACGGTCTATATCGATGGTAAATCCGATGGAGAGTGTCTAATAGAGGTGGATAGACAATATAACATGTTCGCAAAAGCTCCTGACTTCACGTTAGTGCTTGAACCAATTTTTTAGTCTAGTACATAACCCTCAATACTTCATTATAACCTCTTTCAGTCTATTCACCTATTTCGACTGATGCCGAGGGAGAAAAATATACTCCCGATATTGCAGAATTACCCTCAGGCCACCCAGAAACTCAAATCACACAAAAAAGTCCTTCGCCGTCGTAACTAAGGGTAGGATTTAAGGTGCTCCCCTCGCCCTCTTTCGATTAAATTTTCATGAAACGAAAATTGGCGACATCGGGGAAAATTACTTCGTAGTACCTCCATCTTGTTGATGAAACTTCGCGAAAGTTGATGCCAGAGAGTCGGGTAATTATTGAGCTGAATGTGGGACTAAAAATTTCATATAGCAACTCGTATCGGAGAAACTTTTGTGTTGAAAGTATATACTTTCTGGTTCGAAACTTGTTAATGTTTGGATAGGTTATTAAATACGATACTGACGATGATTACATTCTCCTTTAAGAAGGATCTATTCAAGACAGAAGAAGTTAAGGATGCTGAGACTTTACGAGTACTTGATGATAATGAAATTGGGTAGCTAAGGGGCCTGTAGCGTACATTTGGGGTTTAGTTCAGTCAATCTGGCAAAAATTAAATCGTTCCGATACAGAAAATAACCAGTGGCTGAATCTTTGTTAATAGTTGGAGAATGATGTTAGAAAAGGGTTTATTGGGTCGGCCACGTTGGACCGTGATGCGTGTTTTGAAAAACTCAAAAAAATTTTGAAATGCATTTATCTCGTGATCTATGCATTTCATAGAAAAATTTATTCAAGAAAAAATGTAGAGGACATCGATATCTACAATTAATCTCATTGGTGCTATGCCGTACAACAAAAAATGCACGCAGTAGGTGGCGCTAAAGTTCCAAAATAAGAGTTTTTCCACTTTTTTGCTATTAAATTTTCTTTTTTCAACTATATTGTAAATGTAAAAGTTGTTCCTTTTAATATTACGAACAACTTTTATTCATACATTTTTTACATACAACTTACCGTTTTGAAGCTACAGCTTGCTGAAGTTTGAAAATTCCATTACAACGATTTCACAAAGTATGAGGACAGCTGTGGTGCATATAACTGTCGTATCTTTATTGTTTTGATCAAGATGTAATAATTTATATTGTTTGTAACATTGTTTGTAATATTTCCAATTAGCGATTGTAAATTATTATGAATAATTATAGCTTTTGATCAAATTTCATCAAACTACCCGCCGGAGAAAGTTACAATAGGACCGAGAAAAATACCGTTAGCAGCACTGCGATGTTAACGCAGCGCTGTATTACACTATAACTTTCGAACGGTAAGTTGTATGTAAAAAATGTTTAAATAAAATTTGTTCGTAATATTAAAAGGAACAACATTTACATTCACAATATAGTTGAAAAAAGAAAATTTAATAGCAAAAAAGTGGAAAAACTCTTATTTTGGAAATTAAGCGCCACCTACTGCGTGCATTTTTTGTTGTACGGCATAGCACCAATGAGATTAATTGTAGATATCGATGTCCTCTGTGAAATGCATAGATCACGAGATAAATGCATTTCAAATTTTTTTTGAGTTTTTCAAAACACGCATCACGGTCCAACGTGGCCGACCCAATAAACCCTTTTCTAACATCATTCTCCAACTATTAACAAAGATTCAGCCACTGGTTATTTTCTGTACCGTCGAAATGCCAGATTGACTGAACTAGTTTGCCAAAAGGGACGTAGCCATGGAGGGTATAGAGAAGCACAATCTTCAATACATGTTCGCAGAAAATTGTCCTCATAAGGCAGGGGGCGCTATGGTAGCTCATAAGGAGTAAACCCTAAAACAATATGAACTGGACAAAGTTGATCATGTCATTTGAACCTATAACAAGGATGAGTCTGTGATTAGACTCCTCGGAACAGAGTGCTTATCAATTTGCCCAAATGTCTGTAATTTTAGAATTTTTTGCTGAAAATGGTCTTGAACGATTTGGTTTGACTCACTGATCAAGAATCCAGCGGAATCGATTCTGTCCGGCCGGCCGTTAACACGATAACTCACGAACGGAATGAGCTAGACCGTTGAAATTTTCAGAGTAGGTTTGAGGGATAAATATCTCGGTTAAGTTCTTTTTGGGCAAAATCGGTCTACTAGTTTCGGAGTAACGAAAAAAAGTTTTTTTTTACATTACAACTTTTGAGTTCAAATTTTTTTAAGATGCAGTTTCATCATAAGAATCCATTTTTATTATTTTCAACTCTAACTAGCTAATACTTTCGGAGATATGATGTTTCAAAATTTCAATAATACATCGTAAGTTCTATATATGTATTCACAGAATGTATACACAGAATATGTATGTGTTCACTGTTCATAAATGTTATCTTTTCTAGCTGTTAGAGATTGTCAATTCGTAGTTTGAAAATATTTTCTCTTGGAAAACAAGTATCCGATTCTTGAATTTGTGAATATATAAAAGACTGTTTTGAAACCGAAAATAATATCGACTGATTACATATTGAATAATTTATGTATAAATATTGGGGATGATGTTTCAGAAGATTTAGAATTGGATCATTTGAATGATGTAGTTTATGAAGGCAATAGGAAAGAAGAACATAATGGAATCATCAAAATAAATTACTGATCATTGACCACTGAGGTTAATATACCTTTTACTTCCTTAAGTAGTGAGACATGATCCTATTAACAGTATTTTCATAATCTTGCTAGCAAAAAAATACTGAAATATGGATCTACATTTGTGTATCAAACATTTTTCGTTGAGTTAAGGTTCATAATACAGAAAAGAATGTGTTAGTGGTGTGAACTATAAAATTTTAAATTATGAAAAGAGTATAGTATTTTATTAATATATTTTGAACTATTAAAATAATTTGTTCGTAATCCATGCACTACCTACTCAAATATCAGGAATAAATGGACAATCTGCTATGATTGTCTCCAGCCTTGCTCTAGACATTTCGATGATACTTTCCTTAGGTATTTCGAGTTGTGAAAACTATGCACCGAGTGTAAGTTACAACAACCCATTCCACGAGGTTGAATCATTGCAGATTGCTCATTTAATCTTGATAAATAAATTTAATGACAATTTTTGAAGCATTAAACCATTGTAGATTGCTCTTTTTTTTGAAGATAATTTTTGAAGCATTCTTTTTAAACGAAACTTTTTTAAATTTAATTTCTTGAATGATGCAGTTCTATCATAGGAATCCATAAATATAATTCCTAGCTCTGAGAAACCAATACTTTCGGAGATATCATTTGTCTGTTTGAACAAGAGCACCAAAAAGCTACTGTCCACAGGGCTTGAACCAATTTATTTAATGCATATTTTGCCACGTTGTTAGTGCATATAATTCGATGTCTATAACTATTGCAATTTTTGCGAGCTGTCTTAACATTTTGTCAAAAACTACTTACATGCCATTCCGAATCGAATGAAACTTCAATCATAATTTCCGGAGAATACGCAAAAATTTTGACCTAAAACGCACTCGTTGACTAGACTAATATGGGAAACGCAACCCATGAACGAATGTCGCCAGACCTGTATAGGCACTCAGACACATACTAGCTGGTTACATACCCCAGCGAATAAAAAAATCTTAAAAATCTGAGACGGCTGCAAAAACTCATCATGTTCAATTATTATGTTTTCTGTTCCCCATCCCTTTTCTTACGCACTACAGCCATAATCTCCGGTCTCTCCCGAGTCCATATTTGAATATCCTTCGACTTCTGTAAGAACAATTTAATATTTTTGGCGCTCAACATTGTTTTCTTTCTTCGCTGTTGGTTTTTCAGCCTGAATCCACATGAATATATTTAAATTTTAGAAAACAAAAGTGATGAATGTACAGAAGGCCCCGAGAAAATTTATTATGAATTTCCTTAGCTTTTCTCTACGCCTGTTTTCCGACAGTAGGTTCGAAAAACGCGGTATACAGGGCATTTGAAATGGCGAGGCAGGATGCAGAACTCATGAGAAGGAATTATTCCATAAGAATTCAACAATAAAGGGTTTTCCAAATTAGAGGTGTTATTTTGAATAGCCCACTATTACGGTAGGTGTCACTTTTGAAGCTGTCATTTTTTGACATTTGACAAGTAGAAACTACGCCATTAATGAAAATGGAACGATACACGCTTCAAGAACGCCTTGAAATCATTAAAATTCACTATAAAAATGGTGAAAATTTGGCAGAGACGGTTCGTAAAACTCGAACATTTTTGGGTCGTCGTGAAGCACCAACAATAAAGAAATTGGTGGAAAAATTCGAGCTGTTGGGACAAGTTAGTTATGTGAAGAATAAAACCCGTGCACGTCGCTCAAGAACAGCCGAGAATATTGCTGCTGTAGCCGAAAGTGTTGAAGAAAACCCAGGTTTGTCCATTCCTCGTCGTTCTTTGGAATTAGGCATTCCACAAACGTCATTACACCGTATTTTGCATAAAGATTTGGCTCTTAAGGCTTATAAAGTTCAGTTAACACAATAACTCAAGTCGGCCGATCATCAACAACGTCGTGTCTTTGCTGATTGGGTCGTTGAAATGCATGAAAATGATCCGGAATTCCATCGAAAAATCATCTTGAGTGATGAGGCCCATTTCCACCCCAGTGGCTTCGTCAACAAGCAAAATTGTCGTATCTGGGGCTCGGAAAACCCAAGAGTTATTGTTGAAAAGCCTCTCTATCCTCAACGTGTGACTGTTTGGTGCGGCTTATGGTCCAGCGGAGTCATTGGACCTTAATTTTTCGAGAATGATGCTGGAGCAACAGCTTCGGTGAATGGATTGCGCTATCGAGAGATGACTAATGATTTTTTATGGCCGGAATTGGATGGTATTGATCTGGACAACGTTTACTTTCAACAAGACGGCACTACGTGCCACACAAGCAACGAAACCATTAATCTTTTGCGGGAAAAGTTTCTGGACCGTGTTATCTCTCGAAGAGGTGATCACAATTGGCCACCGAGATCTTGTGATTTAACACCTCGCGACTTCTTCCTTTGGGGCCACGTGAAAGAGAAGGTCTACGCCAATAGCCCAGCGTCGATTCAAGACCTCAAAGATGGAATTCGTGAGGCTATCGAGGACATAGGGCAGCCACTTTGCTATTTGGTTATGGAAAATTTCATTAAAAGGATATGGTTCTGTAAGCGTGGTCGTGGTGGCCATTTGCCTGATGTTATTTTCCACTATTAACGGCATAGCTTCTTCTATATAATGAAATAAACATCCGATCATTTATATTGAAAAATGGCATTTTTCTTTGAATATCAAAATAACACCTCTTATTGGAAAACCCTTTATTAAATTTTCGAAATAGTGGAGAGAAATCTATAGTTAAAATTAATGTACAACTGAAAGACCCACTCTGTATATCGAACATAGAGTCATCCGCAGTTCATGCAACCTAATGAACTTCACGAAATTTTTCTTGATTACTGGAATTTCAGATGAACACTTCTTGGACCACGCTGGAGGAACTCTTTACTCAGAGATACAAATTGAAAATATATCTGCTGAGTTGAAAACTTCACTGGTATGCAACCCACATGGAAAAAATGCACCAAGTCAGAAAACCGAAGACGCCATCGATATCCTTCGACACAGGTAAGATAACTAATCTTAACAAACATTTCTGAGAGTTTCGGGTGTATTTTTCCATTTTGCATCTCATTTGAAACTCTACTGACGATTCAACGTTAAGAATACATAGTTTAAAGATCTAGAAAAATTCTATATAAGTGAATAGTTGTTTAAAGATCTAGAAAAATTCTATATAAGTGAATAGTTTTTTTTTAAACTTCAGAACTTCAAATTGAAATAAAACATTTTTTGAATATTTTGAATTCTCGAGGAAATGAAAATAACATTTCAGATGGGTATAACTCCGAAACCGTTCAGCCGATTATGCCCATTAAGGAACTTAATCATCTCATTCGGATGCACAACCCACCCTGAAAATTGCAAGTCGCTATCTCTATCCGGTCGAAAGTTATGTTGGAATCAAATTCTTCAACAGCGAGTCGAATCTAACCTAACCTTTTTTCGAAACATGTAACAAGTAACCTAACCTAACCTAACCTAACCTAACCTAACCTAACCTAACCTTTTTTCGAAACATGTAACAAGTTATTCTTACTGACTAAACATTCTTCAATTTAACCCCACAATTAATTACCAAACCTGATTTCAGAATTCTTCAACACTTCCACACAAACTCAGAAGAATATACGGTTATATTTACCGCAAACACTACAGCGTCCCTCAAACTGGTAGCTGAACATTTCGAATTCAGTCCAAACGGAAGTGAAGGCATCTTCGTACACTTAGAAGACAATCACACGTCCGTTCTGGGCATGAGGAGTTACAGCAAAATTTCAAAATGTATAACAGTCCAACAAGCCTTCAATTCGTTAGGATCTCCTGTTCAAAACGATAGGCAAGACTCAATAATCGCCAATTCCCTGTTCATCTACCCCGCTCAGTGTAATTTCTCCGGCACCAAATACCCCCTAGAATGGATCGAAAGGGTGCAAATGGGTGGACTGAATAGTTTAATTGGTTCAAAATCCGAACGTTGGTTTGTCGCGCTTGACGCAGCAAACTTCGTAGGTTCCAATGATTTAGATTTGTCCAAATACAAACCGGACTTTGTGACCTTTTCTTTCTATAAGATATTCGGGTATCCGACGGGCGTAGGGGCTCTCTTAGTGAGAAATTGTAGCCAGGAAGTATTACGAAAGAAGTATTATGGCGGAGGTACAGTATTGATGACCTTGGCTTTGGAGAATGAGGCTGTATTGAAGGCTTCACTTGCTGAAAGGTATGTTTTGTTGCTTCTTGATAAGACGAAATTGCAATATAGTAAAATTAGGTAAATCGCCAATTCCGAAAAAATTAAGTCTAGTTTAAGTCTCGTTCTCGTCTCGTTATCAATTGTCTCGTCTCGTCTCGCTTAATTCTGAATAACGATAATAAATATTATAATATATAAATGAAATGGTCTACAATAATGAATAATTTTGTAAAGCTATATTTATTACGCTTTTATATAAAAATATTTGTACATGTACATATTATTTTTAATTTTAAACACTGATAATTTCAACTTTAAAATTACTCGATGACCAAGAATTCAAACATAATCACGCTTGCATCACATAATTTTTCAATGATGTACGTGTTTTTGCCATGATCATACCTGCTGAGGAAAATAATCTTTCAACAGGTACGGATGTAGCCATTAATAAATCATCGGCCATCTTGGAAGAACTTTTTCATCACTCTCCACCACTGTAAAATATTTTCATTCCTATTTGCTCTCTCTAACAGCAAATATTCTTCAAACTCAGCTTTCCAATATTTCGAAAGTTTTGTTGATGTTTTAAATAGGCTATCGATGTCGATACATTTTTTAATAGAATTGAACAATTTGGTATAGTTTTCAAAGAATACCTTCCCAGTGGGTAGATCATTGAGGGTGTTCTTGGCGTATTCCTCATAACACTTATCGAAACATTGAATAGCTGCATTTCCTTACCAGTTTTATTATACGTAGTTCCACAGATGTATACAATAATTGTTCACATCTTGACTACAAGGAGCACAAGAGAATACATTTCTCCAGATGTTCAGATATAGACGAACTTTTCAAAGCATTGGGATTTAGGGGCAATAAAAGTTGTCCGTTAAGTATTGAATTCATAATGGCATCCGTTTTTATGGTTGTGAATTCTATTTTTTCTTGAAAAATAATGTCAATTATCGCAAGGTCATAACGAATTAATAATCTTCTAAAAAATAGTGTATTTCAAGAACGATCGATGCATAATACAGACAAAATATAATGGTAATTATAGTGGAAACTCTTCATATTCAATTGCTTTCTATGGGTGTTGAAAAAAGTCGAGTCGTATATAAAACTTCATTCAAAAAATTTAACGATACCAAAAACGAGACTCTCGTGTTGCGCTGTATGTGGTCTCGTATCGCCTATAATATTTTTGACAACGCCTCGTCTCATCTCGTCTCGATTTTACGAGACGAGAAAAATCTCGCTCTCGCGTGAAGCCCTATTCTGAAGGATCTCCTTGGGGAAGACCTAGGAGGATCAGTATAATCATAATCACATCTCACATCATTAGCTGTCTTCCGAAACCATTTTGCATATTGTCTAAGTCCTTTCTTTTCGAAAATTATAATATTTTCGGACGTAAAAAATTAGGTTTATCCATAACTCATTATAATTATTATTATTATCTTCTTCATTCCAGGTTCGAGGATGGGACACTTCCATATCTGTCAATATATTCTCTAAATGAAGGTTTTAACACGTTATCAAGATTGAATCTCACGATAGAATTAATTTCAAAACATACATTCAACCTTGCCAGATACCTTTATGCGAATTTGGTAACTCTACATCATGGAAATGGTAAACCATGTGTCAATCTTTATCATGATACCACATTCGAAGATCGTCGAAATCAGGGTGGGATTATCAACTTCAATTTGGTCAGGGAAAATGGTCAGGATATCGGATACGCAGAAGTAAGTTTGACCATAATAGTGCTATATCGATTTCTTTCTGTATTGTCATTCATTACGTCATACGCTTAGACGGACATACAATTTTGAACTCCATAAAAAAACTGTTTGAAGCTTAATATTTTAATTTTGATTTCAAGAATCTTCACGGAAGTTTCTTCCAACATATAGATTTTATATTTATATTCTCTAAGCTATCCTTATATGATGCATCTTTCTCTGAGCCTATCCTCATATCTTCTGGCTGAAAAAGCAGGAAAAATGTGAGGTTCCTTTGTAACAAATTATATGTAAAATATCTCTCTATTTGTGACATTGCAAGCCTTAAATATATAAATCTATGTGAAGTGACACGAACAGAAGAGATTGACCAAAAGTTGTTCGTTGGACAAAGCATCAAGTCTCTGAATAGTTTCAATATCATTTTGGAGCTTAAGAGTAGGTACCATCATTTTGGAGCCACGTTCGCTGTCTGACCCAGAGATGAAAATATTCGTACCTGTCTATGTGAGCTTGTAAGCTCAGGGGTTTCATCGTCCAGAGAACTTTCGCCGAGGTCAGTGTCCTCGGAGTCTTTAGGGCTCGCAGATCTGTTGGTGGCTTCGGAACTGACCACGGAACCTTTGGAACAGTTCGACAAGCCTTCCCACGGAGACCCTTGTATCCTTAAATACTCCGTAACTATCTCATCTACATCCTTCTCCTTCAACTTCTTTTTGGTTTTGGTCTTTTTCTGCCCGGAATAGTAGATGACGAGAAGGAGTAGTTCTAATGCTACGTTTATCAGATATAGGGTGAAAAGTACCCAGAGGTAATTTTTGGTCCATCGTCTAACAATTCTTCCGCAGCCGTTCCTGTGGATACTGCAGGTTCCGTACGTCCTCAAGTCGTAGTGTCCGCAAGCCATAACCGTGGACTTGTTGCAGCAGGAGTATGGAACTGCATCTATGTTGTCTTCTTCGATGATATCCTCATCATTGCTCACCTCGTACATTCTCCAGTTTATGGATAACCAATCCTTGAAAGCCGTTGCTCCACAACAGTCCATATTTAGTTGGATCATGTTCACCAGAATTCTTGCGGGAGTATTACAGTGGTACACCTGAAACAGTGTCCTAAGATATTATTCAAGAGACGATTGAGCAACTCCCTCGAAGAAAATTGATTCGGTTCAAAATATTTCAAGGAATCATCTTCGTTTGAATGAATCTCCTTAAACCATTTGAGCTCATCTGTATCGGATATCCAATCACTGATTCTGGAGCAATCGCCAATCTCATTGATTTAGCTTTTAAAATAATAAAGTGCCCAGATGAGATCCTTGCGGTGCCCCCATAGTATCAGTAAATGCCTTGAGTAATATCCTTCGATGCATGCATTATTTATTCAAATTCAGTAGATTCCGGAACCTTATTCTGGAGTTGGTAGACAAACCTACAAATGTGAATTCCGGACGAAAGAAGAAACTGAGAGTGGTACTTTCTGGAGATCTCTCCCCGGTATGTGTCACTGCAAAAAATTCCTCCTTGAAATGTCAGATCCAAGAAATATATGGACCTCAGTAAAAACACGCTGCACCTCCTCACTGGTTTCCTCACAGGGCACTGCACCCTTAGGCGGCATGGTGAGATAAGGACTAGCAGAAAATGACGAGTGCAGATTCTGTTAGGAAGAGGATGAAACTCTGGAGTTCACTAGAATTCTGGAACTGCAATGTGAGCTGTAGATGGTGATGCTATCGATAGCTCTGTCGGGGGGTACGATAGACCTCAAGGTCGCTCGGACCTTCAGAGGTAATCTGTATAATATAATATGTTATCCATTCTGGAGCAATTAAATATGTTGATGATACCTAGCTGATAAAAGAATACAGGACCCAGGTGAGATCCTTGCATTACTCCTGAAGTAACTGAAGTAAATAATATACGAAACCATGCATCAATCAGTTTACCAGGAAGATTATCTCACCAAACAGAAGACATAAATTCAAAATTAATCTTACCTTCATAATTCTTCCAAATTCATGCGCAAAATTCTTCAACTTTAGAATGCCAACGACAGTAAGCGTCTCAGCTGAAAGATTCAGAATAAGCGATACAAATAAGGTAAGTTTCTTGAAGAAGGAAGTATGTCCATGGAGTTTCTCCAAGTCCGGACTATTTTCGTTGAATTTCAGCCTGATGCTTGCCGGTAATGTTACCAATCCAGCAATGAGTCCACCAACGGCAGCGAAATGAGTACCAGTAAATCTAAGAGCGTCCGGTAATATATATAGTGGTATAATTGTGATAATAATTTCCAAAATGGCTAGTATGAGTAAGAATAGACTTATGGCGCTAATACAGGCTTCATATGAATTTCCCATCAAAAGACATGTAAGATATAAAATTTAAATCTGACGTAACATGACAGCTAACTGTCATTGCATGTCATCTCTCAGCATTTTTCAAGTCCTGGGTTGCGTTCGAATATCAACTCCGTGGTGTATATTTTAATCTAAAACTGTCGTTAGAAAATAACAGAGTATTCGATTCCGAGTTAATTCTCGCAACTCTATGGAATAGCTTGGTTTATTTATCTCCACAAAATTGACATAACTCATGGGACGGAAGATGTCTTATTTATGCCTCACTGTTGAAAGATTTCATGCGGTTAAAAAAATAAATCCACACACGACACTAGATTAGATATGCTCCATATACGATATTCTATGGAACTTCGAGCATTTCAGTTATTTATCTAACAATAAAGCATGTGTAGAATGTGCAGAATAGACCATATCTTCCTTGGAAGATCAAACCCCGGAGCTCTATTTGAAGGATCAGAAATTAAATCTTTGTTGCATAAATCGCAAGAAATCCATTCAGACCGCTAAACTTCCTTGTCACTTTTATTCAAATTGGGAAAACAGTTGGACCATAAAGGGTTACGTGACTTCAATCTGGGAATCTTCTTGTCTGGAATATAGGAGAGCATCGGAAATGAATTCGGAAAATAATGAGATTTATTTCAAGAATTTGAAACAGCAGTGTGCCTGCGAATGTGGGACGGGACAATGTTTGAAATAACTGGCAACCAATGGATAGGTGTAGATCTAATAGTTTTAGTGAAGATCTTCATAAATGAATTCAGCTGTGCATCAATTTTTTGAGTGCAAGCACAATTAAACCAGACGGGGCAATAATATTCAGCGGCATTGTGGGAGACTATTATTCAAATTTGTGAAATTACTTCTACTATTATTACTACTATTATTATCAACAAAAACACGAAACCTTCTATCAGCATATTTTCGAGTAAACGAACCACTTTTCCACACTTTAAATGAGTATAAAGTTTAAAATCAAACCATCTTTCCATACCGTGTCATATGCTGCCGAAAAATCCATAAATGCTGAGATGATAAGACTACCTAGCGCTATGGACTTGAGGCAGAGCAGTTCATGAGTATCTTGAAGTTATTCCCTTTCCTCGAAGCAATTATCTGAATGTGCTATATACTCCCAGATTGTTCTTTTTTTCTGATCTTTCTTCCATCATGTAACGGGTCCGCCAAATACCTTCTTTTTTTTGAAAACGCAATAAAAAAAAAGCTACTGAATATTTTCTCAAATTTCTTTTTTTATTTGAAAGTAAAATCCTTCCGGTTAATAATGGAAAATAATTTCATTCAAATGGCTGCCTCGGCTGGCCATGCAGAAGCCTACACGATCGGTCCAATTTTTAAGCACATTATCGATTGTGTGCAGCTGTAAGTATATCACCAATGGCTTCACGAATATTGTCCTTTAAAGCGTCAATTGTCTCTGGTTTGTTGGCGTAACACTTATCTTTGACGGCACCCCACAAATAATAGTCAAATCGCAGCTCCGAGGTGGCCAAACGACATCAGCTCTGCGGCTGATAATGCGATCTTCAAAAACAGGGCAACTCCTGATCCAATTGGACTTTGTATGGCGTCATACCAATGTCTTTATGCAAAATTCGTCTCAATGATGTCTCCGAAATGTTCAATTCTTGAGAACGACGGTGAATTGATGTTGATGGCGCTTCACGCACACTTTCTGCCACAGCAGCAATATTCTCGGGTGTACGCACTGTTTTTGGCTTTTCACGCTTTGGTTAATCGATGAGGATGCCAGTTTCTTTCACTTTTTTCACAAGATAACGAACATACGGAGCTGACGGTGCTTCTCTTCTTCCAAAATCCGTACGCAATTTTCGCACACATTCTGCAACATTACCATGATTTTCAAAGTAATGTCGCAATATTTCCCAGCGTTGTTCAAGCGTATACACAACCATATTCGTTCAGCGGAAGGACAGCACTAATTATCTGTCAAATCAGACATGAGCTAAGTGTTACCATTCACGAAATAAGCACTAGTTGAAAAAAAAAAAAGTTAGATGGTGGACCCTTTATGATAACAGCGTTTTCTTTCTAGGTGATGCACATGGCAAGTCTACACAAAATACATGTTCGAACAGGTTGCTCTTGCAACCCTGGAGCTTGCCAACGACATCTTAAACTGTCGTCGGTGGATGTCAAGAATCATTTTCGAGTGAGTCTATTTTCTGAATAACCAAAATGGTATAGATTTTCGAAATTCTGCTATTTTCAGGCAGGACATGTCTGTGGAGACCTGAACGATCTGGTTGATGGTGTTCCAACTGGTTCAATAAGAGTGTCATTCGGTTATATGTCCAAGAAAGAAAACGCAGACGCTCTGCTGAAAATGATAGAGGAGTGTTTTGTCCAAAAACCAGTAATCAGGAAGTTACCAGATAACTGGAAAGAATTGCAGGCGAATTATAGGAATAGATTCATAAGGAATGAAATGCAAACAGATATTACACGCAAGAGACCTCTGGATGACATAAAAATTAAGCAAGATAGGATTATAAGTGGAGAAAACTTAACATTGGTTGCGAATGATGCAGAATGCGTCAGAGGTATATTGAAATATATATTGCTGTACCCTATAAAATCTTGCGGAGCTTTCGCTCCATCGAAAAGTTGGAAAATATCCGATTCTGGATTGGAGTATGACAGGAAATGGATGATAGTGAATCGTGATGGCTCTTGTTTATCTCAGAAACAAAATTCCAATATGTGTCTTATCAAGCCAGTGATCGATCTTGAAGGAGGAACACTCACGCTGACTTTTCCAGGTGAGTGGGCAAAATCCGACCAATGATTTTTTTTTACATTTTACACAAATTTTAAATTCAATTTTTTTTTGAGATGAAGTTTCACCCTAAGAATCCATTGATATCATTTTCAACTCTAACAAGCTAATAATTTCGGAGATATGATTTTTCAATAATACATCGTACTTCTATGTACGTTTCATATATGTCATCTTATCTACCTATAAGATACATATCAAATTTAATTCTGTTCTAGAAAACAAAGTAGTATGATTGAATGCAAAATTACTAATTAGTAATTATAGGATATTATAATTTTTGGGTGATATACCCCTACCCTATACTACTCACCCTACAGGGTGAGTCTTTGACCACTGCATTAATTTTAACCAAAGATTCCTCTCATCAAATGAAACACTTTTTTCATTTAACATTTTTCCAAATTCAGCTCAGGTAAAAAGATACAGGCTGTTGAAAAAAATCAGTTTTCATTTTGTAGCTTTGACATCCTTTTTTAGAATAAAATGAATGTTGGCGTAAAGTTTCCTATAACTATGATTCATATTTTCCAACTATTAGTTATTTTCTACTCCTACTGGTTTTCTAGTTATGGACTCGTGGATTCATAAAACTAAACGAAATTAGCATAAAGAAAGCATATAAAGTTTTTCTTGAGTCATTTCAAGAATATTCCATCGTTTTAGAACATTATATTTTTCTTCATCATTTCTCCTTAAACGCACCGTTTTCGAGATATTCTTCATTGAATGTTTTAAAATGGAAAACTCCAGAAATTTCACTACTTTTATGGATCCGTCCCTGAGCGTTGGAATCCCGAATCAAGCTGTAAACCACGTTACCATGCCTTATTCTCGTCCGCCAACAATGTCATAGATAATTTATATGCGGGAGTGTATTAGCACATTGTGAAATCTTTAAACGGTAAATTAAAATGGTAAATGAAAAAAGTGTTTCATTTGATGAGAGGAATCTTTGGTTAAAATTAATGCAGTGGTCAAAGACTCACCCTGTATATGGTCAGTTAATCATATTGGGTTCAGAATATCTCCAGTGAAAACAAAACTGGAATATTGGCTAAGTTTCAATTGATATAATATAATTTTCAGAGTAGAATTGAAGAATGATTATCTTGGATAAGTTCGTTATATAATTTGAATTTTTTGTTTTTTTATGAAGCAGTTCTATTATAAGAATCCATTGATATAATTCCCAACTCTGAGAAACCAATCCTTTCGAAGATATGATTTTTCAAAGGTTGAACAATAGCGCCAAAGCTTCTGCCCACAGGGCTTTCCCACTTCTTTAAGAAGCAGTTTCATCATAAGAATCCATCGATATCATTCTCAACTCTAACAAACTAATACTTTCGGAGATATGATTTTTGCGCGTATGTTCTGGGGAACATCGCGTTATCATTTTGCCCAAATGTCTATAATTTTCGAATTTTTCGTTAATGGTTTCCGAGTAATAATTTTGTTTTCAACCAATATAAATCCGATCGAATTGAAACTTGGTGAATAGTTGTAGAATATAAACCTAAGCACGTTTATGAAATTTTGTGAGAATCGTATCGCTAGAAAATTATTAAAAAATTATTAAAAAATATTTTTGTTGCCACGATAACCTGAGAACGGAAAGAGATAGCGACTTGAAATTTTCAGGTTGGGTTGTGCATCTGAATGCGACATTTCAGTTTTTCGATAAGCATAATCGGCCAAACGGTTTTGGAGTTACATATACCCATCTGAAGTTTGGTTGTTATTTCCTCAATAACTCGAAAAATACAAAACCAATCCAATTTAAAAATAGTTATTAGTTGAAGAATGCCAACGCGAAAATTCTTGCAAAATTTTGTGAGGATCGTATCACTAGAAAATTTTTCGAAAATCATTGAAAAAAAATCTATATATATCAGAAACTATTCATCCGATCTATGGTTGAAATTTTGCGAGAGCATTCATAACCTAACTCTACTACCAAATTTCATGGTAAATTCGATTAAGAGAGTGTCCAATACAGGAGAACGAACAATAGAATTCACCATGGTAAATTTGATTGAGAGTGTCCAATACAGGAGAACGAACAATAGAATTCACCATGGTAAATTTGATTGAGAGTGTCCAATACAGGAAAAGGGACAATAGAACAAACGCGCAAAAGCTCCTGACTTCACGTCAGTGCTTGAACCAATTTTTCTAAATTCGAATAATTAAACGTAATTTCATGATTTCATAGAATGCTCTTATTATAGTTTGCTGATGTATGTAAATCCCACGTATGAGGTGAGTCATATTGAATTTAATTTTTTATGACGCAGTCCTATCATAAGAATCCATAGATATCATTCCCAACTCTGAGAAACCAACTGTGAGGAATTAAAAGGTATTTGCCTGGAAGTTCTTTCACCTCACACTTTCAAAAGATTATTATCTGAGAAAATAATATGACAAAATGAAATGTCCATCTCACTTCGACCTTGAGATCGCTCGGTATTCAGTGAATGTTGATTTCTTACGCTCAAATCTGAAATTCAACAATGAATCCAAGTTTTATTCGGCAGGAGAAGAAAATAATATGATAAAGTCGTTAGAGAGTTTGTGCCACGCAGACCCGTGCTTTTCTTCGGGAAAGAAGGGATTTATAAAACACGAATGAAGAAGGAATATTTCTTCACATCTGGTAAGAACTTGGGAAGTCACGAACACCGGTGCAGGGGGGCATTCTAACGATTCTTGATTCGTCGTAGTGAGATTCTGAGCAAGGAAATTCGTAATATCCTCTAGTCTAGATTGTCATCGTATTTATATCCTTACATAGTATAAAACAAAGTCGCTTCCCGCTGTCTGTTTGTTCCTATGTATGCTTAGATCTTTAAAACTACGTGAAGGATTTTGATGCGGTTTTTTTTAATAGATAGAGTGATGCAATAGGAAGGTTTGTATGTATAATACATGTATAACATATTAGAGAAAAACTGATAATTTTAGAGGTTTCTAATGTGATGTCGTAAATAAACACATTTTTTTGCGCTTACATTGCAAACGCTGGCTGAACCCTACAAGATAGATCAAAATAATGTAGTACAGTATGGTACACCTTAAAAAGGTCTACAAAAAAGTCCCCGATGGTATATGTCTATTTCTTGAGGATAACCCACAATAACCATTTTTTATCCTTTAAATACTACGAGAAATAATGGCTTGATTACGAAGCTATTTTGAGCAATACAGCATTGATCCTCATCCAATTTAGTACCTTAAATGCATTGTGCGTTTAATATTGATCAATATGGCCTTTCACAGCATGTAATTTAAATAAATATTTTCGAAGTTGTCGCAGATTTAAAATGCAGGTACATAGCGGTTGCGGTGGTACCGATCGAGGGGCCGGCACAGCCATGATAGGGATAGAAATCGAATACAGAGAGCCAGAGAATCATCTGTAGAGCGTGAGGCTTGCCTCAGCCAGGATATATGTATTGATTCCCCAAATTCCTCTGATACCATCGGATTTACTGATCCAATTTAAACGCTTATAATTTCCGGTAAAGATATATTTTGCAATGACCATTAATAAATCGCAGGGTCCAACTTTCAACGCTACAGGCTTATATTTGAGCGTTGAGTGTTTTTCACATGGCCAATTATATGTCGCTCTTTCAAGAGTAACCTCTAAAGAAAACATGTTTGTATTGTCTAACGACAAGTATGCTGTGAACGTTGTACATAAAGAAATTCTGTAGTATATTTAGTATCAGCATTTCAACCGTGCGAAGCCGGGATGGGCAGCTAGTTGAAAATAATATTAAAATGAAGTTTACAATCTTAGTGTTCAAATCAATATTTACTTGTTTACCTTAAAATCTACCACAATGCTCTGAGAAAGTGAGGTTATATGTATATTATGATTTATGTGGCTGGAATTGCAAATGTGAACAGCATGCATATAAAGCGGCAAAATGAGAAGGTTTCAGAACCAACCACGATGATACAATCATAAAGACCCTCTATAATTGGCATCAATTACAAACATTTAAGAAAAATTGTAGCACGCTGTTCACCAGAACATGTGCGCAAAAAAAATGCAGTAAGACGCTTTTTGCGCGTATGTTCTGGGGAACATCGCGTTATAGTTTTGCCCAAATGTCTGTAACTTTCGAATTTTTTGAAAGAAATGGTCTCAAACGATTAAGTTCAACTCCCCAATGAAGAATTCGAAGTCAAATTTGATTCTGTCCGGCCGGCCGGCCGTACGTCCGGCCGTTGCCACGATAACTTGAGAACGAAAAGAGCTAGCGACTTGAAATTTTCAGGGTAGGTGGAGCATCCCAATACGACGGACAAGTTCGTTAATGGGCATAATCGGCCCAGCGGTTTCCGAGTAATAATTTTGTTTTCAACCAATATAAATCCGATCAAATTGAAACTTGGTGAGTAGTTGTAGAATATGAACCTAAGCACGTTTGTGAAATTTTGTGCGAATCGTATGGCTAGAAAATTATTAAAAAATTATTAAAAAATATTTTTGTTGTCACGATAACTTGAGAACGGAAAGAGGTAGCGGCTTCAAGTTTTCAGGTTAGGATGTGCACCAGAAAGCGACATTTCAGTTTGATTATGAGCCTAATCGGCCAAACGGTTTTAGAGTTATAGCCATCTAAAATTTTCTGAAATTTTGTGGTTTTTTGTTCCTCATTAACTCAAAAAATACTGAACCGATTGAATTCAAACATGGTTATTAGTTGTAGAATGCCAACGCGGAAATGTTTGCAAAATTTGGTGAAGATAGCATTTGTAGAAAATTTTAATAAATCATTGAAAATAAAAAAAAATAATTCTATATATCAGTAACTGATCGTTTGAAATTGCTGAAATTTTGCAAGAGCCTTCATAACCTAACTCTACTACCAATTTTCAAGTTTTAATACGATCGGTTAAATATTGTTGGAGATTCGAGCATTCTTGTGTGAGTTCAGTAGATGGGTGACCGTTGCCTCGATAACTTTCGAACGAAAGGAGATAGGGACTTGCAATTTTCAGGGTAGGTTGCGTATCCGAAAGGGAGAGTTGAGTTCGATTTTGGGCATAATCGGTCTAATGGTTTCCGAGTTATACCCACCTGGAATATTATTTCCTTGATAACTCAAAAAATAAATATTCGATCGAATTGAAGTTTGGTAACTAGTAGTAGAAAATCAACATAAAGACGTGTTTAAAATTTTGTAAGAACCGTACCCCTAGAAAATATCAAAAAAATCACGAAAAAAAAAATTGGTTCAAGCACTGACGTGAAGTCAGAAGCTTTTGCGCGTATGTTCTATTGTCCATTCTTCTGTATTGGACACCCTTAATCGAATTTACCATGGTTAATTATGTTGTTCATTCTCCTGTATTGGACACTTAATTCGAATTTACCATTCGAATTAAGGGTGTCCAATACAGAAGAATGTACAATAGAACATACGCGCAAAAGCTTCTGACTTCACGTCAGTGCTTGAACCAATTTTTTTTTCTCGTAATTTTTTTGGAATTTTCTAGGGGTACGGTTCTTAAAATTTTTTTTTTTCGTCATTTTTTTCAAATTTTCTAGGGGTACGGTTTTAAAAAAATTTTAAACACGTCTTTCTGTTGATTTTCTACTACTAGTTACCAAACTTCAATTGGATCGAATATTTATTTTTTGTTTTATGGACGTCCCAGTCCTGCCCGCGATAAGGAATATATGGGAAACGACCAAACTGACAGGACGTTTAAAAAATTAATCCAGAACTGTTATTGCACGAGAACTTTCCACCAGCAGGAAAGGCATTATTCTTTTCATATTTGCCTCGATTATTTGCTTAACATTCGTGACGCGGAAAGCGTACGCGGAAAAGTTGGCCCGGAATACGGTGCAAGGATAAAGAACTTCAAGTTTAATCGCAGCCGGAAGCCGCGAGAAGTGGGAACTTGTGTGTGGTGTTTTCTTTCTGCGCCCAATGCCGTTGTGTGCGGACGGAATTAGTTTTAATGATTTTTGGGCAAACAGGAGATTGCGGAAGGATGGAATTTCATTATGTTGCCCTCCGATGGAATTGGCTATCTTCCTCTTACGTCAACTTTTTAATTGCGAAAGATAAGCTGAAATACTCGGTGACATATTAATCACAACATAATGAAGAAATATGTGTTTTCAAACTAAACTGTTTGATAATAATGAAAGATGGCGATACCGTTGTTAATAAATCAACCAGTCCAGAGCGTTCCTGCCAATAGGGCCTTCATAATTTTATGAACACCGAACAGTCACACGTTATATAGATAGAGAGGATTTTCAACAATAACTCTTGGGTTTTCCGAGCCCCAGATGCAACAATTTTGCTTGTTGATGAAGCCACCGAGGTGGAAATGGCCCTCATCACTCAAGATCATTTTTCGATGGAATTCCGGATCATTTTCATGCATTTCAACGACCCAATCAGCAAAGACACGACGTTGTTGATGATCGGCCGGCTTGAGTTCTTGTGTTAACTGAACTTTATAAGCCTTAAGACTCAAATCCTTATGCAAAATACGGTGTAATGACGTTTGTGGAATGCCTAATTCCAAAGAACGACGAGGAATGGACAAACCTGGGTTTTCTTCAACACTTTCGGCTACAGCTGCATATTCTCGGCTGTTCTTGAGCAACGTGCACGGGTTTTATTATTCACATAACTAACATTTCAATGCGTTCTTGAAGCGTGTATCGTTCCATTTTTATTAATGGCGTAGTTTCTAATTGTCAAATGTCAAAAAATGACAGCTTCAAAAGTGACATCTACCGAAATAGCGGGCAATTCAAAATAACACCTCTTATTGGAAAACCCTTTAGTAGGTCTGCTAATACGTACTGGAAAATATTCCGCGAAAAAATGATGGAAATTTTTTTTTGTCCTAGATCAAATATCTACCGTCATTTTGTAGGTTAAAGATCCACGTTTAAGAATATGTAACACTCATTGTCCTACTATGATTTTTTTGGCAGTTATGAAGCTCGGAAGTTGTTCTTCTTAAATCGGTCACAAAAAAGTTAATTTAGTTGGAGCAGCGTCAGGTCAAAACTAGTCCATACATCAATTTGAAATTTTCAGGATGTATTCTATATGAGTTGATCTATGCTGACTGAGAATAATCAGTCTGTGCGAATGATATTTTCGGAATTACTACTTCCTGAGCATACGTTTCGTGTTTAGACGAAAAATGTCTACTTCCGAGTTGTGTCATTTGGAAAATATTTTTTTTAGAAAATATCTGTTTACATTTTCTTATTCTACGGGTTCGATTCTATGAATATTATAATTTTCATATAATTCGAAGAAAATTAATTTTTCGGCCAAAAAAATTTCCTTGCATATATATGCAAAAATTGTCAAAATATCGATCATCCAAATTTGATTGAATCATGACTGTTCTTTATGAATTTGGGGTCGTAGAATCCAATGGTGCTAACAATTTTTTTCTATTTTCCACATATCGCGAGTTAAGGCCCGTGGAAAATCCGCGAAAATGGACCAGTGGGCCGATCCCTGGTTTATCCAAACCGCGGCATCTACACATATGAAATTTCGGATATAAGTACAAGAATGATGTATCTACATCATGAATACATTTCATTCCGTCAGCTTCACCAATTAAAAATTACTGCATCGTGAAAGTGAGGCTATATTTTGTAAAATTTCACTTCCGAGATGCGTGATTTGAAAAATAAATTTTTAATAAAATATCTGACGACATTTTCTCATTCTACTAGTCCGATTTTATGAACGCTTATATTTTTGTATCAATAGTAGAAATTTTTTTTTGCGAAAACGGACTTAGAAAAAATTTTGTAAAAAAATCGTCGAAATTTTTTTTTCATCGTAGATCAAACGACTTTTTACATAAAGGATCCATATTTGAGAAAAGGTTACTTTTATTAATCTACCATAATTTTTCTGGGAGTTATGAAGCTCGTAAGTTGGAATCTGTAAAACGGTTATAAAGATATAGTACTCTGAAAAACATCGATATGTCTAAACCGGTTCATCGATTGATTAGAGATTTCCAGGATTTAGTCAATATGCATTGACCTATTGTGAGCAAGAAGACTTCTACGTCTCATGCCAATCCAGAAAAAGGTATCGCTTATCAAAATCGGTCGAGTAGTTCGGTTTATATAGCCCTTTTCCCTCTACGTCCCATTCTTAAAAGGTCCGCTAATACGTACTAGATCAAACATCTTTCGGTAATTTGTAGGTAAAATATCCACCTGCAAGGGACAATAGGACTTATTGTCCTATAATAATTTATTTGGCAGTTATGAATGTCGGAAGTTGTCTCGAGTTTGCTGGGAGTGCCTAAATAGTTATTTTTGTATCTAGTGCGCGAAATGCTACTTTGGTGATCGAGAACTGATTTTTTTAACGAGGCGCAGCCGAGTTAAAAAAATTGTCGAGATCACCAAAGTATTTCGCGCATGAGATGCAAACAAAATTTTTTCTACAAACGCCAAAAATATTGTTCTAAAATAAGTAACATGCATAGCTTAATATGAAAAATAGTATTGAACTGGCTTAAAATGTTTTTCCAAATCAAGTAATTACTGTAACTATGGAAATAAAATGGCATTTGTTGACAATTATTTCAAAGTGACAGTTCTTGATAATTATTTTGGAGTGACTTTTTATTCGCGTCAATTTCGTGCGTGATATTTATAACTGTAAAATAATGGAAATTTCGAGCGACGATGAAGTAAACAGTACCCCACCTAACTTGACAGATGCGGCCAATTCAGTAATTTCAATTCTTTTACCGGAGAAATCGAGGAACATAAAGGTTAAAATATAAAAATTCCATATAGTTTACATGCAGTGTGCGAAGTAAGTATTTCGCACACTACTTCGCGCACGGTGTCATGGTAACGAAGGAAAATGAAAAAAAGGGTCACTTCGCTTATTGTTGTCAATGTGCGAACCTTGTCATTTTTTGACGTTTGTAGAAAAAATATCCTTACATAGTATAAAACAAAGTCGCTTCCCGCTGTCTGTTTGTTCCTATGTATTCTTAGATCTTTAAAACTACGTGAAGGATTTTGATGGGGTTTTTTTTATAGATAAAGTGATTCAATAGGAAGGTTTGTATGTTTAATATATGCATAATATATTAGAGAAACACTGATAATTTTAGAGGTTTCTAATGTGATGTCGTAAATAAACACATTTTTTCGCGCATACATCGCAAACGCTGGCTGAACCCTACGAGATAGATCAAAATAATGTAGTACAGTTTGGAGGTGTACCATACTACAAAGGTCTACAAAAAAGTCCGCGATGGTTGTCTATCTCTTAAGGATAACAAACAATAACCATTTTTTATCCTTTACATTCTACGAGAAATAATGGCTTGATTACGAAGCTATTTTGAGCTATACAGCATTGATCCTTATCCAATAAAGTACCTTAAATGCATTGTGCATTTAATATTGATCAATATGGCCCTTCACAGCATGTAATTTAAATGAATATTTTCGAAGATATCGCAGATTTAAAATGCAGGGACATAGCGGTTGCGGTGGTACCAACCGGGGGGCCGGCACAGCCATGATAGGGATAGAAATCGAATACAGAGAGCCAGAGAATCCTCTGTAGAGCGTGAGGCTCGCCTCAGCCAGGATAGATATATTGATTCCCCAAATTCCTCTGATACCACCGGATTTACTGATCCAATTTAAACGCCTATAATTTCCGGTAAAGATATATTTTGCAATGACCATTAATAAATCGCAGGGTCCAACTTTTAACGCTACAGGCTTATATTTGAGCGTTGAGTGTTTTTCACATGGCCAATTATATGTCGCTCTTTCAAGAGTAACCTCTAAAGAAAACATGTTTGTATTGTCTAGCGACAAAAATGCTGTGAAAGTTGTATATAAAGAAATTCTGTAGTATATTTAATATCAGCATTTCAACCGTGCGAAGCCCGGGTGGGCAGCTAGTAAATTATAACTAACATTTTTCGACTTGTAGGTGGCAATGATTTTTGGAGTTGCGGGTGCATTAAGGAAGTAAGTATGAGTTGCACAAAAATAATGTCAATGATATGGTATCGAAATTTTTGGTATCATCTGAAACACATTCAGATAGGATATTTACTGTGGTGGATGATAATGAAGATAAAAGCTTGAATTTGATCAAGAGATATATAGGCTTAAGACCAGCTCACACCCCACACGAAAAGTCTAACGTTTATTATAGGAACAATGAATGTTCAAGTCAGTAGGACTTAACACATTTTCTAAATGACCGTCAATTATTGCAAAATACCTCAAATTAAAGGAACCACATCTTTGAATCTGTCATTGTATTCAGCATTCTTCTCTTAGACTATACACTATAGTCTAAGGTTCTTCTGCATCTATTCTTTCTGACAGTGGAACAGATTTTTCAGTCATCAAACGACGCGGTGGTTCGAAATCCTCTTCAGTCGCTGAGAGTTATATTGAAAACTCATTGAAAAATAAAGTAGAAACTGCTGAAAAATGTACTACCAGCTCCACCTGTCTACTTTCATGCATTTTCAGGACATTTTTATTGAGCCTAGATTTTTTTTCTCTCCATAACCTCCAAAATTAGTTGGAATGTTTAATATTGATCAGATTGATCTATATCTCTCTGTTTTCAGACGAAGATAGTATCACTCTACCGATACACGACCCAGCACGTAAAACGCTCCGCCAATGTGAGAGTAAAATATGCCGAGACAAGGTGATAGGCTACGATTGTGGAGACGCTGTAAGCCACTGGCTCAACAAATGCCTGTGCTGTCGTGGACTGAGACTCATTCAACAGACCGACCACGAGGTCGCCAGGGTCAACAAACAGGGTGAGTAGTTTCATCGCGGACTAACCAGACATTTTACTTCCTTTGCTCCGTAGTCCTTGTAATTTATCACGACCTTGATCTTCGAAATTGGACCTTGGAATTTACCACGAGAGAATTTTAGTTGAAATGACAGAGATCTCCCTGACCTACTCTGAAAATGTCAACTCTCATTCTGTTCGAGAGTTATCATGTTAAAGGCCGGACAGAATCGATTTTGACCAGAAGTGAGTCGAACCAAATCGTTTAGGACCATTTTCATCCAAAATTCGAAAATTACGGACATTTGGGCAAATTGCCTTCTGTTCCGAGTAACAAGAGCGCTGTGAGGGTCTGGTACATGAAAACAAGCCAGAATAGATCTTAAGGTTGCAGTGCAACGTTACCCTCTAGAACAATGTACAATAATACACTGCTCAACAATTGATAGGGATCACTTACTTTTTCTAAATTTATTTCTGAATTATTCGCTCCAAGATTATAAATTTAGTCAGATATCAGAGTATTTTCAGTTGATAATATGGTTCACTTGAGAAAAGAATGAAAAAATGGAAAGTTGGAGAGAAAAAAAGACTTTATTAGGAACACTCAAAATTCTGTGTTTGAATAACATAAAAATTTTATGATGACACCACAAGAAGGCTGAAGTTTCGGTTAAGCTAGTACCTAGTTGGCCCCCCACGAGCTCGTCTCAAGCATTCTACCCTACGAGGCATACTTTCAATCAAACGATTTATAAAATTTTGGGGCAAATTCGTCCAAATATCCCGTAAAGCGTTAGAAAGGTCCTCCAGGTTATTGATCGGTTGTTCTAAGGTTGACAATTGTCTAGACATCTCAGACCAGACATGTTCGATGCAATTCATGTCTGGCGAGCGAGCTGGCCAGTCCATCCTATCAATAGCATGAGTTTCTAGCGCTTCATTAACCAGACGACTACGGTGTGGACGGGCATTATCGTCAATTAAAATGAAATTCTCGCCCAAGGCAGCCGCAAACGGAACAATTATGGGTTCAATAATCATATCGTGATATCTCTGGCTGGTCATTGTGGTGTTCTGCAGAACAACCAACTCTGTGCGTTGGTTCAAACAAATGCCTCCCCATACACATATAGAACCTCCGCCAAAAGCTGCTGTGGGTACCATAAACTGTTCTGCATACCTTCGACCTCTTTCCCTCCAAGCAAGAATACGTCCATCGGAGTTGACCAAACGAAATCTAGACTCATCCGTAAATAAACATCGGCTCCAATCTTCAACTGTCCAATTGCGGTGCTCCTCAGCCCATTGCCGTCGATGAACCCGGTGTTCCCTATTCAAACGGGGATGTTGTACCCTCCTACGTGCTCTCAAACCACGAACATGTAGTCGTCGTCTTACAGTCTGGTTCGAAATTAGAACTCCTGTTGCAACTCTCAGTGATCTATTGAGCCGCGACGCCGGGTAAGTGGGATTTCTCCTAGCATTGAGGACCAAAAGACGATCTTGGGCAGCTGTTGTACTGCGCTGCCGACCTCCCCCATGAACATAAGCTACTGAGTCGTTTTGGATGAACCTATTCCAAGCCCGACTCACGACACTTTGCGAAACATTCAACCGCCGGGACACTTCTCGCTGGGACAAACCTTCCTGTATCCACCGTATGATTTGGTCCAGTTGCACAGGAGCCAAACGTCTTCTCGGCATGACTGATAAGCTAATATTGTTCTCATTTCTTCAATTATTGTCACCTTATGTGTTTGAACGAGAGAAAAAAACAGATTTAATAACAAATACCACATTGCTTTTCACTCCACATGTAACAGCCTACAGATAATAATCGATTTTGTGAACAAGAGCCGATGAAGTGAGGAAAAATTTGATATAATCAACTCAAAACATCTTAATTTTTCCTTAGAGAGCATATAATGTACAGATATTCACGAGATAACTTGAAAAAAATACAAATGAAGAGAAGTTCATAAGTGATCCCTAGCAATTGTTGATCAGTGTATATACTTGTGCCAATCCAGAAACTTTTCGATCAATGTAGTGTTACTAAATTATTCCCTTCATGTGCATTATTGATCTTCTCAGTTCTCAGCCAGTAGATCGTTTAAGGTCGATAGTTTATTTCGACTTTTCCAATAATTCCATAACGCAATATTCCGAAATATTTTTTTCTAGACATATCTAGAAAGGCCCGCGACACCAATGGCAAAGCACTGATCGTCCGAGACCATTATCTTCAAAAATGGGTCTAGACTACACGATACGGCTCTTTCATTTTCTTCGTCCCACAATATACAATCCAATGAATAAATAACCATCCTGACGTGCAACAACGTTCTTCTCTCCGTCGTTCGTTCCGCAAAGAAAATAATGAATTCTCCTGCGCGGTCGATACATCCAGTTTTTCGTGAAACACAATACCTCTTACCCCGACGACAAATCTATCCGCCTGGAAACCTATATGTCGATACATCAGTGGTATAATTGAATTCGGCGGAGTCCGACCTTTTGTGTTTTCGTTTCCCGATATTAAACGGTGACCTGGGAGCATTTTATCACTCCTTACTCTTGGCCGCTTATCGGATTCTGCTGCTGAAATCCAGTCAACTTTAATGCGGGGGGAAAACGATGCTGACGGAGAGGTTGTGCGGTCGTTCGAAAGGTTGCCACGTGCAAATGGAGTCTTATAGTTTAGGTTAACTGATTTCTTTGATTAGATCCACTCGTTGAGTGATGAACATGAATCGTAGCTCGCATCCCAACTCAAAGGATATACCCTCGGATATACCTGTCACGAACGCAGGGAGGCAGAGGTTTGCAAAGTTTGCAAGCATTAAAAAACAACAACAAACGTTGGAAATGGCATTAAGGATATTGAGAAGCGAAGATCCGCTTCTGAAAATGGTGGCTCATCATGAAATTAGGAACCAAGGAGCTTTCCTATTTAGGGCTAGTTAGAGAGCTCTGGAGAAGCTCAGTATAACTGGCATATCCATCGATCATGAGCTAGCAGGAACGCCTATCTCGCCAACCGACCAAAGAAGAGTTGGCAGAGAGATAAGACAGGCACAACTGAAGACACTACTCGAAGATCACATGAGGAAACACTTGCACTTCATATATTTCGGGATTATGAAAGATCAGAGCAGCACCAGGATACAGAGTTAATATGGGGGAGATCAAGATAATATGCTATGCTGATGATGCCGTTATAATATCCGAAAATGAAGACGATTTACAAAGACTCTTGCACGCATTTTATACCATAAGTGGGCAATTCAACATGAAAATTTCGACGGAAAAATCTAAGACCATCGTAATAAGCAAAGAGCCCTTAAGATGCAAGCTAGCAGTAGAAATTATACCAATAGAACATGTCATGATTGTTAATTACCTGGGAATCGAGATATCCGCAAATCAAGATTGAACACGAGAAGTGAGAAGCCAAGTTAACAAGGCAAATAGAATCTCAGGAAGCTTATCGGATGTGATTTGGAATAACAAATACATGAGCAAGGACGCAAAAATTAGAGCCGACGCACACCGGTCGACCGGGACATTTTTGACGCGATTGAAATCGCATCGGCAATTTCAGCGATCTGTCATTCAGGGCTTTGCTTTATCGTTTAGTCTTATGATCACAGAATTAAAGTAATTCAAGCCAGAAGTTCATCGAGCCGCATAGTATTTAGTATTCAGTGTCCACATATAACAATACTTTCAGCTTACAATAATATTGAATACAGGCACGAAATAATTGCATAGTGATGAAAAGGAAAAGCTGTATCTCCCACCAACAATTTGCGGTGCCATAATTGAATTAAGTTATATTATCTGCGATCTACCATATCCACTGCTCTATTCTATGATCTGCCTTCACTCGAATTATTACATAATATAACCAGTATAGCATATCTTCTCTATGGATATATCCTAGATGCATATAATAACATTCTATGCATTTTGCATATAACAAACGAATTCACTGTTTAAAAGTAGACGTCATATTCGTTGCGATTTGGAGCGTACGATTTGAAACGGACTCTTCACGCGATCGGAGTGCAGGTCGTATATACCGACAAATCACGCGTCGCTGACGTCATGGAGGTAAGTTTGTGAAGTTTTATTTTATATTTATATCAATTTGGGTAATTTTTTTTCAAGCAAAATAGGCCCATTCCTTCTATGTTCAATTATCAGTAGGTACCTGAATAGTTTAGGGGAAAAATAGGCTCATTATAGACAAATTATTAGAAAAAAGGAATTTAATGAAGATTCTCGCTTACATCAACCTCAATTGCCGTTTTCCCTCTACCTTTCAGATACATACGAGTACTTTATAAGTTGTAACGTACTGATAAATCATCTGTAAAATACCCATAAATCCTTCTACAATTTTAATGAATATCAATTTCTAGGCCTTCAATTCAATATTCGTTGGGGAGGTGGAGAAGCATCCCGATCTTTATGATTATAAACACCAGGGATATTCGAAAAGGGATGCTAATGAGAAGGCGTGGAACAATGTGGATAATTGTTCGGGAGTTTGGTAGTTCTACCCCCAAGATCTAAAACCTAATTCCAAAAATCTAAGACCTGTAGTTGGTCAAACATTTTGTACGTTCCATTGGATTATATACAATTGTACGTATTTGTTAAGTGCAACCTGAAGTATATTTACATCCGAAAAGGTGTGAGATCAATATCATTTACTTGTTTTATTCTACAATAGAATATTTAATAGATATGCAATTGTTAAAATTATATTAATAAAGAAATTATTGTTTACAAAGCTTTGTTTCATTTTGAAGTATATTTCCTTTCGAGTCATTTTACATTTCGAAAACAGAGTAATAAACATTTCGAGAATTCAAAATTGACGGAATCATAGAGCATCATTGTATAATTATATCCTAAAATGACATATACTTCAACAAGCGGACACCCCTTAGAACCATAATGGAATGTATTTTTACTCTATCTAAATTATGGTGTAACTGTCAATACTGTGGTGCACAGTTTACAAGGAAGGAAGCACTTCTTATGTTATATTCTGTGGCCGTCACCAACCAAGTAAGGAAGTAATGTTATGTGAAATGTAAATATTCCGGGCTTGGATGAATTTCCGGCATGAATTAATTTTATTCTGTGATTATAAGACTGAACGATAAAGCAACGCCCTGAATGACAGATCGATAAATTGCCGATGCGATTCTGATCGCGTCAAACATATCCCGATCGACCCGTGTGCGTCGGCTCTAAGAGTATACAAGACCTGTATTCGACCGATCATGACGTATACCATTGAGACCAGAGCTGATCATAGTAAAACGAAGTCAATTCTTAGAACTGCCGACATGAGAGTACTCAGAAGAATATCGGGATATACACTGAGAGACCGTATTCGTAATTCGACAATACGCAGGGAACACGGAGTGGGCGATATAGTAAGATGGGAACGAAAGCGTAGAAGAGCTTGGAACGAGCACGTGGGAAGAATGGCACCGAACAGGATTGCGAGAATCGAACGGGATGGAATCCCGGAAACCAGGAGACCAATGGGTAGACCACCTAAAAGATGGCGTGAATGCTGGATCTCAACATCTAACGAGATGAATGATTGAGTTGAAGAAAACAGGCTATGAGCCTACAAAAAGATGAAGAAGAAGAAGAAAGATCAGGGCCTGTCGGAAGAATTATCCTTCACCTTTTTGAAGTCCGCTGGGCTCAAGTCGGAAACGGAGGGATTTGTTATGGCTTGTCAAGATGGGGTAATGAATACCAGATGGTATAAGAAGTACATCATGAAAGTAGGCACCCCCACAACGTGCAGAGCATGCCACAGCCAGCAGGAAACTGTTATGCACATTACTTCTGCTTGCAGAGTCCATGCTCCATCAGAATTCTGTGGAAAGATACAATGAGGCACTCCAAATACTCTACTTCCATCAGAGAGAGGTTTATGGTAAAGACAACGAACCAGTTTGACCATATGTGTCTCTGGAGATTGAAGCAGTTGTTGAAAATGGCAGAGCTCGCATCTACTGGAACTATGCGATTCCAACAACTCAGCAGATCCACGCCATAAAGCCAAATATAGTCCTGTTGGACAAAGAGCTCAAGGAATTGTTTCTCGTCGAATTTTCCTCCCCCGCTGAAAATAATGTGGTGATGAAAAAAGAACAGAAGAGGGAATAATACAAGGAATTAATGACCGAACTGGGGATACTGGCTAAGATGTCTCAAAGTTATCCTTAGTGAATATTTCAGCAAATCCTAGTGATATTTTCTAATTTCAGAAAAATGTCATCCTGTTACATATTATTTAATCAAGTTTACATCGAGATCTTGGCTGTAAAATAAGTTACATATCAGGATATACCAATTTTCACTAGGTATTGAACGAGTGTTATTCCTGACGTATGAACTTGACAAATTTGACTTCGGCCGATTTAATTCATTAAATCTCTAGGCACGTCAAAAATCACAAACTGTTGACAACTTCGTTGGTCGAGTGTAAAACCAGTGGACCAGTACATTTCGATCGTTGGAATATTTCGATATTTCTGCAATATCTTCACCAATATAGATCCGATCGGGTTCAAATCTAGAACGTTATTGTATGATAAGATTTTGAAGGCTCTCGTAGAATTTCAACGATATCAACGGTGGTTTCTGAGATACAAAATTTTTTTAAATATATTTTTTTGGCGCTCTTGTTCCTCGAAAGAGAGTGCTTATCAATATGTCCAAATGTCTGTAATTTTCGAATTTTTGGCTGAAAATAGTTTTAAACGATTTGGTTCAACTCACTGAACAAGAATAGGTGGTTGAAATCGATTCTGTCCGGCCGGCGGTTAACACGATAACTCTCGAACGGAATGAGCTAGACGGTTGAAATTTTCAGAATAGGTTTGGGCCATAAATATCTCGGCTAAGTTCGTTATTGGGCAAAATCGGTCGAATGGTTTCGGAGCAACAAAAACAATTTTTTTTTTACATTACAAAATTTCAAAATAAGCTTTTCTCAAGATGCAGTTTCACCATAGGAATCCATGGATGTTATTTTTAACTCAAACAAGCTAATACCTTCGGAGATATGATTTTTCAAAATTTCAATAATAAATCGTATTTCTGTTTCACAGAATGTGAAAATTATTCTATCTATGAATTATTATATGATCTGTGTTGATACATGTCAACTTATTTTCCTGAGACATGATATGTCAAATTTTGATATTTAATGCCCACGGTTAATCCATATGATGATGGGAAAGGTAATGTAAAGTTAATAATATTGAGTTCAGAATATCTCCAGTAAAAACAAAACTAAAATATTGGCTAAAGTTTCAATTGATATAATATAATTTCAGAGTGGATTTGAGGAAAAAATATATCGTTCATCATAGAATTGAGGAACGAATATCTCGGATGAGTTCGTTGTTGGGTAGAATTGGTCTATTGGTTTTGAATTAATAATTTTTGGCACTCTTGTTGAATTTAAATTCTTTTATGATGTTTGAATTTAATTTCTGCTGTTATGAAGTTCTATCATAATAATCCATTGATATAATTCCCAACTCTTACCAATACTTCCGAAGATACGATTTGTCAAAGTTTGAACAAGAGCCCCAAAGCTCCTGTCCACAGGGCTTGAACAATTGTTTTCCATTTTTCCAGACATGCGATCCTAACAAAATCTTGCATAAGTCTCGTGTCGGTATTTCTCAACTAACTACCGCGTTTTACTTCGATCAGATCAATATTTTTTGAGTTATTGGGAAAATAAAATTCCAGATGGCTATAACTCGGAAACCACTCGGTAGATTTTGTCCATTAACGAACTTAACCGGCGCAATTGAACTGTTTACCTGAACAGCGCGGCAAAAAAATGTCGTAATTTATAAATTTTGAGAAACCCATGGGCACTTTTAGCTTATTAATATAATTTTTTTTTCAGGACAGAATCTCCAACTCTCCTTCGCTAATGAATCACAGTATCTTATGGTGAACCTCGCAAGTGTCAAGTGGTTGAAAGATCGGGTGCAAGAAAAAGAAGAAAAATATTCGGAATGTTTGGAGTCTATGGTGCTCAGATTTAGACCGAATATTGTCATCGATTTCGAGACGCCATTCGTTGAGAATGAATTGGAGAGTATTGCAATTGATAAAGTCATATTCAGAGTAAGTTGAACTTGTATTTAACAATATGTATACAGGGTGGGCTACGGTATTTTCAGTGCTGTGGTGTTGCCGCTTATATAAAAAATGACTAACAACTTTGATATTTCAAATGGAACACCCTAAATATTATGTCAGAAATAACCCCAAATGTCAGATGAAAAAGTTACAAACTTTTGCGGTGGTACGAATCAGGGAAATTAATTTATCATTCAATGAACGAGAGCGCTGAAGCTCCCAACGCTAGGTCAGTGGTTTCCCAAAGTTCCTAGCCCCAAGTCAACGTTTTAAAAAAATTTTCAACGTTATTCGCCGGAACCGCAAAGTCGAAATGGCAACTTCGCGTGACGTCAGCTAAACCCCAGCCTACGTCGATCAAACGGCGAGAATTCCAGAATTTATGTTCATAAATATTCAGCCTGGAAGTCGGACTTTCATTCGATTTCACGCAAATAGAAATCATTCAACTTTTCCCCCATTCGGTCGAGAATGTCGGATAGATTTATATAAAACTCGGGATATTATAAATTTCCCGAACTGTTCTTCCGTCCCTTATCGCATCATTTTCCACCGCCCGGATACCGCGGAGAATAAGATAAATCACCCATAAACACGTAATATACGGTCTTTCGAAGGGTATATTATCGCGGATAATACCGCGAACGATTCAAAAGTATCGTTCATTTTCCGCGATTGCGCGATTTCTATAATTTGTGAAATTTGTGTAGTTCGAGGATAATTCCACGAATGAAACCATAGAGATAGACAGAGAGATTGAGAGAGAGACAGAGAGAGAGAGAGAGAGTGAGATTGACAGGGAGAGATTGAGAGAGAAATTGGGAGAGAAATTTAGAGAGATTGGGAGAGAAATTGAGAGAGATTGGGAGAGAAATTGAGAGAGATTAGAAGAGAAAAATAAAGAGAGAGTGATTGAGTAAGAGAGATTGAGAGAGAGAGAGAGAGATTGGGATAGAGAGAGAGAGAGATTGGGAGAGAGAGAGAGAGATTGAGAGATTGGGAGAGAAATTGAGAGAGAGAGGAAGAGAAAAATAAAGAGAGAGTGATTGAGTAAGAGAGATTGAGAGAGAGAGAGAGATTGGGAGAGAGAGAGAGAGAGAGAGAGATTGAGAGAGATTGAGATTGAGAGAGAGAGAGGGATTGAGAGAGGGAGATTGAGAAAGGGAGATTGAGAGAGGGAGATTGAGAGAGGGAGATTGAGAGAGGGAGATTGAGAGTGGGAGATTGAGAGAGGGAGATTGAGAGAGGGAGATTGAGAGAGGGAGATTGAGAGAGGGAGATTGAGAGAGGGAGATTGAGAGAGGGATATTCAGAGAGGGAGATTGAGAGAGGGAGATTGAGAGAGGGAGATTGAGAGAGGGAGATTGAGAGAGAGAGAGAGAGATACGATCCTCTCCAAATTATACAAACATTTTGCGTCACTTTACACAGAACACAACTGGTTCTCCTTACTAGCTCAAGCTCTTCGAGAGCTTAAGAGGGGTCTCCTTGGGGAAGACCTAGGAGGATCAGTATAATAATATACAATACAATAATAATAACATTGATAATTGTTATGGGAAAAACTTTAATAACAGATTTCGAAAGCGTATTGCTTGGAAACAGTTTTCTAACAGCAACACGCTTGAGGAAGTTGTTTGAGAATTTATCAATGTTCGATGAGAAAACTTTTTTGTTGCATAATTGTGTTAATCTATAATTTTTTATTATCTTTCAGACAACCGGTACTTGTACAAGATGTCAAATGATCTGTATAAATCAAGTGAACGCTCAGAAAACTAAGGAACCCCTGTTAACACTGGCTAGGGAATTTGGAGGGAAGGTCAAGTTTGGAGTCTATCTTGGAAACGAAAAGATGGGGAGAGAAGATGATTCCATCATTATTTTGGGGGACCACGTGTTGGCTAAGAGGAATTTGTGAATGGGAGGTTTGGCTACTATAAGATTCCATGTAGGTATAGATATTCCGAATGACGTCCTGATGTTGTGGACAGTCTTTCTGCACTGCGACACGGTGTTAAAATACAAAATCTTTACAGGCAAAACCGAGCCTCATCGCAGGGTATTACAGCAAGATGAAAAGCCGGATCTTCAGTCATTTGTTGGGTCACAAAAGCAGCAAAATCCAGGAGGCAATGATGACCATTGGACTTGAGCTATGGCACAAGTTGAATTTTAATTTTATATGGATGCAAACCTGAATCCCTCTTCAGCATCTTCCGGCTCGATCCATATATCAGAGCCAAGATGGATAGAATAACAAGGTGTCCCGTTAAAATTCAATCACAAACACAATTGTCAAATCTTGTTCTACTTCACTCTGTAAACGCTAGATGGTGCTAAATTCGATTTGGCTGACTCTGACAAGCGACTAGTTCGAAATAACGGGTCCACCAAATAACTTTTTTTTTTTTGAAAATGCAATAAAAAAAAAGCTACTGAATATTTTCTCAAATTTCTTTTTTTATTTGAAAGTACAATCCTTCCGGTTAATAATGGAAAATGATTTCATTCAAATGGCTGCCTCGGCTGGCCATGCAGTAGCCTACACGATCGGTCCAATTTTTAAGCACATTATCGATTGTGTGCAGCTGCATTTCACCAATGGCTTCACGAATATTGTCCTTTAAAGCGTCAATTGTCTCTGGCTTGTTGGCGTAACACTTATCTTTGACGGCACCCCACAAATAATAGTCCAACGGTGTCAAATCGCAGCTCCGAGGTGGCCAAACGACATCAGCTCTGTGGCTGATAATGCGATCTTCAAAAACAGGGCAACTCCTGAACCAATTGGACTTTGTTTGGCGTCATACCAAGGTCTTTATGCAAAATTCGTCTCAATGATGTCTCCGAAATGTTCAATTCTTGAGAACGACGGTGAATTGATGTTGATGGCGCTTCACGCACACTTTCTGCCACAGCAGCAATATTCTCGGGTGTACGCACTGTTTTTGGCTTTTCACGCTTTGGTTTATCGATGAGGATGCCAGTTTCTTTCACTTTTTTCACAAGATAACGAACATACGGAGCTGACGGTGCTTCTCTTCTTCCAAAATCCGTACGCAATTTTCGCACACATTCTGCAACATTACCATGATTTTCAAAGTGATGTCGCAATATTTCCCAGCGTTGTTCAAGCGTACACACCATATTCGTTCAGCGGAAGGATAAAACTAATTATCTGTCAAATCAGACATGAGCTAAGTGTTACCATTCAGGAAATAAGCTCTAGTTGAAAAAAAAACGTTAGATGGCGGACCCTTTAGAAACTAAAAGAATATAATCATAATCAAAGATTATAGAGAAGTTGTATATTGTTGTGAATCAACCAGTGTGGTTATATTCTCCAGTGTAATTAATTCATTTTTCATGATTGTTTCAACAAAGTTAGCACTTATAACTACAGGGCGTTATATAATTAAATTTCCTTCACCATTACGAATAACTATTGAGGACAGAATCTGTTTAGTCAGTAATATGAGAACCCTATTTGTTATGAACAACTATTGTATCTTGCCCAGACATATTGAGGTCAAATAAAAGATTCATCGGTAATGGAGTTTCATTAGAATGGGAGGGGATATCAATTTGAGAGGAACTGTATATGAAAAAGCCTGTGAATTTTTTATTACAAAAGATCATATGCAATATCGGAAAAATAGAAGCATTAAATAGTATATTCTGAAACAAGATGCAGAATGGGCTCCAATTAAAACACGAATGCGAAATTCGAAAACGAGTGACGAAGAAGCCAGTTTTCGAAATTCGAACGCATGAGTGTTGGAATTGCCTTCTGCGACGAGTATTAGACGATATTTTCTCTATTTCAGACAAGTTTTGTGAAATATTGTTGAAATATATTGAAAAAATCGGATTATACAAACATCCTAGTGACTTTTGTATAGTATCTTGGCAGTTGGTGTGACTGTTAGGAAAGTTGACAGATTACGGAATTTGAATTTGAATCGTACTTAGGGCATGGAGATAAGATTTAAAACGGTTTTCCAATAGCATGAATGATTCAAAATTAGCGTTTTGTAATTCTCTTTATGGATAAATTAATATTTCTTAGTTGGCATATTTTCTGTTTTGATACAATGTATCTGTGATAAAATTTGGAAACAATGATTTTTTTTTGCTTAAGGGGAAATATAATTTATAGGCTCACATACAGTTGTTGATTGGTTACTCACTAAAAAACCTCTCGCACGTTCCTTGAAGTAGTTCTTCGTCCTGCCCTTACAGCGTCCCTTAACAAAAGATATGAGCTGCATCTCAGATGGAAGTAGATAATTCAGAGTGCCGCATTTGTGTCTTTCCACATTACCAAATAGAGCATGGACCCTGCAATCAGACAGTGAGTATTATTCACACGTGAGTATTCTTGAATGATATCAATTTCTTTCAATTGGGATCAAAAATTATTGTAATTCTGTCTTTGTATCTGTGTGAAATGTATGTTCTGTGTTCATGAAAGGAATTATTGCTTTATGTAATTCTTTGATTTATTCCAGATTCCAGTAAGAAATTCAATGAAACAGAGAATCCTGAAGCAAAATTTGATGCAAAATATACAATACAGGTAAATCAATGTTAAAAAACTCTACTTTGAAGGTCATATAATTGAATATTTTAATTTTGAAACCGCCTCTGGAAAGTTGAGTTGCAAATTGATGTATCATAATGAATTATCATCGTATTTCAGAGAAGGAGTTTCTATTGCGATGGTATGAAAAGTATTCATATCTTATTAAAAAGCAGTGAAAACGGATGATATCGATGGCAAATTCGACTAAGAGTATCCAATGCAGGTTATTATAACATTATTTAATCTACTTTCATCAGATTTAGGGTAAAATGTAATATTCTAGATATCTCCTGCTCATCTCGGTCAAAGTGAACACTGAATACCTTCCGAAAAGTTTGAATTATGAATCGGGGTTGATTTTTTTTACAGACTAACGAAATATCTATAAACACGTGTGTATTCTTGAATGATATTATATTAAGTATCAATTTTTTTCAATTTTGATCCGTTATTAAGGTCAGTTTTTGTGTCTGTGTGAAATTTATGGTCTGTGTTCTTGAAAGAAATTATTGCTTTATGCAATTCTTTGATTTATTCCAGATTCCAGTAAGAAATTCAATGAAACTGAGAATCCTGATGCAAAATTGGATGCAAAATATACAATACAGGTAAATAAATGTTTAAAAACTCTACTTTGATGGTCATATAATTGAATATTTTGTTTATGATATCACCTCTGGGAAGTTAAGTTGCAAACTGATGTTTAATGAATTATCGTCGTATTTCAGAGAAGGAGTTTCTATTGTGATGGTATGGAAAGTATTCATATCTTATTGAAAAGCTGTGAAAACGGACCATATCGATGGCAAATTTGTCCAAGAGTATCCAATACAGGTGAATATAACATTGTTAACTGTACTTTCATTAGATTTTGGTTAAAATCTCATTTTAAGCAATTTCCTCGTTATCTCGGTAAAAGTAAAAACTGAAAACCTTCCGAAAATTTGAATTATGAATCTAGTTTGATTTTCATTAAAGACTAACGAAATATCTATTAACACGTGTGTATTCTTGAATGATATTATATTAAGTATCAATTTTTTGGGCGTATGTTCTAGGGGAACATCGTCCTATCATTTCGTCCAAATGTCTGTAATTTTCGAATTTCGAGCTGAAAATTGGCTAATAGACTAATTTGGACTTCCTGATCACAAATCTGGTGTCAGATTTTTGGGTGCCGTCCGGCCGGCCGGTTTTCCGGCCGAGGCACGACAACAGGAGCACCGAAGGTCCTATCGACTTCAAACTCTCAGGGTAGGTTTCTGATCAAAATGCGACGGTTAAGTTCGTTAACGGGCAAAATCGGCCGGACGGTTTAGGAGTTATAGACATTTAAAATTTTGAGGTTATTTCCCTGATATTTCAGGAACTAAAGAAGATGTTGAATCGAAACTTGGTAGTCAGTTCGAGGATATAAACGCGCAACTTTTGGCAAAATTCTGTTATGATCGAAATGTTGGTAATTTTTAAAAAAATATTTCTTTTAATTTTTTCGAAAAAAAAATTTTTTTTTCGTGAACTATTCATCAGATTGCAACAAAAACTTGTACTAACGTCAATTGTAGTATTTTGCAACATTGTGCAAAATTTTGGCTCTATACGATTTCAATTTCTGGAGATATAAGACAAAATGTGTCAAATTTCCTGGGTCTCTCTCAGTATTTTTTTCTTTACTGGTCAGTACGGGCCACAAGGAAGATGAACATGCGCCCAATAGCTCCTGTCCACAGGGCTTGAACCAATTTTTTCAATTGGGTTGAAAAATTATCGTAATTCTGTCTTTGTATCTGTGCGAAATTTATGGTCTGTGTTCTTGCGAGGAATTATTGCTTCATGTAATTCTTTGATTCCGTCCAGATCATAGACAACATATCATCAGATCCCAGTAAGAAATTCAATAAAACTGAGAATCCTGATGCAAAATTGGATGCAAAATATACAATACAGGTAAATAAATGTTTGGAAACTCTACTTTGATGGTCATATAATTGAATATTTTGTTTTTGATATCACCTCTGGAAAGTTAAGTTGCAAATTGATGTTTAATGAATTATCGTCGTATTTCAGAGAAGGAGTTTCTATTGTGATGGTATGAAAAGTATTCATATCTTTTTAAAAAGCTGTGAACACGGACCATATCGATGGCAAATTCGTCTAAGAGTATCCAATACAGGTGAATATAACATTGTTAACTGTACTTTTATTAGATTTTGGTTAAAATCTCATTTTATTCAATTTCCTCGTTATCTCGGTAAAAGTAAAAACTGAAAACCTTCCGAAAATGTGAATTATGAATCGAGGTTGATTTTTTTTACAGACTAACGAAATATCTAATAACACGTGTGTATTCTTGGATGATATTATATTAAGTATCAATTTTTTTCAATTGGGTTGAAAAATTACGTAATTCTGTGTTTGTATCTGTGCGAAATTTATGGTCTGTGTTCTTGAGAGGAATTATTGCTTTATGTAATTCTTTGATTTATTCCAGAAGAAATTCAATGAAACTGAGAATCCTGATGCAAAATTGGATGCAAAATATACAATACAGGTAAATAAATGTTTATAAACTCTACTTTGTTGGTGATATAATTGAATATTTTGTTTATATACCACCTCTGGGAAGTTAAGTTACAAATTGATGTTTAATGAATTATCGTCGTATTTCAGAGAAGGAGTTTCTATTGTGATGGTATGAAAAGTATTCATATCTTTTTAAAAAGCTGTGAACACGGACCATATCGATGGCAAATTCGTCAAAGAGTATCCAATACAGGTGAATATAACATTGTTAACTGTCTTTTTATTAGATTTTCGTTAAAATCTAATTTTATGCAATTTCCTGGTTATCTCGGTAAAAGTAAAATCTGAAAACCTTCCGAAAATTTGAATTATGAATCGAGGTTGATTTTTTTTACAGACTAACGAAATATCTATTAACACGTGTGTATTCTTGAATGATATTATATTAAGTAATAATTTTTTTCAATTATTGGGTTGAAAAATTATCGTAATTCTGTCTTTATATCTGTGCGAAATTTATGGTCTGTGTTCATGAGAGGAATTATTGCTTCATGTAATTCTCTGATTCATTCCAGATGCCAGTAATATATTCAATGAAACTGAGAATCCCGATGCAAAATATACAATAAAGGTAAATCAATGTTTAAAAACTCTACTTTGTTGGTGATATAATTGAATATTTTGTTTATATACCACCTCTGGGGAGTTAAGTTACAAATTGATGTATAATGAATTATCGTCGTATTTCAGAGAAGGAGTTTCAATTGTGATGGTACGAAAAGTGTTCGTTACTTATTGAAAAGCTGTGAAAACGGAACATATCGATGGCAAATTCGACTAAGAGAATCCAATACAGGTGAATATGACATTGTGTCAGTACTTTTGTCAGATTATGGTTGGAAATCTCATTTTAAGCAATTTCCTCGTATTCAGAGAAGAAGTCTCTATTGTAATGATATGTGAGTATCTATTAATTTTTCATATTACTGGGCGGTTTTCATTAGAAATCTGTTATACAGGGCGTCCCGAAATATATGCAACAAAATTCAACAGTAGATTCCTGAAGAAAATTCAGGGGACCTTCATTTTTTATTTTGTTTAATGGGCCCCCATTTTGTCCTCTGAATATGGCCCCCCAGAAAAGTTTAATGTCAATATTTCAGAACATTGTCGCCTATTACATACCAAATTTTATACACGGGGGTTCTGGAACATGGTAAATCTGACAGTCTTACCTTTTTGCGCGTATGTTCTGGGGAACATCGCGTTATCATTTTGCTCAAATGTCTGTAATTTTCGAATTTTTTGCCGAAAATGGTCTCAAACTATTGGGTTCGACTCCCTGATCAAGAATTCGTGGTCAAATTTGATTCTGTCCGTCCGGCCGGCTGGCCGTTGTTGCCACGATAACTTGACAACGGAAAGGGATAGCGACTTGAAATTTTCAGGGTAGGTGGTGCATCCCAATACGACGGACAAGTTCGTTAATGGGCATAATCGGCTTAATGGTTTCCGAGTAATAATTTTGTTTTCTACCAATTCAAATCCGATCGAATTGATACATGGTGATTAGTTGTAGAATAAAAACCTAAGGACGTTTGTGAAATTTTGTGAGAATCGTATCACTAGAAAATTTAAAAAAAATTATTGAAAAAAAAAATTGGTTTAAGCACTGACGTGAAGTCAGAAGCTTTTGCGCGTATGTTCTATTGTCTATTTTCTGTATTGGACACCCTTAATCGAATTTACCATGGTGAATTCTATTGTCTGTTCTCCTATATTCGACACTCTTAATCGAATTTACCTTGGTAAATTCGATTGAGAGTGTCCAATACAGGACTGACTTCACGTCAGTGCTTGAACCAATTTTTTTGGTATGGTGCCCCTTAAGACACTTCTCCTTGGGCCCCCTTGTATTTGGAGCCCTAACACTTTGTTAGTGTATTTTTATTTTTCCAAATTTATTATTTTATAGGAATGCCACAAGAATAAAAGTGGTCCCCTAAATCTTCTCAACCAATATCATTCTCAACTAAGACAAACTAATACTTTCGGAGATATGTTTTTTCAAAATTTCAATAATTAATCGTAGTAATCATAGACGGAGGTTACACGGTCAATCTGGCATCAGTTCATTCTGACATCGATCATGGATTAAATGCCCCCATACAAAATAATCCAAAGGATTCAAGTCAGGTGATCTCGCAAGCCATAGCACCTGACCACTCCGACCCATCCATCTCCTTTTAAAAGTCGTTATTCAAACGAATGACGTTGCGTACCTGAAACTTTTAGAAAACGATCTCGAAAATTGGCTGGAAGATTTTCCTGTGGATTTGGTATAAAATCGTGTGTGGTATCAGCACAACGGAGGACCATCGCATGTTGGATGAAATGTAGTCGCCTGGTTGAGCCAAACTTTTAATGGGTGGTGGATTGGTCTGCTTGGTGAAGTGCTACGGCCTGCAAAATCACCTGACTTGAATCCTTTGGATTATTTTGTATAGCGGCATTTGAAATAACTTATTTACACAGTGGAAGGTACACGTAGACAGGTATCACGCAGTCAACAAGGGATAATTTCTGATTAAAGTTATCAATGAAATGACAGGCTTTCCAAATATTCTGAAAAAAAATTCATTATACTCGTAGATGCAGGACTTGCCGGCACTCATAGGAATACAACCACACTTTTCAGTATTTTCTCACATTTTTGGACTGCCTCATGACTCTATTCATATATGCCTACATTTTGGTGTTTCCCTTTCAGTTTTGTTCTAAAATACGAACCGTTTTATTTATTGGCTGCAAAAAGTGCACATTCATGATCTTATTATATAAGATAGGTTGGATTTACACATCATAGTTGGCACATATTTGCGTATGTAATTCTTCTACTGTTTTTAACCGTCTTGCCATATGAAAAATTATCTTACCTCAGACCTCTGTGTAGTGCCTTGGAATCATATAGGGCTGCATGTCTATAAATCCTTCGGATGTTTTATATGGTAACAGATTCTCTGAGTGAAGATTAACTTAAGCGGTATAAAAGGGTGGTCGATGATTTTTCGAAAGCACACAAGAGAACTCTTAAGCAGCCTATACACCCTCAATATTATTGTGCAATGTTGGTTGCACAATATATTGACGGTGGCCCCTAGACGGTCAATATATTGTACAATATGTTAGTTGCTGAAAATGATTGTATCATATGGAGCCGATATTGATCATTGCGCAGTATGCTGTGCAACCTTTCAATATCGCCCACACTCGATCAATTATATTGCACAGACTGAAATATTGTATAATATTGAGCGTGTATGGGCTGCATTAAGAGGGTCGAGTATCAGTCATGGGATGTCGGTAAGACCCATCTGCAACGTGGGCTGTCATCTGTTCTTGGCTAGGTATATATGTGTTATAAGATGAATTGTTGAATGCTTTCACCGCCTAAGCGAAGCCTAGCTCGGATAATCTGTTGACATTTGAACTATCCGAATTATGTATTGCTATGCAGCCCTCTTGGATTCATAGGCACTACACAAGGGTCTGAGTTAAGATTGATTTTCATATAGAAATACAGTTTCAAGCAGTAGAAATTCTTATATTCAAAGATATGCTGATTACTATAATGTATAAATCCGATTCATACCCTATATAATAAGTTGATGAAATTGTACTATTTCCACCCACTACATAATACGGTTCGTACTTTACAACAAAAATCCTTTTTCTCACATCTTTGCGCTTCCTCATGACTCTATTCATATATACAAACATTCTGGTTTTTGGCACGCTGTTCACCTAAACAAAGTGCCTACCAATTCATCCTGATTTCTGTATTTCTCAAATTTTTGGCAGATAATGCTGTCTCAAATGATTAGTTTTGATTCACTGATGAAGAATCCGAGGTCAAATTTGATCGGCCGTCCGGCCGTCAGTACGATTACGCTCGAACGCAATGAGTTAAGAGAGTTAAAATTGTTTCCTTTCGGTTTTGTTCTAAAATACGAACCATTTTATTTATTGGCTGGAAAAAGCGCACATTCATGATTTTATTATATAAGATATGTTGGATTTAGACATCATAGTTGGCACATATTTACGTATGTAATTTTTCTACTGTTTTCAACTGTCTTGCCATATGAAAAATTATCTCACCTCAGACCTCTGTGTAGTGCCTAGGAATTATATAAGGCCGCATGGCTATAAATCCTTCGGATGTTTCATATGGTGTCAGATTCTCTGAGTGAAGCTTCACTTAAGTGGTATAAAAGGGTGGTCGATTATTCTTCGAAAGCACACAAGAGAACTCTTAAGCAGCCCATACACGCTCAATATTATTGTGCAATGTGGATTGCACAACATATTGACGGTGGCCCCTAGATGGTCAATATATTGTACAATATGTTGTTTCTGAAAATGAATGTATCGTATAGAGGCGATATTGATGGTTGTGTAATATATTGCTCAACTTTTCAATATAACCCACACGCGATCAATTATATTGCACAAACCAAAATATTGTATAATAATATTGAGCGTGTATGGGCTGCATTAAGAGGGTCGAGTATCAGTCATAGGATGTCGGTAAGACCCATCTGCAACGTGGGCTGTCATCTGTTCTTGGCTAGGTATGTATGTGTCATAAGAAGAATTGTTGAATGCTTTTACCGCTTAAGCGAAGCCTTACTCGGATACTATGTTGACATCTGAAAAATCCGAATTATTGATTGCTTTGTAGCCCTCTTGGATTCATAGGCACTACACAGAGGTCTGAGGTAAGATTGATTTTTATATCGAAATACAGTTTCAAGCAGTAGAAATTCTTATATACAAAGATATGCTGATTACTATCATGCAATTCCAATGCATACCCTATATAATAAGTTGATGAAATTGTGATATTTCTACCCACTACATAATACGGTTCGTACTTTACAACAAAAATGGAGGAAAATATCCAAAATGTTAGCATATTTATATAGATTGACGACGGAGTCATGAAAATGCTCTAACATTTTCGTATGGGGGAGAAAACCCAGAAAAGAACCATTTAGTAATGAATATACCTCCAAACGTATCCTTTAATGATTAGGTAAATAAAAGTATCTGAAGATTATTTTGTAACTAATACACTCGATATGATAACTACCATCCACAATATTGTTTTTGGGATATCCAACATTTGTAGACAGATTACATAGAGTCAACAGCAGATATTTTCTGATTCAACTTATCAATTAAATGACAGACTTTCGAGATATTCTAGAAAACATCCATATAGTCGTAGATCCAGGACTTGTCCACACTTGATAAATTTTCTCATAGGAATATAACCACACTTAAAAAATTATTCAGCCTTTTTTCACATCTTTGCCCTTCCTCATGACTCTATTCATATATATACTAAAATTCTGCTTTCTGGCACGCTGTTCACCTGAACAAAGTGCCTACAAATTCATCCGAATATCTGTAATTTTCTGTAACTCACTGATGAAGATCCAAGGTTAAATTTGATTCAGTCTGATCTGCCGTCCGGCCTTCAGCACGATTACGCTTGAACCCAATGAATTTAGAGAGTTAAAATATTTTCCTTTCAGTTTTGTTCTAAAATAGGAACCGTTTTATTCATTGGCTGAACAAAACACACATTCATGATCTTATTATATAAGATACGTTGGATTTAGACATCATAGTTGGCACATATTTGCGTATGTAATTCTTCTACTGTTTTTAACCGTTTTGCCATATGAAAAATTATCTTACCTCAGACCCCTGTGTAGTTCCTAGGAATCATATAGGGCCACCTGGCTATAAATCCTTCGGATGTTTCATATGGTGTCAGATTCTCTGGGTGAAGCTTCACTTAAGCGGTATAAAAGAGTGGTCGATGATTCTTCGAAAGCACACAAGAGAACTCTTAAGCAGCCCATACACGCTCAAAATTATTGTGCAATGTGGGTTGCACGATATATTGACGGAGACCTCTAGACGGTCAATATATTGTACAATATATCGTTTGCTGAAAATGATTGCATCGTATAGAGGCGATATTGATGGCCGTGTAATATATTGCTCTACCTTTCAATATCACCCACACACGATCAATTATATTGCACAAACCAAAATATTGTACAATAAAATTGAGCGTGTATGGGCTGCATTAAGAGGGTCGAGTATCAGTCATAGGATGTCGGTAAGACCCATCTGAAACGTGGGCTGTCATCTGTTCTTGGCTAGGTATATATGTGTTAAGGCCGATTTACATCAGACGAGCGAATGCTCATTCTATTCCCTCTCTATCAAATTATTTTAGTGGAAACAGATGTAGAGCATTCTTTCTTTGTTCTTTCTGCGCTCGCAAAGATTCTATGGAATATTCTAAGATTGCTCGATCCAGACAGTAGAACGTGTGAACAGTTGCTTAGAGCATTCTTGCGATGAGTGAATGCTCATTCTATCCCCTATCTATCAAATTCTTTTAGTGTAAACAGATGCAGAGCATTCTTTCGTTTTTCATTCTGCGTTCGCAAAGATTCTATGGAATATTCTATCTTTGCTCGATCGCTTGATATAAACGGCATTAGAGCGTGTGAACAGTTCCATAGAGCTTTCTTCCGTGTTCAGAAGCGCTCGCTCCGCAGAGCGATCTCTTCAAAGCGTTCTTGTGCTCTAGCGATTTGTTTGTAATCGGATTAATTATGGATTGGTCTACAGAAAAATGTCATTTTATGATTGGAGCCTACCAAAATTCCAGATGTCTGTGGGATCCGACGTATGAACAATATAAAAATACAACCCGCAAACACGATGCTTGCCACAAAATTTCAAATTTACTTGAATGTACTGTAGCCGAATAAAAAAATGGTTCAAGCTCTGTGGACAGGAGCTTTTTGGCGCTCTTGTTCAAACAAACAAATTATATCTCCGAAAGTATTGCTTTCTCAGAGTTGGGAATTATATCAATGGATTCTTATGATAGAACTGCATCATGAAAGAAATAAAATTTAAAAAAAGTGTCGTTTAAAAAAAAATGTTTCAAAAATTATCATTTAAACAAGGGCGACAAAAAAAGAGCAATCTACAATGCTTCAAAAATTGTCATGAAATTTATTTATCAAGATTAAAAGAGCAATCTGCAATGATTCATCCTCGTGGAATGGGTAGTTGCAACTTACACTCGGTGCATAGTTTTCACAACTCGAAATACCTAAGGAAAGTATCATCGAAATGTCTAAAGCAAGGCTGGAGACAATCTCAGCAGATTGTCCGTTTATTCCTGATATTTGAGTAGGTAGAGGCTTACGAACAAATTATTTTAATAGTTCAAAATATATTAACTAGCAACATTATGAAAATACTGTATATAGGAACATGTCTTACTACTTAAGGAAGTAAAATGTGATATTAACCTCAGTGGTCAACGAACAGTAATTTCTTTTGATGATTCCATTATGTTCTTCTTTCCTATTGCCTTCATGAACTACCTACATCAAAACAGTCTTGTATATATTCACAAATTCAAGAATCGAATACTTGCTTTCCAAGAGAAAATATACGAATTGACAATCCAATTCCAAATCTTCTGAAACATCATCCCGAATGTATACGTAAATTATTCAATATGCAACCAGTCAATATTATCTTCGGTTACAAAACAGTCTTGTATATATTCACAACTTCAAGAATCGGATACTTATTTCAAACTACGAATTGACATGACTCTAATAGCTAGATAAGATGACATTTATGAACAGTGAACACAGACAGTGAATACATAGAACTACGATGTATTTGAAATTTTGTAGAATCATATCTCCGAAAGTATTAGTTTCTTAAAGTTGAAAATTATATCAAAGGATTCTTATGATGAAACTGCATCTTAAAAAAAATTGAATTTGAAACTTGTAATGTAAAAAAAAATTTATTTTTCCGTTACTCCAAAACCATCATGCCGATTTTGCCCAGTAACGAACTCAGCCAAGATATTTATCTCCCAAACCTACTGTGAAAATTTCAACTGTCTAGCTGATTCTGTTCGAGAGTTATCGTGTTAACGGACGGACGGACGGACATAATCGATTTCGGCCACGGATTCTTGATCAGTGAGTCGAACCAAATCGTTTGAGACCATTTTCAGCCAAAAATTCGAAAATTACAGACATTTGGGCAAATTGATAAGCACTCTGTTACCAGTAACAAGAGCTCCAAAAATGGTCAAAATCCTCTAACGCCATTCTACACAAATTTTGAAATCGACCACATTCTTCTTGTTCTTGCATATCCGTCATCATTTCACCTACATTATTCAGTATCGTTCGCTGCATTAAATTTATTACCCACGAACCTTCCTTCTTTTCTTTTTGCGTGTTGATACAAAATAACAAATGCAGCACTTGCAAATTATAATATTGCTCTCAGAGTCGGACATAACGAAGCACCGCCAGTCACAAAATTGAGATGAATGAGCATTCGTTCGGCTGATCTAAACATCTATCTATCCTGAGCAAGAATTCTAGTGCTTTGTTCTCGTTCTTGCTCGTCGATATATTTGTGTAAACGCTTTCGTTTACACTAAAAGATCAAGAAAGAATGTTCTTGTTCTAGCTCTTGCTCTTTGTTCGTTTGGTTTAAACCCACCTTTATAAGATGAATTGTTGAATGCTTTCACCGCCTAAGCGAAGCCTAGCTCGGATAATCTGTTGACATTTGAACAATACGAATTATTTTTTGCTATGATACAGCCCTCTTGGATTCATAGGCACTACATAGAGGTCTGAAGTAAGATTGACATATAGAGATACAGTTTAAAACAGTAGATAATTTTTATATTCAAAGATATGCTGATTACTATCACGTATAAATCCGATTCATACCCTATATAATATATATATTCTTTTGAACTTCGAGCCCTATAATAATAAGATGATGAAATTGTGCTATTTCCACTCACTACATAATACGGTTCGTACTTTACAACAAAAATGGTAGAAAATATACAAAATGTTAGCATATTTATATAGATTAATGACGAAGTCCAAAGATGTATGAAAATGGTGAAAAATATTACGTATAGGAGAGAAAACCATTTAGTAATGAATATATTTACCTCCAAACGTATCCTTTAATGATTAGATAAATAAAAATATCTAATAATTATTTTGTAATTAATACACTCTATATGATAACTACAATCCACAATAATGTTTTTGGGATATCCAACATTTGTAGCCAGGTTACATAGAGTCAACAGCAGATATTTTCTGATTCAACTTATCAATGAAATGACAGACTTTCGAGATATTCTAGAAAACATCCATATAGTCGTAGATGCAGGACTTGTCCGCACTTGATGAATTTTCTCATAGGAATATTATATTAAGAAATTATTCAGCCTTTTCTCACATCTTTGCGCTTCCTCATGACTCTATTCATATAGTCTAACATTGTGGTATTTGGCACGCTTTTCACCTGAACAAAGTGCCTACCAATTCATCCAAATGTCTGTAAATTTCGAATTTTTGGCCGTGAATGGTCTCAAACGATTAGTTTTGACTCACTGATGAAGAATCCGAGGTTAAATTTGATTAAGTCTGATCGGCCGTCCAGCCGTTGGCACGATTACGCTCTAACGCAATGAGTTTAGAGAGTTAAAATTTTTTCCTTTCAGTTTTGTTCTAAAATACGAACTGTTTTATTTATTGGCTAGAAAAAGTGCACATTTGTGATCTTATTAAATAAGATATGTTGGATTTAGACATCATAGTTGGCACATTTGCGTATGTAATTTGTCTACTGTTTTCAACTGTCTTGCCATATGAAAAATTATGTTTCCTCAGACCTCTATGTAGTGCCTAGGAATCATATAGGACCGGATGGGTATACATTCTTCATATTTATAGCGACAGACTCTCCGAGTGAAGCTTCGCTTGAGTGGTATACAGGGTGATTCAGAGTACCCATTACAGACTTCAATGTATTATAGAGGAGCCAAAATGGAATAACTTTTGATTATAAACCTATGTTCGGAAACGCAGCATTACCGAGGTAATGTTATACCAATACTTTCAACATTAGTTCAATGATTTTAAAATTAAAAAAAAAATAGAATTAGGTATAATAAAAATTCTTCGTATTGTCAACTACCACTTTCGATGCAGTTAATTCTAGAAACTTTGGAAGTACCTGTTTCCGTAGCCTCTGATTAATTTTCGCAAAAATAATATGAGATGGACCTTGGCGATTCCGAAAAAGAGCTTCATAAATCCGTTGTGCAACTCTGCCACTACTGTTAGCTTCGCCCTGAATTTTTATCATATCGGTATATTCAGCATACGTAATTTTACCCATGTTTGTGAATAATACAGAAATTATTACTACGGTTACCATTATCTCGGTGACGATGCGTTTTCGGACATAGGTTTATTATCAAAGTTATTCCATATTCGCTCCTCTATAATACATTAAAGTCTGTAATGGGTACTCTGAATCTCCCTGTATAAGGGTGCTCGACGATTCTTCGAAAGCACAATAGAGAACTCTTAAGAGGGTCGAGTATCAGTCACAGAATGTTGGTAAGACCCATCTGAAACGTGGGCTGTCATCCGTTCGTGGCTAGATATATACAGGGTGTCCCAAAAATACCACGCGAAAGTTACACTGGAGATAGATTGGCATTAGGTCTATCAGATAGCATCAACATGACCTCAGTAAAAGTCCGCTGGTTTTCGAGATATCACCACTTTTGTGTATTTTTTAAAAATTTTCATTTAAAAGTTTTCATGGTATATCGATACGGAGCTCGTGTCTAATTAAATCGAGGTCGCTGATCACGAATATGCAATTAGTTTTTACCTAAGTGGCGTACTTTATGAAAATTTTCACTTAGAGTAAAAAAATGGACGAAAATAGGTCAATTTTGGAAGTTCACACCGCCCAAAAAAATCGGAGTAAGGTGTTGTTGATTTTTGCCGTCATATATGGATCCTTTATTTACTGAATAATTCAAACAGAAAATGTCCAGGCCGTACTATTCGGAAATTATGATTTTTTTCCCAAGGGTCTGTTTTTCGGAAAACTCATTTGGCGGTATTTCCGCGGAAAATTCTCTAATGAAAAATCCGATCATATATTCGTAATCTACGGCCCCGAATTAGTAAATGACGTAATTTGCATCGAAATCGGAGACCGGTCGAATTTTGGCAATTTTTTAATACATTAGCCTTAAAAAAATCCCATTTTTCGAGAAAAATTTTTTGACGCAAAACTATGAAAAGGGTACTTATTCTTATAGATTTGGGGCCGTAGATTCCGAATCTACTATCAGATATTTATTACAAAAATTTTCCGAGAAAATATCGCGGAAAGAATTTTCCGCAAAATAGACCCTCGGGAAAAAAAATCATAATTTCCGAAGCGTACAACCTGGACATTTATTGTTCGGATGATTCGATAGATAAAGGATCCAAATATGACGTAAAAAATCAGCAACACCCTACTCCGATTTTTTTTGGGTGGTGGAAAGTTCGAAAATTGACCTATTTTCGTCAATTTTATCACTTTAAGTGAAAATTTTCCCAAAGTACGCCACTTAGGGAAAAACTAATTGCATATTCGTGATCAGCGACCTCGATTTAATTAGACACGAGCTCCGTATCAATATACCATGAAAAAAAATTTTTGGGTCGGCACTTAGAAATATTTTTGACCCGGAATCGGAGGAAAATTCTTCTTTCCCGTCCCAAATCTAATATTTTCACATCTCAATAACCAAGTTTTCCCTGATTATTGGTCGGTGGACGACGTTTAGATTTATGTAACCATTTTTTCTGTATCTCTATCCGTTCGGAAAATATTAGGTAATGAGCGAATCCGTCAAACGCCAAAAAGTTTCCTCTAGTATCCAACACATACAAAAATCTACAATTTTCCGATTAGGTCGACGCGGCTTTGGTTATTCACTAAATCGGGCACGCAGATCACGAATCTGTAATTAGATTTTCCGTATCTCGATTAGTTTCGGAGCAATGACGAAAAAAGTCGCAATTTCTGGCTCTATCTCCGGAAAATGGACTAATCAGTCGGATTTTTCGCCATATTACCAAAATTAATCGAGATACGGAAAAACTAATTGCAGATTCGGAATCTACGCCCTCGATTTAGTGAATAGCCAAAGCCGTGGCGATCTAATCGGAAAATTCTAGATTTTTGTATGGGTTAGAATCTAGACAAAGGACTCACAGCTCTGGCAATGTGTTAGTTGTTGTATGCATTTTATCAATATTTCACAGGAAATAGGTCATAAATACTTCTACAAGGGTTGAAGTATTACAAGATATTTTACTTGCAATTATCTTTTCGTGGAAAATATTCATTTCAAGGGTGAGACCACCCATGCAAAAATAAACCAGTTAACCCAAAACATTTAAGTTTTACCAGCGAGTTGCTTTGTTTAGAAATAAAAATGAGCGCTTCCCAACATGTGAAGTCATGGTACGTAACAGTGGTGATATCTCGAAAACCAGCGGACTTTTACTGAGGTCATGTTGATGCTATCTGATAGACCTAATGCCAATCTATCTCCAGTGTCACTTTCGCGTGGTATTTTTGGGACAGCCTGTATATGTGTTATATGATGAATTGTTGAATGCTCTTCATACTGTTTAAGCGGAGCCTCGCTCGGATAATCTGTTGACATTTAAACAATACGAATTATTTATAGTCGTGCTGCCCTTTTGGATTCTTAGGCACTACACAGTGGTCTCAGGAAAGATTTAGTTATTTTGATATAGATTACAGTTTCAACCAGTAGATAATTTGTATATTCAAAGATATGCTAATTTCCATGTATAAATCTGATCCCTGTATTATAATAAGTTGATGAATACGTGCTATTTCTACTCACGAAATAATATGGTTCGTATACGAACTCATCAGAATCGATTCAATTATTGAACTTTGACTAACCTAACCTAACAACCCATATGAAGAGAATAGTGGTAGCTGGCCAGGCATACATTCACTGATGCTTTCACTTTATAGCAAATAATCTCCCGGAAAGCGCATAAAACTTTTATATGAAGTGGCCATTTCACCCCATCAATAAACCATCTTTTGCTTCAAATAGAATTACGCCCCTTCGAAAAAGGCTGGGTAATATCCTGAATGAAATTTCGGTTAGGGTTAGAACGACCCACTTCAAATTGAATGATGAAATTTGTCGAGATGAAAGTTTATAACTAGTGTTCTTTCACTTCTAACGGTTATTAACCTCGGAAACTGAAGAAGTAAAGAACATATAATAATGATAAAATTAATACGATAACCCATCTTAAGCCCCTTGAACGAGACGATGTCGTAGAGCTTCTTAAATATAAAGTGACAAGGATGGTCTGATTACAAGTTGGCGTGATCATGTTCGTTTATCGAGGGGTTCACTTCGTATATATATAACGATATTTGAGGAGGATCCTAAGATGCTTCGGGTTATCTTTTCAGGTATCTAAGTGCCGTTGTTTACTTGGTGTTGATATCCATGGCAACAATTCAGTTTGGGATCATTAGGCCTGTGTTAAAACCTTCAACATAATCTACCCTTGTTTTCTCAATCTGATAATTCAGTTCCGACTACAACAATTCAACTTTCGCTTAAAATTAAACTATGGGAGTGTTAGGTTCTCATCTGCTTCCAAAAATTCGATTCGAGATGGAATATGAGAGCACATTATACAGGGAAGTATCCTCTTATCAATTTTCAACTTGCTCAAATGTCTGTAATTTTCGAATTTTGACGTCGAAGGGCCACAAATGAAGTTCAAGATCGACATCTAAGACTTATGGCTGTTAGAGACTGATTTGCGACAACTCGATCTGTGGCTGATGAGTGGTTAGGAGAATAAGGCCTTCCTGTAACTGTCCGAACGGTTTACCGCCGGATAAGGTATTTTGGACTGCAGCATTATCGACCCCATCCTGTGTTACCTCTGACGGTTGAGTATCGCCGGCAACGATTACAGTGATGCAGAGAACGTCAACATTGGAATGTGGAATGGCATCAGGTCATCTTTCCTGATGAATCTCGATTCTCCTTGGGTGCACATGATGGACGAAGAAGGGTTAGACGACATCGTGAAGAAAGACGTGAACCTCAGTTTGATATTGAGCGTCATGTACATCGGACAGTAGGCGTTATGGTATGGGGTGCTATTGCACATGCAAGTAGATCACCTTTATTCCTTATTCGAGGTAATATGACAGCGCTGCGTTACCTTCAAGAAATAGTGGAGACATATGTTCTCCCTTACCTTAACTGGCTCGAGAATCCAATATTTCAGCAAGATAATGCTCGACCTCATGGTACCAGAGTTAGTTTAAACTTTTTTGAAGCGACTCATGTGAATATTTTGCCATAGCTGCCCAGATCCCCCGATCTTTTGGCCATAGAGCATGTTTGGGACATCATGGGTAGAAGGCTTGGAAATTTACCCCAGCCCCCACGGACTTTGGCGGCTCTGATACATGAACTACAGGTAGTTTGGGATAGTATCCCTCCAGAAGAAATAGACCATCTTATTGCATCAATGCCTATACGTGTTGGGAAGTGTATGGATAATCGCGGTGGACAAACACATTATTCACAAATTTATTAAAAAAAATTGTAAACCCTTCGTTTTTGCGCGTATGTTCTGGGGAACATCGCGTTATAGTTTTGCCCAAATGTCTGTAACTTTCGAATTTTTTGAAAAAAATGGTCTCAAACGATTAAGTTCGACTCCCCAATGAAGAATTCGAGGTCAAATTTGATTCTGTCCGGCCGGCCGTCCGGCCGTCCGGCCGTTGCCACGATAACTTGAGAACGAAAAGAGCTAGCGACTTGAAATTTTCAGGAAAGGTGGCGCATCCCAATACGACGGACAAGTTCGTTAATGGGCATAATCGGCCCAGCGGTTTCCGAGTAATAATTTTGTTTTAAACCAATATGAATCCGATCGAATTAAAACTTGGTGAATAGTTGTAGAATATGAACTTAAGCACGTTTGTGAAATTTTGTGCGAATCATATGGCTAGAAAATTTAAAAAAAATTATTAAAAAATATTTTTGTTGTCACGATAACTTGAGAACGGAATGAGATAGCGGCTTGAAATTTTCAGGTTAGGATGAGCACCAGAACGCGACATTTCAGTTTGTTTATGAGCATAATCGGCCAAACGGTTTTAGAGTTATAGCCATCTGAAATTTTCTGAAATTTCGTGGTTTTTGTTCCTCATCAACTCGAAAAGTACTGAACCGATTGAATTCAAACATGGTTATTAGTTGTAGAATGCCAACGCGGAAATGTTTGCAAAATTTGGTGAGGATAGGATTTGTAGAAAATTTTTAATAAATCATTGAAAATAAAAAAAAAAAATTCTATATATCAGTAACTAATCGTTAGAAATTGATGAAATTTTGCAAGTGCCTTCATAACCTAACTCTACCGCTAAGTTTCAAGTTTTAATACGATCCGTTCAATATTGTTGGAGATTGGAGCATTCTTGTGTGAATTAAGTAGATGGGTGACCGTTGCCTCGATAACTTTCGAACGAAAGGAGATAGGGACTTGCAATTTTCAGGGTAGGTTGCGTATCCGAAAGGGAGAGTTGAGTTCGTTTAGGGCATAATCGGTCTAGCGGTTTCCGAGTTATACCCACCATATTATTTTCTTGATAACTGAAAAAATAAATATTCGATCGAATTGAAGCTTGGTAACTAGTAGTAGAAAATCAACATAAAGACGTGTTCAAAATTTTGTAAGAACCGTACCACTAGAAAATTCGAAAAAAATGACGAAAAAAAAAATTTTAATAACCGTACCCCTAGAAAATTTCAAAAAAATCACGAAAAAAAAAATTGGTTCAAGCACTGACGTGAAGTCAGAAGCTTTTGCGCGTATGTTCTATTGTCCATTCTTCTGTATTGGACACCCTTAATCGAATTTACCATGGTAAATTATGTTGTCCATTCTCCCGTATTGGACACTTAATTCGAATTTACCATGGTAAATTCGAATTAAGAGTGTCCAATACAGGAGAATGGACAACATAATTTACCATGGTAAATTCGATTAAGGGTGTCCAATACAGAAGAATGGACAATAGAACATACGCGCAAAAGCTTCTGACTTCACGTCAGTGCTTGAACCAATTTTTTTTTCTTTGAATTTCAATTATTTACTCCTTGTTGCTATACTATCTATGTTTTACCAAAAAAGAATTAAAAATTAAACTCCTTCTGGCTGTTGCAGTTTTTTTGTCAGTCAGTATATAAGTATAAATATTCCAAAGATACTATGGGGTGAGCTGACCTTTGACTAGCACCGTATAATCTTCGAGTTAGAGGGATAGGAATATGTTATTTACGTTATGAAGTAACAGTGAAAACCCGCCCTAACAGAAAATTAACCGCATCGTAGAGCGAACGTTCTTGTTTGCCAACATTAAGAACCCTAATAAACCTCATTGTATTCTTGACACCGAGTTCACTTGCCATCCGCGCAATCTCGCATAATCCGCAAAATGTTCAGGTAGCTAAGCCGCCTTGTTCGGAAGCGAAACCTTCCACTCAACGCCTTCGAAATCATAATCTCCACGTGCAGGTGTCGACGAAGAAAGAGATTGAGGAAACAAGCTGGAATATGCAAATTAATTTCGCGAAAAATAAGGAGACGATGTCGAGGTTCACGGCGAATTCATGGCGTCTATTCGGAGGAACGTGCTGTGTTCGGTTTATCCTTCGAGAAAAAATGCTTAAAATGTTCAGAGCCTACATGGAATTTGTCAATATTCCGTGTTTCACCCAATAAACCTTATTGATCGCACGAAAAAATTATACCACCTAAAAAATCCGGATTCTGAAGCTTTTCTCTGATATTTGTACAAAAATCGAGTATTATCCAGGGACCGAGTTGATCTTATACAGGGTGAGTCTTTGACCACTGCATTAATTTTAACCAAGGATTCCTCTCATCAAATGAAACACTTTTTTCATTTAACATTTTTCCAAATTCGGCTCAGGTAAAAAGATACAGGCTGTTGAAATTTTGAAAAAAAGTCAGTTTTTATTTTGTAGCTTTGACATCCTTTTTTCGAATAAAATGAATGTTGGCGTAAAGTTTCCTATAACTATGATACATATTTTCCAAATATTAGTCATTTTCTACTTCTACTGGTTTTCTAGTTATGGACTCATGGATTCATAAAACTAAACGAAATTAGCATAAAGAAAGCATATAAAGTTTTTCTTGACTCATTTCAAGAATACTCCATCGTTTTAGAACATTATGTTATTCATCATCATTTCTCCTTAAACGCACCGTTTTCGAGATATTCTTCATTGAATGTTTTAAAATGGTAAACTCCAGAAATTTCACTACTTTTATGGATCCGTCCCTGAGCGTTGGAATCCCGAATCAAGCTGTAAACCACGTTACCATGCCTCATTCCCGTCCGCCAACAATGTCATAGATAATTTTTATGCGGGAGTGTATTAGCACATTGTGAAATCTTTAAACGCTTGTAACTTTCTACCTGAGCCGAATCTCGAAAATTGGTAAATGAAAAAAGTGTTTCATTTGTTGAGAGGAATCTTTGGTTAAAATTAATGCAGTGGTCAAAGACTCACCCTGTATACATGATTTTTGTTCACTTATCTATTTATTTACTTATTCATTAATTTATTCATTCATGAATTCAATTTAATTTCAATTCATTCATTTAATTATTTATCTATTTAGTTATTCATTTATTTATACAGGGTGATTCAAAACTCGTGGCGAAAAATTAGGGATCGTATACAGGTTGATATTCTTGATATAAAATGTAGAATACAATTTTTGAATTTTTGGCTTTGTTTTCGAGATATCAGACTTCAAAGTTTCTGCATGTCATCAATTTTACTTTAATACATAATATAAAAATTGGTTCAAGACCTGTGGACAGGAGCTTTTTGGCGCTGTTGTTCAAACAGACAAATTATATCTCCGAAAGTATTGGTTTCTCAGAGTTGGGAATTATATCAATGGATTCTTATGATAGAACTGCATCATAAAGGAAATTCAATTCAAATAATAGTTAATTTATCAAGATTTAATGAGCAATCTAAGAATGAGAACTGCACCATGGAAGAAATCAGTTTAAAATAGCTGAAATGAATTTGACTCTCTCTTATAGAACAGGATGATATGTACGAGTATGGACACAGATCATATAATAATTCTTAGATAGAATAATTATAGCATTCTGTGAAAACATAGAAGTACGATTCATTATTGAAATTTCGAAAAATCATATCTCCTAAAGTATTAGATTGTATCAATGGATTTTAACGGTGAAACTGAATCTTGAAAAAAATTGAATTTGAAATTTGTAAGTTGAAAAGAATTTCAAGTTACAAACACTCTTAATTCGAATTTACCATGGTAAATTCGAATTAAGTGTCCAATACAGTAGAATGGACAACATAATTTACCATGGTAAATTCGTTTAAGGGTGTCCAATACAGAAGAATGGACAATAGAACATAGGCTTAAAAGCTTCTGACTTCACGTCAGTGCTTGAACCAATTTTTTTTTGAAATTTTCTAGGGGTACGGTTCTTAACATTTTTTTTTCGTCATTTTTTTCAAATTTTCTTGGGGTACGGTTCTTATAAAATTTCAAACACGTCTTCAAGTTGATTTTCTACTACTAGTTACCAAGCTTCAATTCGATCGTATATTTATTTTTTACACTATCACAGTTGAGATATCGTTGAAATTTAGGTAGAGTCTTCAAAATCTTATTTTAGAGCCACGTTCTACACTTGATCTCGATACATTTTTTTCCTGGTTGTCTTGGGCGAGTTCAGTAAATGGATGGGCGAACGCTCTGACTCTAAATTTGAAAAAGCACGCCAAAGCTCCGGACCTCAACGTTTTTCCAAGAAATTGTGTGTCTGTCTCGATATAACTCCCTCGTATATTCAACTTCCAATTTTAATTCTCCCCATTTTTAATTTGTCTTCACGGATAAATTCCGCCTGAGGGGGCTACACGACAGAACGTTAATTCAATAATTTTATGCAACCCCGAATTTCTTTCAAATTAAAAAACTTCGCTCAAGTTTAAATCAACATAATCTCGAACACAAACAATATGGATGATCAAGTTTCAAAGTGGGCTACTTTTTCACCCTCCCCATTATTTCTCTTTTGCCGATATAGAACAGAGGGGGTGGCGTCGAGGCGGTTAAGAGTAATCGCACTTTCTTTATTGTTTCGATATTGAAATTTATGAGAATCGGGAATGAGGAATTTTCATATGGTTATCCCAAAGGTCTGTGGATGAGGATTTTGGTTACTAATAGACGCATTTCTGTGGTCCTGAATGATGTCAGTACCGGGGGTGTCAGCGTTTGTGCTGGTGTGCCCCAAGGCTCAGTTTTGGCACCCATCCTATTCTAACTCCATATAAAAGATCTTCTTCAATCGAGCGAGAAGCACATGGCGAATGACAGCACGTTGATTTCTTCTTTCGCCAGTGATATATCTTTGAGTGCTGTTGAACCTCACTTCCTTTGATGCCAGCAAATCGAGTCTTTGAACGAAGATGTCAAGAAGGTAAATTAATGGGGCCAACGGAATCTGGTGCAGTTCAATGCTTCGAAACCCAAACAACAACTTTTTCTCTTAAAGCTGTATTCGTGAGTTCTGATTTGATGATGGAGGATCGGATGCTTCAGCCAAATGATTCCATGCGTCTTCCTGGCGTCACTGTCAATTCTTCGGTCTGCTAGGAGGAATATGTGGCTGACATTGTGAAATCTGGAACAAATAAGATGATATTTGTTCAGAGAAGGGTATATTTCTCGGTAGATCAGATTATTGTACTCTATAAGGGCCAGATCAGACCAGAACTTGGATACTATATACTCTCCTGTTCATAAAAATAAACAGGACATAACTTTACCTTCCAGTGGCTTGTCTGAAGGAACAGTCCATGCCTGACTCTTGGCGACAAGTGTAACCTTCGAGACTTTTTGCTTCTGCCTTTGACTACAGAATATTACTGGAGGACTCAGACACTCTGCTCGGACGGTGTAATGATCCGTTGCCACGAACGAAAATAGATAGTGTTTCGAAATTTTCAGGGTAGGTTGCTAATCCAAATGCGATAGTTGAGTTCGTTAATAGGCATAATCGGCCTAACAGTTTCGGAGTTCTGCCCATTTGCAAGCACAAACATCAAAATTTGTTTTCCGAAATTCAAACTTATCTACTTCAATTTTTAAAAGAAAGAGCGCCAAAAAGTTCCTGTCCACAGGGCTTGAACCAATTTTTTTTTATTGGGACTGCCAAACCTTTAGTCTCCTCCGGAGGAGTGACCGAGCGGGCTCCTTATTCTGCTTTAACGAACCCTATAGGGTGATTGTTCCTGATAGAGACCAATGGGATACAAGGAGTGATCTCCTTAAACCAGAGGGGCCCACATGGTACACAGATGGCTCTGTAACGACTACAGGGACAGGTGCAGGCATTGTGGGACCTCGAGTGAGCATGTCCATCCCTCTCGGGAAGAACTGCTCGATAATACAGGCAGAACTATATGCTGTTCTTATCTGTGCGCTGGAAAACATCCGATTAGGATACTCTGGCAAGTACATATATATATATATATATAAATATATATATATATATATATATATATATATATATATATATATATATATATATATATATATATATATATATATATATATATATATATATATATATATAAATATATATATATATATATATATATATATATATATATATATATATATATATATATATATATATATATCCAACTACCTGCTGGGCGTCCATACATTATGAAATTACTATTCTCCGGGCGTCCGGCTACCCCGAAGCGTCCGTATATGGACGCTCTGTTGAAATTCAATGTTAAGATGCTCATGGGTCTTGGATCGACTCTAAGTGTCGTATGGCAAAATTTGTCGTGGACGCCTGGTTATCGATTGGACATGCGAGGCCTGTATACTGCTGTATACTTTTAGTACAACACCTGGCTCGATAGAGGCGCTGCGTACAGTTGGCGTATATTGGTTCGCGTATAGTTTTTTCCAGTCTCTCGATTTGTGGGCGTCCGCCCGATCTGACAACGTGGAGAATCGTCGCTGGTGCATTTAATTCTATTGAATATTAGGTTTGAATTCGTTCTGGAATCTCAAGGTTGCTGAATGGTGGGGTGACATCATGAACACCTGCATCTATGCTGATGGCTGTCGTTTGGGATTCTTTGGTTATTTGCTTCTAGAATATCGCATTGGATAATATCTGCGAAATTTTTGTTTAGGGATTTTGAGATATAAGAAGTGATATATTATTTTCAACCACATGGACTAATGCCCTCCTTTATTCTGCTTCATCTTCGTTGTGCTTTTATAAAAAAGGATTTTATTGAAAGATTCATTCAGAATGTGAAGTTCTCATACCTTAAACTTCACTATATCTCAAAAAAAATTTATTGTATTATGTTGTGCATGCAATAATATTAAAAAATTTCTCCTTGATAGATCTCTTGGGGTTTGTCTCAATCGCTAAGTTCGCCTCGCTTATTGCAGTGCATGGAATGGTTAATAAAAAATATACTATCTACCACAAATTATAAATGATACTTAAAATGATAAAATGCAAACAATTCATCTGAGTGAAGGAAAGAAGTTTCTGAGACTATTTCGAATGAAAATCGCTGCGGGTATTATTTCCTCCTTGATCATAATGAACGTGGTTTCGAAACTATCTCTATTGAATAATTGGAAATATAGTTACGAAACCTCGAGCCGGACACTCAAAATGCGATTACATTTTTAGTGTTCGTGTATGAAATTGAGTAGAACGAGTGAATAATTCATGTTCCTTCACGTCTTCCTACTACATTCCGTTTTCTAAATGTCCACAACCCAGCTGGTTTTGCCTTTTTTCAACATCGACAAGTTCCTTCATTCGCTCTCCTAAAATGAAGCGTTTCTCTATTTTGGAAGAGATTTTTATGAGGTTTTGCTGTATTGTTCTCATTACAAGATGAACAATTCTCTTGAGAGTATTACTCAATTTCATCTATATTGTCGTTTAATACTTGTACCCACGTTTTACTATAATCTGTGTTTTCGAATACGAACCACTTATTACAAGCAAAAATGTTAATTTACAGAATAAACTTCACCAAGTTTGTATTTTTGCGCGTATGTTCTGGGGAACATCGCGTTATCATTTTGCCCAAATGTCTCTAACTTTCGAATTTTTTGACGAAAATGGTCTCAAACGATTGAGTTCGACTCCCCAATGAAGAATTTGAGGTCAAATTTGATTCTGTCCGGCCGGCCGTCCGGCCGTTGCCACGATAACTTGAGAACGAAATAAGCTAGGGACTTGAAATTTTCAGGGTGGGTGGCGCATCCCAATACGACGGACAAGTTCGTTAATGGGCATAATCGGCCCAGTGGTTTCCGAGTGATAATTTTGTTTTCAACCAATATAAATCCGATCAGATTGAAACTTGATGAGTAGTTGAAGAATATGAACCTAAGCATGTTTGGTGAATTTTGTGCGAATCGTATGGCTAGAAAATTATTAAAAAATATTTTTGTTGTCACGATAACTTGAGAACGGAAAGAGATAGCGGCTTCAAGATTTCAGGTTAGGATGTGCACCAGAACGCGACATTTCAGTTTGTTTATGAGCATAATCGGCCAGACGGTTTCAGGGACATAGCCATCTGAAATTTTCTGACATTTGGTGGTTTTTTGTTCCTCATTAACTCGAAAAATACCCAACCGATTGAATTCAAACATGGTTATTAGTTGTAGAATGCCAACGCAGAAATGGTTGCAAAATTTGGTGAGGATAGCATGCGTAGAAACTTTTTAATAAATCATTGAAAATAAAAAAAAAATTCTATATATCAGTAACTAATTGTTTGAAATCGCTGAAATTTTGCAAAAGCCTTCATAACCTACCCCTACTGCCAAGTTTCAAGTTATATTACGATCGGATAAATATTGTTGGAGATTCGAGCATTCTTGTGTGAGTTCAGTAGATGTGTGACCGTTGCCTCGATAACTTTCGAACGAAACGAGATAGGGACTTGCAATTTTCAGGGTAGGTTGCGTATCCGAAAGGGAGAGTTGAGTTCGTTCTTGGGCATAATCGGTCTAACGGTTTTTGAGTTATACCCATCTGGAATATTGTTTCCTTGAACTCAAAAAATAAATATTCGATCGAATTGAAGCTTGGTAACTAGTAGTAGAAAATCAACATAAAGACGTGTTTAAAATTTTGTAATAACCGTACCCCTAGGAAATTTGAAAAAAATGACGAATAAAAAAATATTAAGAACCGCGCCTCCAGAAAATTTAAAAAAAATCACGAAAAAAAAAATTGGTTCAAGCACTGACGTGAAGTCAGAAGCTTTTGCGCGTATGTTCTATTGTCCATTCTTCTGTATTGGACACCCTTAATCGAATTTTCCATGGTAAATTGTGTTGTCCATTCTCCTGTATTGGACACTCTTAATTCGAATTTACCATGGTAAATTCGAATTAATTAATTAATGTCACGTGATTTTCACGAAATTTTGCAAAAGTTTTTGCTTTGGTCTTTTGTGTTCCTTGCGGAACACGCGCGCAAAAATAATCTAAATTCCGCAAAAAAATTTTTTTAGTCGAAATTTTGAACGAGTGTTTGCGTCTATGTATTCATCTAACTAGCGAGTTGCAATTCAATCTGATTAGTATATTTCGAGTTATTGTGGAATAAAATTTCCTAATTTTCAAAATTTGTTTATTCCAGCTTAGAGTTATCTGATCATGACAAAACTTCGCCTGCATATACTCGTAAGGGCAATAATTCTACAATTTGGTGCCAAATTTCAGATGGATTGAGTGATCAATTTCAGAAATATCAATAAAAATTATTTAACTAAAAATGGCCATAACTCCCAAACCGCTTTGTGGATTTCGTCCATTAACGATATTAGACGAGATATTTACGCTCCAAACCAACATTGCTAATTTCAACTCTCTAACTCATTTCGTTCTAGAGTTATCGTACTAACGACCAGACGGACGCATGCACAGAATTGAACACTATTATTATTTCCTCGCTAAAAAAAGTCTCGAATTCAATCGAATTCATCCTTAGTAATACCCATGTTTTCTTTATAGATAAGAGAATAGCTGTTGACGACAAGACCGAAACAAGAATATTATATATCCGGTATTCGACTCAAAGTGACGTGAAATCTTTACTCTTTGGAGAGCATATTCACTTTTACAAATTCGGATTAAATTATGAGTGCTTCAAGCTAAGTGGATAGAGCGAGCCATCTAGTTAGACTGTACTGGGGAGCATTTACTGTCAATAAACAATGCCTTAACTGATATAAGGATACTATACCAAAGTTGATAGAAAAGACAACAGACTCTCCTTGGTCACACAAGCTCCTAGGAACTTCCAAGGGATCTGCTTGGGAAAGACCTAGGAGATTCAGTAGAATCATAATCGTGTCTATAGCAAGTGCGCCAGAGCAGATTGACCTCATATGAAAGCTTTTTTAGCGTTTTTAAATATTTCATATTTTCATAGTGAAGTCAATCTGCATTAGCGGGCTTGCTATAGACATAAGTATGATCCTCCGAAGTCTTCTCCAATGGGATTCCTATGAAGTTCATGGGCGCTTGTCCGACTGAGTAGATGCAGTTGTTTTCTGTGTTGACTTTGGTACTGTATCTTTATCGTAGCTTAGGCACTGTTTATTAACCTGACAGTGAATGGTCTCCATTACAGTCTGACTAGATCTACGGCTTGCTCTCATAATTTGATTCAAATTCGTCAACGTGAACAACTGCGCATAAGAGTACTGACTTCATGTTTATCCTTTTTCATATTTTTTCAATTTCCTTTCAAAATTTGGTTAATTTCAACAATGTGGTTTTATCGTAGATCAGAATTAAAAACATATAGCAGTTAGGGGACCCCATTAGGAACGCAAGTGCTTTCATCTATTCTTCAAATACGTTTCTCCGAATCCACTGCTCACCAAATCTGGTAATTAATAGGATAAACAGGATGGTTTCACATAACACTGTCAATAAAGTTATGAGTTATATGACAATTCAGGCACCAGCCTACTACTTAGACAAAAAAATAAGAAGAAGTTCGAACTTGCGTAGCTAGACACGATATTTTTGTAGAGTATTATACAATGTTGGATTCGTATTTTTTTTTCCCTATCTCTCCACGGGGAAAACCAATATGGCTTCCATAAGAAAAATGAAAGTAGACTATCGCGTCTCTGAAGCGATGGAAAATAGAAGATATCTGACGACACCATTAGGATCTCTATATTGGATAATGGCTACAAACCGTATTTCGTGAAGTTATCCCCAGGAATGAATGCGTTATAAAAAGAAAAGGGAAATCTCGATATTTAGTTTTTTGGGAAATCTCGAGAACCATTTGAGATTTGAGCCACCTTGTATTTCTAACGGTTTTCGATATCCCTGTAGTCCCCATTTAGATAGTTCTAACCTTGTATGTAAATTCGTCTAAAAAAAGAGGAAACAGAAGACTCATATGTTGGCTTAGCGCCAGAATCCCATAATCACGTAAGAAAATTTACTTGCGTTCTAGAACAAACAACACCATAAACAGCCACCTCACTCTTCACCAAAAATGCGTAGTTTTAAAGTTGGCCACAAGGCCACCGTACGGACGTTTCAACGAAAAAGGTCAATATTTCGATGAAACGGACTAGACCGTTCACAGAGTTGCCATGAATTTGCTTTCTAATCGCCACAATATTGGCTAAGAATCAGACCCATGGCTACTAGTCGTGAACCACTCCCAACGTAATCTATACAACCCAAATACAGTCACCTCTCATCTGCTCAAGTGAAATACACTCATGGTTCAAAGTCCTTTCAAACAAACGTCACTCATAACTCCTATTCTTCACCAGCAGGGGTTAAGGAGATAACGCATCTTCAATCCACGCATGTGCGGACCCTCACAAAAGGTTACAATTGAGTTATAGAATCCTAAACCTCAAAATTCCATTCCCCTCAGACGACAACTCCATTAGTTGAATTACTTCTCGTCTGCTCATGCGCATAACGATAATGACCAAATGAAGCGCATGCATTCAAAAATAATCAGAGGACCATGTTATGGAAACTATTCCACAAAATAGTGAAATATTTCTTCATTTTCTTTAGTCCTACGACCCGCACGAAATTTCGAACAAATGCCCCTTCCAATATAACCCATACCACTTAAAAACTATCACTTCTTCTTTGTGCATGCGCAATGCTTTCGTGACTAAAGGTCTTATCAAAATCACACCACCCACACCAAATTCCGCTCCTCCCAGGAGGAGTAGCATCCTCCACCTCAAAACCCCATACCCCAGTAGTTAAATCACTTCTCGTCTGCTCATACGCATAACGATAATGCCCGAAAGAGGCGCATGCATTTTGAAACAACTCAAAGACCACGTAATGATCACTACTCTGTAAAATAGTTGAACATTCTTTCAATTTTTCAGTCATGCAAACCTCACGGAAGTTTGAACGAGTGCTTGCATCCTCACTCCCAACACAACCCATAAAACCCAAAAACAGTCACTTCTCCTCTGCACATGCGCAATCAACTCATGGCTAAAAGGCCTTTCAAAAACACACGCCTCACACAAAACTCAGATTTTCCAACACAGTGTTTAAGGAGTGACCGCAATCGTTCGAAATCATTGTCGTCAAAAAGTCCAAAAATACAGATATTGTGGTAAAAAGATACCACGCTGTTCCTCGTGGAACAAGCACGCAAAAAGCAGGATTGTTTCTCAAGAGCATAAGGTCATATATTGGGGTTAGATTTCAACTCGATCAGATTTGTAGCTTCGGAAATTTTGAAGAAATTAAATTACAAAGGGCAAAAAATCTTCGAAAACATGGAATTTTACCATTCATAAACTTATCCTCAATCCTTTATATCCCAATATTTAACACATTCTGCACCTCAATTATTTCGTGAGCTATCGTGTACACAGAAGGAGGAACATACAGAATGGAATTTTACCATGGGTACTACAAAAGTAACTACACTCTTGTCCACTATAAATTTTTTGTCGCCTGACAGCTATTCTCGTCGTGGGAGACCACCTCCTGCCCTAAATTGCGAATAAATGATTGGACTTTCTGTAGACTGAACCCACTAAACTCTAATTACCACTGATGCTCTGACAGACAGCTCAAGATATTTGAATCGGAAACTCAAAATTTGTGTTACTTCATTTCCTGGAGAGTTCAAATATTTGAATTTTTCTATGAGAAGTACCTACATTCTATGAGAGACTCCCGTACACTTTCTCACCTGCAACTTCGATTCGAAGAAATCGGCAAATGTGTTTTTAAGAGGAATGAACATTATTCCTTGAAACCTCTGCAATACCTACATAAAAATTGAAGCCTATCAAACCAACCTTTCTCTGATAACAGATGCATTACGAAATCGATTTCAGGAATTTAATGAATATTAACATGGATGATCACGCTCGACTTTCCTTCAGTGATTCAGATTCAAATAATAATTTCGAATCAGAAACTCAGATTTCTTTTTGGTCTGAGATTTGAAAATAGCTAATTGTTTCGCTAGTTATCCCATTTTATCTCCATTTAGTATTATTAATTAAATTTTAAATGGCTCCGAAAGTAATAAACGGATTTTCTCACTTAAGACGTAAGCCCTTTCCATTCGATTTAAGCGTTTATCCTGAAAACATTGAGTCTCTCGGTCATCCGTTCGAAACATATTGTGTATACTGATAAATTAAAGAGAGAGTTTAGCTTGACCCTCAAAAATAATGAACCTAGTGCTTTCGACTCATCACTTGAAAAAAATAGAGTACTCTAAAATACGTAGATTATTGCATTCAGCAATGATAAAACCCAACAAAAAAATGAATCAGAATCATGATAGTAGTTTGAGGGAGTATCCGCAAATCCAAACAAAAAATCAATAATTGAAATCTTTCCACGGTGACTCTACACGTCTGGTAAAACCAAAACAACGTGAGTCACATTCCTGTCCTATTGCATTGGAACTATTCCTTTTACTCCTGGCAACGTCGCAGGACGCCCAGTGATCGAGCAACTGGGAAATGATATTCGAACGAGGACGCCGACAAATCGAGAGAATGAAAGTTTACGTGTATACTTTGGACGCTAGTGGAGCGGATAGTGAAATGACGCTGAGGGGTGTGAGACTGTAAACAATTCTCTGTATCTAAAAAGTGAAAAGATTAAATCGAATTCTATCAGTGAATACTTCAAAGTGGTTATATAAGACATAAGATAATGATAAAAAAAAATTGGAGGACGCCCACCGGATGCTTGGTGAACGGGCGCCCGGAAATTGGAAGGATGTAAATATATATATATATATATATATATATATATATATATATATGTTGTGACAGTCAAGGATCGTTAAAATCCCTATCTGATGTGAAAATAAACTCCTACTTAGTAGGCGAATGCAGGAAGGCTCTGCGAAGGCTGGGCGCTGGTAACGTTGTAAAACTCATCTGGTGTCCGGCTCACTCGGAGATTTCAGGTAATGTTAAGGCAGATAAGCTGGCGAAGCAGGGGGCTCGGATACCATATATAGGTCCTGAGCCTTCGCTTCCAGTATGTCGTACCTCTGTTAAAACATTCTTCAAGAATCGTTTGGACAGGAATTTCTCCAGTGTATGGAACATGGGAGTAGGACTCAGGCAGTCAAGGCTTCTAATTAAGAAACCATCGTCAAAGTCTGAAGTAAAGAAACATCTTTCACTCGAAAGAAGAGAATTGAGCCTGGTGACTGGATTACTAACTGGTCACCAGTTCAACAAACATCTGAATAGGATGGGATTGGCCGATAACGCTCTGTGTCGCTGGTGCAAGAGCATGGAAGAAACAGCTGAACATATTCTGTTCGACTGTAACAACCTTAAAGACTTGAGGGTCATATACCTAGGCAACCCAACACCTACGATTCCTACGGTGAGAGGGACTTCTCCTTTTAAGCTCGCGGCATTCCTGTTAGCGTTTTTCTTGGACTGAGTCTCACGAGTTTGGCAAGCGGGAGAACAATGGGCCTGAAGGCCTCAGTTCAGCCTGAGACGGCATCGCGGTAGAAGAAGAAGAAACCTTTAGAAAAAATTCGTTTCTGTTGTCTATGCTCAACTCTTACTTATAATTTCCAGTACCGATCCAAGAAAACTTCTTACAACGCAATAAATTAACACTTTCGTTCAGGACAATATACGGCCCACCAAAGAACGGATCGGACGGAGGATTATTCATTCCCCGAAACATAATATAGCGGCGCGTCCGGACGTCGTATACCCGAAAAAGTTTAGGTATTCATTTGCGAGTAGAACAAGCGGGGGGTGAAAGAGAAGAACGTCCAGCGTCGGGAAAAAAACACGTCGGAGAAACGAGTTATATTACGCGCAACACAAACCCAGCGTCCCGGAAAATGCGCCTTTATAGGGAATTTATTATTTGATTCGGAGGTCGTCTATCACAGAAAGTTTGAGAGGAATGTCTGTCGCACACAAGGGGGCGTATTGGGGCGCGTCCGGTCGTATCCCAACTTTCACAAAAGCTCCTCTAATTCTCATTGCCTCTTTTTGTCTGACGACGGGGCTTGTCGGTATGTCGACGGACTTCATATAATGAATATTCCCCATAATCCGGGCGGATGGGAGCCGTTTTTCCTAAGACTAGTTGTTGATTTCGTATATGATTCCCCTTTATTGAACTACTGGTCTCACGCCCGGCTTATCATCCACATGGTTGGTTCAATGAAAAATTATATACGATTTACACTTATTTATTCAATATTGTGACGCGTTTCGTCGACACAGCGACTTCATCAGAATACATCATACTACATATATGTTGTCTGATGAAGTCGCTGTGTCGACGAAACGCGTCGCAATATTGAATAAATAAGTGTAAATCGAATATAATTTTTCATTGAGTTAATATGGATTTGCAACAAGTAAAAGCCACAAGCATTAAATTAAAAAAAAAAAAAATAAATAAAAAAATAGTAATTTACGTAACAAGTCCGGAAAATAGGGTTTTTTTGGACGAATAGACAAAATTCTAGGACGAGCGTAAGCAAGTCCTTGAAGTCTATGAGTCCAAAAAAACCTTTTTCGGGCGTGTTGCGTACAATATTTTTTCGGCAACCGTGTAGAATAACAAATCAACGAGACGACACATTTCTTTTTTATATATTTTGATTCTTATTCAAATTAAACAGAACAGAAAATATAACATGTAACTAATTTTATATGAACTGTCAGCTGTTTTCTCAGTGCTATGGTAACTTCATTTATCAAAAATATACCTACCAAGATTTTCATATTTACAATGACCAAAACGATGTGATTCTACCGGCCTAGTCCGGGAAGGACGTATTTCCCGGACTAGGCCGGGAAATGCTTCTTTCTCAAAGAAAAAGCGTCCGGGAAGTGGGCACTTCCCGGACGGTTGCCGAAAAAAATAATTTTTTCACATGGTAGGTGTTTTTCACTCCATTTTAGGTGCACCATATTGGTCGCGTTCGGTAGAAAGATCGGTAGTATGAACCGCTACGCTACCGGTAGGTAGCGGTATCGTACACTGCTGAACGGACAGCTCCTTTTGTCGGTAAATCACAGATCTCCGAAATTCAGGTTGTATATTGTTGTAGGGGTAACGTTGCACTGCGACCTTAAGGTCTAGTGTGCCACCCCTTCAGAGCTGTCGATGTCATCACCATCTACAGCTCGCCTTCCAGTTCCAGAATTCTGAATAACTCCAGTATATGGGATGGATTCAAGGAGGCTACTAGCTCTTCACGCGAGAGCAAGATTTTTCTCATCTCGTCTCGTTCTCGTCTCGTCCTCGGCGAGACGAGACGAGACGAGACGTTTTCAAAAATATTATAGGCGATACCGATACCACATACAGCGCAACACGAGAGTCTCGTTTTAGGTCTCGTTAGATTTTTTTCATGACGTTTTATAAAGGGTTTTCCAATATGAGGTGTTATTTTGATATTCAAAGAAAAATGCCAATTTTCAATATAAATGATGTTTATTCCATTATAAAGAAGAAGCTATGCCGTTAATAGTGGAAAATAACATCAGGCAAATGACCACCACGACCACGCTTACAGGACCATATCCTTTTAATGAAATTTTCCATAACCAAATCGCAAAGTGGCTGCCCTATGTCCTCGATAGCCTCACGAATTCCATCTTTGAGGTCTTGAATCGACGCTGGGCTATTGGCGTAGACCTTCTCTTTCACGTGGCCCCAAAGGAAGAAGTCGCAAGATGTTCGATCACAAGATCTCGGTGGCCAATTGTGATCAGCTCTTCGAGAGATAACACGGTCCGGAAACTTTTCCCGCAAAAGATCAATGGTTTCGTTGCTTGTGTGGGACGTAGCGCCGTCTAGTTGAAAGTAAACGTTGTCCAGATCAATATCATCCAATTACGGCCATAAAAAATCATTAATCACCTCTCGATAGCACAATCCATTCACCGTAACTGTTGCTCCAGCCTAATTTTCGAAAAAGTAAGGTCCAATGACTCCGCCGGAACATAAACCGCACCAAACAGTCACACGTTGAGGATAGAGAGGCTTTTCAACAATAACTCTTGGGTTTTCCGAGTTAGGTGGTACGAAGTTCGCCGGGCCAGCAAGTCTTCAATATTTTTCAATATACAGGTGTTCCTTAATTGATGCGGAAAATTTTAAGGGGGCAAGCTGCAGAAATCAAGGGGGTCACTCCTCATTCCTATAAAATTTTTTTTCGCGTTATAATTTTGCCCAAATGTCTGTAATTCTGCAGTAAAATTAACACAGTGCAATTAACAATTTCACCCTCTAAGGTCACTACGTATATTTCTCTTTGAGCAGTGAAATTAGTCACAACTCACCCGTTTATTGGGACTGTTATAAAAGTTCCTAATTTACTTCTTAATAGAAAAGTTGTAGCTTGAGCTATGCTTGATATTAAATTGGCAAAAAGCACTAAGAAAGAGACCAATCTGAAACAAACAGAGGTATTAGTTATTCTCTTCACTTCATTTGATAACAAATAGTATGTTATCTCCATGGCAACAATTTCGATGATAATGTTGTCAATGTACCTGAAATTCTCAGATTTATCCAAAATGTATCCAAAAATTAAACTTCCTATGCAACCTCCAGAAAGGACAGTGGCAAACGTCAGTATTCCTAGATCTCTGTCGCTATCATTATTCTAGAAAAATAGAAAATATTCATAAAATGGTGAACTCAAAATTAATCTATTTTTCATGTATTTATTTATATATTTCTGTATTTAATTTATTCAATTCATTTAATTTATTTACTTATTAAATTTATTTAATTTATCTAATTTATTCAATTTATTTGATTTGTTTAATTTAATTAATTAATTTAATCTTTTATCAATAAAAGAACTAAAACAGTCATCGAAGTTTTGATATGATACGCTTCATCGAAGGTAATTTTTATCATTTAAATGATATAAATCAGTGTATCTTTGATATAAGTTCTATATATGGACTATTTGTTTTCAATTGTTCCCTAGGTATACAATCCTCCATTAGGGCACGCATTTGTGATTTGAAAGGAGAGCATTCTCCCAAGTAGACCCATCATTAGGCCTTTTGTTTACACCTCTTAAGTCGGCTTACAGAAGGTTGAATGGTCCTTCGAAGGAGGATTAAATTTTACCCACATAGGGTGATATCTTAATTTTCAATAATTCTGCAACAACTTTCTCCACTCTCCCCTTAAAGTAAACGTACAAAGTTATTTTGAATATTTAGTTGATGAAATATGTTTTCCTCAATTACTTGAAAAACGTATATTCTATGGAATTGAAACTTGGTAATTAGTCCTAATAGCGCAAATTTCTGCAAAACTACACTAGAAAAATTTTATATTTCAGAAGCCTTAACTCCTGACCTCACGTCAGTGTTTTTGCGCGTATGTTCTGGGGAACATCGCGTTATCATTTTGCCCAAATATCTGTAACTTTCGATTTTTTTTACGAAAATGGTCTCAAACGATGTGGTTCGACTCCCCAATGAAGAATTCGACGTCAAATTTGATTCTGTCCGGCCGGCCGTCCGGCCGTTGCCACGATAACTTGAGAACGGAAAGAGCTAACGACTTGATATTTTCAGGGTAGGTGGCGTATCTCAATACGACGGACAAGTTCGTTAATGGGCATAATCGGCCCAATAGTTTCCGAGTAATAATTTTGTTATCAACCAATATAGATCCGATCGAATTGAAACTTGGTGAATAGTTGTAGAATATAAATCTGAGCACGTTTGTGAAATTTTGTAAAAATTGTATCGCTAGAAAATTACTAAAAAATTATTAGAAAATATTTTTGTTGTCACGATAACCTGATAACGGAAAGAGATAGCGGCTTGAAGTTTTCAGGTTAGGTTGTGCATCTGAATGCGACATTTGAGTTTGTTTATGCACATAATCGGCCAAACTGTTTTAGAGTTATAGCCATCTGAAATTTGGTTGTGTTTTTTTCCTCATTAACTCGACAGATACTAAACCGATTGAATTCATACATGGTTATTAGTTGTAGAATGCCAACGCGAAAATTCTTGCAAAATTTCGTGAGGATAGTATTTGTAGAAAATTAAAAAAAAATTGAAAATGAAAAAAAAATTCTATATCAGTAACTATTTGTCTGAAATTGCTGAAATTTTGCAAGAGCCTTTAGAACCTAACTCTACTGCCAGTTTCAAGTTTTAACACGATCGGTTAAATATTGTTTTATTGATTCGAGCAGCCTTGTGTGAGTTCACTAGATGGGTGACCGTTGCCTCGATAACTTTCGAACGAAAGGAGATAGGGACTTGCAATTTTCAGAGTAGGTTGCGGATCCGAATGGGAGAGTTGAGTTCGTTTTTGGGCATACTTGGTCTAACGGTTTCCGAGTTATACCCACCTGGAATATTATTTCCTTGATAGCTCAAAAAATAAATATTCGATCGAATTGATGCTTAGTACCCTAGAAAATTTCAAAAAAATCACGAAAAAAAAAAAATCACGAAAAAATAAAAGCACTGACGTGAAGTCAGAAGCTTTTGCGCGTATGTTCTATTGCCCATTCTTCTGTATTGGACACCCTTAATCGAAGTAAGTACAGAAGAATGGACAATAGAACATACGCGCAAAAGCTTCTGACTTCACGTCAGTGCTTGAACCAATTTTTTAAAAACTTTCTCATATAATTCATAACACTTTATTTTATTCCTTTTTTAAATAAATTAATATTATTTCCTTAAAATATCAAATGAATAAACAGTTGAGGAAAAATGGTAAGGAAATTTGTTCTGACCGAGTGCAATCATTTTGAATAATTCTAGGTACTTACTGGAAAATAGGTGGTGTAAACCTGGTTGAACAGCACGCTGAAAGCGTTAAACATGCCATAATTGATACCGAACGAAAGGAGCACAAATAGAAAATCCTTGTTCTTCGCAAAGCCCTTCAAAGCCAACCAGAGGGTTAATTTTTCGTCTTTTTCGTTCGTCGAAAGCAAAGCTTGGGATGGACTAGGGGGCGATGTAGGTTTCGACCTAAAAACTGAGTTCAATTCAGGATTACTGTATGTGATTCGGCAAAATCAACATTGCGTCGAGATTGGCTGAAACGAAACAGTCTCAAATGAAATACAAATATGAAGGCATAATAAATAAATTATAAGTATACGAAAAAATGTAAATTTTAATTTTCCATGCTCGGACTCATCATGAACCAAAATCCTTGTCAACAAGTTGATTATTGAAGTAATAGTCCGGTCAATTTAGACATTCGAAGTTACCTAAATTCCCACCAAGGGAAGGACAATGAGAGGAACAAAACCAGAGGACTTGGACATCTCCCATCTTATCTGCAAACCTTCCAAGATATGAAACTCTAAAGATATTCAGCTTTCACTGGCGCTCCACTACAATGCTGGGCATAGACCAAGAACGAGACTTGATCAGGAGATCACATTAGTTAAGTGGGAGTTTGCTTCATCAAATTTCGATTTATTTCTGATGCAACTGCATTTGTAGAACCCGAACGTTTCTGTGGCTTAGGAAAGTAGACGAGAAAAAAGAAACTAACAGATAAGCAATGTGGCAACAATGAAAGATCTTTGCATGTCGCTTCAGAAAACACTTAGTAAGATTATAATTGACAGAGAACGATTAATACAGATTCTGTTGAAAGGAGGAAAATATGCCCGAAAACCTGGTAACAGAATGCCCCATGTTGGGAGCTAATACTAACTGGAATTCGCCCCATAAACAACAAATTATCTCGATAAACGGCTATGATACTTACATAATATCACTATGATGAAAACAGCACCAGATAGTATGGTATAGTATATAAACATCTGATTTAAGCCGTTCTTCACCTCTTCATTGTTGCCATTTTTTACCAATAAAGTGGGCACTGCCGCACCTATCGCTGTACCTGAAATTTGTGATTAATTGAGGAGATGTTCGACTGACAAAAATGTGAGAATTGGTTTGTCTCGATTCTTTCTTTGAAATGTTCCAACGAACGGTCTTCATGAATCACCCTGTATATCACCGTTTCTCACCTGTTTGTGTACCGAACAATCCTATAGCACAAGCAGTGGATACTTCATCTGCACCAAACCAGGATGAGGCAATTTTCGAAGGAATTATAAGCATGTAAATTTGAGCTATCGAAACTATAGTTTGAGAAACCACCACCAGATAAAATCTTTCAGGGACTATTGCGAATATCTTTAGGCCATTTCCAATTAATGTTAATCCAGTACAGATGATCGATGTGGTTTTCAAGCTCTGTAAAAATAATTGGAATAATCTGATACCCTTGCGGAAGTTTCAACAATTAATTATTAAAGAGATACGAAATACTGCATGAACCTCCAAGCCGACTTTTTGGCGCTCTTGTTGCTCGGAACAGAGTGCTTATCAATTTACCCAAATGTCTGTAATTTTCGAATTTTTGGCTGAATATGGTATCAAACGATTTGGTTCGACCCACTGATCAAGAATCCGTTAACACGATAACTCTCGAACGAAAGGAGTTAGAAGATTGAAATTTGCAGGGTAGGTTTGGAACGTAGATACCTCAGACGAGTTCGTTAACCAGCAAAATCCAAAGAGCGGTTTCGGGGTTATGGACGTTTTTAGTAAAAATATTTTTTATGAATATTTCTGAAACCGATCGTTCGATCTATCTGAAATTTAGCATAAATTTTAGAATCATGACCTTTAGACGCATGTGAAGTTTTGTATTGATAGGGTTACTGTAAAGTGTCAAAAAAAATTTTGGAAATTTTTAAATTTTATTTCTACAATAACTCTCGAACGGAATGAGATAGGCTGTTGAAATTTTTCAGAGTAGGTTAGGGAGATAAATATCTCAGTTGAGTTTGCTATTGGGCAAAATACGCCAAATGGTTTCGGAGTAACGAAAAAATTTTTTTTTTTAACTTTAACAAATTTCAAAATAATTTTTTTAAAGGTGCAGTTTCACCATAAAAATCCATTGATATCAATTTCAACTCCAACAAGCTAATACTTTCGGAGATATGATTTTTCGAAATTTCAATAATGAATGGTACTTCTATGTTTTCACAGAATGCTATAATTATTCTATCTATGATTTATTATATGATCTGTGTTCATACTCTGAACGAAAAAAAAAATGTATTTTTTTTTTAGATGAGTATAACTCCGAAGCCGTTTGGCCAAATATGTCCATAACCGAATCGTGGCCAAGTACTTTGCCACAATAGGGGAACATTGAGCAATGATGTGACTATCTCGGATAAAGTTTGAATATTTATTGATGTTTAAAATCGACAAATATTTCGCCGTGTGTCTTTTAGTAATTTACAATTAGCTACAGTCTCCTTATCCTCCCAGGGGTGCTGGTACTTATCCACAATAGGGTTTGAGTTCCTAAGAGCTTCTTTGTTTGTCAATCAGTGGCTATGTTTACGCTCTTGATTGGTAACAAGCATGAAACCGGTACGTATTTTCCCTGAATGACACTTTCCTCCATTTTCCATAATTTATTACATACTCAGCTTATTTCATGGTACTCACAGATTTCTCAACGGCATATCCAACAGGAGCGACAAAAACAATGAAGGAAATCATGAAGCACATCCCACACATATCGATAAGAATGGAATCTACATCGTAATACCTGAAATATAGATAGTATTATTGTCCTAACATGGAAATTTTTTATTATTATTACATTTCGATAAGAGTTCAGGTGAAACCAATAAACTCTATAGGAGAACTGGAACATACCTTCGATCACTTGACACTAGAATGGATAATACAGGGTGAGTCTTTGACCACTGCATTAATTTTAACCAAAGATTCCTCTCATCAAATGAAACACTTTTTTCATTTACCATTTTTCCAGATTCGGCTATGGTAAATAGTTACAAGCGTTTAAAGATTTCATAATGTGCTAATACACTCCCGCATATAAATTATCTATGACATTGTTGGCGGACGAGAATAAGGCATGGTAACGTGGTTTACAGCTTGATTCGGGATTCCAACGCTCAGGGACGGATCCATAAAAGTAGTGAAATTTCTGGAGTTTTCCATTTTAAAACATTTAATGAAGAATATCTCGAAAACGGTGCGTTCAAGGAGAAATGATGAAGAAAAATATAAAGTTCTAAAATGATGGAATATTCTTGAAATGACTCAAGAAAAACTTTATATGCTTTCTTTATGCTAATTTCGTTTAGTTTTATGAATCCACGAGTCCATAACTAGAAAACCAGTAGAAGTAGAAAATAACTAAAAATTGGAAAATATGTATCATAGTTATAGGAAACTTTACGCCAACATTCATTTTTTTCGAAAAAAGGATGTCAAAACTACAAAATAAAAACTGATTTTTTTTCAAAATTTCAACAGCCTGTATCTTTTTACCTGAGCTGAATTTGGAAACATGTTAAATGAAAAGAGTGTTTCATTTGATGAGAGGAATCTTTGGTTAAAATTAATGCAGTGGTCAAAGACTCACCCTGTATAGAATGCTGAAACTAACTTTATCATTGCTCCTTATATACATACAAAATTTCAGCGATTTCTGGCTATAAGTTAAGTTTATAGCCAGAAGATTTCTATGAGGAAGTCACTCGAATACTTTGAAATCGAAACTTAAGCAATTTGTCTGCTTTCATTTTGCCCAAATGTCTATAATTTTCGATAATGTTCGACTCACTGATGAAGAACTCGAGATCAAAATCGATTCTGTCCGGCCGGTTCTACGATAACGGAAAGAGATAGCGACTTGCAATTTTCAGGGTAGATTGCGTAATCGAAAGCGACAGTTGAGTTCGTTAATGGGCATAATCGGCCGAACGGTTTCGGAGATATACCCTTCTGAAATATTGTTTCCTCAATAATTCAAAAAATACAGAAAATTAGTTAACGCTATAAAAAGTCCTGATTTCGACGAAAAAATCCCGCTTTTTTACTCAAAGGTTTCGAAATTCCGCTTTACCCGAAAGACAATCCGGCAACGCTGCCTGTGGTCGTTAACAAGAAGCCGTGTTTTGATATTCATGCGGTCAAATTCATATAATATATCAAATATACTAACTGGCGAAGAAACTGCAACACCCAGAAGGAGCTGTTTAAATTTTGAATTTTTTTTGGTAAAACATAGATAGTATAGAAAAGTAAATTATTGAAATTTGGAAAAAAAAATCGTGAAGGTTTTTTAGTGTAAACATTTTTTGTTACTTACATATTGAAGTCGTTTCTTGGAATTTTTTTAAATATTACAGCAAACCAGCTGATCTAGAGCAGGTGTACGCGGAGTTTATCGCCAGCTAAGTGAATTTGAAACAGGTTGAATTATTGGTCTACGGGAGGCGGGGTTGTCATTTCGAGAAATCGCTAACCGTACGAACAGAAATCCAACTACTGTTATGAGATGTTGTCAAGCGTGGTTTGATAATGCCCAAAATCGAAGAAGAGTAGGCACCGGACGTCGAAGGGGCACAAATGAAGTTTAAGTTCGACGTCTAAGACTTATGGCTATTAGAGACCGATTTGCGACAACTCGATCTTTGGCTAATGAGTGGTTAGGAGAACAAGGCATCCTTTAACTGTCCGAACGGTTTACCGCCGGATAAGGTCTTTTGGACTGCAACATTATCGACCCCATCTTGTGTTACCTACGGTTGAGCATCGCCGGTAACGATTACAGTGGTTCAGAGAACGTCAACATTGGAATGTGGAATGGCATCAGGTCGTCTTTTCTGATGAATCTCAATTCTCCTTGGGTGCACATGATGGCCAAAGAAGGGTTAGACGACGTCGGGGAAAAAGACGTGAACCTCAGCTTGATATTGAGTATGTACACCGGACAGTAGGCGTTATGGTATGGGGTGCTATTACACATGCAAGTCAGCCACCTGTAGTCTTTATTCGAGGTAACATGACAGCGCTGCGTTACCTTCAAGAAATAGTGGAACCATATGTTCTCCCTTATCTTAACCGGCTCGATAATCCAATATTTCAGCAAGATAATGGTCGACCTCATGTTGCCAGAGTTAGTTTAAACTTTTTTGAAGCGACCCATGTGAATATTTTGCCATGGCCGCTCAGATGGTCCAATCTTTCGCTCATAGAGCATGTTTGGGACATCATGGGTAGAAGAGGCTTGGAAATTTACCCTAGCCCCCACGGACTTTGACGGCTCCGATATATGAACTACAGGTAGCTTGGGATAGTATCCCTCAAGAAGAAATAGACCATCTTATTGCATCAATGCCAAGGCGTGTTGGGAAGTGTATAGATAATCGCAGTGGACAAACACCTTATTAACAAATTTATTAAAAAACATTGTAAACCCCATCGTTCTTTTACTTCAAATATCAATCATTTACTTCTTTCCATACTATCTATGTTTTACCGAAAAAAATTTAAATTTAAACGGCTCCTTCGGGGTGTTGGAGTTTCTTTGTCAGTCAGTATATCTTGATAGTGGCATCCTCAGACGTCAAACATCGTCGAACGTCAAACATAGTCAAACGTCATACATTATCAAACATTCCTCATTTGGTTGTTCAGTTCAGCCCCCCCATAACAAAATTTCATCCTCTCCCATAACAAAATCCTGGCTGCGCCACTGATCTCCTTTGAAATTCACAAAAGCAATATCTATACCTAACAAAGTTTCGTGTTTACGAAGTGCAATAATTTCCACTGAATATCACTTACTTTTTTAAAATATTAGCTATAATCGTAAATTCCATGAATTGTGAGAAATTCACGGCTGCATATAATCCGAAAATACTGATAACTATCCATCGGTACTTGTACAATTTAATCGTTTCATTGGGATTTAACACTTCTACACTGCTAGAACTTTCCATTTTAACCACAACGATTCCTGAACGACGGTCAACTATTGAAACTTTAAAGCAGTTGTTATTTTGTTATCTGACTCAATTAGTCAGTCAGTTCTACAGCTGATTCGTAGAACCTGGTATTTGGCTTCAAATTCAATCCACATTTCACTTTGATTATGTATAGTCCAAACAATTCAGATAAAAAGATTATTTTTTATTTTGTTGATCTAACGAGATTGTTTGAAATTCATTCGGATGAATGCGTGAAGGTCGTGTCCGTTTATAATTTATTTTAATGAACCGTTGAAAACGTGTATTGAAGAAATTTATGTTACGCCCACTTGTATTTACACAGTTCATGTTTTGAAGTGAAAATTTGGAAGAATACTCAGGTCAGGAGCTCTGGCAAGCTTATTTGAATTTATAGCCAGAGGTACCTGAAGAACTCGCCCAAGTTAGCTTGGCTTCCAGGAAAACAAATATATGTCGAATCGATCGTTTTTATTCATGATTATTTATCACGAAAACTTCAAGAATTACTCTCAATAACTAATGATTCGTTACGGCCGACGTTTCCGTCGATCACGCTCCTTTCGTCTCCCGAAAACTAACTGCCCTCGTGCCCTCCTCTCTTTCCTCATTTTCATAATTTCTTATCCTTTACTTCATAAACTAAACTTGCTGAAGAGGCACTTAAGCTGAAACGTAATCTTCGGCTACGCCAGGCAACAAACATATCATGTGTCACCTAGCCAAACAAATCAAATAGTCGACTTAAACACTAATTCTCCGACATATATACTAACTGACAAAGAAACTGCAACACTTAGAAGGAGCTGTATAAATTTTAAATTTTTGTTGGTAAAACATCAGCTGTTCGAAGAGATCCAAAGTCGATGTTTAGTTGTTGTTAAAATGCCTAGAGCACGTGTACGCGGAATTTATCGCCAGCTAGGTGAATTTGAAAGAGGTCGAATTATTGGTCTACGGGAGACGGGGTTGTCATTTCGAGAAATCGCTAACCGTACGAACAGAAATCCAACTACTGTTATGAGATGTTGTCAAGCGTGGTTTGATAATGCCCAAAAACGAAGAAGAGTAGGCACCGGACGTCGAAGGGGCACAAATGATGTTCAAGATCGACGTCTAAGACTTATTGCTATTAGAGACCGATTTGCGACAACTCGATCTTTGGCTGATGAGTGGTTAGGAGAACAAGGCCATCCTGTAACTGTCCGAACGGTTTACCGCCGGATATGGTCTTTTGTACTGCAGCATTATCGAACCCATCTTGTGATACCTCTGACGGTTGAGCATCGCCGGCAACGATTACAGTGGTGCAGAGAACGTCAACATTGGAATGTGGTATCAGGGCGTCTTTTCTGATGAATCTCGATTCTCCTTGGGTGCACATGATGGCCGTAGAAGGGTTAGACGACGTCGGGGAGAAAAACATGAGCCTCAGTTTGATATTGAGCGTCATGTACACCGGACAGTAGGCGTTATGGTATGGGTTGCTATTGCACATGCAAGTAGGTCACCTTTAGTCTTTATTGGAGGTAACATGACAGCGCTGCGTTATCTTCAAGAGATAGTGGAGCAATATGTTCTCCCTTACCTTAACCGGCTCGAGAATCCAATATATCAGCAAGATAATGCTCGATCTCATGTTGCCAGAGTGAGTTTGAACTTTTTTGAAGCGACCTATATATGTGAATCTTTTGCCATGGCCGCCCAGATCCCCCGATCTTTCGCCCATAGAGCATGTTTGGAACATCATGGGTAGAAGGCTTGGAAATTTACCCCAGCCCCCACTGACTTTGGCGGCTCTGATATAGTATCCTCCAGAAGAAATGGACCATCTTATTGCGTCAATGCCTAGACGTGTTGGGGAGTGTATGGATAATCGCGGTGGACAAACACATTGTTAACAAATTTTTTCAAGAAAATTGTTAGCTCTTAGTTTTTCTTCTTCAAATTTCAATTATTTACTCCTTGCTATGCTATCTATGTTCTACCAAAAAAAATTAAAATTTAAACAGCTCCTTCTCTGGGTGTTGCAGTTTGTTTGTCAGTTAGTTTTGGAATCCAATTTGTTTTTAGTACGTTACGGTGTTAACAAATCATTTATTTTAAAAAGTACCCCCACCCCCTATCATTTTTGTTTCAATGTGGGATACAAACACTTCAACCAGGGTTTCAAAGTACTCAAGGTGCTTACTCAGACCGTCAAATTTCATTGCTCTATCTCAACTCGTCTCTAAAATATTTGCAAAATAAGGAAACTCACCCCTGGCTTAAAACATCCCTAACTTCCATCAGAAAACCCAGAGGAAAGTTTAAAAAACGGAAGTGTGACACCCTAATGGTACCCTATCGCCTCCTTGCCCTTGTCGGTGTAGCGGCCTCGGATCCTGTATACTACTAAGTTAATAATTTTACCAGTACTAATGAATATCTACTTGAAATGATCTTATATTTGGAATGAGATGGGTTTTTCTTCTACGTTATTTTCCCCAATCTTAGGTAAATTGCTCCGAATCTAGATTAAACTCATAAAAAAATATTTGAATGAAATAGCACCCTAATATAAGCACCAAAAAGTTTGTTATCGGTCGAAAAAAGTACAATTTTATATCGAAAATATTTATTTCTCGTCCAATACATTTCAATTAAATATATTATCACAGTTTAAACGCTCATTTCTTGAGGAAAAATACGATTAGAATTCCTTATCTATAATTTGCATACTTCACAATGAATATTGACTGATCTATCCCTAATGCATTGGATTTTCGTTAGATTGTATATTGGCATTTCGCCTCTTGAGCTCTGGAGATACGAACAATATCGAAAACGTGCCTATCGCAGTGAGAACTGTGACGATAATGAAGCCTGCAAGATATCCGACACTATCGAAAACGTAATTGAGGATCACAATAAACATGATGGAAAAAACGTACACAACGACGTTCAAAACTGAAGTCCCAAATGCCTCGTCTGTAGGATAGGTAGTTTCTATCGTATATTCGTAAGATATGACCATCAAACTTCCGCTGAAAAATCTGAAAATATAAGTCATGATAAGAATCAATTACTTTCTGCATATCTTAAACAGTGTTCAATATAAAGGTGAAGGAAAGAACTTCACTACGATGCTTGGTAGGAAAAAAGACTGGAACAGGGAATCCACCACCCAAGGTCTTAAAAGAAAAGCCATTAATGATACACAGACGGTTCAAAAACCACTACAGGAGTTGGCGCTGGAGTATATGGACCAGGCACCAAATACTCACTATAGCTAGGTTCCTATCCGAGCATCTTTCAGATAGAAGTACTTGCAATAGAAAGATGCGTGGAAATGAACCTAGAAAGAAACCCTCAGAAAGTTGATAATGCAATACACACTAACAGTCAAGCTGCTATTAAAGCTCTGAGCATCCATATTAGCGAATCCAAGCTAATATGGGAGTCCCAAAGAAAACTCAATGAAGTAGGCAAGAACAACAGGGTCTACTTGGTCTGGGTTCCTGGTCATGCGGGAATCACAGGAAATGAGGAGGCCAACACACTTGCCAAAAAATGAGCACAAACCCCCTTTATTGGCCCGGAACCCTACTCTGGGGTTGGAAGATACATCTACAAAAGTGAATAGAACTTAAGGTCGCAGTGCTACGTAACCCCCAACAATAATATACGATATACAAAGGTAAAGGTTACATTTTATTGTGAGTATTTCTTGGATTTTTTCAACAGTTTTTTATTTCTAAATTATAACTTTGTTTCAGCTCATTATTGTACTTTTACTGAAATGAGTAACAACTTACCCGTTTATTGGGACAGTTATAAAAGTTCCTAATTTACTGCTTAATAGCAGAGTTATTGCTTGAGCTATGGTTGCTATCAAATTGGCAAAAAGCACCATGAAAGATACCAATCTGAAACAAAGCAGAACATTATTTATCCTATTTAGTTCATTTATTAACAGAGAATATGTAACAATTCTGATACTGTTCTCAAGTTACCTGAAATTGTGAGATCTATCCAAGATGTATCCAAAAATTAGACTTCCGAGGCAACCTCCAGAAAGAACCGTGGCGAACGTGAGTATTCCTAGATCTGTGTCGCTATCCTCATCCTAGAAAAATAAGTGGAGCATTTTCTTACCTACTCAGATAATATTCATAAAACGCTGAATTCAAAATTCACATAATCCTTCTATTCTTCTTGTATTTATTTATCTCTCTAATTAATTTATTTGATTTATTTAATCTTTTTAATTTATTTAATTTGTTTAATTTATTTAATTTATTTAATTCATGTAATTTATATCAGTTATTTAATTCATTTGATTTTAATTTATTCGATATATTTAATGCATGTAATTTATTTGATTTATTCAATTTGTTTAATTTATTTGATATATTCAATTTATTTAATTTATTTAATTAATTTTATTTATTTAATTTATATAATTTGTTTAATTTATTTAATTTATTCAATTTATACAATTTATTTAAATTATTTGATTAATTTAATTTATTTAAATAATTTAATTATTTAATTAATTTAATTAATTAATTTATTTGATTTATTCTATTCTTGAATTTATTTTGAATAAAGGAACAAAAACAGGTAAGTCAACGCCCAAACAAGTGTTGACAGGCTAACCAATACAATAATGTAACAATAACCGATAGATAGGTCACAGATTGAGAGATGTATTTATATCTATCAATTAGTTCCATATCTCCACCATCACTGATTGATTGATTGAACAACTGATCATAGAACAATGACAGATAACGGGATTTTCAAGGGGGCATAACATTGGATCAAAAATAAACAATGTTGGTAACGAAGCTTCAGTTCTTGAGTAATTTCTTCTTCACACGCATACACAATATGTATTTGACATTGTTATCTTTCTCACCATCGAAGAACTTTCGTCAGTGATAAAACCCTAACCTGACCAAAGGACAAAGGTGAATCAATTCAACAAAGTTTTGATGAGATCTACTTGATCGGTAATAATTCTTATCATTTAAATGATATCAATCAGTCTGTCTTAGATACAAGTTTGTTCTGTTGGGAGCCTATCTGGAATATTTGTTTCAAATTGTTTCCTAGGTATAAAATCCTCAATTAGGGTACGTTTTCAAAGGGAAGCTTTCTCCCTAATTGACCCATCATCAGGTACATTTGTTTACACCTCTTAAGGCAGCTTACAGAAGTTAGGTTGTACGGTCCTTCGAAGGAGGATTCAATATTACCCACACAGGGTGGTTGCTTAATTTTCAAGAATTACACAGAACTTTCTTCACTTTCTCCACAAAATACATACACGAGATTCTCTTCCTATACCAAATGATTTGGAATATTTAATTGAAAAATTAAGATCTTTCACCCTCCAACCAAGCTCCTGACTTTTTTAAAATTTTTGTATAATTCAACACATTATTTTATATATTTTTTCAATAAATGAATATTTTTAACCCAAAAAATTGGATGAAACCTTTAGTTACTCTATATCATTTGCATTGGAAAAATGATATAAAATAGAAATGAAATACACAGATTTCATTCCTACTTAACATGCGAATTGAAAAAAAAAATGGTCTAAGCCCTGTGGACAGGAGCTTTGGCGCTCTTGTTCAAACTTTGACGAATCATATCTTCGAGAGTATTGGTAAAAATTGGGAATTATATCAATGGATTCTTATGATAGAACTTCATAATGGCAGAATTTAAATTCAAACATCATAAAAGATTCAAATTCAACAACAGTGCCAAAAATTATTAATCCAAAACCAATAGACCAATTCTACCCAACAACGAACTCATCTGAGATACTCGTTCCTCAATTCTATGATGAACGATATATTTATTCCTCAAATCCACTCTGACAATTATATTATATCAATTGAAACTTTAACCATTATTTCAGTTTTGTTTTTACTGGAGATATTCTGAACTCAATATTATTAACTTACCATTAACATTCCCATCATCATATGGATTAACCATGGGCATTAAATATCAAAACTTGACGTATCATGTCTCAGGAAAATAAGTTGATATGTATCAACTCAGATCATATTATAATAATTCATAGATAGAATAATTATCGCATTCAATGAAAACATAGAAGTACGATTTATTATTGAAATTTTGAAAAATCATATCTCCGAAAGTATTAGCTTGTTAGAGTTAAAAATGACATCAATGGATTCCTATGGTGAAACTGCATCTTGAGAAAAACTTATTTTGAAATTTTTTTTGTTACTCCGAAACCATCTGACCGATTTTGCCCAGTAACGAACTTAGCCGAGATATTTATGTCCCAAACCTATTCTGAAAATTTTTACTGTCTAGCTCATTCCGTTCGAGAGTTATCGTGTTAACGGCCGGCCGGACAGAATCGATTTCGACCACGTATTCTTGATCAGTGAGTCGAACCAAATCGTTTAAGACTTTTTTCAGCCAAAAATTCGAAAATTACAGTCATTTCGGCAAATTGATAAGCACTCTGTTCCGAGGAACAAGACCGCCAAAAAGTGGTCTCTCTCATTTTGAATGCTTCATGGTACTTACTGGAAAGTAGGTGGTGTAAACCTGGTTTAACAGTACGCTGAAACTGTTAAACATGCCATAATTGATACCGAACGAAAGGAGCACAAATAGAAAATCCTTGTTCTTCGCAAAGCCCTTCAAAGCCAACCAGAGGTTTAATTTTTCGTCTTTTTCGTTCGTCGAAAGCAAGGCTTGGGATGGGCTAGGGGGCAATGAAGGTTTCGACCTAAAAACTGAGTTCAATTCAGGATTACTGTATGTGATTCTTCGGATTCAACATCAGGTCGAGATTGGGTGAAATATCGACAGTCAGAAAAATTTAATTGCAAAGATGAATGTATAAAGTATAATATACTAGCGACCAGGTACGTGCTTCGCTACGTATAAAGTGAAACAATAAAAATATTTAAATGGAACATCAAATTCATCTATTCGAACATAAAAAATATTTTATTAATTGCTAGCTATCTTAAAACTTAATCCAAAACATTTGGATAAACAATATTTTTTGTTTTTCCATTTCGAGCATGAATAAACAAACGGCTGGTAGTTTTTCTTTTTGGACCGTTAATTTTCTGCTTAATGTTTGAATATTTTGAGGAATTTTAATGCAAAAATCCGTCCAATCGAACGGATAATCATTATAGATTTCGTAACTTAACGAAAAGATCCAAATCCCGGGATACGTTTACTGGAGTAACGCTACTTTAAGTTTATCATTGGGTAAAAATGAACAAAATTTAAGAGAAAGCTATTTCGGACGTTCCGAGATTCAATCCCGCCGCCCCGCAAGGCTCGGGAGCTATAAATTCCCAATCCAACGCCTCAGCTCACTCGGCTACGTTGCCTACGTGAATCAACTACGATTATGTACCAAATTAATGAAGATTTTTAGTACTCGGATGATTTCCGTCTTTCGATTTTGAGAATATCGTCAATCCTGTCAAGTGATCGATCACAATCGATTACTCGTTCATATTTACCGCAGTTTTTCTAGACGATTCCAAGATTTTCGAGTAATTCCTTTCGCTATTCAAATTCGATTTGACATTTCTCGTCCCTCGTTCAGACCGAAAACGTCGACCTTGAAGGAGCCGCGTTAAAGTTCGCCACAGAATTTCGTGAAACGTCAGAATTTCGTCAATTTTCGCGAAGTCACATTTTCCTATCGTTCTTCCGGGAAAACGAAAGAGAGGATCGAGAAAAGGGCTCCGTTACGGACTAATTTTGAATCTCGTCTTTGCGTTCCCGCAAATACAGTCGTTCCGAACGCCACTGTTCCTCCAAATTCCTTTCCACAATTTTGCTCCTTTTGCCAAAATCGGCATTTATTCGCCTTCTCGCGATTTTTTTTGAATACACCCCCATCTCTCGCTCCGGAAACGTGAAACTCTACGAAACTTCCGTATTATTCCTCGGTAAACCTCTTCGAATTTTCCCCCAAACCCCTCTCCTAACATCCGAAAAAACATCACGTTTATAATTACATTTTCAAAAAGTTTCCTCTGATAAATGAAGAACCGCTCGATCGATTTTGTGCAAACTTCACATAAACCATCTACTAAATAGTCCGAACAAAGCCTAAACATTTGTTTTGGATAGGTGATCCCGTTCTTGAGTTATTAAATTACAACGAAAAGTGGCATTGATTTTTATATACAGGGTGAGTCTTTGACCACTGCATTAATTTTAACCAAAGATTCCTCTCACCAAATAAAACAGTTTTTTCATTCACCATTTTTCCAGATTCGGCTCACGTAAAAAGTTACAAGCGTTTAAAGATTTCACAATGTGCTAATATACTCCTGCATATAAATTATCTATGACATTGTTGGCGGACGAGAAAATGGCATGGTAACGTGGTTTACAGCTTGATTCGGGATTCCAACGCTCAGGGACGGATCCATAAAAGTAGTGAAATTTCTGGAGTTTTCCATTTTAAAACATTCAATGAAGAATATCTCGAAAACGGTGCGTTTAAGGAGAAATGATGAAGAATAATATAATGTACTAAAACGATGGAATATTCTTGAAATTAACCAAGAAAATTTTTATCTGCTTTCTTTATGCTAATTTCGTTTAGTTTTATGAATCCACGAGTCCATAATTAGAAAACCAGTAGAAGTAGAAAATAACTAATATTTGGAAAATATGTCTCATAGTTAAAGAAAACTGTACACCAATATTCATTTTATTCGAAAGGATGTCAAAGCTACAAAATAAAAACTGATTTTTTTTTGAAATTTCAACAGCCTGTATCTTTTTACCTGAGCCGAATTTGGAAAAATGTTAAATGAAAAAAGTGTTTCTTTTGACGATAAAAATCTTTGGTTAAAATTAATGCAGTGGTCAAGGACTCACCCTGTATATTGAAACGAAAAAATGTATAGTTGAGGGGAAATTTCCATTCTTCTTTGCTTTTTTTTTGACGGCACAAACCTAGCACAATTAAGCACAATTTTTTTTTAAATCAAAAAGTGATGAGCCAACTTCACACATCAAATTAACTTGATAAACGGCTATGATAGGTACTTACATAATATCACTATGATAAAAACAACGCCAGAAAGTATAGTATAGTATATAAACATCTGGTTCAAGCCATTCTTCACCTCCTCATCGTTTCCATTTTTTACCAATATAGTAGGCACAGCTGCACCTACCGCTATACCTGAAATTTTGTGATTTGTTGAGGTCATTTTCGACTGTCAAATATGAGAATTGAAGAATGTTGATACTGAATTTTCTAGGGAAATGTTTTATGCATAGTTCTGCCGTGTTTCAGATCTGCTGAATATTGAATTTTTAAAAGCAGCTTGAGTGCTGAAATAACCGTATTAACATGCCCCCCAACCGTGGATACGCCACTGCAGATCTATTCACGAAGGTACAAACTGAAACGAGACGTTTGATACCTCAAACTAAGAAGTAAAGGGTTTTCCAATAATAGGTGTTATTTTGAATAGCCCGCTATTTCAGTAAATGTCACTTTTGAAGCTATCATTTTTTGACATTTGACAAGTAGAAACTACGCCATTAATAAAAATGGAACGATACACGCTTCAAGAACGCATTGAGATTATTAAAATTCACTATAAAAATGGTGAAAATTTGGCAGAGACGGTTCGTAAAACTCGAACATTTTTTGGTCGTCGTGAAGCACCTTGTCGGACCGCAATAAAGAAATTGGTGGAAAAATTCGAGTTGTTGGGACAAGTTAGTTATGTGAAGAATAAAACCCGTGCACGTCGCTTAAGAACAGCCGAGAATATTGCTGCTGTAGCCGAAAGTGTTGAAGAAAACCCAGGTTTGTCCATTCCTCGTCGTTCTTTGGAATTAGGCATTCCACAAACGTCATTACTCCGTATTTTGCATAAAGATTTGGGTCTTAAGGCTTATAAAGTTCAGTTAACTCAAGAACTCAAGCTCACCGATCATCAACAACGTCCTTTCTTTGCTGATTGAGTCGTTGAAATGCATGAAAATGATCCGGAATTCCATCGAAAAATCATCTTGAGTGATGAGGCCCATTTCCACCTCGGTGGCTTCGTCAACAAGCAAAATTGTCGCATCTGGGGCTCGGAAAATCCAAGAGTTATTGTTGAAAAGCCTCTCTATCCTCAACGTGTGACTGTTTGGTGTGATTTATGGTTCGGCGGAGTCATTGGACCTTACTTTTTCGAAAATGAGGCTGGAGCAACAGTTACGGTGAATGGATTGCGCTATCGAGAGATGATTAATGATTTTTTATGGCCGGAATTCTATGGTATTGATCTCGACAATGTTTACTTTCAACAAGACGGCGCTACTTGCCACAGAAGCAACGAAACCATTGATCTTTTGCGAGAAAAGTTTCCGAACCGTGTTATCTCTAGAAGAGGTGATCACCATTGGCCACCGAGATCTTGTGATTTAACACCTTGCGACTTGTTCCTTTGGGGCCACGTGAAAGAGAAGGTCTACACCAATAGCCCAGCGTTGACTCAAGACCTCAAAGATGGAATTCGTGACCCTATCGAGGACATAGGACAGCCCTGTGAAACCTCTCATAATTCAAGCAATCAACCAACCAAGAAGAATGTAGCTTCCTCATAAGACCAACAAAATGCTAACGTGTTAAATTAAGAAATCTTTAGTCTAATAACTGGATCCAAGGAGTTCTAGCAAGAGCTGAGTGCTACGTACAACTTTCTAATTGACCTCCACAAAGCTCTATATCACCATTTCTCACCTATTTGTGTACCAAACAGTCCGATAGCACAAGCTGTAGACACTTCATCGGCACCAAACCAGGTTGAAGCAATTTTGGAAGGAATTATAAGCATGAATATTTGAGCTATCGCAATTATAGTCTGAGAAACCAACACTAGATAAAATCTTTCGGGAACTGTTGCGAATATCTTTAGGCCATTTCCGATTAATGTTAATCCAGTACAGATTATGGACGTCGTTTTCAAGCTCTGTAAAAAAAATGGTTTGAATAATTTTCGCGATCTTTCGGGAATATAGTATAGTTATTTATGTACCAAGGACGAAAAACTGTCTATTATAGTCGAGACAATATACAGGGTGTTCCAAGATGTTCCAAACAGCCAATATCTCGGATCTCAGACAAGGAAGAAGTTTTTGATTCCATTTAAAATAATTTTTGTTTGAACTTTATACCTTGTCTGAGAGTCGAGATATTGGCTGTTTGGAACATCTTAGAACACCCTGTATAGTTTTTCGTCGAGGTGCATATTAGATTTTTTCGTCGACCTCCACATATTTTTATGAATTTCAGACCTCTTAAATAATTTCACAATAGCAAATGACACATACACTCATGTTTGTATTGAACCGTATCCATAGTGACCACAGCACTGGCAGTTATTCTTACATACACTTATGTTTGTATTGTACCATATCATTCCGTATTCATAGTGACCACAGCGGACGAGAAAGTAATTTTGCGGACGAAAAAGTTCTTTCTCGTCCGCAAAGTACTTGCCATCAATAATAGTCGATTTTATGGTCGCAAATTAGTACGTGAAATGACACTTTTCATAGAGGTCGACGAAAAATTCGTATGAAGCGTGAATAGGCAATGGATCATGCGCGTAATTGCTCATGACTTCACGTCAGTGCTTTTTTTTTTATTTATGAGATTATTCGGACTATTTCATGATACTCACATATTTCTCAACGGCATATCCAACGGGAGCGAAAAAAACAATGAAGGAAAACATGAAGCACATCCCACACATATCGATAAGAATGGAATCTACATCGTAATACCTGGAATAAAGGAAGTATTATTGGCCTAAGATGGGAATTTTCATTATTATTAAAATTCGATATAGTCTAGACAACATATGCTTGTTAGGTCAAAATTTTTGCGTATTCTCCGAAAATTATGATTGGGGTGTCATTCGATTCGGAATGGCAAGTAGACAGTTTTTGAGAAAATGCTTAGGCCGCCCGCAAAAATTGCAATAATTATAAACAATTAAGTTAAAAAAAAGAAGGGGCTTCGGTTATTCGCCAATATCTCAAAAACTATCAGAGATAATTCAAATTTGAAAAAAGATTCAAGAAGAGGAGAAAATTTACTAAAAAATCTTAACTTCCGGAACTAGGACCAATATTTCTTAAACTTATTAAATATTAAAATAAAAAATTGAAAAAAATTCAGGCGTCTGCAGGATAGATCAATTAACAATAATCCGTAGTACAAAAATGTTCACGGTGATTTTTCAATTAATTTTCCCTTTGTCAATTAACGATTTTTTGTGGCCAGAACATTAATATTGCAAGTGCGATAATTCATAAACTATTAATCTGAAATTTTTTCGTTCGTGGAGCTATTTTCAAAGGTCTTGAAATAGATTCCTGCTGAAAAATTCTAAAAATTGTTAATTTTAGTTTTGTTATAAACAATTTAGTTAAGTGAAAAATTATGCTTCAATTATGTTTTCAAAGGAAAATTTTAATTTATCTCATTAACAACGCATTGGTTTATAACAATATTTCAACCAATAGGAGATCATTTTTAAGTAGTTTCTGATCATAAGAAAACGGATCAATAGTAATATTATAAATCGTAGCTTTATAATTTTTCACTTAAGTAAATTATTCATAATAAAACGAAAATTAATAATTTTTAAAATTTTGTAATAAGAATCTATTCTAAGACCTTTGAAGTATAGCTCCACGACATGAAAAAAATTATCAGATTAATAGTTTAAAAATTATCGTACTTGCAATGTTAACGTTTGTGCTACAAAAAATTGTTAATTAACTAAGTGATAACTCATTGAAAAATCGCAACAAAAATTTTTGGACTACAGATTATTGTTCATCGATCTATCCTGCAGGCGCCTGAATTTTTTAAAATTTTTTATTTTCATATTTAATAATTGCAAATAATATTTATTCATCAAAGGTACGAAGGGGGCGAGGCTTGCGCAAGCCGGAGTACCTGTTTTCGGGCGTATTTTCAACCATCTAGGAAGATTAAACATATTGGTCCTACAGTTTCGGCAGTTGGTGAATTTCCTTCTCTATTCGAATCTTTTTTCAAATTTGAATTATCTCAGATAGTTTTTGTGATATTGGCGAAAATCTAAACCTCCTTCTTTTTTTTTTCACTTAATTGTTTTCAACTATTGCAATCATAATTTTCGGAGAATAAGCAAAAATTTTGACCTAAAAAGCACTTGTTGACTAGACTTTGATAAGTTAAGGTGAAACCAAAAAACTTAATAGAAGAACTGGAACACTGCATCCATCACTTGACACTAGAATGATAATATACAGGGTGTTTCATCATAAAGTGGACAAACGAATATAGCGTGTAGATGACATCGGGAGAATCATTTTTGCCTTATGACATATACCCCGTTTTCGAAGCATAAGCGAGATACAGGGTGTTCAAGGTCATTTTTGACCAATATTCTATCCAGTGTGGTCAGTTATGTGTAACATTTGAAATAATGGTTTTTGATCACATCTCAGTATTTTTTTATGCTCAATTCTGAAATGATATAAGATTCTGAAAAAAGTATTTAAAAATGGCGGAAAACCTGCAAAGTTCGAAATTTTTTTACGCGGTTGCCAATTTGAGTTTCACTCTATGAATTATCTCAAGTTTTTAAGAAATTCTGTGAAAAAAAATTTTCAAAATTCGAACACAACTTTTTTTTTACATGTCTACAGCAAAAATAAAATTTCATCCGAAATTGATGAACTTTTCCACGCTCATACTATTCTTAAACCTTAACGAAAATATGAAAACAGAACCGAAAAATATCGATGGGTTTGTTTTTTATAGCCATTCAAAGTTTCCACTCGGATATCTAACTTATTCGTTTTTTGAAAACTGGTTTGGCTATGAGGCAAAAAGTTTGAAATTGAACTGCCGAAGCATTCCAGATGGAAATTAAAATTTCTCAAAAAAAATATTTTTGCCCATATTTCAATAAAACTCTGGCCGGGATCGAACTAGTGACCTTGCGATAGGAATTACTCATAGCTCTTGATAGAAATTGAAATTATTCGGAACATATTAATTATCGTTACCTAGCAACGGTAATTCAAAGCATTTGATAGATTATTCGAATTCACTGAATATTATTTCGCAAGTTTCTTGAAAACCATTTTAATTTGAGCAGAAATGAAATATTCAATCTTGGAGAAAAATGATATGGTTCAGGCTTATTATGAAGCGAATTCCTCAGGGAGGAGAGCGAGAGAAATATACGCCCGCAGATTTCCAAGCCGATCAGTACCAAACTTTAAAACATTTATGGCAACAGTACGTAAATTACGTGAAGATGGCACTCTTAACCGAAAGAAAAAAGAAACAATACGAAGTCACGATGAACGTGTCCTGGATTTGGTTGAGAGTAATCCTAAAATATGAACTAAAATGATATCTAATCACCCCAGTGTCAACCAAAGTAAATCGAATGTATGGAGAGTTCCAAAGAGGAATCACTACCACCCATATCATTTTCAAAGATGTCAAAAATTAGAAGAAGGTGATTGCAGTAAAAGGAAAGAATTCTGTGAATTCATTTTAAGAAGAACGCGTGCGAATAGAGATTTTCCACGTCTCATTTTATTCAGCGATGAAGCGACCTTTCATAGAGATGGATTTTTTAACAGAAAAAATAATGTGGTATGGCAAATCAATAATCCACATTCTTCGGTTTCGATGAATAGTCAAAAAAGGTTTTCAGTCAATGTTTGGGCGGGAATGAAGGACAGATTCATCATCGGACCTTTCATTCTCCCTGAAACATTGACTGGAACTGGTTACTATCAATTTTTACGAGAGACTCTACCAGATCTCATGGAAAATATTCCTTTGAATCAATTTAGAGGTATTTGGTACCAACACGATGGTTGTCCTGCGCACACAGTCAGGAGTGTACGCGAGTTTCTAGACTCCCAATACCCACGGCGATGGATTGGTCGGTTTGGACCTGTTGCATGGCCTCCACGTTCTCCAGATCTAACTCCACTGGATTTTTATTTCTGGGGTCATATGAAAAGTCTGGTCTACGACAAGCGAGCTCCAGTAGAATCGAAAGAAGAATTGATTCAACGAATTGAATCAGCTGCCCAAGAAATTCGTCATAATCAAGGAATGATAGGTTCAGCGGTGAACAGTGTGGTGAAAAGATCGAGACTGTGTGTTCAAATGAATGGGAATATTTTTGAAACTTAATTATAATCTATAATTTCGTCAGAGTTGTTCAATTAATTGTTAAATTTGTCTACTATTGTGTTATATTCTTGCGTTAGTGAAATATAAAATTAAATATTCAAGAAAATTTGGCTATAAGACAATATTCTCTCACTTTCTTGATTTTCTTGATTCGCTGAACCAAATAATTATTTCCAACATTGATAATTTAATTTCTGCTCGAATTGAAATGTTTTATAAGAAACTAACGAAATATTATTCAGTTGAATTCGAACATACTGTCAAATTCTGTGAATTACTGTTGCTAGGTAACGATAATTAATATGTTCCGAATAATTTCAATTTCTATCTAGAGCTAAGAGTAATTCCTATCGCAAGGTCACTAGTTCGATTCCAGCCAGAGTTTTATTGAAATATGAAAAAAAAAAATTTTTTTGGAGAAATTTTTATTTCCATCTGGAATGCTTCGGCAGTTCAATTTCAAACTTGTCGCCCTCATAGCCAAACCAGTTTTCAAAAAAAGAAAAAGTTAGATATCCGAGTGGAAACTTTGAATGGCTATAAAAAACAAACCCATCGATATTTTTCGGTTCTGTTTTCATATTTTCGTTAAGGTTGAAGAATAGTATAAGCGTGGAAAAGTTCATCAATTTCGGATGAAATTTTATTTTTGCTGTAGACATGTAAAAAAAAAGTTGTGTTCGAATTTTGAAAAAATTTTTCCACAGAATTTCTTAAAAACTTGAGATAATTCATAGAGTGAAACTCAAATTGGCAACCGCGTAAAAAAATTTCGAACTTTGCAGGTTTTCCGCAATTTTTAAATACTATTTTCAGAATCTTATATCATTTCAGAATTGAGCATAAAAAAATACTGAGATGTGACCAAAAACCATTATTTCAAATGTTACACATAACTGACCACACTCGATAGAATATTGCTCAAAAATTACCTTGAACACCCCGTATCTCGCTTATGCTTCGAAAACGGGGTATATGTCATAAGGCAAAAATGATTCTCCCGATGTCATCTACACGCTGTATTCGTTTGTCCAGTTTATGATGAAACACCCTGTATAGAACGCTGATATTACAGAAAACTACCTTTATCATTGCACTTTATGTACATACAAAATTTCAGTGAATTCTGGCTATACGTTGTTAGCCAGAAGATTCCCATGAATAAGTCACTCGAATACTTTGAAAACGAAACTTCAGCAATTTGTCTGCTCTCATTTTGCCCAAATGTCTGTAATTTTCGATAAGGTTCGACTCACTGATGAAGAACTCGAAATAAAAATCGATTCTGTCCGGCCATCCCTTGCCACGATAACTTTCGAATTTTTAAGTTTCGTGTTTAAAAAGTGCAATAATTGCAACTGAATATCACTTACTTTTTTAAAATATTAGCTATAATCGTAAATTCCATGAATTGTGAGAAATTCACGGCTGCATATAATCCGAAAATACTGATAACTATCCATCGGTACTTGTACAATTTAATCGTTTCATTGGGATTTAACACTTCTACACTGCTAGAACTTTCCATTTTAACCACAACGATCCCAGAACGACGGTCAACTATTGAAACTTGAAGGCAGTTGTTATCTGACTCAATTAGTCAGTCAGTTCTACAGCTGATTCGTAGAATCTGATATTTAGCTTCAAATTCATTGCACATTTTACTTTGTCTATACATATTCCAAACAATTCAGATAAAGCGATTACATTTTATTTTATTGATCGAACGAGATTGTTTGAAATTCATTTGGATGAATGTTTGAAGGTCGTGTCCTTAGTTTATAATTAATTTTAATGAACCGTTGAAAACGTGTATTGAAGAAATTTATGTTACGCCCACTTGTATTTACACGGTTCATGTTTTCAAGAGAAAATTTGGAAGAATACTCAGGTCAGGAGCTCTGGCGAGCATATTTGAATTTATAGCCAGAGGTACCTAAAGAACTCACCCAAGTTAGCTTGGCTTCCAGGAAAACAAATATATACTAACTGACAAAGAAACTGCAACACCCAGAAGGAGCTGTTTAAATTTTTAATTTTTCTTGGTAAAACATAGATATTATAGCAAGGAGTAAATGTTTAAAATTTGGAGAAATAAATCGTGAAGGTTTTTTCATGTGAACATTTTTTGTTACTTACATATTGTAGTCGTATTTGCAAATTTTTTTAAATTTTACAACAAACCAGCTGTTCGCAGAGATCCAAAGTCGATGTTTAGTTGTTGCTAAAATGCCTAGAGCACGTGTACGCGGAATTTATCGCCAGCTAAGTGAATTTGAAAGAGGTCGAATTATTGGTCTACGGCAGGCGGGGTTGTCATTTCGAGAAATCGCTAACCGTACGAACAGAAATCCAACTACTGTTATGAGATGTTGTCAAGCGTGGTTTGATAATGCCCAAAATCGAAGAAGAGTAGGCACCGGACGTCGAAGGGGCACAAATGAAGTTGAAGATCGACGTCTAAGACTTATGGCTATTAGAGACCAATTTGCGACAACTTTTTCTGGGACGTTTGCGCTTTCTTTGTCGAATACGGAATTTTAATATTGAGTCCCACAAATCCCGCACGGAAAATCCCGCAATGTTGATCCCGCAGAATTTCAGCGGGATCCCACATTTGCGGGATTGGATTCCCCCTAGTCGAGGGTTTTCCTCGTACAATTCTGGCTTGTTCATCGCATTCGGATGCGCAACCTACCCTGAAAATATCAAGTCTCTCACGTCAGCGATTTTAAATTTTGTTCACTCCCCTCACCCTCCATGATGTCGAAGGATCTATCTGCTCCTTTCGCCAACAACTGACTCCCAAATTATCTACAGCCATCCCTCTATTATCAAATTCGGTACGCTTTTTATACCCGTCACGTTTGTATCCATGAGCGATCCCATTGTTCTATTCGAGTAGACAAAGATAAGGATTTTGCGTTTGACGTCGAATTTTGCATTGTTCGCCATTCAGATGGAAATGCATATTTTTGTACAGTAGCGTCGCAGACAATTGTGTCATACGCAGAAAGGGTTTGCCATTAGGGTTAGAAAAACGATCTGTTTCTCGTTTGTGGTGGCAACACTGCTGTTCGTGAGGTGTAAGCGTTATCCGATTGTTTCAGCTTGAATTATTATTCATATATACAGCGTGTTTGGATTTTCCATCTAGGTAAATAATCAGTAAATTGGTCAAATCGTGAATATTCAAATTTAATATGTACTATCTGGCCCAGCAAACTCTGTTCCGCCTTAGAGGCCTAAAATAAGCAGATTTCAGATTTTATTATACACGTTTGTCATAAAATATAGATAGTTTATATATATAATCATATATTTCTGCTTAACTGCGTCCAATTAATCATATATCAATTTGCAACATTCGAAGATAATCGACGCCGCTTCTGCGGTCGCATAAGGTCCCTATTCAAATACATTATGGGAATCTATCTGAGGTACCTATTAAGTTAATGTTTTGTTTGTGGTACAAATCACTTCAATCGCGTACAATTGTGCAAGAAAAAAAACACCCTGTACAGTAATGATTTATTTTCAATGATGTATCCCTCTAAAGTTTATTTTTTAACACAAATGAATGAAATTGTACGATTGTGGCATGGAAAACAGCAAGTTGCAATTGACGTTAAAAGAAGAACACCCTGTATGGAGATTTCGGACGAATACATTATGAGAATCCATCCAAGGTACCTATTTAGTTAATGCTTTGTTTGTGACACAAATCACTTCAATCACGTACAATTGTGCCATGAGAAAAAGGACACCCTGTATAGTAATGCTTTATTTTCAATGGTGTATGCCTCGAAAGATTATTTTTAAACACACATGACTAAAATTGTACGATTATGGCAGGAAAAACGGCAAGTTTTAATTGACGTTAAAAGAAAAACACCCTGTATAACACAAAAAAGTATCCTATGTCCGTCTCCTGGTTCTAAGCTACCTCCCCACCAATTTTGAGCCAAATCGGTATAGCCGTTCTTGAGTTATAAGTGAAGTAACTAACACGACTCTTTTATAAATATAAATTATTATCGGTCTCATAGTAGCGGAAAAATTCATTTAGTATTTCTCTGTTAAAAATGTTGATTATTTCTTCACTTTGATCCACATTTTTGGCGCTCTTGTTCCTCGGAACAGAATGCTTATCAATTTGCCCAAATGTCTGTAATTTTCGAATTTTTGGCTGAAAATGGTCTTGAATGATTTGGTTCGACTCACCGATCAAGAATCCGTGGTAAAAATCGATTCTGTTCGGCCGGCCCGCCGTTAACACGATAACTCTCGAACAGAATGAGCTAGGCAGTTGAAATTTTCAGAGTAGGTTTAGGAGATAAATATCTCGGCTAAGTTCGTTATTGGGCAAAATCGGACAGATGGTTTCGGAATAACGGAAAACAATTTTTTTTACATTACAAATTTCAAATTCAATTTTTTTAAGATTGCAATTTCACCATGAGAATTCATTGAGATCATTTTGAACTCTAACAAGTAAATACTTTCAGAGATATGATTTTCCGGAATTTCAATAATAAATCGTACTTCTATGTTTCCACATAATGCTGTACTTAATTATTCTATCTACTATCTATGAATTATTATATGATCTGTGTTCTTACATGTCATATTATTTTCCGATGAGAGATAAATGTCAAAATTATTTCTGGTTCGTTATTCTTGATATGAAATACACCTCCTGTTCTAGAAAAATGACCAATGAAATAACTTCAGCTATCGTAGAATTATGAGGATGATGTGATATACTTTTAAGGTGATTATTATTTGACGTTTCTCAAAACCAATGAAATGCTTCTTTATTTGTCACAAGGGTAAGTTTCAACCTATTATGTCATCATTATAGTGGGAATAAATCTTTTGTGTTTATTCTTGGGAATAATCACTGTAGCTTTCATTTGCCTAGCAAATGTCAGATAGTTGTCCAAATAATTACCTAATTGTGCCAAAGCGATATATAAAATGGGTGAAAATGATCGGTTTAGTCCCTTTTCTGAAGCAGAAATAACAAAAAAGATTTTAGAAACTACTTAGAAAAATACTCTAATAAGTAATCAGTCTTTATGGAGACCATTTGAGACCTTCACCAAAGAAAGAAATTATATTCTGGATCAACCTACTACAACAGCTACTCTGGCATTGATTTTGAAAGATTGGGCTTATAACATGAAAAGAAAATACGGAAATGATTATACAGAAGCAGTAATAAAGACAATGTGGAATAAAACGGCAAAATTAGTTCAAGAACTTTACTTTAATAAGTATAACAGATATCATTTTATGATAGTTTTATTGATCTTTTTGGCGCTCTAGTTCCTCGGAACTGAGTGCTTATCAATTTGCCCAAATGTCTGTAATTTTTGGGCGCATGTTCTAGGGGAACATCGTCCTATCATTTCGTCCAAATGTCTGTAATTTTCGAATTTCGAGCTGAAAATTGGCTAATAGACTAATTCGGACTCCCTGATCACGAATCCAGTGTCAGATTTTTGGGTGCCGTCCGGCCGGCCGGCCGGTTTTCCGGCAGTAGGCACGATAACAGGAGCACCGAAGGTCCTATCGACTTCAAACTTTCAGGGTAGGTTTCTGATCAAAATGCGACGGTTAAGTTCGTTAACGGGCAAAATCGGCCGGACGGTTTAGGAGTTATAGACATTTAAAATTTTGAGGTTATTTCCCTGATATTTCAGGAACTAAAGAAGATGTTGAATCGAAACTTGGTAGTCAGTTCGAGGATATAAACGCGCAACTTTTGGCAAAATTCTGTTATGATCGAAATGTTGGTAATTTTTAAAAAAATATTTCTTTTAATTTTTTCTCCTGAACTATTCATCAGATTGCAACAAAAACTTGTACTAACGTCAATTGTAGTATTTTGCAACATTGTGCAAAATTTTGGCTCTATACGATTTCAATTTCTGGAGATATAAGACAAAATGTGTCAAATTTCCTGGGTCTCTATCAGTATTTTCATCGATTATTATATAATAATCAATAATATTGAGGTATTCAACATGATACTGCTTTTTTTCTTTACTGGTCAGTACGGGCCACAAGGAAGATGAACATGCGCCCAATAGCTCCTGTCCACAGGGCTTGAACCAATTTTTATTTAAGATGCAGTTTCACCATTAAAATCTATCGATATCATTTTCAACTCCAACAAGTTAATACTTTCGGAGATATGATATTTCTAAATTTCAATAATGAATCGTACGTACTTCTATGTTTTCACAGAATGCTATAATTATTCTATCTAAGCTTTATTATATGATGTGTGGTCATACTCGTACATGTCATCCTGTTCTATAAGAGAGAGTCAAATTCATTTCAGCTATTTTAATTTGATTTCTTCCATAGTGCAGTTCTCATTCTCAGATTGCTCATTTAATCTTGATAAATATACAATTATTTGAATTGAATTTCCTTTATGAAGCATTTCTATCATAAGAATACATTGATATAATTCCCAACTCTGAGAAACCAATACTTTCGGAGATATAATTTGTCTGTTTGAACTAGAGCACCAGAAAGCTCCTGTCCACAGGGCTTGAACCCATTTTTGGCGCTCTAGTTCCTCGGAACTGAGTGCTTATCAATTTGCCCAAATGTCTGTAATTTTGGAATATTTCGATGAAAATGGTCTTAAACGATTTGGTTCGACTCACTGATCAAGAATCCGTGGTCAAAATTCATTCTGTCCGGCCGGCCGGTCCGGCTGGTCCGGCCGGCCGGCTGGCCGTAAGCACGATAACTCTCGAACGGAATGAGCTAGAGAGTTGAAATTTTCAGAGTAGGTTTGGGGGATGAATATCTCGGCTAAGTTCGTTATTGGGCAAAATCGGACAGATGGTTTCGGAGTAACAAAAAAAAAAATTTTTTTTACGAAACAAATTCCAAATCAAATTTTTTTTAATAAGCAGTTTTATCATAAGAATCCATTCATATCATTTTCATTTCTAACAAGCTAATACTTTCGGAGATATGATTTTTTAAAATTTCAATGTAAATCGTATTTCACAGATTGATATAATTATTATTCTATGTATGAATTCTCATAATGTCAACTTGACAGAAGGGAATATTGTAACTTCAAAAATATTGGGGTTGAAATACTCGTATTTTAGCGATGCAACGGGAACCTCACCCGAAAATGTTTGAAAATATTACGTAAATATTGAAAGCATAATTCTGTAGTTTGGTGAACGTAGATCAGGAAATTTTTGATCGATTACAAGGTAATTTATTATTACTTATCTAATAAACTATTATTTGAATTGAATTTCCTTTATGATGCAGTTCTATCATATGAATACATTGATATAATTCCCAACTCTGAGAAACCAATACTTTCGGAGATATAATTTGTCTGTTTGAACTAGAGCGCCAGAAAGCTCCTGTCCACAGGGCTTGAACCCATTTTTTTATTTCAATTCTGTCATTTAAGGCAGGCCTCATCTTGAATGTCTTTCTAAATCCAAAGTCATATTGTGTTGCCCAAATGTCTGAACCTTTCGAAGTTTTTGCCGAAAATGCACTCAAACAAGAATTCTGTGCGGCGGGTGGTCCGTTGCCACGATAACTTTTGAATAGAAAGAGATTTTCAAGGTAGGTTGCGCATCCGAATACGACGGTTGAGTTCGTTAATTGGAATAATCTGCCAAACGGTTCTGGAATTATAACCATCTGAAATATTGTTTCCTCAATAATCCATAAAATGCAGATCCTATCGAATTGAAACTTCGATTTGAGTCGTTATCTCTTTCTGTTCGAAAGTTATCGTGGCAACGGACAACGAGCAGAATTTTACCTCGAATTCTTCATCGTTTGACACCATTTTCGGCAAAAAAAATCACTCCTACAATGGCAAATATATTATGAGAGTTATGACTGTAAAAAAAATTAACCCCAAGGATGCTTCAACTAATGAATTGATTAAGCAATATTTTTCATGGATTAGCACAGATAAAACAGTCAGGATATTCAACCAAGGAAAGATTTTCAAGTAGATAATGGCACCTTCACAATAAATCTAGCAAAAACTCACTTATAGAAGATTAAATTGAAAGTGTTTTTAATACAATTTGTTTTCTTAATTACAAGTATTCCAATTATCCTGATTACGTCAGTTCTGATAAATATATATCGATACATGAAATAGGAATATGATACTCCAACATTTTTCAAGATTAAGTAGGTCCCAGGAGGGTCAAGATTACCTGGCAATTAAGTTTTACATTGATTTTCCCGTTAATTCCTCTCGATGAACGGTTTTAAGAATAAAATATTAAAAGTTTCGCTCATAAAATGTTCGTACTCCGCTAATAGATATTTTTGGTTGATGCCTGATGATTTTCGGCGCTCTTGATCCTCGGAATGGAATGAACTAGACAGTTGAAATTTTCAGAGTAGGTTTGAGGGATAAATATCTCGGCTGAGTTCGTTATTGGGCAAAATCGGTTTGAAAGTTTCGGAGTAACGAAAAAAAAAATTTTTTTCTACATAACAACTTTTGAATTCAATTTTTTGTTAAGATGTAGTTTCATCATAATAATCCATTGTTAACATTTTGAACTCTAACAAGCTAATACTTTCGGAGATATGATGTTTCAAAGTTTCAATAATACATCGTAAGTTCTATGTATTCACAGAATGTGAACACAGAATCTGTCTGTGATCACTATTCATAAATGTCATCTTTTCTAGCTATTAGAGATTGTCAATTCAGAGTTGTTATTTTCTCTTGGGGAGTATTCGATTCTTGAATTTGTGAATATATACAAGATTGTTTTGATGTAGTTTATGGAGGCAATAGGAAAGAAGTACATAATGGAATCATCAAAAGAAATCGTGCCTACGGCCGGCCGGACAGAATCGATATCGACCTCGGATTCTTGATCAGTGAATCGAACCAAATCGTTTGAGACCATTTTCAGCCAAAAATTCGAAAAGTACAGACATTTAGGCCAATTGATAAGCACTCAGTTCCGAGGAACTAGAGCGCCAAAAAGGGTTTTATCTGATGAGAGGAATCTATGGAGAAAATTAATGTACAACTTAAAGACTCACCCTGTATATCTACACAACTGGATTTGACCATGAACTCTTAATCAGTGAGTGTGATACATTCGTTTATGATCATTTCCAGCTTAAAATTCGATAATAATTAATATCGAACAAGCACATAAAAACAAAAATAAATCAATTATTATTGACTGGTCCCTGTACTTCAACTGCAAGGAAGCAATAAAGCATCATCAATTTATTGAGTGGAAAAAGTAGGGCGAAAAAAATTGTTGGCGCAGCGAGATGATATTAGTCGGGAGCAGCCCATTGTTGTTTTGGCCGCCTCCTAACACAAAGACGGTGATAAATGAGGGGGAGGGGGGTGTTGATGGACACATCGCAGCCGAGCAATCAATAGATGCTTCGCACAGACCACTATCTGTTCTATTATTCTGGCATCATGTTGTCGCTGGTACACCGTGTAGATGGATGTTTTAGGATCGAGCGCGCCTGGCATATCTGTAATCAGCGTCAGGTGATTAGGACAGATTTGTCTTGGTTGTTTGGGTTCGGCAAGTTGATTAGATAGAACAAATCTGCGAAGACGATGCACTCTCGGGATTCTGTATCTCTAGAAGAAAATTCTACTGATTTTACGCACAGGTTTATTATAATTCGATATGCAGAAATGTTCCCTGAATGGGGCTTCACGCGAGAGCGAGATTTTTCTCGTCTCGTCTCGTTCTCGTCTCGGAAAAGCGAGACGAGACGTTTTCAAAAATATTATAGGCGATACCGAGACCACATACAGCGCAACAACAGAGTCTCGTTTTTTCAACACCCACAGAAAACGATTGAATATGAAGAGTTTCCACTATAATTACCAATATACACTGCGCAAAAGAATTAACGCACATTCAGAAAATCTCAATTTTAATGAAAGTTAACTCTACATTGACTTTATAACTTATTTTTTATGTACTCTCGGGAAGGTTTCGAACGAAACAAGACACATTAAATGGAAGAAAAATTCAGGATTTCATCGAATCTTATGTGAAAGAATAGAAATAAACAATTTTGAAAATACTGGAATGCTGATAAGTGATTTAATACTTGGTATTTCCACCCCTTGCGTTAATTACAGCTCGGCAACGACTGTTCATACTCAAAATGAGTGATCTTGAAATGTTCTGATCTAATCCTTCCCAGATTTCTCTAAGTTTGATTCCTAAGTAATTAAGAGTAGCTGGATGAGTTTCTGAACTTCTCAGCCTTCTATTGAGGTTGTCCCAAACCTGCTCAATCGGATTGAGATCTGGACTTCTTACTGGCCTTTCCATTCGAGAGACTTCAACCTCTTTAAGGTACTCCTGAACGATGCGCTCACGATGGGGTCTACCATTATCGTCCATAAAAATGAAATTTTCACCAATGTATGGGGCAAATGGCACTACATGCTCTTCAAGAATGTTCCTTATATACCTATCAGCATTCATAGCTCCATTATCAACGACCACTAGGTCTGTGCGAGCAGTCAAAGATATTCCACCCCATACCATAATCGATCCTCCCCCGAAACCAGTAGCATTCAGGAAATTGCACTGAGCATATCTTTCATGTGGACGTCTGTATACAAGGGAACGTCGATCACAATGGTAGAGGCAGAATCTAGACTCATCTGTGAAGAGAACTCTTTCCCAATCAGCCTCTTCCCAATGGATATGCTCTCTCGCAAAACTCAAACGCGCCCTTGGATGGGCTGGGGTAAGAGCTGGGCCTCTTGCCGCGACACGAGGCCTTAAATCATATTCTCTGAGGCGATTTCTTATTGTCTGAGTGCTAATTTGCACCCCATGAGTTTGCTCAAGCTGATTTTGAAGGAGGCGAGCGGGTGCAAACCGTTGTCTCAACGAAGAAACTCTCAAGTAACGTTCTTGAATTGCAGTGTTTACCCGTGGTCTACCCTGTCCTGGTCTTTGGACATTCATACCTGTCTCCCTGGATCGCTGCAACATTCTGAACACACTTGTATGGGAAACTCCAAACCTTTCTGTAATTCTTGTGTATGTCCACCCTTCTTCTTGCAAAACTTTGACACATTCCTCTTGGGTCAAATTGCGTGTTTCGCGTTGCATAGCGATCGAGTGTAGAAAATCAAACGAAAGAAAAACTATTGATCACTAGAATTGATCGAGAACAACTGATTTCAGAATGGACCCAATACATTCAAAATCTGATAATCTCATCTTTTTTATTCCTGCTGTGAAAAAACATCTGTATTGAAGAAAAACATTCAAAGTGGATAACATATGAATGCATAATTCTGATAAAAATAATTATCATTGAGAACACCTTCGTTGTAGAATAAATTTGAGATTTCCATAATGTGCGTTAATTTTTTTGCGCAGTGTATTTTGTCTATATTATGCTTCGATCATTCTAGAAAAACACGATTTTTTCAGAAGATTATGAATTCGTTATAACCTTGCGATAATTGGGATTATTTTGCAAGAAAAAATAGAATTGAAAACCATGAAAACGGATGGTATTATGAATTCAATACTTAACGGACAACTTTTATTGCCCCTAAATCCCAATGCTTCGAAAATTTCGTTTCTATCTGAACATCTGGAGAAATTTATTCTCTTGTGCACAATTAATCAATGAAATATCGAGTTTTATTTATGAAACCAATCTAATGCAATCAGTCCAGAGAGAGCTCAACCAGAATACTTATTTATGAAGGAAATCTTAAATAGTGTTAGTAAGGAATAATAACTACCTGTACATCAGTTGGATATCCCGTTCTAAATCTTCCATAATTAGAGAATGACTCGCAAATCATGCTAGACTTCCTTGCACTACTCATTTTCGATCACTAACCAAATATTCTCAAAGTACGAATAATGTAAACAAACTAGAACAGAAATGAATATGACGTCTCTTATGGGTAGATAAGATGACATGAATGAACAGTAAACACAGATAGGATTCGCATTCTGTGAAAACATAGAAGTACGATGTATTATTGAAATTTCGAAAAATCATGTCTCCCAAAAAATAATTTGCCTTTTAGAGTTGAAAATGACATCAATGTATACTTATAATGGAACTGCATCTTTAAAAAAAAATTGGTTCAAGCCCTGTGGACAGGAGCTATTGGGCGCATGTTCATCTTCCTTGTGGCCCGTACTGACCAGTAAAGAAAAAAAGCAGTATCATGTTGAATACCTTAATATTATTCTGGAACACAAATTTTCCATTACAATAATCTTCATCTAGCTTCTATTTAGTATCAATTCCTGTAGAACGTGATCATAATAAGTGTTTTCCATATAATAAAATGTGTTTGAACTTGGTATGTAGGAAATCTGACATCAATTATTGGAATTAATTGATTTGACAAACAGCCGTCAAATGAGGTAAATAGATTTTTGTGACGATTTTCTGTGACCATAGAACGTCAAAACACGCTGGAATGTGAATTTTAAGCAATATCTTCTGGAATTGAGATCGTATCGAACTGAAATTTTGCACACTCGTGTAGAATGCTTGATTTAACGTCGGTACAAATTTTTTTATTAAAAAAATTTTCCAACTGCCCGATCCCAACAATACTTAGATAATATTATATCCATAAATTAAGCATTTCATTATTGCATTTCTTGAAATAGGTACCTTTTCAAGTCGATCAACATCGTCCTTCTTTCGACGTCTAAACTATGACTTGATTCTTTATGTTTATGTCTTTGAATTTGTTTTCGGTGGAATTCAAAGAGTTCATAGAATAATCGATGAAAATACTGAGAGAGACCCAGGAAATTTGACACATTTTGTCTTATATCTCCAGAAATTGAAATCGTATAGAGCCAAAATTTTGCACAATGTTGGAAAATACTACAATTGACGTTAGTACAAGTTTTTGTTGCAATCTGATGAATAGTTCACGAAAAAGAAATTTTTTTTTCGAAAAAATTAAAAGAAATATTTTTTTAAAAATTACCAACATTTCGATCATAACAGAATTTTGCCAAAATTTGCGCGTTTATATCCTCGAACTGACTACCAAGTTTCGATTCAACATCTTCTTTAGTTCCTGAAATATCAGGGAAATAACCTCAAAATTTTAAATGTCTATAACTCCTAAACCGTCCGGCCGATTTTGCCCGTTAACGAACTTAACCGTCGCATTTTGATCAGAAACCTACCCTGAAAGTTTGAAGTCGATAGGACCTTCGGTGCTCCTGTTATCGTGCCTACGGCCGGAAGTACGGCCGGCCGGCCGGCCGGCCATACGGCACCCAAAAATCTGACACCGGATTCGTGATCAGGGAGTCCGAATTAGTCTATTAGCCAATTTTCAGCTCGAAATTCGAAAATTACAGACATTTGGACGAAATGATAGGACGATGTTCCCCTAGAACATGCGCCCAAAAATAGAGTTGAATTTGAAATTTGTAATGTAGAAAAACATTTCTTTTTTCTTTACTCCGAAACCATCAGGCCTATTTAGCCCAATAACGAACTTAACCGAGATCTTTATCTTCCAAATATACACTGAAAATTTCAACTGTCTAGCTCATTCCGTTCGAGAGTTATCGTGTTAACGGCCGGACGGACGGACGGCCGGCCGGACAGAATCGATTTCGACCACGGATTTTTGATCAGTGAGTCGAACCAAATCGTTCAAGACTATTTTCAGCCGAAAATTCGAATATTACAGACATTTGGGCAAATTGATAACTACTCTGTTCCGAGGAAAAAGAGCGCCAAAAATTAAGGTAACCTTATTAACATGTGTCGTGTTAACACGTGTTGTGTTGTAGTATATTCTAGTTTGAGTTCACTGTGGATTTATTTTGAACACTACATAAGTAGATTTTGTCATCTGACATATGTTTCGGAAACGAAGTTTCCATCTTCAAAGAGGAAGCGTTACTGATGACGTCAAAATAAAATGTAGTGGACAAGAGTGTAGTTACTTTTGCAGTGTCGTGTTGTAGTGTTGAAGCGTGTAAACATGACACGTGTAATGTGTCCTTACCTTTAATCTCTTTATCTTAATTTTTTCGGAGATGATTGATAGCGGACATATATCACGGAATTAATATAAAACCGAATACCCAATTCCACAAATCAACGTTAGAATCTGTAGAGTCAGATACCAAATGCATTTCAACCGTTTTGGAGATAAGTGAATTAATATTTGTGGTTAAAATGGAAAGTTCTACCAGTGTGGAAGTGTTAGATGCCAAAGAAACTATAAAATTGTACAAATACCGATGGGTAGTCATCAGCATTTTTGGATTATACTCAACCGTGAATTTTGCACAGTTTATGGAGATCACGATAATAGCCAATATTTTGAAAGAGTAAGTGAGATCAGATTGCGCATCGCAATCAGTGTAATCGTAAAATTCGAAGGTTCGGTATAGGGCTTGCTTTTATGCATCTGAACAGAGAAGCAGCAGCTATTTCGGTAGATCTCCCGTAGTTACTGCTTGTCTGAACAATCTCTGAGCAAATTACTGTTTTACATTCTCCTGTTTTGAATTAATTTGACAGTATGAATTCCGAATCTCGGCTTTTCGTTATCGACCACAGATTCACGGTGAAAGAGGGCCAGGAATGAAGACCTTATGGTTAAATTTGATTCTGTTTGTCCCTGCTTCTGTAAACACGTTAACTGTTGAAAGGAAAAACTTAGAGACTTAGAGACTTGGAAATTTGAAGGAAATATTTTATATTGAAAGGTGCCAGTCGAATTCCCAAATGGGCAAAATCTGCCCAATGATTTCGGAGATGAACCCATTTATAATTTCATTTCTAAAATATGTTCAAAACTACAAGTCAGATCGAGTTGAAATTTCGTATTTAGATGTAGTATAACGACTACAAGGTTCACGGAATTTCGTGAGGATCGTGTCATCAGAAATAAGCATAAAATATACTCAATATATCGGAAAATTATCTCCAGATTACGCTGAGATTTGGAAAAATTCCTACAGTCCACGAATATCAATCGATTTCGGCGAGGAACAAAATAAGTGATTGTGCTTCAGGCATCATTGGACCACGGTTGATGGTACCCTGGACTTTTACGGAGAACGGGACTCACAATTTTACTGAATTTTTTTTCCTCGGCTAGAAACCACTGCTTCATCGATCTAGAATATTTTCAGCGCTGCCGCTTCTAAAGGGTTTTCCAATAAGAGGTGTTATTTTGATAGGCCCGCTATTTCGGTAGATGTCACATTTGAAGCTGTCATTTTCTGACATTTGACAAGTAGAAACTACGCCATTAATAAAAATGGAACGACACACTTCAAGAACGCATTCAAATTATTAATATTCACTATAAAAATGGTGAAAATTTGGCAGAGATGGTTCGTAAAACTCGAACATTTTTGGTTCGTCGTGAAGCACTTTGTCGGACCGCAATAAAGAATTTGGTGGAAAAATTCGAGCTGTTGGAACAATTTAGTTATGTGAAGAATAAAACCCGTGTACGTCGCTCAAGAACAGCCGTGAATATTGCTGCTGTAGCCGAAAGTGTTGAAGAAAACCCAGGTTTGTCCATTCCTCGTCGTTCTTTGGAATTAGGCATTCCACAAACGTCATTACACCGTATTTTGCATAAAGATTTGGGTCTTAAGGCTTATAAAATTCATTTAACACAAGAACTCAAGCCGGCCGATCATCAACAAGGTCGTGTCTTTGCTGATTGGGTCGTTGAAATGCATGAAAATGATCCGGAATTCCTTCGAAAAATCATCTTGAGTGATGAGGCCTATTTCCACCTCAGTGGCTTGGTCAACAAGCAAAATTGTCACATCTGGGGCTCGGAAAACCCAAGAGTTACTGTTGAAAGGCCTCTCTATCCTCAACGTGTGACTGTTTGGTGCGGTTTATGGTCCGGCGGAGTCATTGGACCTTACTTACCATAGACATGGCATCTTTAATTCTATCAATTCGAACTTTATCATGAAATTCGCGTCAAAAATAGAAAACCGTTGACAACTTACTTTTTCGATTGTGATACAGTGGACTAGTACACCGTAACCATTCTAATATTTCGAGATGAAGAAATAATTATTAAAGATTGAATGAAAAGCCAGAAATATTGAGGATAATTGAAATGGTAAAATATTAAAGTGATTACTGTGATAGCAATTGTCGAAAATAAAATAATAATAATAACATAATAATAAATGTTTTATACTGCACAACGTTTCGGTAAGTAATGTACCTCTGACTGTTCTCAAGTAAACACTGTTATTATTTTTTCACACTCCTTTTTTTTTAATTTTTAGATATTTGTGTATGAAAAATAGTCCAAAATCTAAATAATTAAGTAACTTTGCCGTTAACAATTAAATCAATAGTTTCCATGTTGTGATAATGAAACCACCTTCATTTCAGGTATTACAATGTAGATTCCCTTCTTATCGACATGGGTGGTGTATGCTTCATGATTTCCTTCATTGTTTTCTTCGCTCCTATTGGATATGCCGTTGAGAAAACTGTAAGTATCATGAAATAGTCGTGATAATCTCATAAATTTGAAAAAAATTAGCTCCCTATCAATGAAGGATAAAAAAGGGCCATAAATTATGCCATTTTTTTACAGAGCTTAAAAACCACATCTATAATCTGTACTGGATTAACATTCATTGGAAGTGCCATTAAGATATTTGCAACAGTACCTGGAACGTATTATCTAGTGTTGGTTTCTCAGACTATAATTTCGATAGCTCAGATTTACATGCTTATAATTCCTTCGAAAATTGCTTCATCCTGGTTTGGTGCCGATGAAGTATCTACAGCTTGTGCTATCGGGTTGTTTGGTACGCAAATAGGTGAGAATTGGTGATATAGAGCTTTGAGGAGGTTGAAGAAGACGGTAGTTGTATGTAGCACTCAGCTCTCCTTGAACTCCTTTGGATCTATTTATCAAACAATATTATTATTTTTATTATGGTGCTGCGAGGAAGCTCTACGATGATCATATTTGACGCTTAAGGGTTTCCTCAAATAAATCACAAAATTTTAGGTTTAGCGATAGGTGGCGTTCTCCCTTCTATGTTGGTCAAAAATGGCGACGAGGAGGAGGTGAAGAATGGCTTGAATCAGATGTATATATTATATACCATAGTATCTGGTGCTTTTTTCATTTTGGTTATATTACGTAAGTATCAAAGCCGTTAATATAAATCAATTACTGTTTGAAGTGGATAAAATATGTGGATAAATCAATATTGTCTTTTAACGAAATTTATTCACACCCAAATTGAATAATTGCCTTCAACTTGTTTTTTTGGCAATGCAGTAGTCAATAATGAAACGATAACATGGTTAACATGTAATCCGAATAAATTTTATCTAAAAAACCAAAAACGTAACTGATATATTACGTCATTCTCATATCAACCTTATTCCATCATTCTGTTGTCAGAAAAACAAGTTCCGGAGCTTATTCGCTCAGAGTTCACATATAACACTTCCAAAGTTTCCTCTTTTATTTTTGCATTTTATTTTGTGTTTGACAATTGTGGTATTAAGTTAATTTCACCATATAGGATGAACTATTGTTGTCTTCTAAGATGCAGTAATTCTGAATTGGACTCAGTTTTTAGGTCGAAACCTGCATTGCCTCCAAGCCCTTCCCAAGTTTTACTGTCAACGACCGAAAAAGACAAAAAAATAACCTTCTGGATGGCTTTGAAAGGCTTCGCGAAGAATAAGGACTTCCAATGGGTGCTCTTTTCGTTCGGTATCAATTACGGTTTGTGGAACACTTTTGGGGTGCTGTACAACCAGGTTTACACCACCTACTTTCCAGTAAGTTTAATAATAATTCGAAATAGAAGAATGTTATATACTAACTGAAAAAAAAACTGCAACACACAGAAGGAGCTGTTTAAATTTTGAATTTAATTAATGTTCATAAAACATAGATAGTATAGAAAGGAGAAAATGATAAAAATTGGAGAAAAAAATAGTGAAGGTTTTTTCAGGTGAACATTTTTTGGGCGCATGTTCTAGGGGAACATCGTCCTATCATTTCGTCCAAATGTCTGTAATTTTCGAATTTCGAGCTGAAAATTGGCTAATAGACTAATTCGGACTCCCTGATCACGAATCCGGTGTCAGATTTTAGGGTGCCGTCCGGCCGGCCGGCCTTCCGGCCGTAGGCACGATAACAGGAGCACCGAAGGTCCTATCGACTTCAAACTTTCAGGGTAGGTTTCTGATCAAAATGCGACAGTTAAGTTCGTTAACGGGCAAAATCGGCCGGACGGTTTAGAAGTTATAGACATTTCAAATTTTGAGGTTATTTCCCTGATATTTCAGGAACTAAAGAAGATGTTGAATCGAAACTTGGTAGTCAGTTCGAGGATATAAACGCGCAACTTTTGGCAAAATTCTGTTATGATCGAAATGTTGGTAACTTTTAAAAAAATATTTCTTTTAATTTTTAGAAAAAAAATTTTTTTTTTCGTGAACTATTCATCAGATTGCAACAAAAACTTTTACTAACGTCAATTGTAGTATTTTGCAACATTGTGCAAAATTTTGGCTCTATACAATTTCAATTTCTGGAGATATAAGACAAAATGTGTCAAATTTCCTGGGTCTCTCTCAGTATTTTCATCGATTATTCTATGAAATCTTTGAATTCCACCGAAAACAAATTCAAAGACATAAACATAAAGAATCAAGTCATAGTTTAGACGTCGAAAGAAGGACGATGTTGATCGACTTGAAAAGGTACCTATTTCAAGAAATGCAATAATGAAATGCTTAATTTATGGATATAATATTATCTAAGTATTGTTGGGATCGGGCAGTTGGAAAAATTTTTTAATAAAAAAATTTGTACCGACGTTAAATCAAGCATTCTACACGAGTGTGCAAAATTTCAGTTCGATACGATCTCAATTCCAGAAGATATTGCTTAAAATTCACATTCCAGCGTGTTTTGACGTTCTATGGTCACAGAAAATCGTCACAAAAATCTATTTACCTCATTTGACGGCTGTTTGTCAAATCAATTAATTCCAATAATTGATGTCAGATTTCCTACATACCAAGTTCAAACACATTTTATTATATGGAAAACACTTATTATGATCACGTTCTACAGGAATTGATACTAAATAGAAGCTAGATGAAGATTATTGTAATGGAAAATTTGTGTTCCAGAATAATATTAAGGTATTCAACATGATACTGCTTTTTTTCTTTACTGATCAGTACGGGCCACAAGGAAGATGAACATGCGCCCGATAGCTCCTGTCCACAGGGCTTGTTGTTACTACATATTGTAATTTTTTTAATTTTACTACAAACCAGCTGTTCGAGGAGATCCAAAGTCGATGTTTAGTTGTTGTTGAAATGCCTAGAGCACGTGCACGCAGAATTTATCGCCAGCTAAGTGAATTTGAAAGAGGTCGAATTATTGGTCTACGGGAGGCGGGGTTGTCACTTTGAGAAATCGCTAACCGTACGAACAGAAATCCAACTACTGTTATGAGATGTTGTCAAGCGTGGTTTGATAATGCTCAAAATCGAAGAAGAGTAGGCACCGGACGTCGAAGGTGCACAAATGAAGTTCAAGATCGACGTCTAAGACTTATGGCTATTAGAGACCGATTTGCGACAACTCGATCTTTTGCTGATGAGTGGTTAGGAGAACAAGGCCATCCTGTAACTGACCGAACGGTTTGCCGCCGAATAAGGTCTTTTGGACTGCAGCATTTTCGACCCCATCTTGTGTTACTACTGAGGATTGAATATCACTGGCAACGATTACAGTGGTGCAGAGAACGTCAACATTGGAATGTGAAATGGCATCAAGTCATCTTTCCTGATGAATCTCGATTCTCTTTGGGTGCACATGATGGCCCAAGAAGGGTTAGACGACGTCGGGGGGAAAGACGTGAACTTCTGTTTGATATTGAGCGTCATGTACACCGGACAGTAGGCGTTATGGTATAGGGTGCTACTGTACATCCAAGTAGGTCAACTTTAGTCTTTATTAGAGGTAACATGACAGCACTGCGTTACCTTCAAGCAATTGTGGAGCCATATGTTCTCCCTTACCTTAACCGTCTCGAGAATCCAATATTTTAGTAAGATAATGCTCGAACTCATGTAACCAGAGTTAGTTTAAACTTTTTTGAAGCGACCCATGTGAATCTATTGCCGTGGCCCCCAGATCCCCCGATCTTTCGCCCACAGAGCATGTTTGGGACATCATGGGTAGAAGCTTGGAAATTTAGCCCAGCCCCCGCTGACTTTGGCGGCTCTGATACATGAACTACAGGTAGCTTGGGATAGTATCCCTGAAGAAGAAATAGACCGTCTTATTGCATCAATGCCAAGACGTGCTTGGGAGTGTATAGATAATCGCGGTGGACAAACACATCATTAACAAATTTATTAAAAAAATTGTAGACTCGTTGCTATACTATCTGTTTTACCAAAAAAAAATTAAAATTTAAACAGCTCCTTCTGGGTGTTGCAGTTTATTTGTCAGTGAGTATATTTTAGGACAACTGTTCATTTATTGAACAGTAGTACCTACTGCCTTTATATAGCTGCTCTAGTATAGCTTCTTGCATTAGCTTGTTTTAGTCTATCGTGAGCTGCGAGGCAGGGAACTCAGAATGTATTAAACCTATCTTGATCTCAGCGGCAGCATCCCAGTAGGAGGCCACCTAACCCTCCATATCAACTTTTTTTTTTCTGGGCATCTGGATCGGTTGGGTGTCACTGCTTTTTCCAGGGTGGTCTTATAGTCTATCCATGATTTCAGCATAGGCTTCCAGTACTTTTTATTGCTGCCTGCCAACCTTTTCAGGCTGCGCTGCAGTCATTTGTTCACCATTGGAAAGGTTCGGAGATCAGAGAGTTCCCTTTCCTCCGTGGCTGATCCAATGGCGGTTGATTTTGAGGAGGGTGACTTTCACCCGCCTCCATCTGTTTTTATCAATTCGTTTCCTTATTTTCAGGGTGAACTACGAATAATCTCCAGATTTTTTCTAGGGTAATGATAGTGACACAGAACTAGGAATATTGACCTGTGCCATGATTATTTCTGGAGGTTGCATCGGAAGTATCATTTTTGGGTACATTTTGGATAGATCTCACAATTTCAGGTAAGTTGATAACAGTATCATTGAAAGTGTTACGATGGAGAGGAACCTTCTATATATTAATAAAGGTTTATTGAGTGATTAGAGAAGTCATTTTGAATTGCATATGGCGTTCCGACAACCCAAACATCATTATTGAAAAGCCTTCCTATCAAAAACGTATAAATGTTTGCCTTTAACCAAAGTAAAACATCTGATTAAAAAACCCTGTATACAGGGTGAGTGTTTGACCACTGCATTAATTTTAACCAAAGATTCCTCTCATCAAATGAAACACTTTTTTCATTTAACATTTTGGCGTAAATTTTCCTAGAACTATGATACATATTTTCCAAATATTAGTTTTTTTCTACTTCTACTGGTTTTCTAGTTATGGACTCGTGGATTCATAAAACTAAACGAAATTAGCATAAAGAAAGCATATAAAGTTTTTCTTGAGTCATTTCAAGAATATTCCATCGTTTTAGAACATTATATTATTCCTTATCATTTCTCCTCAAACGCACCGTTTTCGAGATATTCTTCATTGAATGTTTTAAAATGGAAAACTCCAGAAATTTCACTACTTTTATGGATCCGTCCCTGAGCGTTGGAATCCCGAATCAAGCTGTAAACCCCGTTACCATGCCTTATTCTCGTCCGCCTACAATGTCATAGATAATTTATATGCGGGAGTGTATTAGCACATTGTGAAATCTTTAAACGCTTGTAACTTTTTACCTGAGCCGAATCTGGAAAAATGTTAAATGAAAAAAGTGTTTCATTTGGTGAGAGGAATCTTTGGTTAAAATTAATGCAGTGGTCAAAGACTCACCCTGTATAAAGGAAGAAAGAATACTAATATCCTCTTCTGTTTCAGATTGGTTTCCTTCCTAGTTCTTTTCGCCAATTTATTAGCAACCATAGCTCAAGCTGCAACGCTGTTATTACGCAGTAGAATAGGAACTTTTATAACTGCCCCAATTTACGGGTGAGTTGTAACTCATTTCACTCCGCAGAGGAAAATATACTCAATGATATTAGAATGGTTAAAATTGACTGGCGTCTTCAGTACACAGTAATGACCGTATTGGGTGTGTGTGACAGCTACGCTTTATCTTGATGATGTACGTCTCCATATAGACAGATCGTCATATTTTCTGTGGCCACTGCTTTCACCGGATTTAAATCCCATCGAACTTGTGTGGGATATGATGGAGTGGATACTGTCTACTTTGTATTTAAATCACAGTTAGCATTTGAACAATAATAATTGAGTTAATTTTTTTCTGGCAAATAATCCTTCATACAGCCATCGTGCTTGCCAAATTGTCGAGTATTTGGCAAGCACTCGGGATATATCTACCGAGTATATGTGCTATTTAAAATATTGGATACTAATTCTTGATAGATTCGCGCTTTGTTTTGAGATGAACTCAAATTAAGATTTCCGTTAGTCACATTACTCCCTGGACATCCTGTATACTGGATAATGTTTGAAATATGCCAGAAATGAATCTTATCGTGACTTGTATTTTCAGGTTTTTCTGCGGAAGTTTGATGGTTATATCTTACGAATATACGATGGAAACTACATATCCTATAGATGAAGCATTTGGAGCTTCAATTATTAACGTCGTTGTATACATTTTTGCCATTATTTTTACTCTGATCCTCAATTACGTTTTCGAGAGTATCGGATATCTTACAGGCTTCATAATCATTATAGTTCTCAATGCTATAGGTACGTTCTCGATCTTGCTCGTATCGCCAGAGCTGAAGAGGCGAAATGCCAATATAAGATCCAATGGAGGTCCAATGCAATAAGTTTAAACGAGATTATTATTTATTTAATAAGACGTGAATTGCAGCCAAGGCCGTAGCCAGTACAGAGTTCGAGGGAGTCTGGCCCTAAAATGTCACAGTAACATAATATAATATTTGAAGACTATACAGGGTGAGTCTTCATGTTGAAATAAAAATTGGCAAAGACAATCATGCGATATTCCTTGGACAATTGACAAAATGGTGTTGAACATACAAACTATACTACAATTTGTCAAACTCTATATTTTTATCGAGCTCCGATTTTTTTTTTTGGCTACAGCCTTGATAGTACCTGAGGAATTCTGATCATATTTCCTTGAAGAAATGAGCTTTGAAACTGTGATAATGTATTGGATGAGAAATAAATATTTTTTTCGAACTTGTACTTTATTCCGCACCCCCCTATTCACCAGATTTGACCACCAGCGACTTTGACCTTTCCGCTTATTTCAGTTCAGAGGTACCTGAAAACATAGATGATACTTAAATATAGGATTATGAACTTTTGGGACATTCTATGAAAACTTTGGTTTTGCCTTTTTTCGTCTTTTCTGCCATTGTGGGAGTACTGAGAGAGCCATAGAACTCAATTTATATTTAAATTAAAGCTGAATAAATTTCCGGCCATCTTTATTCCACTTCTTTTTCCGGTAAAATGACACATTTTGATGAAATTTGACAAGAAACCACGATGGCGTTTTTGAAAAAAATGTGCCAAACGAAAATTGCTATATCTCATTACCTGTACAACTTCGTGTTCGTGTTGCTGTTTATAGTAGTAATTTCAAAAATTGGTTCAAGCACTGACGTGAAGTCAGGAGCTTTTGCGCGTATGTTCTATTGTCCATTATCCTGTATTGGACACTCTTAATCGAATTTACCATGGTGAATTATATTGTCTGTTCTCCTGCATTGGACACTCTTAATCGAATTTACCATAGTGAATTCGATTAAGGCTGTCCAATACAGGAGAATAGACAATAGAATTCACCATGGTAAATTCGATCAAAAGTGTCCACCTCTCACCTCTCACCTTACAAGATCAGAAAGTGTGGTAAATTTAAAGTTAAGTTTTGAAGCCTTCAGCAAAATTTCAGAGATATCATATTAAAAATAATACATAACCTTTAAAAAGTCCCCTCTCACAAATATACTCCTCTGAAGGCACATGGATCTCTTGAAGAAGAATCGCCTTCTCTATTTCTCAGATATTCACTCTTGTTCATAGAAATACCTTCAATATTTAGTTGCCTCCTCCTAAGGAGGATCTCTTTCAAAACCAGGTCTGACCGCTAATGTAGGGCTATCATCTCCCATAGATTTGTGATGAAATAACACGATTTTCCCATAACATACTCGCAAAAATATGTCATCATGACAATCATTTTTTTGAAGGTTCTCGCAAAAATACGACCATAGACAACATATCATACGACGATTCGCATCCAGCTACCGAACTCACAAAAGGCTGCTCGGTTCTCCAACAATATGGATCCGATCGTGTTCAAACTTGGACCTCTGCAGTAGAGTTAGGTTTTGAAGGCTCTTCCAAAGTTTCAGCCATGCCGGACGAATAGTTTATGATATATAGAATTTTTTTCAATTATTTTTAATAATTTTTTTGAAATTTTCTAGTTATACCATCCTCACGAAATTCTGCAAGAATTTTTGGCGTTGGCATTCTACAACTAATAACCATGTTTGAATTCAATCAGTTTTGTATTTTTCGAGTTAATGAGGAACAAAAAACAACCAAATTTCAGATGGCGATAACTCTAAAACCGTTTGGCCGATTATGCTTATAAACGAACTCAAATGTCGCATTCAGATGCACAACCTAACCTGAAAATTTCAAGCCGCTATCTCCTTCCGTTCTCAGGTTATCGTGTCATAAATAATATTTTTTAATACTTTTTTTTTAATTTTCTAGTGACACGATTCTCACAAAATTCCACAAACGTGCTTAGGTTTATATTCTACAACTATTCACCAAGTTTAAATTCGATCGGATTTAGTTTGGTTGAAAACAAAATTATTACTCGGAAACCATTGGGCCGATTATACCCATTAACGAACTTGTCCATCGTATTGGGATGCGCCACCTACCCTGAAAATTTCAAGTTGCTATCTCTTTCCGTTCTCAAGTTATCGTGGCAACGGCCGGACGGCACCACATAATTAAATTTCACATTTGGGCAAAATGATAACGCGATGTTCCCCAGAACATAGGCGCAAAAATTTTAATAATGGTCTCCCAGAAGGTCCAGTTCTAGCACCTCTTCTTTTCAATTTATAAAATAGACCAAAAACTTGCCCTTTTGAAAATTCAATGTTGAATTTGAATGGCCTCTAATAACTTCCGCAAAAGGCAAATAAGGGATTGATAATCAAATCATAAAACTATGGAAAAATTACATGTGAAAGAACACGTACCAAACTTTCGTATTCCTTTCAATTTTAAACCCTCCGAGATGTTTTCTCCACCTTCGTCTGCCTTCTTTATTACCCAATAAAACGTTCAACTTCGACGAACTCTTTCCCCAGTCTCTTTCAAGGTACACTTTGCTCCTGCTTCCGACTTGATTTGATGGAACATGCGATGACATGTTCCGAGAACAAGGGACTCGGGGTGCATCGTTAACTTAGGATGCATCGTTTGAGGTGAATATAAATTGAGTAGAATAGGGTGAGAGAATTGACAGGCTGTCACTTCATCTTGAAAGAGTCTGCGATCTTCTCTGCATCCAATTGAGTGATATCCAGGAAAAGAAAATTTTTTGATTTATGTTTCAATTCGATTCTAGCGAATGAGACTTCGATAATAGTTAGGTAGGGTTTCAATTATGATTGGAATTCTTCTTGTATATACTTAGAATTAGTATACTAACTGACAAAGAAACTGCAACACCCAGAAGGAGCTGTTTAAATTTTAAATTTTATTTGGTAAAACATAGATAGTATAACAAGGAGTAAATGATTAAAATTTGGAGAAAAAATTGGTTCAAGCCCTGTGGACAGGAGCTTTTTGGCGCTCTTGTTCAAACAGACAAATTATATCTCCGAAAGTGTTGGTTTCTCAGAGTTGTGAATTATATCAATGGATTCCTATGATAGAACTGCATCATGAAAGAAATTATATTTAAAAAAACTGTCGTTTAAAAAAAATGCTTCATAAATTATCTTATAAAATAAAAGAGCAATCTACAATGCTTAAATGCCTTAATGCTTCAAAAATTGTCATTAAATTTATTTATCAATATTAAATGAGCAATCTGCAATGATTCAACCTCGTGGAATGGGTTGTTGCAATTTAGACTCGGTGCATAGTTTTCACAACTCGAAATACCTAAGGAAAGTATCATCCAAATGTCTAGAGCAAGGCTGGAGACAATCATAGCAGATTGACCATTTATTCCTGATATTTGAGTAGGTAGAGGCTTACGAACAAATTATTTTAATAGTTCAAAATATATTAACTAGCAACATTCTGAAAATACTGTATATAGGAACATGTCTCACTACTTAAGGAAGTAAAAGGTAATATTAACCTCAGTGGTCAACGAACACTAATTTTTTTTGATGATTCCATTATGTTATTCTTTCCTATTGCCTCCATAAACTACATCAAAACAGTCTTGTATGTAAGTAAACATTAAAGGATACTGTGGGAGGTATATTCATCATTGAAAATAAATAAATATTTTATTTTATAGATATTTTTCAGAGTTTGGGAGAAAAAACCCAGAAAGAAACCATTCAGTCTTGTATATATTCACAAATTCAAGAATCGAATACTTTCAAAGAGAGAATAACAACTATGAATTGATAATCTCTAATAGCTAGAAAAGATTACATTTATGAATAGTGATCACAGACATATTCTGTGTTCACATTCTGTGTTCACATTCTGTGAATACATAGAACTTACGATGTATTATTGAAACTTTGAAACATCATATCTCCGAAAGTATTAGCTTGTTAGAGTTGAAAATGATAACAATGGATTCTTATGATGAAATTGTATCTTGAAAAACTTTGAATGCTAAAGTTGTAATGTAAAAAAAAATATTTTTTTTTTCGTTACTCCGAAACTATTAAACCGATTTTGCCCAATAACAAACTCAACCGAGATACTTATCCCTCAAACCTTTTCTGAAAATTTCAACTGTCTAGCTCATTCCGTTCGAGAGTTGTCGTGTTAACGGACGGCCGGACATAATCGATTTTGAACACGGATTTTTGATCAGTGAGTCAAACCAAATCGTTCAAGACCATTTTCAGCCAAAAATTCGAAAATTACAGACATTTGGGCAAATTGATAAGCACTCTGTTCCGAGAAACAAGAGCGCCAAAAAATCGTGAAGGTTTTTTCAAGTAAACATTTTTTGTTACTCACCTACATATTGTAGTAGTTTTTTGCAAATTTTCCAAAATTTAAAACAAACCAGCTGTTCGAGGAAATCCAAAGTCGATGTTTGGTTGTTGTTAAAATGCCTAGAGCACGTTTACGCGGAATTTATCGCTAGCTAAGTGAATTTGAAAGAGGTCGAATTATTGGTCTACGGGAGGCAGCGTTGTCATTTCGAGAAATCGCTAACCGTACGAACAGAAATCTAACTACTGTTATGAGATGTTGTCGAGCGTGGTTTGATAATCCCCAAAATCGAAGGAGAGTAGGCACCGGACGTCGAAGGGGCACAAATGAAGTTCAAGATCGACGTCTAAGACTTATGGCTATTAGAGACCGATTTGCGACAACTTGATATTTGGCTGATGAGTGGTTAGGGGAACAAGGCCATCCTGTAACTGTCCGAACGGTTTACCGTCGGGTAAGGTCTTTTGGACTGCAGCATTATGGACCCCATCTTGTGTTACCTCTGACGGTTGAGCATCGCCGGCAAGGATTACAGTGGTGCAGAGAACGTCAACATTGGATTGTGGAATGGCATCTGGTCGTCTTTTCTGATGAATCTGGATTCTCCTTGGGTGCACATGATGGCCGAAGAAGGGTTAGACGACGTCAGGGAGAAAGATGTGAACCTCAGTTTGATATTGAGCGTCATGTACACCGGACAGTAGGCGTTATGGTATGGGTTGCTATTGCACATGCAAGTAGGTCACCTGTAGTCTTTATTCGAGGTAACATGACAGCGCTGCGTTACCTTCAAGAAATAGTGGAGCCATATGTTCTCCCTTATCTTGACTGGCTCGAGAATCCAATATTTCAGCAAGATAATGCTCGACCTCATGTTGCCAGAGTTAGTTTAAACTTTTTTGAAGCGATCCATGTGAATCTTTTGCCATGGCCGCCCAGATCCCCCGATCTTTCGCCCATAGAGCATGATTGGGAGATCTTGGGTAGAAGGCTTGGAAATTTACACCAGGTAGCTTGGGATAGTATCCCTCAAGAAGAAATAGACCATCTTATTGCATCAATGCCACGACTTGTTGGGGAGTGTATAGATAATTGCGGTGGACAAACACATTATCAACAAATTTATTAAAAAAATTATAAAACCCTTCGTATTTTATCTTCAAATTTCAATCATTTACTCCTTGCTATACTATCTATGTTTCACCAAAAAAAATTAAAATTTAAACAGCTTCTTCTGGTTTCTTTGTCAGTCAGTATGCATCAGCAAAAGATAATTATAGCATCAATCATAAAATTACGATTAATTATTGAAATTAAAAAAAATCATATCTCCGAAAGCATCAGTTTGTTAGAGTTAACGTGTTAACGGACTGTCGGCCGAATAGCCGGACAGAATCGATTTTGACCACGGATTCTTGAGCAGTGAATCGAACCAAATCGTTCAAGTCCATTTCCATCAAAAAATTCGAAAATTACAGACATTTGGGCAAATTGGTAAGCTCTCTGTTCCGAGGAACAGGAGCGCCAAAAAATATCGAAGACGTCACTGTTTGGTAACTGGAAACGTGTTGGAAATTTCTCATATTACAAAATCACCTCCGACGAAAATTCACCGTATAACCTAAAATTCGTACAGCAACCGTCTCCTCGAATAAATTCACACGAGATCGCAACTATTGTCTTGGATTTCAAAGAGAATATTCGAGCGAACCAGCCGCCTTTTGTTCAAAGTTTTTATTCACGAGCACTTGGGACAGCCACGTCGATATAACGAGGCATTCGACTCGTGGAGGAAAATTATCCGGAGATGGAGGGTAGTATAAAGAGGATTGCCGCAAAAGTGCCTTTTCATAGGGAAAGAAATCGGACGTTGTAATAGAAAGAGCAAATAACCCTAACTGAAATATTGCTCCTATGCCGTCACTTTTTGCTGGCGGCTTTCAGGTGAACTCAGACATAACGCTCTAGGTACGGAACGAGGAGAAATATGAAAATCTTTGAGGTTGGCAAACGCGCATTTTCGATAGTTGAATAAATATTTGCTCTGTGAAAACGAGGGATAAAATGCGCAACAAGATATAAAATTCGTTTCATTTTCTTTCTTTGTGGAATTAATATTAAATAATGTTGAAAAATGGCTGATATCCTTGTTTATTATTATGTTTCTGAATCTTTTTTAGAATGGGTAGCGAGTTTCAAATCTATTTAATGAAATATAGAATATTCCATTTTTAATTTGTTCGTTTTCTCCCTTTGTCTTTTCCTTTTCCAGATTGGGTTTCGGGTACCTTGGAGAATCTTCTCTGCTTGTTGAAGGAAGAAGGAATGAAGAAAAAGATGCCCTTCAATATTTAATATTTCAGCATATTTTGTTAACAATTTCAATTTTCATAAATCACAACACTAACGGGGAGATAGGGTTTTTTTGCTGAGGTTTTTTCCCTAAGCTCTAGTATCATATTATATCAAATTATATGGTACCCCGTTAAACTAACCTCTGCTAACACTTTTTTCATACACATGCTTTATTGTTAGATACAAAACAAATTGTAATGCTCAAGTTCAAAAGAATATATATATATTATTATTATTATTATTAGGATAGGGTCGTATGGCTCGGTTCAGTCCTTCAGAACTGCAACCGATATAATCTATCACCCTATTTTGCCCAATAACGAACTCAACCGAGATTTTTATCTCCCAATCCTCCTCTGAAAAGGGTTTCACACGAAAGCGAAATTTGTCTCGTCTCGTCTAGAAAAAGCGAGAAGAGACGCTTTGAAAAAAAATTGGTTCAAGTACTGACGTGAAAACAGGAGCTTTTGTGCGTATGTTCTATTGTCCATTCTCCTGTATTGGACACTCTTTATTCGAATTTACCATGGTAAATTCGAATTAAGAGTGAGAGAATGGAGAGAATGGAGAACATAATTTACCATGGTAAATTCGATTAAGTTCAATACAGGAGAATGGACAATAGAACATACGCGCAAAAGCTCCTGACTTCACGTCAGTGCTTGAACCAATTTTTTTTATCATAATTTTTTCGAAATTTTCTAGGGTTACGGTTCTTAAAATTTTTGTTTTCGTCATTTTTTTCAAATTTTCTAGGGGTACGGTTCTTACAAAATTTTAAACACGTCCTTATGTTGATTTTCTACTACTAGTTACCAAGCTTCAATTTGATCGAATATTTATTTTTTGAGTTATCAAGGAAATTATATTCCAGTTGGGTATAGCTCGGAAACCGTTAGACCGATTATGCCCAAAAACGAACTCAACGCTCCCATTCGGATACGCAACCTACCCTGAAAATTGCAAGTCCCTATCTCCTTTTCTTCGAAAGTTATCAAGGCAACGGTCACCCATCTACTGAACTCACACAAGGCTGCTCGAATCTCCAACAATATTTAACCGATCCTGTTAAAACTTGAAACTTGGCAGTAGAGTTAGGTTATAAAGGCTCTTGCAAAATTTCAGCAATTTCAAACGAATAGTTACTGATATATTTTTTCAATTTTCAATGATTTTTTAAAATTTTTCTACGAATACTATTTATATACAAATTTTGCAAAAATTTTCGCGTTGGCATTCTACAACTAATAACCATTTTTGAATACAATCGGTTCAGTATTTTTCGAGTTAATGAGGAACAAAAAACAACCAAATTTCAGATGGCTATAACTCTAAAACCGTTTGGCCAATTATGCTCATAAAAAAACTGAAATGTCGCGTTCTGATGCACATCCTAACCTGAAAACTTCAAGCCGCTATCTCTTTCCGTTCTCAAGTTATCGTGACAACAAAAATATTTTTTAATAATTTTCCAGCCATACGATTCGCACAAAATTTCACAAACGTGCTAAGGTTCATATTCTACAACTACTCACCAAGTTTCAATTCGATCGGATTTATATTAGTTGAAAACAAAATTATTACTCGGAAACCACTGGGCCCATTATGCCCATTAACGAACTTGTCCGTCGTATTGGGATGCGCCACCTACCCTGAAAATTTCAAGTCGCTAGCTCTTTTCGTTCTCAAGTTATCGTGGCAACGGCCAGAATCAAATCTGACCTCGAATTCTTCATTGGGGAGTCGAACTAAATCGTTTGAGACCATTTTCGTCAACAAATTCAAAGTTACAGACATTTGGGCAAAATGATAACGCGATGTTCCCCAGAACATACGCGCAAAACAACCTATATTTCAGTACAATATAACAGAAATTGAGTAAAAACCCCGACCATGTTGATAGAGAGCTGACTGGAGCATTCGCTGTTGAATACTGCTGCTAGTATAATATAATTGTTAATTAAGGGTTAGATTGAATTTAAAATAAGCCCGAAATTATTCACTGGTTATAAATATTCATCATGACTCAGAATTTCCCATTTTTATCCCACACCTGAAGTTGTTGGCGCTTCAGCTCTGAATTTTGTTGTATACGTTTCCGGAATAATTTTCATTCTAATCTCGGATTATTTATTCGACACTGTCGGACATCTAACGGGCTGAATAATTATGATTATCTCTACTACGGCACTCTCCGATTTATTCGCTTTACCTGAATAGGCTATTTAACTGCTTGGATTTCAGGAAAAAAATATTTCCAAGAATATAGATCAGATCGAGTTTAAACCAAGAATTTGGCGTGACGTCAATTTTTTTTTTAAATGACCACCCCTAATTTTTGTTGCTGCTTTATTAGATGATGGTGTAAAAAATGGTACCGTAGATTTTTTTTCAGAATATACACATTTACTATAAGCAATTAAAATGAATGAGAATATCTTTTTTCAACCCAAAAAACAGACGAAATTTAGCACAAATGTTCAAATTACACTTTGTAACGAAAATAAAGTGTTATTGCACTAACTATCCATGTGACATCAGTGTCACATTCGGCGGATGAAACAAAAACAATATAACTTAACTTGAATTATACTTTACTATTTTTTTGGTTAATGTTATATGCAAAAGAAATATGAGTTTCTTTTGGGTTTCCTATTCCCAGATCCTTCAAATCAGCTTTTGAGAAGAATGTATCGAAGAATGAAACAAAATTGGTTCAAGCTCTGTGGACAGGAGCTTTTTGGCGCTCTTGTTCAAACATTCAAATTATATCTCCGAAGGTATTGGTTTCTCAGAGTTGGGAATTATATCCATGGATTATTATGATAGAACTGCATCATGAAAGAAATTAAATCTAAAAAAAGTGTCGTTTAAAAAAAAAAATTCCAAGGATTATCATTTAAACAAGAGCGCCAAAAAAAAGAACAATCTACAATGCTTCAAAAATTGTTATCAAATTTATTCATCAAGATTTAATGAGCAATCTGCAATGATTCAACCTCGTGGAATGGGTTGTTGCGACTTACACTCGGTGCATAGTTTTCACAACTCGAAATACCTAAGGAAAGTATCATCGAAATGTCTAGAGCAAGGCTGGAGACAATCATAGCAGATTGTCCATTTATTCCTGATATTTGAGTAGGTTGTGGATTACGAACAAATTATCTTGATGGTTCAAAATATATTAACTAGCAACATTATGAAAATACTGTATATAGGAACATATCTTACTACTTTAAGGAAGTATATGTAATATTGACCTCTGTGGTCAACGAACAGTAATTTGTTTTCATGATTCCATTATGTTCTTCTTTCTTATTGCCTTCATGAACAACATCATCAAAATGACCCAATTCTAAATCTTCTGAAACATCATCCCGAATTTATACGTAAATTATTCAATATGCAACCAGTCAATATTAGTTTCGGTTTCAAAACAGTCTTGTATATATTCACAAATTCAAGAATCGCATACCTACTTGTTTTCAAACTACGAATTGACATGACTCTAATAGCTAGATAAGATGACATTTATGAACAGTGAAGACAGACAGTGCATATATCAGAAAGACATGGAACTACGATTAATAATTGAAATTTTGAAAAATCATTACTCCGAAAGTATTAGCTTGTTAGAGTTAAAATTGATATTATTGGATTCTTATGATAAAATTGCATCTTAAAAATTTAATCAAAAGTTGTAATGTAAAAAAAAAAATTTTTTTCGTTACTCCGAAACCGATTTTGCCCAATAACGAACTTAACTGAGATATTTATCTCTCGAACCTATTCTGAAAATTGTCTGGCTAATTCCGTTCGAGAGTTATCGTGTTAACGGCCGGACAGAATCGATTTAGACCATGGATACTTGATCAGTGAGTCGAAACAAATCGTTTAAGATCATTTTCGGTCAAAAATTCGAAAATTACAGACATTTAGGCAAATTGATAAGTACTCTGTTCGGATGAACAAGAGCGCCAAAAAGAAATAGTCGCAACGAAGCAAACGTTTTGACATTAGATAGTAATTTTATGGAGAGTAGATACACAAATCTTAGATTGAATGTTTGAAACATATTTCAGTGAAGTTTTGACATAATTCAGATTGCTTGTGAATAACTCCTATGTGCGTTTGCCCACGACAATCATGAATTAATAGGTTAGGAATTTATTGCAAAGTCGACGGAAAAAAAAGAACATTTCCTGCCGATTTATATTCGATTGAAACTCCAAGAAATCTGGGTCACGGTACAAAAATCTGCTCTCCACTCAGGAATCTGAAAGATCCCATTATTCCTCCTATAAAACAATATTAAAAATACTGATAGAAAAAAGGAGACAGGCGTCAAGAACATAGCACGGAAACACCCTCACAATTCCACGATTTATTCACATCCTCCCCATCCTTACACGAGTTCAGTTACGAAAATTCAAAATGAAAAACAGGCATTGTCGCTCAAACTTGATAGACTTCGGGAGATTTGCAACCCCGAGATGTTCCGGAAAGTGTGGATTTGAGATGCTGACGTATTTATTGTCTACTGGAATATTCAGGAACGGAAAAGCTTCTTGTTGATATCGTCCATGACGCATTGAAAGTAACTCATTAATTCAGGGGGCGGATTCATAGATTTACAGCTCTGGTTCGAACCACAGAGGTGAATTGATCGGGAAAACGAAGCAGGAATTGTTCTCCTCTTAGATACTACTAGTGGCCAGCAGATCTACCTGGCCAGCATATCTACCTGGCCAGTAGATCTACATTTTTCTAGTAGAACTAAATTTTTCCGGTGGATCTAGATTTTTCCAGTAGATCATGATTTTCCAGTAGATCTACATTTGTTCGGTAGATATAAAGGTTTTTCCAATAGGAGGTGTTATTTTGAATAGCCCGCTATTTCGTTAGATGTCACTTTTGAAGCTGTCATTTTTTGACATTTGACAAGTAGAAACTACGCCATTAATAAAAATGAAACGATACACGCTTCAAGAATGCATTGAAATTATTAAAATTCACTATAAAAATGGTGAAAATTTGGCAGAGACGGTTCGTAAAACTCGAACATTTTTGGGTCGTCGAGAAGCACCTTGTCGGACCGCAATAAAGAAATTGGTGGAAAAATTCGAGCTGTTGGGACAAGTTAGTTATGTGAAGAATAAAACCCGTGCACGTCGCTCAAGAACAGCCGAGAATATTGCTGCTGTAGCCGAAAGTGTTGAAGAAAGCCCAGGTTTATCCATTCCTCGTCGTTCTTTGGAATTAGGCATACCACAAGCGTCATTACACCGTATTTTGCATAAAGATCTGGGTCTTAAGGCTTTTAAAGTTCAGTTAAAACAAGAACTCAAGTCGGCCGATCATCAACAACGTCGTGTCTTTGCTGATTGGGTCGTTGAAATGCATGAAAATGATCCGAAATTCCATCGAAAAATCATCTTGAGTGATGAGGCCCATTTCCACCTCGGTGGCTTCGTCAACAAGCAAAATTGTCGCATCTGGGGCTCGGAAAACCCAAGAGTTATTGTTGAAAAGCCTCTCTCTCCTCAACGTATGACTGTTTGGTGCAGTTTATGGTCCGGCGGTGTCATTGGACCTTACTTTTTCGAAAATGAGGCTGGAGCAACAGATACGGTGAATGGATTGCGCTATCGGGAAATGATTAATGATTTTTTATGGCCGGAATTGGAAGGCATTGATCTGTCCACAGGGCTTTCCCACATTTTTCTCATAAACTCTGAAATATCTTTTGCCTTAGGAACACTGGATATTTGTCAGAAAATATGGAAAAATGTTGCAAAATATACAGTAACGACCCAACACCTATGATAAAACAACTTTTCTCCAACATTTCAGAGCTCCTTCTTCAGACACTAAACGAAAATCTTCAAAATTATTTATTGTTGAATAATGTTACGTGTGAATAGTTCAGGTATCCCTCCGTAAGAACAAACTTCGGCTATGATACTGCTTCTAAATCCCTTCCAACGTATGTTCCTGACATCCAACGTTCAACTTTCAACAAGAGATTAAAGAACAAGATTAGAGTATTGTTGTTGGAAACTACAATAATCATTTCGGTGCGATGTTAACGCCATCATCACGTTATGTAGGAAACGCCATCAGGCCCTTATATCCCCGCCCCGAGAACTTTTCCTCCGAGGTCCTGACGAAAAATCACACACAAAGGGACATAAGTCTAGCCGCGTACATTACAATGATCGTTAGGGCGAATTGAAGGTTCCAGCTTGCAATTTAGGCCTCAGAAACAGATGAAGTTCCCTCCTAAAAACAATTCGAACGGAGTCCGAACCGAGGCTGACTAACGAGTGTTTGGGTGGAACAGAAGGAGATCCCGATGTTTTTTATTGGGTTATTAAAGTTCCTGATGCCGGCCACGATTTACCGTGTGATTCGGTTAGATGGGAAAGAGGCGAAATGGGGACAGGGATGTTCGGAGAGTGTAAGTCAAGGAGTTTTTTTCCTGTGTTCCCCATACTTTACCGTGCAGAATATATACTGACTGACAAAGAAACTGCAACACCCATAAGGAGCTGTTTAAATTTAATTTTTTTTTTGGTAAAACATAGACAGTATAGCAAGCAGTAAATGATTGAGATTTGAAGAAAAAAAACGAAGGGTTTACAATTTTTGGTGCTCTAGTTCCTCGGAACTGAGTGCTTATCAATTTGCCCAAATGTCTGTAATTTTCGAATATTTCGATGAAAATGGTCTTAAACGATTTGGTTCGACTCACTGATCAAGAATCCGTGGTCGGAATTCATTCTATCCGGCCGGTCCGGCCGGTCCGGCCGGTCTGGCCGTAGGCACGATAACTCTCGAACGGAATGAGCTAGAGAGTTGAAATTTTCAGAGTAGGTTTGGGGGATGAATATCTCAGCTAAGTTCGTTACTAGGCGAAATCGGACAGAAGGTTTCGAAGTAATAAAAAAAAAAATTTTTTTTTACAAAACAAATTCCAAATTAAATTTTTTTTAAAAAGCAGTTTTATCATAAGAATCCATTCATATAATTTTTAACTCTAACAAGCTAATAATTTCGGAGATATGATTTTTCAAAATTTCAATGTAAATCGTATTTCACAGATTGATATAATTATTCTATGTATATTCTATGTATGAATTGCCATAAAGTCAACTTGACAGAAGGGAATATTGTAACTTCAAGAATATTGGGGTTGAAATACTCGTATTTTAGCGATGCAACGGGGACCTCACCCGAAAATGTTTGAAAATATTACGTAAATATTGAAAGCATAATTCCAAAGTTCGAGAGAGGAGAAAATTTTGTGAACGTAGATCAGGAAAGTTTTGATCGATTACAAGGTAATTTATTATTTTATACAAGTTTTATGGAATACCTACTATTTGTAGGTGCTTTAAACCTGTTTTGGGCAATTGTCATACGAAATTTTTTTTTTGGCGCTCTAGTTCCTCGGAACAGATTGCTTATCAATTTGCCCAAGTGTCTGTAATTTTGGAATTTTTGGCTGAAAATGGTCTCAAATGATTTGGTTCGACTCACTGATCAAGAATCCGAGTGCGAAATCGATTCTGTCCGGCCGGCCGACCGGCCGTAGGCACGATAACTCTCGAACGTAAGCAGTTAGCGGATTGAAAATTGCAAGGTGGTTTTGGAGCGTAAATATCTCGGACAAGTTCGTTAATGGGCGAAATCCATCAAGGGATTTCGGAGTTATGGCCGATGTTAGTAAAAATATTTTTTATGAATATTTCCGAAACCGATCACTCGATCTATCTGAAATTTAGCACCAAATTGTAGAATCATGACCTTTATACGCATGTGAAGTTTTGTATTGACCAGATTACCGCAAAGTGTCAAAAAAAAAACTTGAAAATGTGGTGCAGTTCTCATTCTCATGATTGCTCATTTAATCTTCATAAATAAACTATTATTTGAATTGAATTTCCTTTTTGATGCAGTTCTATCATATGAATACATTGATATAATTCCCAACTCTGAGAAACCAATACCAGATATAATTTGTCTGTTTGAACTAGTTTAATAAATTTGTTAATAATGTGTTTGTCCACCGCGATTATCTATACACTCCCCAACACGTCTTGGCATTGATGCAATAACATGGTATATTTCTTCTTGAGGGATACTATCCCAAGCTACCTGTAGTTCTTGTATCAGAGCCGCCAAAGTCCGTGGGGGCTGGACTAAATTTCCAAGCCTTCTACCCATGATGTCCCAAACATGCTCTATGGGCGAAAGATCGGGGGATCTGGGGGGCCATGGCAAAAGATTCACATGGGTCGCTTCAAAAAAGATTAAACTAATTCTAGCAACATGAGGTCGAGCATTATCCTGCTGAAATATTTGATTCTCGAGCCGGTTAAGGTAAGGGAGAACATAAGGCTCAACTATTTCTTGAAGGTAACGCAGCGCTGTCATGTTAACTCGAATAAAGACTAAAGGTGACCTACTTGCATGTTCAATAGCACCCCATACCATAACGCCTACTGTCCGGTGTACATGACGCTCAATATCAAACTGAGGTTCACGTCTTTCTCCCTGACATTGTCTAACCCTTCTTCGGCCATCATGTGCACTCAAGGAAAATCGAGATTCCTCAGAAAAGACGACCTGATGCCATTCCACATTCCAATGTTGACGTTCTCTGCACCACTGTAATCGTTGCCGGCGATGCTCAACCGTAGGTAACACAAGATGGGGTCGATAATGCTGCAGTCCAAAAGACCTTATCCGGCGGTAAACCGTTCGAACAGCTACACGATGGCCTTGTTCTACTAAACACTCATCAGCCAAAGATCGAGTGGTCGCAAATCGGTCTCTAAAAGCCATAAGTCTTAGACGTCGATCTTGAACTTCATTTGTGCCCCTTCGACGTCCGGTGCCTACTCTTCTTCGATTTTATGCATCATACCACGCTTGACAACATCTCATAACAGTAGTTGGATTTCTGTTCGTACGGTTAGCGATTTCTCGAATTTACAACCCCGCCTCCTGTAGACCAATAATTCGACCCCTTTCAAATTCACTTAGCTGGCGATAAATTCCACGTACACGTGCTCTAGGCATTTTAACAACAACTAAACATCGACTTTGGATCTCCTCGAACAGCTGGTTTGTTGTATTATTAAAAATAATCCAAAAAACGTCTACAATATGCCAGTAACAAAAAATGTTTACATAAAAAACCTTCACGATTTTTTCTCCAAATTTTAATAATTTACTCCTTGATATACTGTGTATGCCGAAGAAAACTAAATGAAATTGGCAAGAATAATAAGGTCTTTTTAGTCTGGGTCCCCGGTCACTCGGGAGTCAAGGGGAACGAAGAGGCCGATACACTTGCCAGAAAGGCAGCACGAACTCCTTTTATCGGCCCAGAACCTTTCTGTGGTATAGGAAAATGCACCTACAAGAAAGAGTTTCTGGAGAAGGAGGAAACCAAAAGAGAGACACTCTGGCGGAATCTTCCAGGTTTGGTTCATTCCAAAAAGTTCCTTAGGAACTTTAAAGAAGCGAGATCCAAAAGGTATCTGGATCTCTGCAAGAATAAGTTACACCTGGTCACTGGCTTCCTCACAGGACACTGTCGCCTCAGGAAGCATTTGATGAGAATAGGTTTATCAGATACTGACGAGTGCAGATTCTGTGGGGAGGAGGAAGAAACTCCTCTTCACCTTGTTACAGAATGCCTCGCCATTGCAAGTCAGCGAAAGGAATGCTTTGGACAGGAAACTTGTAGGAGTGAAGACATAATATCCTTGAAGCCTTCCCAGATATTGAGGTTCATTTATACTCTGGAACTGGAGGGCGTAATGGTGAGAACAGCTCTGTTGGGGGGCACAATAGATCTCAAGGTCGCGGTGCAACGTAACCCCCTTATCAATAATAAATAAAATAAAAAATACTGTGTATGTTTTACCAAATAAAATTTAAAATTTAAACAGCTCTTTCTGGGTGTTGCAGTTTCTTTGTCAGTTAGTATGATATGTGTTCCTGGTATTGCGGAAAATATTCTTGATACCGTTTTACTGGAAGTTGATTTGAATTTTTGCCTTTAAGTCATGAATGAGCTGTTCTCAAGGGGTTGCACCTAATTAGACATTTTAAGAATTTTTTTTTTGCATATCCTGAATGTATATATATTTGAGTATTGTTCATCAATTAAAAATGATATACGATTCACACTCATTTATAAAATATCGCGACTTCATCAGTGACGAGATATCGCTGAAATTTTGCTAGAGCCTTCAAAACCTAACTTTACATCTAAGTTCCAAATTTAAACACTATCGCATCTATATTATTAGAGATCCGAGCGGTCTTGAGTTAGTTGAGTATACTTAACTCACCTAAGCTAAAGCTGGATGGGTGACGTTACCACGATAACGTTCGAACGGAAAGAGATAGCGACTTGAAATTTTCAGGGTAGGTTGCGCATCCGAATGGGACAGTTGGGTTTTTTGTTGGGCATAATTGGCCAAACGGTTTCGGAGTTACACCCATCTTAACAAGGAATCGATAAAATACAATAGAATCGAATCGAAACCATTCGAGAAGAATTGAATTGAATCGAATCCATTCGAAAAGAATCAAATACGTAGGAGGTGTTGTTGAAATTTCGGCGTTCGCCAACCAATAAAATCAGGAGTTATCGGCAAAAAACGCGTTAAACTCTTGAAATATGAAAGTATAACAACAAATCCTCTAACGCAAACTGTCAATTCCACCCTCGAGCGGTTTTTCATCCATCGTAAACTGGAGTAGGCCTTTCAGACAATGTTCCCTAGGGAAAAAAAGGATGTGTAACACAAGACCGGAGGTCCGTACGAGGAAATACATATGTTGGGCCTAATGCATAATGCAGAGGAACATTTTTCAAGGTGCCACTTTCCAATTTCGTTTATAACTTGTGGACTCTATTCTAGACGTTTCTCCTGAAATATGAGTGCAGCACGAACATATATTTCATTTCGGTAGACATTCCTTGAATATTTTACTTTGATCTGCAATCTGAACATTCGAAAATAGTTGCACTGAATATGTCGTTAATGATGAAGTGAAAATAGGCTTAATTTTAGGCTCAATCATGGAATAAGAAACGGAAATATGATTTTGGGATACAATTACTACCCCTTTTGAATGTGAATGTGAAATATATGTTCAACAAACGATTTTCTCTATTTCAGTATGGTAATGAGTTCATTAAAGCACTTAAAACAGTGCTATAATTAACTCATTCCCGCATTGTTTCTAGTTATATTTTTGCGCGTATGTTCTGGGGAACATCGCGTTATAGTTTTGCCCAAATGTCTGTAACTTTCGAATTTTTTGAAAAAAATGGTCTCAAACGATTAAGTTCGACTCCCCAATGAAGAATTCGAGGTCAAATTTGATTCTGTCCGGCCGGCCGTCCAGCCGTTGCCACGATAACTTAAGAACGAAAAGAGCTAGCGACTTGAAATTTTCAGGGTAGGTGGCGCATCCCAATACGACGGGCAAGTTTGTTAATGGGAATAATCGGCCCAGCGGTTTCCGAATCATAATTTTGTTTTCAACCAATATAATTCCGATCGAATTGAAACTTGGTGAGTAGTTGTAGAATATAAACCTAAGCACGTTCGTGAAATTTTGTGCGAATCGTATGGCTAGAAAATTATTATAAAATTATTAAATAATATTTTTGTTGTCACGATAACTTGAGAACGGAAATAGATAGCGGCTTCAAATTTTCAGGTTAGGATGTGCACTAGAACGCGACATTTCAGTTTGATTATGAGCATAATCGGCCAAACGGTTTTAGAGTTATAGCCATCTGAAATTTTCTGAAATTTGTTGGTTTTTTGTTCCTCATTAACTCGAAAAATACTAAACCGATTGAATTCAAACATGGTTATTAGTTGTAGAATGCCAACGCGGAAATGTTTGCAAAATTTGGTGAGGATAGCATTTGTAGAGAATTTTGAATAAATCATTGAAAATAAAAAAAATAATTCTATATATCAGTAACTGATCGTTTGAAATTGCTGAAATTTGCAAAGAGCCTTTATAACCTAACTCTACTACCAACTTTCAAGTTTTAATACGATCGGTTAAATATTGTTGGAGATTCGAGCATTCTTGTGTGAGTTCAGTAGATGGGTGACCGTTGCCTCGATAACTTTCGAACGAAAGGAGATAGGGACTTGCAATTTTCAGGGTAGGTTGCGTATCCGAAAGGGAGAGTTGAGTTCGATTTTGGGCATAATCGGTCTAACGGTTTCCGAGTTATACCCACCTGGAATATTATTTCCTTGATAACTCAAAAAATAAATATTCGATCGAATTGAAGTTTGGTAACTAGTAGTAGAAAATCAACATGAAGACGTGTTTAAAATTTTGTAAGAACCGTACCCCTAGAAAATTTGAAAAAAATGATGAAAAAAAAAAATTTTAAGAACCGTACCCCTAGAAAATTTTAAAAAAATCACGAAAAAAAAAAAATTGGTTCAAGCACTGACGTGAAGTCAGAAGCTTTTGCGCGTATGTTCTATTGTCCATTCTTCTGTATTGGACACCCTTAATCGAATTTACCATGGTAAATAATGTTGTCCATTCTCCTGTATTGGACACTTAATTCGAATTTACCATGGTAAATTCCAATTCGATTAAGGGTGTCCAATACAGAAGAATGGACAATAGAACATACGCGCAAAAGCTTCTGACTTCACGTCAGTGCTTGAACCAATTTTTCGTTTTGTGGTAGTCATCACTGACATTCGATCCTATCAAATTTCAACACACGTCAATTGTCAATATAATATAATCTGGATATAGTGAAATAATTGTTCAGAGGAAAAGTTGTATTTTCATTGAAAAATCAGGTACTAGAGATTTACAAATTTCTTCGTCGCACGTTTGCATTCGTGTTTGAATAGGAGTTCATTCCGCAGTTTTATAGAATATACTATTTAAAATCTCGCCAACGGACAGGTTTCAACGATTGTTCAAATTTTTAGGGGGGGATTGAGATAAAACGGATATTCATTAGTCTCAATCTTATGCAAATTATCACTATATTCGAGAATTGAATGAAATGATTTCCATAATCAGTTGAAATAATAGATTTTATTTTCATACCAAGTCAAAACAGGTGGTTCTTCATAACATGCAAAAATTCCTCTAATAACACATATATACTTATATTCAGAGATGACAGCACACGTTTCAGATGGGTCTTATTGACATCCTAAGGTTAGTACTCGACCCTCGTAAGAGTTCTCTAGCGTGCTTTTTGAGAATCATCGATCACCCTTTTATCACATCTTTCTGAAACACAGAGGCCTATTGCAACAGATGTGATAGGAGAATCAGTTTTGTTACTGTCTCCTCACATCACGTTAGGCATAGTACTGTTGATGTCTGAGCTAAAAGTGAATGGTTGCATCTACCTTCTATCATAGAATATACGGATAGGAAGTTGACGTTTCAGCAGTACGAGTATATCGCATACCAACATGTAAATACTAATAAGTCTTTGAACTCTTGCAGCAACATCTTTGCTGATCAGGAAAAGTTTTCATTTGCTATTTCTCCTGCGAATCATGAAGGGTGTTCCAATAAGAGGTGCTATTTTGAATAGCCCGCTATTTCAGTAGATGTCACTTTTAAAGCTGTCATTTTTCGACATTAGACAAGAAGAAACTACGTCATTAATAAAAATGGAACGATACACGCTTCAAGAACGCATTGAAATTGTTAAAATTCACTATAAAAATGGTGACAATTTGGCAGAGACGGTTCGTAAAACTCGAACATTTTTGGGTCGTCGTGAAGCACCTTGTCGGACCGCAATAAAGAAATTGGTGGAAAAATTTGAGCTGTTGGGACAAGTTAGTTATGTGAAGAATAAAACCCGTGCACGTCGCTCAAGAACAGCCGAGAATATTGCTGCTGTAGCCGAAAGTGTTGAAGAAAACCCAGGTTTGTCCATTCCTCGTCGTTCTTTGGAATTAGGCATTCCACAAACGTCATTACACCGTATTTTGCATAAAGATTTGGGTCTTAAGGCTTATAAAGTTCAGTTAACACAAGAACTCAAGCCGGCCGATCATCAACAACGTCGTGTCTCTGCTGATTGGGTGGTTGAAATGCATGAAAATGATCCGGAATTCCATCGAAAAATCATCTTGAGTGATGAGGCCCATTTCCACCTCGGTGGCTTCGTCAACAAGCAAAATTGTCGCATCTGGGGCTCGGAAAACCCAAGAGTTATTGTTGAAAAGCCTCTCTATCCTCAACGTGTGACTGTTTGGTGCGTTTTATGGTCCGGTGGAGTCATTAGACCTTTTTGAAAATGAGGCTGGAGCAATAGTTACGCTGAATGGATTGCGCTATCGAGAGTTGATTAATGATTTTTTATGGCCGGAATTGGATGGGATTGATCTGGACAACGTTTACTTTCAACAAGATGGCGGTACGTGCCACACAAGCAATGAAACCATTGATCTTTTGCGGGAAAAGTTTCCGGACCGTGTTATCTCTCGAAGAGGTGATCACAATTGGCCACCGATATCTTGGGATTTAACACCTTGCGACTACTTCCTTAGGGGCCACGTGAAAGAGAAGGTCTACGCCAATAGCCCAGCGTCGATTCAAGACCTCAAAGATGGAATTCGTGAGGCTATCGATGACATAGGGCAGCCACTTTGCGATTTGGTTATGGAAAATTTCATTAAAAGGATATGGTCCTGTAAGCGTGATCGTGGTGGTCATTTGCCTGATGTTATTTTCCACTATTAACGGCATAGCTTCTTCTTTATAATGAAATAAACATCCGATCATTTATATTGAAAAATGGCATTTTTCTTTGAATATAAAAATAACACCTCTTATTGGAAAACCATTTAATTAAGCTCTAAACTATTCATACTTGAAAGTGGAATTATCATCAATATACTTGCGTTTTCTCTTGGAGAAAGAGGAAACATTACACAAATATATTTTCAGTTACTTTCAGAGTCCACAACAGCTGATAAACTGTACAATTCACCTCACCAAATCTGGAAAAAGATACATAATATGAAGTTTTGTCATACGAATCGGTATATTTAAACTAGAATTCTTCAATTCACAACAACTCAGCAGATTAGTCACCTACTTCACAGTATTCACAATGATTCAATACTCACAATTGTGACTTTCAAAATGCCCTATATGTAACCGGTGCTATATTTCGTTAACTTTCATGCGACGACTTTTGAAAGTTGAAGTATGCCTGGCCGTGGAAAGTCCTGCACAGAATTCAGATATATGGGATGCAGCGACCTACAGGAACTCGCTACCAGTAAATTCACGACAAAATAGATTGTACTCTTATTTATCATTCCATTCAGGAGTAATAACATGGGATTGCTCGAAATTAATTGAAATATTTGTCTTTCGAGAAGATGTATGTTAGCAGTAAACACCGCAGAGTCCAAAATGAATTATTGTAGCAACGTCTTTTGTGTCTAAGCTTTTCTGATAGTTCAACGATAAATCAAATTATAAGGAATGGAAGGAAGTTTGGTAGGTACTTGCAGAATTCCAAGCTGATGTGGTAAATTGAAATCTGTTCGAATTAAACGATAATTGAAGTTGCAACTTCGGTAGTTCTCTTGCTATAATCGAGTTTGGAATTTGAGTCCATTTTATGAGTTGCAGGCTTAGCCGCACCATATCCCAAATACAATATTGTACGATTAATTTAAAGCTATTAAACATAATTATTTCTCTGTTCATACTGGGGTTAACGATTGTATTTAACGTTGTTGTTCACTGAAGGTAGGTAGGTACTTTCTAAACGTCTAGGGCTTCACGCGAGAGCGAGATTTTTCTCGTCTCGTCTCGTTCTCGTCTCGTAAAAGAGAGACGAGATGAGACGTTTTGAAAAATATTATAGGCGATACCGAGACCACATACAGCGCAACACGAGAGTCTCGTTTTTGGTCTCGTTTAATTTTTTGTATGAATTTTTATATACGACTCGACTTTTTTCAACACCCACAGAAAAAAATTGAATATGAGGAGTTTCCACTATAATTACCAATATATTTTGTCTATATTATGCATCGATCGTTCTAGAAATACACGATCTTTTAGAAGATTATTAATTCGTTATGACCTTGCGATAACTGAGATTATTTTTCAAGAAAAAATAGAATTCACAACCATAAAAACGGATGCCATTATGAATTCAATACTTAACGGACAACTTTTATTGCACATAAATCCCAATGCTTTGAAAATTTCGTCTCTATCTGAACATTTGGAGAAATTTATTCTCTTGTACTCCTTGTAGTGAAGATGTGAACAATTATTGTATACATCTGTGGAACCACGTATAATAAAACTGGTAAAGAAATGGAACTATTCAATGTTTCGAAAAGTGTTATGAGGAATACGCCAAGAACACCCTCAATGATCTACCCACTGGGAAGGTATTCTCTGAAAACTATACCAAAATGTTCAATTCTATTAAAAAATGTATCGACATCGATAGCCTATTCAAAACATCAACAAAACTTTCGAAATATTGGAAAGCTCAGTTTGAAGAATATTTGCTGTTAGAAAGAGCAAATAGGAATCAAAATATTTTACAGTGGTGGAGAGTGATGAAAAAGTTCTTCCTACACTTTCCAAGATGGCCGATGATTTATTAATGGCTACATCCGTACCTGTTGAAAGATTATTTTACACAGCAGGTATGGTCATGGCAAAAACACGTACATCATTGAGAAATGATGTGATGCAAGCGTGATTGTGTTTGAATTCTTGGTCATCGAGTAATTTAAAAGTTGAAATTATCAGTGTTCAAAATTAAAAATAATAAGTACATGTACAAATATTTTTGTATAAGAGCGTAATAAATATAGCTTTACAAAATTATTCATTATTGTATACCATTTCGTTTATATTGGTATTATAATATTTATTATCGTTATTCAGAACTAAGTGACACGAGACGAGACAACTGATAACGAGACGAGAACGAGACTTAAACGAGACTTAATTTTTTGGGAATTGGCGAGAGCGAGACGAGATTTTTTATACTAAGTGAAGCGCTATAAACGTCTAACATGATAATATACAGTTTTATTTCTGAAATGTCTACAAAGGATTGCTGGAGCTGACGTCATAGATTTTAGAGAAAACCCGGAAACACTACCATTACCCATTTAGATTACTTCATTCTTTTCCAAGTAATTTCAATGAAATTTTTAATGGTTACATAATATATTTATTGGAAACAATAGCTAATTTCAATACAATTCCTTCGACGTAGGACACTCTATGGTTCATCCTTGTTTTATGGTTTTTATCACAAAGGTTTGATTTTGCATCCTCACTAATGTTCATGTCGTCTTAAAACTGAAAAACTCTATATTTCACAGAGAATACAGAGTATACAGCAGGTATCAGCATACAGAATTTTCATTCTGAAAATGATATTCTAGGAATATGTTGGAATATTCTCCTGGAATTCCATAATACTGGTTATTCTTGGAATATTCTCCGTGGAATATTCTACGAATACCTGAGGAATTTATGTACCCATATTCTGGGAATATTCAGTAGTTATATCCCGAGTGCTTGCCAAACACCCGAATATTTTACCGTCTGCACGAAGTGCAGGAGGGAAAATATTCGATAATTTGGCAAGTACGAAGGGTGTATAGAGGACTATTTCCCGAAAAAAATTTCACTCAATTTAAATTGTACAGCAGTAATAATACTAACTGTAATTTAAATAAATAAAGTCGTTTTGGCAATTATTCCGAATGTTTTCGATGGTTTAAAACGTTAGAAGAATATTCACCTAAAGCACACTTGCAAATACCCTGATAATTTCACGCTGCATTGATATAAAAAAAAATATTGGTTCGTTGCTTAGTGATTTGAATCAAATGCGTTAATATGGTTGGTTGAAATTTTTGATGGGAGAAGAATATTCTAAGAGTATTATTGAATATTGCCGGAATATCAATAATGTTGGAATATTCTGTTCGAAATCCATGATGGTTATTCTTGGAATATTCTCCACGGGATATTCTGTGGATAGCCCAATGGTACCATTGGATATTCTGGGATATCAAGAACGTTGGAATATTCTCTCGAAAGTCGATAATGGTTATTCTTGTAATATTCTCCGAGGAATATTCTACAAATGTCTGAGGATTCGCTTACCAATATTCTGGGAATATTCAAATAGATCTAAAAGAATATTCTGGGAATATTACAAAAGGTATCATTGGATATTTTGGAATATTCTCTTCAAATTTCATGATGGTTATTCTTGGAATATTCTTCATGGAATATTCTACGAATATCTGAGGAATTTGCGTACTCATATTGTGGGAATATTCGAATATATCTTAAAGAATATGTAGGGATAAGTCCGAGGAAATCTGGTGCTATCTGAGATTTATCTGCCTCAAGTGGAAATCCCCGTACTCCTTGAAGATAAATCGTGTTATCACGAATTTCACCGAAATGCCCCAGAACAAAACCCTCATTATAGGAAATCTGAGTTCCAAAACCCGAAGTCTAGGGCGCTCCTAAACATACCTAACAATTAACACGCAGTTGTTGCAATTACCGCAAAACAGCAGAGGGGTCAGTTCTTATCCAGAGTTTCAATATCAGTTCCCAACGGCTGGATGGAGAAAACCGAAGATTCCAGAGTGGATACCAACTGAATAGGGGAGATGATAAATGCTTTATGATAATACAGTCCAAAGATAAAGTGGCCAGGCCACTCAGGTCAGATAAGGGTCACTAGAATATGTGTTTGGGTTAGAACGAAGCAGATCTTTCTTGCTCCTGATTCATTTAGATGGGATTGGCGTTGAAGGTAGGCTGAATGGGTATCCCTAATGGACCGGACCAGTGACAGGGAGACGATGTTGAATTTTTTCTTACGATTGATTTTTTTTTATTTTAGCATCAGTCAACCACTAATATAGGTATCCTTATCCTTACATAGTATAAAACAAAGTTGCTTCCCGCTGTCTGTCTGTCCCTATGTATGCTTAGATCTTTAAAACTACGCGAAGGATTTTGATGATATTTCCTAATTAAAAAATTGGGGGTTGTATCTGTCTTTCGAAGGGGGCTGAAGTTAGGGTTCGCATTTTTACAAAGAAGAATGACAGTTTTTCCGCACTGTATGGTTCCATAATAGAATACCAAAGACTTTTATACATTACCAGTTTCTTCAATAATGAGTTTTTATAAATTAGGGTTCACTAATGACAACAAAGATGTGGAATATAGATTTAAACGATATAAGACTTAAAACATTATTGTAACTATGTGAAAACATAGAACTGAATCACGCTTTATATGTTGAAATAGTCAACCAACAGTTGGTTACAGTAGTGACATAGAAATTATAACTAAACTACATTCAAGATAGACGCTAATCACGAAATTCGTAGAGTAACGTATATCCAGAAACCATAACAGTTACTCTCCTGACACCTCGTATATACGTTAATGCAATTTGGTTTCCAGATTTCGCGGTAGCATAAGCTGAAACATCTGCGACAATGTGAAATTAGATATATCCAGGATCCATTAGTCATTGTTCGAGAATCACAACGAGCAATCGCCAAGCAAATTATTCAGAAACTTCTGCTGTCGCTTCCCAAACTGTAACAGGTCATTCTCCTCGATGGAACCGACTACTAAGTGGGGCAAGAAGAGTTTTGAACAGTAATCCTTCACTGTCTGCGTCATTGGGAGTTTGGGGGTGATCTTCATTTCGGTTATGGGTTTTGTTTGATAGTTATCCCAGCTCGGGTTGAAGCTCAATTGAACTGGTGAGCTTCCAATAGTGCATTGCGGTTGTTATTAGGTTAATTGATGGAAATCCTTCCAGGGGGCGTTCTTCGGTGGTATGTAGATTGATCAGACCAATCGGGGATTTAATTCGATTAGATTCTAATAGGAATTTGTTCTTGGGGATTAAATAGAGAGATTGGCTTCAGGGGACAAAATTTATTCAAATTTTTCTAGAACTACAGATTTTATTTATAGTTGATATTATTAGCTGAAGAATAACAACTATAAAATGATGATATATCAGTAGATGCGAAATAGTTATTTTTCTTCGATCGTGGGAAAAGTGACACTATTTTGACCTGTTTTCTATGCGCAAAGCTCAACATTCCAGAATAGTGGGTAGTTGCTAAGCAATTAGAAAATAATAGGGCGGTAATATTCTCACCGCACTGCTGTAGCGTGCGGTAATGTTACAAATGGATTATAACAATAAAATGGAACAAAGTATGGTTTTGATTTTTAAATTACTTTAATCAAAAATTGTATATTTCGTATTTTATGCATTTTAAGTAATACTATTTTATCTATATCTACTTACTTTCGTCGATAAAATGATGTCATCTTGTTCCTGGGTTAAAATTTTGGATTTTTTCGGTTTGTATCCTATAGCTTGACGTTTTAAAAATGTTCTCAGTTTTTGATACTGGGCCATATTAATATTATTTTTAACAGACAAAGTTTATCGAAGCATGGAATAATGTGCCCACAACGTCGGAGATTTCATTGATTTAGCCAATTCAGCAATTCAGCTATCAGTACATTCTCAGGAAAGGATACACTGTTGTTTTTTCTGCAAAAATCCATGAAGCGTTGGTACACAAGTTCATACTTCTCTCTGGATTTCGCTGGAAGTAAATTAAGTGAAGCCGCGTTCGCGGTTTCTACTAGTTCAGGAGGCGTGCAAGGTAACAAATAATCACTATCAGTGTTCATGTTTATTAATTATTTTTTAATTCCTTATAAAATATAACGAATCAAACAAAACCAGCTTGAAAATTATTTTACTTTTATCATAACAAAGTAATTTCCATGGTTACCACTTCTGTATTTCAATATGAACATAGAGAGACCTATTCAAACTTACTTGAGTACATCTTCAATGAAATATTTTTTGATTAATTTCTTGAATGTAAATCAACGATCGAAGAAAAAATAGTATGTATAATTCGTGGGAAAAGCATAATATTTCCAAACGACTGTGATAATTACCAGACGAGGAGCGTAGCGACGAGTCTGGTAACACAGGAGTTTGGGAATATGCTTTTCCAGTGGCTTCATCTAGGAGGCCGTATCTCCGTAAGGAGGGCCGCTAGGAAAAAAATTGATGGGAACTTGTCATCTTATTTTGTTATGTTTTATCTCAATCCGAGAGATTTCCCACATTTTCCCGGAAACCTTGTATATCGATGGTAAATTCGATTAAGTGTCCAATAGAGGTGAATGGACAATAGAACATGCGCGCAAGGGCTCCTGACTTCACGTCAATATTATCATTTCACTTGGATACCTAATCGTATTCCTTGATATTAATCAGTAATCTGATTCGAGAATCCAATCCGTATCAGAAAAAAAAATGTCCAGATTGTTCTGTTGTGTAGGCAACCTAGCCTTAAATCTTCATCATCGGTAAATCCGGCAGATATCCATTCATCAGTGTGCCATGGAATATCCATCGATAGGAGCGAGGCATCCCTCAGCAACAGAGTTAATCTGAAGTCTAACCCTGATGAATGTTTTTCGCAAGGAATTATTACATTTTGTATACGGCGCTACGCCAAGCGACGTGAAATATAAATCCTTAACGCAGTCATGCATCCTGATGCTGCAATCTGTTATGAACGCTTCCTCGTGTTAGTTGGACGCTCGATCAGGTTTCCCGAAGGAGAAGTCAGGAACTTTTAGCGCGTCCTCGTTTCGACGGTAATATGGATCGTTTCACTCATGAACTCATGCCTGCACTGTTTTTGCTCCTATGGTGGCGCCACCGCGAAGGGCCCATAATATTAATTTTTTTAAAGGGGGGCTAGGCATACAGATAATCAATAAGTATAATTATACTGACTGACAAAAAAATTGCAACAGCCAGAAGGAGCTGATTAAATTTTAATTTTTTTTTGGTAGAACATAGATAGTATAGCAAGGAGTAATTGATTTAAATTTGAAGAAAAATAAATAAAAATTGAATTTGAAATTTGTTACTTGAAAAAAAATGTTTTTTTTCCGTTACTCCGAAACCATCTGGCCTATTTTGCCCAATAACGAACTTAACCGAGATATTCATCTCCCTAACCTACTCTGAAAATTTCAACTGCCTAGCTCATTCCGTTCGAGAGTTATTGTAGAAAAAATATTTTAGAATTTTCAAAAATTTTTTTTTACACTTTGCGGTAACCTGGTCAATACAAAACTTCACATGCGTATAAAGGTCATGATTCTACAATTCGATGCTGAATTTCAGATAGATCCTAAACCGCGTTATATTTCGCCCATTAACGAACTCGTCCGAGATATTTACGCTCCAAAACCACCTTGCAAATTTCAATCCTCTAACTCCTTTCGTTCGAGAGTTAACGTGCCTATGGCCGGCCGGCCGGACAGAATCGATTTCGACCTCGGATTCTTGATCAGTGAGTCGAACCAAATCGTTTGAGACCATTTTCAGCCAAAAATTCGAAAATTACAGACATTTGGGCAAATTGATAAGCACTCTGTTCCGAGGAACTAGAGCACCAAAAACGAAGGGTTTACAATGTTTTTTGATAAATTTGTTAATAATGTGTTTGTCCACCGCGATTATATATACACTCCCCAACACGTCTTGGCATTGATGCAGTAATATGGTCTATTTCTTCTTGAGGGATATTATCCCAAGCTACCTGTGGTTCATGTATCAGAGACACCAAAGTCCGTGGGAGTTGGAGTAAATTTCCAAGCCTTCTACCCATGATGTCCCAAACATGCTCTATGGGCGAAAGTTCGGAGGATCTGGGCGGCCATGGCAAAAAATTCACATGGGTCGCTCCAAAAAAGTTTAAACTAACTCTGGCAACATGAGGTCGAGCATTATCTTGCTTATAAGTTGGATTCTCGAGCCGGTTAAGGTAAGGGAGAACATATGGCTCCACTTTTTCTTGAAGGTAACGCAGCGTTGTCATGTTACCTCGAATAAAGACTAAAGGTGACCTACTTGCATGTGCAATAGCACCCCATATCATAACGCCTACTGTCCGGTGTACATGACGCACAATATCAAACTGAGGTTCACGTCTTTCTCCCCGACGTCGTCTAACCCTTCTTCGGCCATCATGTGCACCCAACGAGTATCGAGATTCATCAGAAAATACGACCTGATGCCATTCCACATTCCAATGTTGAGGTTCTCTGTACCACTGGAATCGTAGCCGGCGATGCTCAACCGTCAGAGGTAACACAAGATGGGGTCGATAATGCTGCAGACCAAAAGACCTTATTCGGCGGTAAACCGTTCGGACAGTTACAGGATGGCCTTGTTCTCCTAACCGCTCATCAGCCAAAGATCGAGTTGTCGCAAATCGGACTCTAATAGCCATTAGTCATAGACGTCGATCTTGAGCTTCATTTGTGCCCCTTCCACGTCCGGTGCCTACTCTTCTTCGATTTTGGGCATTATCAAACCACGCTTGACAACATCTCATAACAGTAGTTGGATTTCTGTTCGTACGGTTAGCGATTTCTCGAAATGACAACCCCGCCTACCGTAGACCAATAATTCGACCTCATTCAAATTCACTTAGCTGGCGATAAATTCCGCGTACGTGCTCTAGGCATTTTAACAACAACTACAATATGTAAGTAACAAAAAATGTTTACATGAAAAAACTTTCACGATTCTTTTCTCCAAATTGTTATCAGCTCCTTCTGGGTGTTGCAGTTTCTTTATCAGTTAGTATTTTTCACAAAACAATTTTTCCACATATGATGATATTTTTTTTCCCCTAAAAGCTAGGGGGGGTGGCACCTTGCCCCCCGAGTATGGGCGCCCATGGGTGGCGCCACAACTGCGTCGATCCAAGTAATGGTTCACGCAAATAAAATTTGATTTACTTAATATTTTTTTTAGGATTTCTAGGTGATATATAGGCAACACTGTAACATGTGAAAAATAGATTGTTTGACAGTTTTGTAGGTTAGGTTATATCTAAACAATATGGAATATTTAAAACTAGAACAACGTTGCAGATTTATTGAAATTTGGTCACAACTAAAGCTTCCAAAGGCAACTTGGTGCGGGTTACGGTCAAGTGAACAACAATTGATGATTCAGTGAAGAAATTCGAGAATTAATTCACGCTGTTGGATAATTCCAGAATAAAATTGAAATACCTTGCCCCATGTGACGGGTCACCACTGGCTTTAATACCCTTCGAACACGACCCTCAGACCCATCATTTTAAAACCACCATGTCACAAAGAATTGTTAAAAAATGTGGAGCTATGCCCGTGGATAAATTCAGTGGAAAACACGCTTTTCACGCTTTCCAAAAAGTAAACAAGGGTTACGTACACTACAACCAATTAACAACGTTCGAAAGGGGGTAAATACAAGATAAATAACTCTTCAATTAGACCCAGCCATGTTAATTTCCATGGAAATGAGAGTGCCGACATTAACGAGACGAGAAGCGTAATGAACACACGTACGTAATAGCGAAGATTAGGAGGTTAATGCTCCTTTATGCTACAAAGTGTCGGAAGAATAGTTTTCCGAAGGAAAACTGGGTCCGTAATTGTTTCCCATGCACTCGAAAGTTTTTATACATTCTGAAGGGTTTTCCACTAAGAGGTGTTATTTTGAATAGCCCGCTATTTCGGTAGATGTCACTTTTGAAGCTGTCATTTTTTGACATTTGACAAGTAGAAACTACGCCATTAATAAAAATGGAACGATACACGCTTCAAGAACGCATTGAAATTATTAAAATTCACTATCAAAATGGTGAGAATTTGGCAGAGACGGTTCGTAAAACTCGAGTATTTTTGGGTCGTCGTGAAGCACCTTGTCGGACCGCAATGAAGAAAGTGGTGGAAACATTCGAGCTGTTGGCACAAGTTAGTTATGTGAAGAATAAAACCCGTGCACGTCGCTCAAGAACAGCCGAGAATATTGCTGCTGTAGCCGAAACTGTTGAAGAAAACCCAGGTTTGTCCATTCCTCGTCGTTCTTTGGAATTAGGCATTCCACAAACGTCATTACACCGTATTTTGCATAAAGATTTGGGTCTTAAGGCTTATAAAGTTCAGTTAACACAAGAACTCAAGCCGGCCGATCATCAACAACGTCGTGTCTTTACTGATTGGGTCGTTGAAATGCATGAAAATGATCCGGAATTCCATCGAAAAATCATCTTGAGTGATGAAGCCACCTCGGTGGCTTCGTCAACAAGCAAAATTGTCGCATCTGAGGCTCGGAAAACCCAAGAGTTATTGTTAAAAAGCCTCTCTATCCTCAACGTGTGACTGTTTGGTGCGGTTTATGGTCCAGCGGAGTCATTGGACCTTACTTTTTCGAAAATGAGGCTGGAGCAACAGTTACGGTGAATGGATTGCGCTATCGAGAGATGATTAATGATTTTTTTTGGCGGAATTGGATTGTATTGATCTGGACAATGTTTACTTTCAACAAGACGGCGCTACGTGCTACACAAGCAACGAAACCATTGATCTTTTGCGGGAAAAGTTATCTCTCGAAGAGGTGATCACAATTCGCCACCGAGATCTTGTGATTTAACACCTTGCTACTTGTTCCTTTGGGGCCACGTGAAAGAGAAGGTCTACGCCAATAGCCCAGCGTCGATTCAAGACCTCAAAGATGGAATTCGTGAGGCTATCGAGGACATAGGGCAGCCACTTTGCGATTTGGTTATGGAAAATTTCATTAAAAGGATATGGTCCTGTAAGCGTGGTCGTGGTGGTCATTTGCCTGATGTTATTTTCCACTATTAACGGCATAGCTTCTTCTTTATAATGAAATAAACATCCGATCATTTATATTGAAAAATGGCATTTTTCTTTGAATATCAAAATAACACCTCTTATTGGAAAACCCTTTACACAGACGAGATGAGAAAGTTCTATCAAATGTGTATAATGTCATATTGACATATTATATCCCCCCCAAAAATATTTCAAGTGATTCTGGTTACCAGGACTAACAAAAAGCTTTCACAGTTAAAGAGTGGGAAAGCCCTGTGGACAGAAGCTTTGGCGCTCTTGTTCAAACTTTAACAAATCATATCACTGAAAGTATTGGTTTCTTAGAGTTGGGAATTATATCAGTGAATTATTATGATAGAGCTGCATCACAAAAAAGATTAAATTAAAAAAAAGTGTCATTTAAAAAAAAAAAGAGTGCCAAAAATGATTCTTCCCAATAACGAACTTATCCGAGATATGCATTCCTCAAATCTACTCTGGAAATTATATTATAGGTATCAACTGAAACTTAGCCAATATTCCAGTTTACTTTTTATTGGAGATATATTCTGAACCCAATTTGATTAACTTACCAAAGTATATATTTCCATCATCATATGGAATATTCAAGGGCACTATATTGTCACCCAAAAATTATACTATACTGTAATCCTCATAATTCTACGATACCTGAGGTTATTCCATTGGCCATTTTGCATTCAATCATACTTTGTTTCCTAGAACAGGTGGTATCTTATATCAGGAGTAATGAGTTTTGAATGGAACCAGGAATAATGATGACATGTCTCTTATCGGTAGATGAGATGACATGTATGAACACATATCATGAAATTCATAGATACAAGTACGGTCGTTACGATTTGATATTGAAATAAAAAAAAATCCTATCTCCGAAAGTATTAGTTCGTTAGAGTTGAAAATGATATCAATGGATTCTTATGATGAAAATGCATCTGGAAAAAAATCGAATTTGAAAATTGTAACGTAAAAATTTTTTTTTTCGCAAACATAACCGAGATATTTATAGTCCAAACTAACTTTCCAAATTTCAACTGTCTAGCTAATTCCGTTCGAGAGTTATCGTGTTAACGGCCAACCGGCGGGACAGAATCGATTTTGACCACGGATTCTTGATCAGTGAGTCGAACCAAAACGTTTAAGACCATTTCAGCCAAAAATTCGAACAAATACAGACTTAGGGGTCCATGGCATTCTTGCAATACCACTGATCATACAATTTATTATCAAAACTAACTATTTTCAACGCAACAAGAAAGATCTTCTAAGGCAATTTATCCATTTGCAGTTTGACCAATGATTCGAATTACAAAAACATTTTTCCACTGAAATATCACGTGATTAATATCCCAATTATCATATAACCTATTCTAATGGGAACCATAAAATTGATAAATGGTTTAACCATCCTTGTTGATATTTTTATCAGGCCATTTCTAGTGCGAATATCTATGTTAAACCCGAATGTTCTTGCATTCCGACAAAATGTGTATATCTGTGGGGAAATGTAATTGCAAACATTCGACATAGAAAAACAGCACATGAAAATATAGTGTGATAGGATGAATGAGATTGTTACGATTATTGGGGAATTTTTGACAGGGATAAAATATAAGTATTTCTGGTTTTGCATCAGTGTATTGTTCCCACTTGTATCAATTTCATAATAGTTGATTCTTTTTCTATACAGTGTGGAAAATCCAAATGAAAAAAATATTGGTTCAAGCCCTGTGGACAGGACCTTGGCGCTCTTGTTCAAATTTTGACACATTATATATCCAAAAGTATTGGTTTTTCAGAGTTCGGAATTATATCAATGGAATCTTATGATAGAACTGCATCATGAAATAAAAAAAATTGTTTTGTTTTTCCGAAACCACCAGGTCAATTTTGCCCAATAACGAACTCAACCGAGATATTTATCTCCTTAATCAACCCTGAAAATTTCAGCTGTCTAGCTCATTCCGTTCGAGAGTTATCGTGTTAACAGACGGACGGCCGGCCGGATAGAATCAATTTTTATCATGGATTCTTGATCAGTGAGTCAAACCAAATCGTTAGAGATCATTTTCAGCCGAAAATTCCAAAATTACAGACATTTGGGCAAATTGATAAGCACTCAGTTCCGAGGAACAAGAGTGCCAAAAATACATTATCTTGATTACTGTATACATTTATAGAAAATCTTGAAACCCGTCAAATTCAGATTTTAAAATTTCATTCTTCTTCGTAAAAATGCGAATCATACCTTTAACCTCCTTTGAAAGACAGGGACACCCAATTTTTCAAATCATCCGTTCGGCGGGTAAACTCAAGCTGGCCATGAAAAGTGACACTTCTCCTCCTTATGAAATAATATACAGGGTGGGCCATCTATTGGTACGTTTTTAAAATGCGATCAAAAGAGTATGCATTGATATTTTTTATAAATTTTGTTGATGTTGTAAAGCTAAAAGTATCCCCGTCAAGAATGAAAAACGATTTCGTTCATGTGACTCCCTCTACTGGCCTTACAGTATGCCATTCGGTCAGCCCAATTATTAGTGATGACATTTTGAACTACCTCGGCGCCAATTTCTTTCAAAACAGTCGTAATGTCGTTTTTCAAAGCTGGCGTGGTTCCACCCAATTCCAGGCTTGTCTGGCTAAACGGGCGAATACGTCAGAGATGATCTGAGCTAGCCATAGGGGGAGTCAACGCTTGAGGTGTCGGAGTCCTGTGCTTAGGCACAGACCACTAGTATCCGAGTTGAACTCGCTACAGGCGACTGTAACTATTCTAAGATCCATTTTGATGGTAACAATAGTACCACGGGAGAGGGGAAGCCCACCAGGTCGGTTACTGGTGCCCCTCTTGGGTGATGGCCTCGTGGGGGCAAAGGTTAGCGCTAGTACGTTATACCCTCCAGGGCAACTGACGGGTCTTGTGAAGCCGTTCATGTGCATGCCCTTGAGTAAGGTGGGGGAGTTAGTCTAATATCGCTTGAGGTGTCGGAGTACGGGCACCCGTACCACTAGTATCCGAGATAGCAGGCTGGAAATTCCTATCCACCCTTACTATGAACGCTTCCAGCGTCTGAGGTGTAGGTCCCTGGTGCTGGGGGACTAGTATCCAAGAATGTTGAGCTAGGATGTAACAATGAAGTGTCGGGGTCATTATGACTACTAGTATCCGAGTTACGTCGCACCATGGGTACGGTCATGCCTTTGTACGTTTGTACAGTATGCCGTATTAGTGGAGTGCAGCATTGCTGAGTTGCTGAAGTAGTAAGAGCGCTCATAGACCGCTACATAGTCTATACATAGGAGTCGCGAGCCACCTTACTCAAGGGCATGCACATGAACGGCTTCACAAGACCCGTCAGTTGCCCTGGAGGGTATAACGTACTAGCGCTAACCTTTGCCCCCACGAGGCCATCACCCAAGAGGGGCACCAGTAACCGACCTGGTGGGCTTCCCCTCTCCCGTGGTACTATTGTTACCATCAAAATGGATCTTAGAATAGTTACAGTCGCCTGTAGCGAGTTCAACTCGGATACTAGTGGTCTGTGCCTAAGCACAGGACTCCGACACCTCAAGCGTTGACTCCCCCTATGGCTAGCTCAGATCATCTCTGACGTATTCGCCCGTTTAGCCAGACAAGCCTGGAATTGGGTGGAACCACGCCAGTTTCATGGGTGAACCCCCTGAGTTACAGAGAACACCCCTCACCATGGCCTGCTATTAGCCGCTTCCGAGGAAGCGTTGCCCGGTTCTCGCCACGAGGAGGCTGCAGGATGGACACTATTTTAGAGAACCAATCCGCATAACATCGGTATTTAACGGCACCCCACAGGAAGAAGTCCAGCGGTGTCAAATCGCAGCTACGCGCAGGCCAATTGACATCTCCTGAACGACTGATTATGCGGTTGTTAAACTTGGTGCGCAGAAGGTCGATCGTAAGTCGGCTTGTATGGCATGTGGCGCCATCTTGTTGAAACCAAAGGTCGTCCACATTCATAGCGTTGATTTTAGGCCATAAAAAGTTGGTCAACATGGCTCTGTAGCGTTCGCCATTGACGGTAACGGAGTTGCCAGCATCATTTTCGAAGAAAAATGGGCCAATTATGCCACCACTCCAAAATCCACACCAAACTGTGACTCTTGGAGGATGCATTGGTCGCTCTACGATTGCGTGCGGCTGTTCCGAACCCCAAATCCGGCAGTTTTGCGTGTTCCATATCCGCCGAGATGGAAATGCGCTTCGCCCGAAAAGATGATTTTTCGACCAAAATCGACGTCATTATTGAGCTGGTCTACGGCCCACACAGCGAACTGATATCGAAGCGGATGGTCTTTTGCTTTCAACTCCTGAGTCATCTGGATCTTGTAGGCGAATAATTCGAGGTCTCTGTGCAGTATTCTCCTCAGGCTGGTGCGACTAATGCTCAGTTGCTGCGATCGGCGTCGAGCTGAGGTCGTCGGATTCTGTCTCACACTTTGGGCCTCAATATTCTCGGGTGTGCGCACTGTCCGAGCTCTGGGACCACTTCTGTCATCCACTAACATCCCTTTCTCACGAACTTTCTTCACCAATTTGCGTATAGCGCCTTCGGTGGGTGCTTTATCACGACCCATATTTCTTTTCAAAATTCGGACAGTTTCGGCTACACAGCACTGACTTTGAATATAAGTTTTTAAAATTTCAAAACGCTCTTCAAGAGAAAACATGTTGTTTCGTGCCGCGGACGGTATAGCTAATGAACTGTAAAAACTTCGGGTCTGTAGCTCGTTTGCCGTTGTCATACGACGAAATTCAAAAACGTACCAACAGATGGCCCACCCGTTACTATTCTTTACTTCAAAAATTGGTTCAAGCCCTGTGGACAGGAGCTATTGGGCGCATGTTCATCTTCCTTGTGGCCCGTACTGACCAGTAAAGAAAAAAAGCAGTATCATGTTGAATACCTTAATATTATTCTGGAACATAAATTTTCCATTACAATAATCTTCATCTAGCTTCTATTTAGTATCAATTCCTGTAGAACGTGATCATAATAAGTGTTTTCCATATAATAAAATGTGTTTGAACTTGGTATGTAGGAAATCTGACATCAATTATTGGAATTAATTGATTTGACAAACAGCCGTCAAATGAGGTAAATAGATTTTTGTGACGATTTTCTGTGACCATAGAACGTCAAAACACGCTGGAATGTGAATTTTAAGCAATATCTTCTGGAATTGAGATCGTATCGAACTGAAATTTTGCACACTCGTGTAGAATGCTTGATTTAACGTCGGTACAAATTTTTTCATTAAAAAATTTTCCAACTGCCCGATCCCAACAATCCTTAGATAATATTATATCCATAAATTAAGCATTTCATTATTGCATTTCTTGAAATAGGTACCTTTTCAAGTCGATCAACATCGTCCTTCTTTCGACGACTAAACTATGACTTGATTCTTTATGTTTATGTCTTTGAATTTGTTTTCGGTGGAATTCAAAGATTTCATAGAATAATCGATGAAAATACTGAGAGAGACCCAGGAAATTTGACACATTTTGTCTTATATCTCCAGAAATTGAAATCGTATAGAGCCAAAATTTTGCACAATGTTGCAAAATACTACAATTGACGTTAGTAGAAGTTTTTGTTGCAATCTGATGAATAGTTCACGAAAAAAAAATTTTTTTTTCGAAAAAATTAAAAGAAATATTTTTTTAAAAGTTACCAACATTTCGATCATAACAGAATTTTGCCAAAAGTTGCGCGTTTATATCCTCGAACTGACTACCAAGTTTCGATTCAACATCTTCTTTAGTTCCTGAAATATCAGGGAAATAACCTCAAAATTTGAAATGTCTATAACTTCTAAACCGTCCGGCCGATTTTGCCCGTTAACGAACTTAACCGTCGCATTTTGATCAGAAACCTACCCTGAAAGTTTGAAGTCGATAGGACCTTCGGTGCTCCTGTTATCGTGCCTACGGCCGGAAGGCCGGCCGGCCGGACGGCACCCAAAAATCTGACACCGGATTCGTGATCAGGGAGTCCGAATTAGTCTATTAGCCAATTTTCAGCTCGAAATTCGAAAATTACAGACATTTGGACGAAATGATAGGACGATGTTCCCCTAGAACATGCGCCCAAAAATTCGACTATTTTATACAGAACGTAATCGATCTAGGTATTTCTCCCAGAAATACCCTGGCACTTTTCGTTCGCGAAATTCACCCCGCCACTAATGCATATTCCAGATAGTTTCGACCCCGGAAACTATTCATCAGTTTCACGAGTTCACGAAATGTTAAAATAGCCGAGTTTCAGATAGGAACAATTTCCAATATCTCAACGGACTGGTGTGGAATACAGATGAGGGGAAGAACATCGTTTTCGTTTGTGATGTACCAAATACAGATGGGACAGTATTTCCCCGTACTAATGTTCCAGGATACGCTCCTTTGAATTTTCATTCAGGTCTCGCGAATTTCCATATTGGAAATTCAGTCGATGAGAGAGTCCGGGCCGAATTTACGGTGCTGTTTCTATAATTGCTGAAGATGTTCGGTTCTTTAAACCTTCGTCGGGGAAACTTTGAATAAACACTGTTGAATATACTTGTTCGAGGCAAGGGTGGAGAGGTAGAAATTAGGGACAAGAGCCCTAGGCAGGTAACAAAAAATGGGTTCAAGCCATGTGGACAGGAGCTTTATGGCGCTCTAGTTCAAACAGACAAATTATATCTCCGAAAGTATTGGCTTCTCAGAGTTGGGAGTTAAATCAATGTATTCTTATGAAAGAACTACATCATAAAGGAAATTAAATTCAAATAATAGTTTATTTATCAAGATTGAATGAGCAATCTGAGAATGAGAACTGCACCATGGAAGAAATCAAATTAAAATAGCTGAAATGAATTTGACTCTCTCTTATAGAACAGGATGACATGTACGAGTATGAACACAGATCATATAATAAAGCTTAGATAGAATAATTATAGCATTCTGTGGAAACATAGAAGTACGTACGATTCATTATTGAAATTTAGAAAAATCATATCTCCGAAAGTATTAGCTTGTTGGAGTTGAAAATGATATTGATGGATTTTAATGGTGAAACTGCATCTTAAATAAAAATTACAGACATTTGGGCAAATTGATAAGCACTCAGTTCCGAGGAACTAGAGCGCCAAAAAGTGTAATTCCCTTTCCGGGATTTGAGCCCGCCTTCTCTCGTTCCGAACCGAAAACCCGACTGACTAGACGAAACGGCTATCGGGCTCCTCGTACGATCTTGTCGATCTCCGGTATTAGAATAAAACGTCGGTACTTACCTGGGATATATATTCTTAATTTTCACTTTTCGACATAAAATCGCCACATGGGGGTTTATTTCACGGTTTTTTACCCTTGTCTCTCTAACTCGATTTTGACGTTTCTAGAACCAACTATTAGCAAGGAATTAGACAATGTCATGTCTCAGGAAAATAAGTTGATATTATGACAATTCTTACATAGAATAATTATATAATTCTGTGAAAACGTGGAAATACGATTTATTATTGAAATTTAGAAAAATCATATCTCCGAAAGTATTAGCTTGTTGGAATTGAAAATGATATCGATGGATTTTAATGGTGAAACTGCATCTTAAATAAAAATTACAGACATTTGGGCAATAAGCACTCAGTTGCGAGGAACTAGAGTGCCAAAAAATATAATTCCCTTTCCGGGATTTGAGCTCGCCTTCTCTCGTTCCGAAACCAAAAACCCGACGGACTAGACCAACGGGCTATCGGGCTCCTCGTACGATCTTGTCGATCTCCGGTATTAGAATAAAACGTCGGTACTTACCTGGGATATATATTCTTAATTTTCACTTTTCGACATAAAATCGCCACATGGGGGTTTATTTGACGGTTTTTACCCTTGTCTCTCTAACTCGATTTTGACGTTTCTCGAACCAACTATTAGCAAGGAATTAGACAATATCATGTCTCAGGAAAATAAGTTGACATTATGACAATTCATACATAGAATAATTATATAATTCTGTGAAAACGAAGAAATACGATTTATTATTGAAATTTTGAAAAATCATATCTCCGAAAGTATTACCTTGTTAGAGTTAAAAATGATATCATTGGATTCTTATGGTAAAACTGCTTATTGCAAAAAATTTAATTTGGAATTAGTCATGTAAAAAAAAAAATTTTTTTTGTTACTCCGAAACCATCTGTACGATTTTGCCCAATAACGAATATTTATCTCCCAAACCTACTCTGAAAATTTCAACTGTCTAGCTCATTCCGTTCGAGAGTTATCGTGCCTACGGCCGGCCGGCAGGACAGAATGAATTTCGACCACGGATTCTTGATCAGTGAGTCGAACCAAATCGTTTAAGACCATTTTCATCAAAAAATTCGAAAATTACAGACATTTGGGCAAATTGATAAGCACTCAGTTCCGAGGAACTAGAGCGCCAAAATAAAGTGGGAAAACCCTATGGACAGGAGCTTTGGCGCTCTCGTTCAACCTTTGACAAATCATATCTCCGAAAGTATTGGTTTCTCATAGTTGGGAATGATATCAATGGATTCTTATAATGGAATTCAATTAAAAATATAATTTATTCATCAAGATTAAATGAGCAATCTGAAATGATTTAACCTCGTGGAATGGGTTGTTGCAACTTACACTCGGTGAATAGTTTTCACAACTCAAAATAACTAAGGAAAGTATCATCGAAATGTCTAGAGCAAGGTAATCATAGCAGATTGTCCATTTATTCCTGATATTTTAATAGGTATAGGCTGGATGAACAAATTATTTCAATGGTTCAAAATATATTAATAAAATACAATCTTCTTTCCGTCATTTAATAGTTCATACCACTAACACAATCATTCTGTATTATGAACCTTCACTCAAGCAAAAACAGTTGAAACACAAATGTAGATCAATATTTCAGCGTTTTTTTGCACGCCTCACTACTTAAGGAAGTAGAAGGTAATATTAACCTCAGTGGTCAAGGAACAGTAATTTCTTTTGATGATTCCATGATGTTGTTCTCTGCTTTTGCCTTCATAAACTACATCATAAAAATGATCCAATTTTGAATCTTCTGAAACGTCATCCCCAATATTTATACATTAATTATTCCATATGCAACAACAATTATTTTTAGTATTAAAATAGTGAGGATTTTTGGTAGATCAGTAGCAGCAATTTTGACGATTAGCATGGCCGTTGAGAGAAAAAGTGCACTGATCAGAAAACAAAAAGGCTGCTAATTGGATAATATTATTATGCAACATGACCATCATTTCTTCATAAAATTAAGTTATCCTATCAAAATCATCATTATGGCTGACATTGAATGTTGTGGATAGGGCTTCACACGAGAGCGAGATTTTTCTCGGCTCGTCTCGTAAAAGTGAGACGAGACGAAACGAGACGTTTTCGAATTTTTCCGTTTTAGCAAGAAAAAAACTACCTTCGATGGATACAAAAATTATAACATTTATAGAATGAGAAAATGTGATCAAATATTCAAAAACAAAATTATTTTCCAAATGACGCAACTCGGAAATAAAATTTTCCAAAATATATCCTCACTTTCAAGATGCACTCATCCTTAAGTAGTCAAGCTAATGGGATGAAATTTATATAATCAGGTAGATACATCCTTCATCTATACATAACCAAAGTTTCAGATGTCCAGATGCCGTGGTTTGAAAAAACCGCGTATCGGTCCGCGGGTCCATTTTCGCGGATTTTCCGAGGGCCTTAACTCGTGACATGTGGAGAAAAGAGAAAAAATGTTACTGCCATTGGATTCTATGATCCCGAATTATTAAAGAACAGTCGATATTTAATTAAAGTTAGGTGATCGAAATTTTGACAATTTTTGCATACATATGCAAGGAAATTTTTTTGGCCAAAAAATTTACTCTCTTCGAATTATATGAAAATTATAATATTCATAGAATCGGACCCGAAGAATGAGAAAATGTAAACAGATATTTTCTGAAAAAATTATTTCCCAAATAACACAATTCGGAAGTAGACATTTTTCGTCTAAATACTAAACGTATGTACAGGAAGTCGTAATTCAGAGATTGTCATTCGCACAGACTGATTTCTTTTTATTCAGGCCAGACAAACTTATGGAGAATACGTCCCGAAAATTTTAATTTCATGCATGCACAAGTTTTGACATGACGGCCCTTCAACTAAATTGACTTTTTTATGACCGATTTAAGAAGATCAACTTCCGAGCTTCATAATTGCCAAAAAAAATATAGTAGGACAATAAGGGTTACCTATTATTACACTTGGTTCATTAACCTAAAAAGTACCGGAAGATGTTTGATCTAGGACGACAAAAATTTTTCGATTTTTTTTTCACTGAAAAGTTCTATTAAGAATGGGACGGGGAAAGAAAACGGCTATAAAATACGAACTACTGGACCGATTTTAATAAACGACACCTTCTTCTGGAATGGCATGAGACGTAGAATTTATAAATAATATTAATAACACGATACAATAACTAATTAAGAGTTGACAACATATTATTCAGAGAATTTCTTCCACATACAACGCCTATGTTCAAAGATTCGTAATTCCTAAAATATCAGTCACACACACTAATTATTCTTACTCAGAAAAAAAGATTTTTTGAAAAAGCTAACTACACCTAACCCCTTAAGAAACGTCAAAAAATAATCGAGGGAATACTTTAATGAATTTCGGTAATCAGATAATTTAATTTTTTTCTATTTTGAGATTTGCAATGAACATGAAAGTGACTCAGAGAGGAGAATGTATACGAGACAAAAAAGTTTGGGTATCTCGGCATCAAAGTATCCTACTGCTAGTGACCCTCTCGAGATTGTTCATTGATTAAAGTAGCAATTACAGAGTGAGCCATATATCCGAAGAACAAAAAACCATTGATTCAATTTTTACGTATGTTGATCCAGGCCATTGGATATTTTAATTGAATTGATGCAGACAAGATAACTAGAGCCGGAAATAAGTAATTTGTTTTGGCCCCAGACGTATGAACGACTCGGTTCAATCGTCAGGCAGGGCCACTTAATATTATTACGAATGGAATTGAGCGTGATTTATAGTGTGGCACCTACGTAAAGAGGTCAGTGTAAAACAGCCAACTGCCAACTCATACGGGTAGGTAATTGGAGTTAAATTCGAAATAGAGTAATTGCTTTTAATTTGAGACAGTTTTTGGAGTCATTCTCTGCGTAGTTTTTCCATCCATGATTGATGAAAGTTAGTTCATTACACAAGTAACACTGCAGGCGTTGAAATGGCACGTATAGCCTTGCTAACACCCACACAGCACAGTTTCCTTTCTGAAATATTCCAGGAATATGTATCGGGATTATTTGAGATATACTGCTCCACAAAAATTAAGGAAGTTCAGAAAGTTTGATGCTGTTTCAAAAGTTTTAAATTTAAATATGATAAATCTTAATGTTCACTTACTTATCTAACTCATTCTTTTGCCAATTCTTTTATAAGTTCCACAGATTTAGGTGAAAATTTATTCTTAACTAGCTGCCCGCCCCGGCTTCGCACGGTTGAAATGCTGATACTAAATATACTACAGAATATCTTTATATACAACGTTCACAGCATTTTTGTCGTTAGACAATACAAACATGTTTTCTTTAGAGGTTACTCTTGAAAGAGCGACATATAATTGGCCATGTGAAAAACACTCAACGCTCAAATATAAGCCTGTAGCGTTGAAAGTTGGACCCTGCGATTTATTAATGGTCATTGCAAAATATATCTTTACCAGAAATTATAGGCGTTTAAATTGGATCAGTAAATCCGATGGTATCAGAGGAATTTGGGGAATCAATACATCTATCCTGGCTGAGGCGAGCCTCACGCTCTACAGATGATTCTCTGGCTCTCTGTATTCGATTTCTATCCCTATCCTGGCTGTGCCGGCCCCCCGGTCGGTACCACCGCAACCACTATGTTCCTGCATTTTAAATCTGCGATATCTTCGAAAATATTCATTTAAATTACATGCTGTAAAGGGCCATATTGATCCATATTAAATGCACAATGCATTTAAGGTACTTTATTGGATAAGGATCAATGCTGTATTGCTTAAAATAGCTTCGTAATCAAGTCATTATTTCTCGTAGAATGTATAGGATAAAAAATGGTTATTGTGGGTTATCCTTAAGAGATAGACATATACCATCGCAGACTTTTTTGTAGACCTTTTTAAGGTGTACCATACTGTACTACATTATTTTGATCTATCTCGTAGGGTTCAGCCAGCGTTTGCAATGTAAGCGCAAAAAAATGTATTTATTTACGACAACACATTAGAAACCTCAAAAATTATCAGTGTTTCTCTAATATATTATGCATGTATTATATACATAACCCTTCCTATTGAATCACTCTATCTATTAAAAGAAACCGCATCAAAATCCTTCACGTAGTTTTAAAGATCTAAGCATACATAGGAACAAACAGACAGCGGGAAGCGACTTTGGTTTATACTATGTAAGGAAGGATATTTGTAATGCAAAATCAGTTCACTCAAAAAATTGAAAAAATAAAGTTCAGTAAAAATTATGGCCTCCTCGAAGTTCGAACATCAAGCACAGCCTGACAACGCCTTAGCATACTTTCGATCAGATCGTCTGAGTTCTTGAAGTGTATGTGGAGGTGGTTGAGGAGAATCCAAAGCTCTTTGTAATTGATCCCAAGCGTGTTCGATGGGATTGAGGTCTGTCGACCGGGTGGACAGAGCCAAATGTGGAATACCATGGATTTTCATAGCTTCATCGACAATTCTCGCACCATGGGTTGGCGCATTATCGCCCAAAAATGAGTAATTTGGCCCAATAGCAGCAAGAAACAAAGGAATAATATTGTCGATGACTTGCTCTTTGTAAATCGTCGCATTCATGTAAGCATGTAGCACCAACAATTCTGTACATTTTTCGAAACAAAGGCCTCCCCAAACAGTAACTGTACCACCTCTGCTGACATCGGCTGATAACTTTCCGCTCTGAATCACAGATGGCGCTACAATACAGAATTCATGATTTTTTGGCGCTCTAGTTCCTCGGAACTGAGTGCTTATCAATTTGCCCAAATGTCTGTAATTTTCGAATATTTCGATGAAAGTGGTCTTAAACGATTTGGTCCGACTCACTGATCAAGAATCCGAGGTCGAAATTCATTCTGTCCGTCCGGCGTAGGCACGATATCTCTCGAACGGAATGAGCTAGACAGTTGAAATTTTCAGAGTAGGTTTGAGAGATAAATATCTCGGCTAAGTTCGTTATTGGGCAAAATCGGACAGATGGTTTCGGAGAAACAGAAAAAAAAATTCCAAATTAAATTTTTTTCAATAAGCTGTTTTACCATAAGAATCCAATGATATCATTTTTAACTCTAACAAGCTAATACTTTCGGAGATATGATTTTTCAAAATTTCAATAATAAATCGTATTTCAACGTTGTCACAGAATGATTATTCTATGTATGAATTGTCATAATGTCAACTTTTTTTCCTGAGACATGACATTATCTAATCAAACGAAGAATTATGAGCGAAGTGAGAAAAATCTCAGTTGTTTGCTCCGAAATTAGTTTTTCTCAGAAAAGTCTTACATTTTGGAACGGAACATGAAGTAAGAGATCTGAGAGTAGTGAGACTGCTTTTCATCCATAGACATAGATATAACTCTCGAACGGAATGGGGTAGGTAGTTGAAATTTTCAGAGTAGTTTAGGGAGATGAATATCTCGGTTAAGTTCGTTATTGGGCAAAATTGGCCAGATTTAATTTGATTTCTTCCATGGTGCAGTTCTCATTCTCATGATTGCTCATTTAATCTTGATAAATAAACTATTATTTGAATTGAATTTCCTTTAGGATGCAGTTCTATCATAGGAATCCATTGATATAATTCCCAACTCTGAGAAACCAATACTTTCGGAAATATAATTTGTCTGTTTGAACTAGAGCGCCAGAAAGCTCCTGTCCACAGGGCTTGTTTTAAAGAGTAGTAAGCTTCAAAAGGTTGCTGTTAGAATCTATTGATGATCAGTTATTCTAGTGAAACAACTTCTGAAATTGAATTACGTGTGTTGATAAAACTGCATGGAAAAAAATATCCGAACTCTGACTTAGAAAAATCGACCATTATTTAATGTTATAATGAATTTGTACGATGTTTGTTTTATTTATTAGACCAGGAACTTATCAGTCGATCCATTTGCTTCATTACGAATCTCTCGATAATTTAATTCATATGCTCATAGTCGTCGATGAGCACCTTTATCAAAAGAATCCAACTCTGAAAGTTACGACAAATTTTCTAATTAAGAATAATTATCATTTATATTGATTCAACGAATTCTCGTATTCTTGCAAATAATCATCATCGTTCTACTTTCCGGTCAGAGATCAAACTCGAAATATGAATTAAATTATCGCAGAGGCAATATAAGAAATTACTTGCCTGTCTCGGAAGTTCTAATGAGGTTCGCGATGATAATGCTGATATTTTAAACAACGAAAATTGCAAAACTTGCAAACAATGACTTTCGATTCACTGCTATCATTCGTTTTTCATTTAAAGAGGGAAATATAACGAAAACGATGTGATGATAATAAGTTTCATGAATTCAATAAAGATTTCTCCATCTCCGTCTCTGTTTTATGAATAAGCTTGAAGCTTTTCAGATATTTCGGAAGTTATAAAAGACTCTCTCATTGGGTGAACCAAAGGGACTTCAAAGTTTCATCATGACGACGATTCAGAGGTTATTGAATATACTACACTAGTAACGGATCTCTGGTACACTACAACTTTTGTCGTCTGACATATTTTTCGGAAGAGATGTTTCCCTCTTTTGAGACGAAGCAATTACTACTCTCACTCAAGCATAGGTGGATATTATACCCGATATACAGTGTGGTCCAACGAAAAGTTAACACCTCGGTTTGCCGGCCTTGAAATGAAGATGTGGAAAATTGCTTGGATCCGTCAATTTATGATTTGGGGGGGATCAACTTTTCCGCTCTTTGCATCTTCTTAACTACAACCCCGTAATGGGGGTGAGCACAACCCCTTGATTTTAAATAGGTTTGAGGGGTGTTGCGATACCTCATTTTGAAGACCTTATCGGGTACTATATGATCCTGAAATTTCGTTTCAAAATTTCCATCGATAACGAAATGACAGGTAAAATAGTGGAGGAGTACTCACTTTTGTGATTAGTTTATTAAATGCTGGAAATGGGCACCTCTCTATCCTCAACGTGTGACTGTTTGGTGCGGTTTATGGTCCGGCAAAGTCATTGAACCTTACTTTTTCGAAAATGAGGCTGGAGCAACAGTTACGGTGAATGGATTGCGCTATCGACAGATGATTAATGAATTTTTATTGCCGGAATTGGATGGTATTGATCTGGACAACGCTTACTTTCAACAAGACGGCGCTACGTGTCACACAAGCAACGAAACCATTGATCTTTTGCGGGAAAAGTTTCCGGACCGTGTTATCTCTCGAAGAGCTGATCACAATTGGCCACCGAGATCTTGTGATTTAACAACTTGCGACTTCTTCCTTTGAGGCCACGTGAAAGAGAAGGTCGACGTCAATAGCCCAGCGTTGATTCAAGACCTCAAAGATGGAATTCGTGAGGCTATCGAGGACATAGGGCAGCCACTTTGCGATTTGGTTATGGAAAATTTCATTAAAAGGATATGGTTCTGTAAGCGTGGTCGTGGTGGTCATTTGCCTGATGTTATTTTCCACTATTAACGGCATAGCTCCTTCTTTATAATGAAATAAACATCCGATCATTTCTATTAAAAAATGGCATTTTTTTTTGAATATCAAAATAACACCCTTTATATCAGACGACAAAATTTGTAGTGGACTAGAGTGTATGAGTGTATTTACTAGTGTACTGTTCAAAATCAGTCCACATCAGTGATCTAGAATATCATGAATACAGTGTAGTTGAAATAATTTATTATCAAAAAATATATAACAAAACTGGAAAAACACATAAAATATATTTGTATTTCATCATTTCATTTTACTGAAAGTATTCCAAGGCACTGTCCACAACTCTAAAACGCCTTTCTGCAATCCAACAGCCACCATATTAGGTCTATATGGATTAACAAAACAGAAAGCGTTCAAATTTGAGCAATTTCCAACTTCTTCTTCTTCTCCATCTTTCTTCAAGACTTTACCAGTAATCACGTTGAAAACTTCTATTTTGTTATAACCACCATACCCAAAAACTAAATTCTTCTCATTGGGAACCCAATACAGATTATTGCTGAAGTTATTATCGAAAATTACTCTAGCAGGCTCTTCTTGGCCAACAACATATATCCGGAATTGTCGGTCACTTCCACTAGACAGAAAAACGTCTTTCTTGACCTTAGAAAATTGAACAGATATCACGCTGCTCTCGTGAGGTTGGTAGTACTGATAAATCGGATCGTACAGGGGATCTATATCAGTACCACCCTTGAGTTTGGTCGGTTTTGAGGTGGAACACTGGATTACTAAACCTCCTTCAGTGCCAACAACGAACATGTCTGGAAAATGCTTGGAGAAGTCGAAACATGTTACACCAACACCGTTGTCCACAGAATTCTGATCCTTGTTGGTTTTCGGTAGTTTAGTCCTTGACATAAGAGGAGCTTTCACTCGATATCTGAAACAAAGATCATATAAGATTAGGAATTTCAAGCTGTAGGTATAATCCATTCACTTTAAGTCACCCGGTTGGCCATGATTTAGGTCTATCACGTTTTTGTAACTAAAACTAAGGCAGGTTGGCACTCCTGAAATATCGTCAATGTCAAAACAATTCTCTGAGAAGTTGACAATTTCTACTCTCAACAATCAACATAATGTTCCATCTTAGACATGATATTATCTCAGATCATTATCTTCGAATAATAAGGAACTCTCCGCTTTGAAATTGAAACTGCCGAAAGTAGTTTTGAAGAAGCAGGGACAAAGTATCAGGAAGTTCTATACAGAACTGAAATCTGTCAATAGGAAAATCTTTAACATGTCTTCGGGCATGTTGAACTCTCGAATGAAATTACATAGTTTCCTATCCTATCACAATATTTTATTAAGGTTTAACAGTGACTTGGGTTTCGTAGTACTACTACATTTTGAAACTGGTGTATTTCAAGTTGTATAACAAGGTATTTATATGTCTTCTGTAGGCTTATTTCTTGAGAATTTCAAAAAGTGGGGAATTCCATAGGTACGTCTGTTCGTTTGCAATTTTTCCTGCCTGGTTATTCAGGTACTTTTATTCTTTTTGGCGCTCTAGTTCCTCGGAACTGAGTGCTTATCAATTTGCCCAAATGTCTGTAATTTTCGAATTTTTGGCTGAAAATGGTCTCAAACGATTTGGTTCGGATCACTGATCAAGAATCCGAGGTCGAAAACGATTCTGTCCGGCCGGTCCGGCCGGCCGGCCGTCCGTAGGCACGATAACTCTCGAACGAAAGGAGCATAAATATCTCGGTTAAGTTCGTTAATGGGCGAAATCCATCAAACGGTTTCTGAGTTATGGTGGATTTTAGTAAAACACACTTTTTATGAATATTACCGAAACTCATCAATTTTTGTTTTGTATTGACCGGGTTACCGCAAAGTGTAAAAAAATTTTTTTTCAAAATTAAAAAAAAAATTTACAATAACTCTCGAACGGAATGAGCTAGGCAGTTGAAATTTTCAGAGTAGGTTAGGGAGATGTATATCTCGATTGAGTTTGTTATTGTGCGAAATAGGCCAAATGGTTTCGGAGTAACGAATAAAAAATTTTTTTTCAAGTAACAAATTTCAAATTCAATTTTTATTTAAGATGCAGTTTCACCATAAAAATCCATTGATATCATTTTCAACTCCAACAAGCTGAAACTTTCGGAGATATTATTATGATTTTTCGAAATTTCAATAATGAATCATACTTCTATGTTTTCACAGAATGTTATAATTATTCTATCTAAGCTTTTTTATATGATCTGTGTTCATACTCGTACATGTCATCCTGTTCTATAAGAGAGAGTCAAATTCATTTTAGCTATATTAATTTGATTTCTTCCATGGTGCAGTTCTCATTCTCATTTAATCTTGATAAATAAACAATTATTTGAATTGAATTTCCTTTATGATGCAGTTCTATCATAAGAATACATTGATATAATTCCCAACTCTGAGAAACCAATACTTTCGGAGATAATTTGTCTGTTTGAACTAGAGCGCCAGAAAGCTCCTGTCCACAGGACTTGAACCCATTTTTTCAAGTGAACTATCACAAAGTAACGGACTACTATATCCATTATCTTTCATCTAAATTTCAACATCTACTCCGTAGAAAAAAAATTGTGCCATTCGTATGGATTATATATTTCCATTAGATTTTTTCTTTTCTTCGTAAGACTAACAATAAACAATTTTTTTTTATTGTTGTTTATTTTGGTTTTATGTACAGAGTGATGTTTTGGTACCGGGACAAAAAAATTAATGATCTAGTAGAGCCCTGTATTTTTTTCATTTTCCCTTTCGGATTCTTTCAACAGTTTCAAAGACAATAAACTCAGAAATATTATCAAATCGAATCAACAGTTTTAAACTTATAAGGGGTCTAAAAATTTTATGATTTTGAGCAAACACCCTGTATCTCAGAAACTAATAGGCTTAAGAGAAGATTAATTGCCCATTTCGAAATCCTCATATGGTGCTCTACTACCCACTGCCAGATGGGCCATTGGTTAGAAATCACCCTGTATGTCAATCACCCTGTACTCACTTATTATAAACGTTCGCACAAGAATACGAACTATTGAATCTCCACATAGTGATCATTCCATCCAGACCTGCAGTGACCAGGAAAATGATATCCATAGTGACATAATCCAAGGTCATCCATTTCAAACAAGACAAGTTGTCAGTTCTACTTATCTTGACCAAAACTGTTTCGTCATCATTGTTCTGAACATTCCATAAGAAAATGGAGCTGGAATGAGTGATTCCTGCTAGTATGGCTGCCATAGAAGGGTGGAATTGCACTTGAGTGACGCAGGAGTCACAGTTGATCTTCTTGGTTGGTAAGGTAGGTAACTTTTCGTCTCTATCGAAGGTGTACAGGAGAATTAAACCAGGGTCGTAACACCAAGACTGATGGGAGTAGCTTAGAGATATAGCTATGGTTTGAGCGCTGCAATTCCAGGAGAATGATGATAGTTTAGCAACGTTTGCTGCTTCCATCTTTTTGTCCTGTGGGATGACCTCGATTACCTGCAGAAGTTTAACCGATGTATCAATATATTCACCTTGTAAGGTATAATCATCGAAAGCTCTGGAGTTTATGACGTCGTCCAACTCTCTCTTAACCCTCGGATACATCTTTGTCAAGAATCCAGCCAATCTATCAACGTCTACTTCGACATTCTTCAATGGTTCAGGTGGGTCAGTCTGTACCTGCACTTCTCTGTTCTCGACAGGGTTTGTCGAGGCATCTCTCGCCACGAAGAGGGGAGTCTGAGTATTTCCCTCATAGTAAACTTTTTTGACAGACCATCGAGACTCGAAACCGACACATTCGTTGTGTTTGACGCCGAACATGGTGCGAATGGGATATGGGTAGACGTCAGAAGGGTTTTTCGAAGTTTGTTGTGATTGAAGCGTTCCTTAGTAACGTGTTGGCAACGTTGTTCTGAGTGAGGTCACTGACGCTGCTACGATTTTATATCGTAGTGTGTTCACGGTGCCCTGAATTTTATATTCGATATTGCGTTTATTATGAAAGCCGGGATTTTCATTTCGTTCTGGGATGCTACGTTAATAGAGGGTGTTTCGAAAAAAGGAGGACCCGTTGCTAGGATAGGATAGGTGTCAGAGTGGATTAAATGAACATTAGAGGATCTTTCATCATGTTTTTGGCGCTCTTGTTCCTCGGAACAGAGTGCTTATCAATTTGCCCAAATGTCTGTAATTTTCGAATTTTTGTCTGAAAATGGTCTTGAACGATTTGGTTTGACTCACTGATCAAGAATCCGTGGTCGAAATCGATTCTGTCCGGCCGGCCGTTAACACGATAACTCTCGAACGGAATGAGCTAGACAGTTGAAATTTTCAGAGTAGGTTTGAGGGATAAATATCTCGGTTGAGTTCGTTATTGGGCAAAATCGGTCTGATAGTTTCGGAGTAACGAAAAGAAATATTTTTTTCTTACATTACAACTTTTGAATTCAAATTTTTTTAAGATGCAGTTTCATCATAAGAATCCATTGTTATCATTTTCAACTCTGACAAGCTAATACTTTCGGAGATATGATGTTTCAAAGTTTAAATAATACATCGTAAGTTCTATGTATTCACAGAATGTGAACACAGAATCTGTCTGTGATCACTATTCATGAATGTCATCTTTTCTAGCTATAAGAGATTGTCAAATTATAGTAGTAGTAGTAGTAGTAGTAGTAGCGTTTATTTAGCAACCTTCTGCTATACACAGTTATAACAAAAAATTTACATCATTAAACTACAAAAAATACATAAAAGCAAAATAAAAAATTATCTTTAACATATTTGGCTATATTTCTTCTAAATTCCCTGTAGTTTTCCATAGCACGAATGTGTAGTGACAGTTTGTTGTAACTGTTGTTATTTTCCAGAAACTAGGAACTTATTTTCAATACCTCTCCTTATATCCTATCCTAAAGATTTGTCTATAGGGAATATTCAAAATTCATTCTTGGTTTATTAGAATCATCAGTATGTTCTGTGTTGGCTATGTTACTGTGAGATATTGGTTATAACGTATTCAAATTATCAGCAAATCTATACACATTCTGAAATAATCTACAGAACAGAAATAGTACCTATCTATATTCTAAAACAGGTTGCAGAACGGGCTCCAATTCAAACACGAATGCAAAATTCGAAAACGAGCGACGAAGGAGCTAGTTTTCGAACGCATGAGTGTTGGAATTGCCTTCTGCAACGAGTATTAGACGATATTTTCTCTATTTCAGGCAAGTTTTGTAAAATACTATTGAAATTTAATGAAAAATTCGGATTATACATCCTAGTGACTTTTGTATTGTATCTTGGCAGTTGGTGCGACTGTTACGAAAGTTCACAGATTACAGAATTCAAATCGTAAGTAGGACATAGAGATCAGATTTCCTAAAAGCATGAATGAAATTAGCAAGAAGGAAATCTCTAGTAAGTACCTCAATTTTTTATAAACAATATGAAATAAAACTATTCCTTTCAACAATTATTTTACCATATCCAGATTATAAATCTGGATATGGTCTCATTTTCCAATAAGAGGTGTTATTTTGAATAGTCCGCTATTTCGGTAGATGTCACTCTTGAAGCTGTCATTTCTTGACATTTGACAAGTAGAAACTACGCCATTAGTAAAAATGGAACGATACACGCTTCAAGAACGCATTGAAATTATTTAAATTCAATATTAAAATGGTGAAAATTGGCAGAGACGGTTCGTAAAACTCGAACATTTTTGGGTCGTCGTGATGCACCTTGTCGGACCGCAATAAAGAAATTGTTGGAAAAATTCGAGCTGTTTGGACAAGTTAGTTATGTGAAGAATAAAACCCGTGCACGTCGCTCAAGAACAGCCGAGAATATTGCTGCTGCAGCCGAAAGTGTTGAAGAAAACCTAGGTTTGTCCATTCCTCGTCGTTCTTTGGAATTAGGCATTCCACAAACGTCATTACACCGTATTTTGCATAAATATTTGGGTCTTAAGGCTTATAAAGTTCAGTTAACACAAGAAATCAAGCCGGCCGATCATCAACAACGTCGTGTCTTTGCTGATTGGGTCGTTGAAATGCATGAAAATGATCCGGAATTCCATCGAAAAATCATCTTGAGTGATGAGGCCCATTTCCACCTCGGTGGCCTCGTCAACAAGCAAAATTGTCGCATCTGGGGCTCGGAAAACCCAAGAGTTATTGTTGAAAAGCCTCTCAATCCTCAACATGTGACTGTTTGCTGCGGTTTATGGTCTGATGGAGTCATTGGACCTCACTTTTTCTAAAATGAGGCTGGAGCAACAGTTACGATGAATGGATTGCGCTATCGAGAGATGATTAATGATTTTTTATGGCCGGAATTGGATGGTATTGATCTGGACAACGTTTACTTTCAACAAGATGGCGCTACGTGCCACACAAGCAACGAAACCATTGATCTTTTGCGGGAAAAGTTTCCGGACCGTGTTATCTCTCGAAGAGGTGATCACAATTGGCCATCGAGATCTTGTGATTTAACACCTTGCGACTTCTTCCTTTGGGGGCACGTGAAAGAGAAGGTCTTCGCCAATAGCCCAGCGTCGATTCAAGACCTCAAAGATGGAATTCGTGAGGCTATCGAGGACATAGGGCTGCCCTATGTCCTCGATAGCCTTTGCGATTTGGTTATGGAAAATGTCATTAAAAGGATATGGTCCTGTAAGCGTGGTCGTGGTGGTCATTTGCCTGATGTTATTTTCCACTTTCAACGGCATAGCTTCTTCTTTATAATGAAATAAACATCCGATCATTTATATTGAAAAATGGCATTTTTCTTTGAATATCAAAATAACACTTCTTATTGGAAAACCCTTTATTATATTGTCAATTGACGAGTGTTGAAATTTGATAGGATCGAATGTCAGTGCTGACTACCACATAACGAAAAATATAACTAGAAACAATGCGGGAATGAGTTTATTACAGCACTGTTTTAAGTGCTGTAATTAACTCATTACGATACTGAAATAGAGAAACAAAGTTCTATGTACGTCTGCAGGTAAATTCACCGGCGAATTTTCTGTGTTGAAGTATAAAATTCGAGTGGTCACCAGGAACATAGAGAAAAATCAATACGTTCACTGATTATCGACGGCATATCGGTGCGCAGTAATTTTGAGTGCAATTAATCCTAAACATAAACCTGGTTGAAATACGAAAGAACACTTCATTTGAAACTCTCCTGACCCGTGAGCCCGTTTGATTCTGTGGAAGAGGCAGCTAATAGGATTTGAAAAACCGGACGAGGAAGTTGAAGTATACGTCCCCTATGTCAACTTCGTTAATTTGTTGGAGAGTCAGTGGTAGAAACGGGCTCATACGCTCCAGCTATTTCCCGTTAAAATCCTCTCAAGGTAGAATTCACTTCAGTAGAGTTAGCTCAAGGGACGTATCCTGAAGTTGCTTCAATTCCTGAGTTCACGGCTCCATGTTTGTCAGGTGATGAATAGTTAATTTTATGTCTGAGGATGATTCGATAGACAGAATGCCCTTATATCTCTAATTTTCGAATTTTAGGCTGAAAATGGTTGTTGCGTCCCAGGACTTCGCATGTTGGGAAGCACTGATTTGTATTTCTAAACAAAGTAGCTCGCTTGCAAAACTTAAATGTTTTGGGTTAACTGGTTTAGTTTACCATGTGTGGTCTCACCCTTGAAATTAATATTTTTCACGAAAAGATAACTGCAAGTAAAATTCCTTGTAAGCTTCGACCCTTGTAGAGATTTATTGCATATTTCTTGGGAAATAGTGCTAAAATGCATACAACAACTAACACATTGCCAGAGCTGTTATTCCTCTTGTCTAGACGATTCGAAAACCCCTAGTCTGTTAAAGTTATTTATCAGCTCTCGCTGATAGGATATACCTGTGCAGGAAACGAGTGAAGTTTGCTCCCGATAGTGGGGGAAATTCAAGATTTCGAATTCCTAAGATTAAACAAACTAGAAAAGTTCACTGATTGGTGCTGGCATCGGAAATCTAGTGGGCATTCCCCCTATTTTTCGTAAACGACAAATAAGAGTATTGTTATAACATATCTGGGGCGGTTTTAAGATCGAACCCCCAATCATTGTTAATATTTCCCCTTTTTACCCAGATGAAGGAACCTCCTATTTTTCCTTCTATCTAGGCTTTTATATACAGCCTTTTGTTCATTGAAATCTCAACCTTTTTAGGGCATAAAAAAAAGGATACATTAATTTGGTAAATATTTTCAGAAAATGCCACGAAACAGTTAGTAAGGTCCTGACCCTCCTAGTCCCTTCCTCACTTCTCTATGAAATACCTTTTGATGGGCTAAAATTTTCCTTAGGTCTGAGTTCGGTTTTCTTCAATACCACAATGCCCTGCCACTCGAAGGAGAATACATTTCTGTGTTTTCATTGAACGGTTAACGAATTTTACTGACTAGATGAAACGCCTGTAATGTTTAAAAACAAAAATCCACATACCATTAATCATTTGATTTAAAGGGAGTGTTAACTTGATTGTGAGTTCAAGAAAATCAACAAGGAGCAAGTTGAACGATTAATCCTCGCCCACAAATACGTGTATCTAAGTATAAATTAGCGAAACAGTTTTTCCACAGTTTTAAACGGAAAAGGTTTGGTTGGTTCGTGTCAGGCGAAAGCCACATTTTTCTTTATCAGGAAATATGTTTCGACGCCGTTAAATTACAAAGCGCATTAACACTTCAATTTATAGAATGGGTTTCTTCAACTCGTTATCAGTTCGGTGATGGAAGAACATGCTATGCATAAGGGTTAATTATTCATAAAGGGTTTTCCAATAAGAGGTGTTATTTTTAATAGCCTGCTATTTCGGTAGATGCCACTTTCGAAGCTGTTATTTTTTGACATTTGACAAGTAGAAACTACGCCATTAATAAAAATGGAACGATACACGCTTCAAGAGCGCATTGAAATTATTAAAATTCACTATAAAAATGGAGAATACCGAATTTCAGTTCGTCGACTTCGTATGAGGCTGCATAGACAATGGAACATGCTTATAAAAGCTCCTGATTTCATGTCAGTGCTTTTATCAATTTTTTCCAGTATTTTCAAGTTTGAGAGAGAAAACAAAGAAAGGCGACATTAAGTTATTTGATCGACTAGTGTAAACATAGAATATTGTATAAATATATTCGAAGATCCGGCCCGAAGGACCAAAAAATGAGTAAATAAATTGTGGGAGGTTGGACTGATTGAATTGATCTATCCGTCAATTGTATACAATTCGACAGTCGTAGAGGGAGGAACTGTAGTCAATAATTCAAGTTTCAGGAAGATACCTTCGGAGTTGAGGAGTGTAACACACACAGATCAATAATATTGGTGTCTTTATCGAGTACCATCCACCAGGAGAGCCGAATTCAAAACCGACGAATGGCGGAGAGGGAAAACAAGCATTTCCCGATTTTTCCGAGCTATAATACGATACATTCAATTCTCCTGCTCATGTTATAATCAATAACTAATCGCCCTTGGGATTCGGTCAATCCGAACACAGCGGTTGTCATATAAATCATAAATAATTCATGACCTTAGGTGAAACTCGAGACCCTTTGTCACTGTGTAAACAATCTGGCTTGTTCAACCATACAAGTGGTCTGCAACAATAATCTTCGAACGGCGCGAATGCAATCAGATATTTCATGGTGTACATGTTTTAGTTTAATTATATGGGAGAAACAACAATAGGGATATGTGTCTGCTGTACAGGATGGGTTTCTGGACTTTCTGGTGATGCAGATAACGTATCACCTTCACTGCGTTGGAGAATGTCCTTGTTTATCTCATCTTATTAAACCACTCTTAATAAATATCAAAAACTCCGAAAATAAACTTATTTGATTCGATTTTTCCTTCCTTTTTGACGCTCTTGTTCCTCGGAACAGACTACTTATAAATTTGCCCAAATGTTTGTAATTTTAGAATTTTTAGATTAAAATGTTCTTGAACGATTAGGTTCGACTCACCGATCAAGAATCCGTGGTCAAAATCGATTCTGTCCGGCTGGCCAGCCGTAGGTACGATAACTGTCGAACGGAATGAGCTAGACAGTTGAAATGTTCACAGTAGGTTTGGGAGATAAATATCTCGGTTAAGTTCGTTATTCGGCTAAATCAGCCTGACGAATAATTTCAAATTCAATTTTTTTTAAATGCAGTTCCATCATAGTAATCCATTGATGTCATTTTCAACTCTAAAGAGCTAATACTTTCGGAGATATGATTCGTCGAAATTTCAATAATACGTCCTACTTCAATGTTTTCACAGAATGCGAATTATATCTTTCTGTGTTCTATTTGGGTTCACTGTTCATTCATGTCATCTTATCTACCTATAAGATACATGTCGAATTTATTTCTGTTCTAGTTTGTTTATATAATTCGTACTCTTAAAATATTTTGTGTTGGAAAACAAGGTTCCGCATCATGAATTTGTGAATATATACAAGACTGTTTTGATACCAAAAATAATATTGACCTTTTGGAAAAGTAATATCCCAGTGGCATTGTCATTTTGGTACTCATCATTTATCATTGCCAATGTAAACCAAGGAGAAAGTGAGATTATGCTTATATTATGAATTCGGTGACTGAAATTTGCAAATGTAAACCGCATGCATATGAAGCGGAAACATGAGAATGTTTCAGAACCAACTAAGATGTTACAATCATTTATAAAAACTCTGTACAAAATATTTGAAACTGTATAAGGAGATCCATTATAAAGGGTTTTCCAATAAGAGGTGTTATTTTGATATTCAAAGAAAAATGCCATTTTTCAATATCAATGATCGGATGTTTATTTCATTATAAAGAAGAAGCTGTGCCGTTAATAGTGGAAAATAACATCAGGCAAATGACCACCACGACCACGCTTACAGGACCATATACTTTTAATGAAATTTTCCATAACCTAATCGCAAAGTGGCTGCCCTATGTCCTCGAAAGCCTCACGAATTCCATCTTTGAGGTCTTGAATCGACGCTGGGCTATTGGCGTGGACCTTCTCATTCACGTGGCCCCAATGGAAGAAGTCGCAAGGTGTTAAATCACAAGATCTCGGTGGCCAATTGTGATCACCTCTTCGAGAGATAACACGGTCCGGAAACTTTTCCCGCAACAGATCAATGGTTTCTTTGCTTGTGTGGCACGTAGCGCCTTCTTGTTGCAAGTAAACGTTGTCCAGATCAATACCATCCAATTCCGGCCATAAAAAATCATTAATCATCACTCGATAGCGCAATCCATTCACCGTAACTGTTGCTCCAGCCTCATTTTAGAAAAAGTAAGGTCCAATGACTCCGCCGGACCATAAACCGCACCAAACAGTCTCACCTTGAGGATAGAGAGGCTTTTCAACAATAACTCTTGGGTTTTCCGAGCCCCAGATGCGACAATTTTGCTTGTTGACGAAGCCACCGAGGTGGAAATGGGCCTCATCACTCAAGATGATTTTTCGATGGAATTCCGGATCATTTTCATGCATTTCAACGACCCAATCAGCAAAGACACGACGTTGTTGGTGATCAGCCGGCTTGAGTTCTTGTGTTAACTGAACTTTATAAGCCTTAAGACCCAAATCTTTATGCAAAATACGGTGTAATGACGTTTGTGGAATGCCTAATTCCAAAGAACGACGAGGAATGGACAAACCTGGGTTTTCTTCAACACTTTCGGCTACAGCAGCAATATTCTCGGCTGTTCTTGAGCGACGTGCACGGGTTTTATTCTTCACATAACTAACTTGTCCCAACAGCTCGAATTTTTCCTCCAATTTCTTTATTGCGGTCCGACAAGGTGCTTCACGACGACCCAAAAATGTTCGAGTTTTACGAACGGTCTCTGCCAAATTTTCACCATTATTATAGTGAATTTTAATAATTTCAATGCGTTCTTGAAGCGTGTATCGTTCCATTTTTATTAATGGCGTAGTTTCTACTTGTCAAATGTCAAAAAATGACAGCTTCAAAAGTGACATCTACCGAAATAGCTGGCTATTCAAAATAACACCTCTTATTGGAAAACCCTTTATTAGAAGGACTTTTCCTATTTTTTCGCCCCATTATCTCTAGTCGCATCCTTCTACTCTTTCTAATCAATTTTTAACATATTTCTTCCAGTGTTTTCATCGTGGTTATAGTGAACGAATGGAAGCAGAAGCGATCCATCTCCAGTCAAATTACAAAATGCATATTGATGACCTCATGCATTTTCCCAGCTTTATTTTCATCGGAGAACTCACCTCATAGGCAGACGAATATTCTAGGCGCTACTCTTTAGCTTGCGCGTGTAGTTGAATATTCAGAGATGTAAAGTGACCGTCAACCCAAAAAAATATTAATTCTATGGTTTCATATTCCGTGAATAGATGCATAGAATACATTGTGATGACATAATTTTGGCCGATTTGAGGTCCAAATACTGTCAAAATACAAGGATTTAGTTCTACCTCAGTTTTCGCCGATAGATGCCGGCAGTAGGAATTTTATGGACAAAATTATCGACATGTGTAATAGTGCCTCTCATTTGGGTGAAATTCAACCAACAAATAGCCATGAAAATAGGCGCTAATATAGACATTAAAAAGGCATAGTGTAATAGGGGTATTATTCTTCTAACACAATGCGTCATTCCACAAAAAAAAATTACTTTTATTATTATTATTTCAACGAAATATTCAAAGGATTTATGGCTGAAGCTCTAACAATCTACTTTATTCCGAATACAGAGAAACCTACTTATTTTATGCCATGTCGACACGAAGCCATTACAATATTAATTCATACAACAAGTGTGTTTATTAAATGTTTTTTTGGAAGTGCAAATTTTAGTCGCATTGCTGCAATGAAAATTACTATTTCCATAGGGTAATGTAGGACAACCCGCTCGAGTTCTATTCTATAGCAGTTCTTGCCTACGGTTTCACCCCTTCGCTCATTATTGATATGCGACGTTTCTTCTATTTTCGAGGATACTTCATCGGACTTCTTATACCAACTCGACTAGAATGCTTAACTAATGAAAAGAAATGCCTTCTGAAGAGTTTTCATTGTGATCTATCGTATATCTGTGATTTGGCAACGTTGTCATGTGAATTATTGATTTCCTCAGCTGGCAGGAGAATGATCAACAAAGGACTCTACACTGACATCAGACGGTTCTCGCTTCTTCTAATTGTTTGGATTTGATGGTTTATTTCGGCATTTTCAATGATTTTCCCATCATTAAATGAATGAAACGAATGAGGGGCATGAGTCACGTGAAAATAGAATATTTTGAAATATGTTTTTCTTTAGAATGTCTGGAGCCGTTACAGTCAATGGCGATCGTTATCGGGCCATGTTGAACGAATTTTTGTTCACAAAAATTGAAGAGGTGGATATTGGCAACATTTGGTTTCAACAGGACGGCGCTACGTGCCACACAGCCGAAGCTACACTCGATGTTTTGCGCCCCGTTTTTGAAGATAGCATTATCAGCCGCAGAGCTGATGTCGTTTGGTCGCCTCAGAGCTGCGATTTGACACCGTTGGACTATATTTGTGGGGTGCCGTCAAAGATAAGTGTTACGCCAACAAGCCAGAGACAATTGGAGCTTTAAAGGACAATATTCGTGAAGCCATTGGTGAAATACAGCTGCACACAATCGATAATGTGCTTAAAAATTGGACCGATCGTTAAGGCTACTGCATGGCCAGCCGAGGCAGCCATTTGAATGAAATTATTTTCCATTATTAACCGGAAGGATTGTACTTTCAAATAAAAAAAGAAATTCGAGAAAATATTCAGTAGTAATAAAGTTATTTGGCGGACTCTTTAGATTTAACAGCTAAATAGATCAGCTGGCTATGTAGATCTACTGGTTAATTGATCTGCTGGCTCACTAGTAAGTTACTAACAGTTGGAGTAAAACCGATCGCCTATGCAGATGACCTAGCTCTGCTGGTTATAGCTAATTCGATCGAAGACCTACGAAGGGATGTTAATGAATTCCTTGAAAAGCTGGATGCATTCATGAGGGAAAATGGTTTAGAAATTGCTGTTGGTAAAACGGAGGTTGGACTTCTGAAGAAACGGAGGAAAAGTGGGCGGATAAGCTTTTCCATTCACGGACAGGTGGTGGAGGCAAAGACCAAGGTTAAATACCTAGGGATAGTCCTTGATAAGGGATTGGCTATGGGTAGACACGTTGAGTATGCTGCGGAAAAGATGATGGAGAATACGGTGGCCCTAGCGAAGATTATGCCAAATATTAGGGGGCCGGGACAATACGGCGGGAAACTGTTGAGCTCGGAAGCCCACAGTTTAGCACTGTATGGTGCGCCAGCCTGGACAAAAGCGTGTGATACGGAAAAATATAGAAGGAAAAACGGCAGCGCAGAGGGTAATATTGCAATGGGTTTGCTGCGCGTACCGCACGGTCTCCGCAGTGGCAGTGCAGGTAATTACGTGAACACCTCCAATAGATCTTCTGGCTGAGAAAAGGAGAAGAGTGTATGAGAATGCTTATGGACACCGACCTGGTGTGCGTAGGCAGATCAGGATAAGGATAATGAGGGCATGGCAAGATAGGTGGGAGTCACAGCAGGGAGCTGCGAGATGGAAGAAGCAAATCCTGCCAGATATAAGTAGGTGGATGAGCTGTCCCTATAACCTATTACTGGTTTACACAAATACTTACGGGACACTCTTTTGAAGTCTTCAGGGAAATAATTGGAAAGACTGACCAACCGAACTGCCAAACGTGCAATTCGGAGGATAGCGTCGGGCACATGATATCGGAATGAGAAAGGTGGACAGTAGAAAGGCGGGGGCTAAGAAGCCTCTTCGGTGATAACCTGACTTGTCAGGGAATTGTGGAAGAGATGCTAGACAACGAGAGCAAATGGAAAGATGGTTTCAAGATCTTGACAACCATAATGGAGAAGAAAGAGGTAGAGGATAGAAACAGGCAGGCCATGGAACAAACTTAGAATGAGGAAATATACGCTCCGCAGAGACGCATAGGGCCCTAGAGGGTCCGGTACCAATGCGGAACGAAAGATGGGCGAGGAGGTGGAGTTTGGTTGGTAGGCACTGTATTGTGAGTCCAACACTCTCTAGGGCAACTTCCTAGAGGAACGTGAGTTTCTCCACCTCTTGAAAAAAAAATGTTACTAACAAAATTGTTAGAGTCGACGAGAGAAGACGAAATTAAGTCTTAAACGATTAATTGGATTAATATCGAGATGTTGGAGAAGAATGTCTCGAGAATAATGTTCTGAGTGTATGAAAACTATACATATGAATTGCGCACATTCATATTGATCGGGTAGTCATTCTAATCATCTGTATGGACCTTCTCCGAGAAGGAAGTCTCGACCTTGAACTGGAAAATCCAGAAATGTTTGCCCAACGAACACGCACTTTGCGCCAAAGCGAATGGTTTTAATGAACCTGAAAACCCAATCTTTGATCGGTAACCGCTACTTTGGGAGAAAATAAACGGAAACTTGTTTCGTTCTCTAATTGGAATTGAATCGATGTTGCCGAGATGGCGAATCTGCCAATTGATTTCCGCCTATCGCTCGGTCCGTAAATGGAAACTCATCTCTCTCAATCTGAAACTCAGAAGTTTTGAAACAAAAATAGGGATGAAATGGAAAAAATACTATTGACTTCTCAGGTTCATTATTAGATTAGTTTTGGAATATTCATAATAAAGGGTCCGCCACTTAACTCCTTTTTTTTTGAAAATGCATTAAAAAAACTACTGAATAATTTCTCAAATTTCTTTATTTATTTGAAAGTACAATCCTTCCGGTTAATAATGAAAAATAATTTCATTCAAATGGCTTCCTCGGCTGTCCATGCAGTAGCCTACACGGTCGGTCGAATATTTAAGCACATTATCGATTGTGTGCCGCTGTATTTCACCAATGGCTTCACGAATATTATCCTTTAAAGCGTCAATTGTCTCGGGCTTGTTGGCGTTACACTTATCTTTGACGGCACCCCACAAATAATAGTCCAACGGTGTCAAATCGCAGCTGCGAGGAGGCCGAACGACATCCGCTCTGCGGCTGATAATGCCATCTTCGAAAACAGGGCGCAAAACATCGAGTGTAGCTTCGGCTGTGTGGCTGTATGGCGTCATACCAAGGTCTTTGTGCAAAATTCGTCTCAATGATGTCTCCGAAATGTTCAATTCTTGAGAACGACGGTGAATTGATGTTGATGGCGCTTCACACACACTTTCTGCCACAGCAGCAATATTCTCGGGTGTAAGCACTGTTTTTGGCTTTTCTCGCTTTGGCTTATCTATGAGGATGCCAGTTTCTTTCACTTATTTTTTCACAGGATAACGAACATACGGAGCTGACGGTGCTTCTCTTCTTCCAAAATCCGTACGCAATTTTCGCACACATTCTGCAACATTACCATGATTTTAAAAGTAATGATGTCGCAATATTTCCCAGCGTTGTTCAAGCGTATACACAAGCATATTCGTTCAGCGGAAGGATAAAACTAATTATCTGTCAAATCAGACATGAGCTAAGTGTTACCATTCACGAAATAAGCACTAGTTGAAAAATAAACGTTAGATGGCGGACCCGTTATTAAGTGAAGAAAACACTCGGCTTAAGTTTCAGTGTTTTCTTCACAATTTTCCAAAATGTTTCACAAATTTATTACGGAAAACTCAATATCATTAATAATGGATTTTATTCGAGATCTGAGAAATTTTTATTTGACATGTTTTCCCTGATAATGATGTCGGGAATGTATGTACAGCTTGGTTTTGAATATTCAGTTCAATAAATGTGGAACCAAGCAACTTAAAGATTCAAATATTTGCGCTTATATCACTATTTTCGACCAATTTTGGACAGTTCCTATCCTTGTTAATATAAGTTCATCCTGTATGTGAACATTGAAAATATCTTCCACCTGCATGAGTGTAGAAGAGTAATTCAACAAAAAAATTCATAAAAATTGCTTGATTCTATCATCCAGAATGCATTTTAAGTTTAATAAATAGATTTTGACTCCATTTATTCAACTAACTAGATTTAATCTGAAGTATATGGAGTGCAGGTGTTTACTCATGTGATCTTCGAGTAGTTTCTTCAGTTGTGCCTGCCTTATCTCTCTGCCAACTCTTCTTTGGTCTGTTGGCGAGATAGATGTTCCTGCTAGCTCACGATCGATTCATATGCCGGTTATACGGAGCTTCTCCAAAGCTCTCTGACCAGCCCTAAATAGGAAAGCTTCTTGGTTCCTTATTTCATGATTAGCCACCATTTTCAGAAGCGGGTCTTCGCTTCTCAATATCGTTATTGCCATTTCCAACGTTTGTTGATGGTGTTGGTATTCCAAACTTTGCAAACCTATGCTTCCCTGTGTTCGTGGAAGGTATATCCTTTGAATCGAGCAGTTGGGATGCAGGCTACGATTCATGTTCATCACTTCAAGAGTGGTTCTGTCTAGCTCGAGAATTTCATTCAATGTCCAGTTAACTATCCCGAATGAGTAGGTGATTATCGGTGCTGCCGAGCTGTTCGTAGCAGATTCTTTATTTTTCCCAGACAGCTGTATTTTCCATATATATCGGATCTTCTTTTTATAGCAAGCTGTTTAGGCATCCTTAATTTAGGTTGTCTCCAGTGCACCTCGTTGTTTCATCCCAAGGAATTTGTATGTTTCTTCCTCTTCGAGGTGTCGAATGCTTATTCCTCCTTCTAGGTCGATGTCTTCTCATGTTTGTTCAGTTCTTCCTCTGCTTAGATGAAAAACAGCACATTTGTCCAAACCAAATGACATTCCTATTGCTGAGGTGTATTCAGCAACGATATTCAGTAGTTGTTGTAGTGCTGCCTTGGAAGAAACGTACAGTTTTAAGTCGTCCATGTAGAGGAGATGTGAGATCAAATTCTGCCTGGTGGCCCGGCCTTGTACATTATTCTGCTTGCCCTTAACTCAGTTGTTAATGGTAGAAGTGTTATGCAGAACAATGACGGGCTTAACGAGTCTCCTTGAAATACGCCTCGCCTGTATCTCACCCATCCTGTATAAGCGGTCCGACCTTCGGATCGGACGGCGAACTTAGTTTTCCATGACGCCATGATATTTTCCATCGCATGGACGATGTTAGGGTGGACTTTGAGCATCTCTAGCAGCCGTATTATCAAGCTGTGCGCCGATGTGTCAAATGCTTTCGCGTAATCTAACCATGATGTATGTAGGTCGCGCTTGTAGTGTATCGCATCTTGACAAATGCTTTTGTCTATAAGGAGGTTGTCCTTGCACCCCTGTACTCATTTCCTCGCTCCTCTTTGTTCGTGGATTTGATTCCACACTGGTCCAAGGGACCCCAGAATCCGATGTTGAAGAACACTTGTGAGAATTTTATACAACGTATTCAGACACGTGATTGGGCGGTAGTTCTTTGGCTGTCCTAGATCACCTGTTTTCGGTATCAGTAGAGTTCTGCCCTCTACCAACCATGAAGGAATTGGCTCACGGTGAATTACTATCTCACTAAATAATCTAGCTAGGTGTTGGTGAGTAGCTGGAAAGTTCTTCCACCAGTAGTTTTGAACGCCATCCAGTCCAGGTGCCGTGAAATCGTGCTTGTTCTTCAAGGCATGTCTAATCTCTTCGGTTGTTACTTCAGTCAGCTCTTCGGATTGTTGCAGACTTTCATCACAATATCTGGAATCTGTCGCTGGTCGCTCGTACAGATTTTTCCAGAAATCTTCGACTTCATTCGGTGGTGGTGGGTTTTTTGCCTCTACTTGTTTGGGTCGAAATAACTTTGAAGGTTCGGTGGTGAAGGTGTTGTTGTCTTCTATCCACTTTTGCCTCTTGATCAGCTTCTTCCTTGCCACCGCAAGTGATCTTATTTTACCGACAGCCTTCTGCTTCAATAGATTTATGGTGGGAAGGCTCATCATACGATGCAACGCTCGCAGCTCACCCATCATGTCCTCTATTTTCTTCCTTGGCTTCAGTTGTCCTTCCATAACATCTATGATACATTGATACCGAGATGCTTGCTGCCTAACGGTTCTTATCTTCTTGTCTAGCTTAATATATCTTGACTTATGTTTGTCCTCCTTTGTTGTTGTTCTTCCCGGTGGGCACAGAAGTGAAGCAGCTGCTCTCACTGCAGCTACGACATCTTCTAGCGAACAGTCCTCCTTTAAGTGATCGTCGATTAAAATATTCATCGCGGCTAGATCTTCAGCCGGGAGTCTCGATTTCAGCCTTGTGGTTCTTAAGTTAGGATTCCCTACTGCAGCCTCAAATGCTTCTCTTATTGGCGAATAGCTCTGGAACATCTCTCACCTGCTCCATGTCCGGTGCTGCGACTTCTTCACGTCGCAATCCAGGCATAAGAGATTGGATGTTTGCGGCGTCTCTCACTCGCCTCTCATCCCGCTCTTCTCTCCTTTGATTCGTCCAATGTGGCTGTTGGTTTGGAGCATTTCACCTGCTCTTCAGCTTGTTCTTCTATACCCTCTGACTCTTGATGCTGCTGCAAGATTCCCCTCTTCTTGAGATGGCTCACTTGGACTCGTAGGTTTTGCTGCGTCATGAAGTTGAGATCTGGCAGATTCTCACACCACAGACCATGCAGTCTACCCATATATCCCCTTCTTTCTGGTCTCGATCGTCTGTATAACACAGACAGTTGTTCGTGTTACTCGGGTGTCCACTTGTGGCGCCCCCTTTGTGTGGCCTTGTTACTGTTACTACTATTATCATCAACAAAAACAGAAAACCCTCTGTCTGTCAGCATATTTTCCAGCAAACTAACAATTTCATTTAACATCGTAATAAACTTCGCAAATTATCTTGCATAATAAGATCACCTCATTCCTTCAAGAAATTATTGTCGAGAACTTCTCAAACTCCCCATCCTAGACGCATTACATGTAATTAACATGGGAACGAGTTGTGAAAGACAACTTTTCTGCTGGGACATACCCCGGAAAATTTTCATTGCCGTTATAAACCATAAAAAGCGTCCTTCGGGAAAGTCGACCCCATTCCAGACTTGGAACGAAGCAGATGCAGCCATTTATCAGGCGTTACGGTGTTCCTAGTTCCAATTACTTTCAGTACAACTTGAGTCATTTCAGTTCGTCAAATATGAATTATTCACGAATGGACTTCTTCGCTAGATTTATTCGTTGCTGGATCGAAGGAAAGAGCTTTCAAATTAAGAAACGCGATCGATTATCCATTCGCTAATTAGGAGATTGGGAGGTATGCGTTTTATCCCCCAAACTCTGAAAAATATCTATAAAAAAATAATATGTTATTTCGTAAGGAGGAGATGTGTCACTTTTCATGGCGAGCTTGAGCCATGAAGAGTCACTTCTTCCCCGAATGAAATATGTTATTTGGTTTTCAAAAGTTTTGAAATTCATAAAAATCTGAATATCTTTTGGATTGATTTACATTTACGCACATAATTCTATCCATTTGCGATCGTTATAATTGAGTGAATTATGGAACATTTGCCTAGTTACGGTTGCCACGCAAAATTCATTCTGACAGATATAAAGTAAAATAATTTCTCTATTTCAGTATCGTAATGAGTTCATTCCAGCACTAAAAACAGTGCTGGAATGAACTCATTCCCGCATTGTTTCTAGTTTATTTTTCGTTTTGTGGTAGTCAGCACTGACATTCGATCCTATCAAACTTCAACACACGTCAATTATTGTCAATATAAGATAATCTGGATAAGGTGAAATAATTGTTGAGAGGAAAGGTTTTATTTTCATAAAAAATAAGATACTAGAGATTTCCTTCTTGCTAATTTCGAATCAATCATGATATTAGGAAACTGTTCAATCTGATCTCCATGCTCTACGTACAATTAAAATTCCGTGATCTGTCAACTTTCGTAACAGTCACACCAACTGCCAAGATACAATACAAAAGTCACTAGGATGTATAATCCTAATTTTTCATTAAATTTCAACAGTATTTTACAAAACTTGCCTGAAATAGAGAAAATAATTTATAGTTATCATTTGCAAGCTGGTGAGAAGTGGTTGAAAGTGAAAATGTCTTCAGGAATTGAGGTTTTGTAGAATGAAGCAGTCTCTTCCCTTGGACCATCGAAGTCTATTGAAGAATATTCTGCAGCTTATGATCTCTTCGTGAATTGGTCCAATTCTCTACTTTGTGGGCCTGATATTCAATTATACAGGGTGAGTCTTTGACCACTGCATTAATTTTAACCAAAGATTCTTCTCATCAAATAAAACAATTTTTTCATTCACCATTTTTCCAGATTCGGCTCAGGTGAAAAGTTACAAGCGTTTAAAGATTTCACAATGTGCTAATACACTCCTGCATATAAATTATCTATGACATTGTTGGCGGACGAGAATAAGGCTTGGTAACGTGGTTTACAGCTTGATTCGGGATTCCAACGCTCAGGGACGGATCCATAAAAGTAGTGAAATTTCTGGAGTTTTCCATTTTAAAACATTAAATGAAGAATATCTCGAAAACGGTGCGTTTAAGCAGAAATGATGAAGAATAATATAATGTTCTAAAACGATGGAATATTCTTGAAATGACTCAAGAAAAACTTTATATGATTTCTTTATGCTAATTTCGTTTAGTTTTATGAATCCACGAGTCCATAAGTAGAAAACCAGTAGAAGTAGAAAATAACTAATATTTGGAAAATATGTATGATAGTTATAGGAAACTTTACGCCAACACTCATTTTATTCGAAATAAGGATGTCAAAGCTACAAAATAAAAACTGATTTTTTTTTCAAAATTTCAACAGCCTCTATCTTTTTACCTGAGCTGAATTTGGAAAAATGTTAAATGAAAAAAGTGTTTCATTTGATGAGAGGAATCTTTGGTTAAAATTAATGCAGTGGTCAAAGACTCACCCTGTATATAAAGTCGCAACTAGTGATCAAACATGAAATAGATATTGGTAAATATCTGAAATTGCGCATTTTTGAAAACATACAATGCTTGCAAATTTACGATATCATCATGATATTTAAGATGGAACATTATCATTATCATTATCATTATCAGGGTTGTGTTCGAATATTAACTCCGTAGAGTAATATTTACTCCATTGCGTTCGAAAACTGAAAGGTTGGGTAAATTTTACTCCATGACAGTCGTTCGAAATGTCAGAGTATTCGACTCCGAGTTCATTTTACTCCTGTCGAAATTGACATAACTCATGGGACGGAAAATGTAGTATCTTTGTCTCTCTCTGTTTTATGAATGTTCTGTGAGGTAATTTAATAGTTTTAATACTTGTCACAATATATATTTATGATTAGAGTTACATATATGTGAAGAAAACAATAATAAGAGGTTCTTCTTAAACCAACATAACCTATTTTCTGATATTGGCGCCTTCTGTCAGTGTCAGAGTAAACTCCAGAGTAAAACTGTCAAACCTTCAAAAACTCTACTCTACTCCGTGGAGTTAATTTTCGAACACAACCCAGAGTCCCAGAGAATTGTTTTGACATTGACGATATTTCAGCTTTCTTTTCTAGATGTTTCGATAATTAAGTATCCGAACCACTTCGAAACAAGTGTCTTCAGGAAGCAGACACATACAAATAGATATTTAAATTTCTATTCAAACTATCAACTTAGTGTGAAAAGAGGTGTTGTTAAAACTCTTTACAATAGAGCTAACCTAATTTGTTCTACTCTTGAAATTCGAAATAAAGAAATTGATTTCATCAAAAAATTTCTTGAAGATGATGGATATCCGAGGCAATTCATAAATACATCAATCGTGAATTCAGAAGAAGAGCAATTAATCAAGTACAACAGAATAATCAACAAGACGAGCAAACCAATCTGTTGAATGTGATCCCTTATGTTCGTGTCCTTTCTGAATAAATCAGAAGAATCGGTTCTAAGCTCAACATAAGAACCGTCTTCAAAACACTAAATGATTTTAGGTCTTTATTAACGAAGACAAAACCCATTAATGAAAAACAATTATAAAAAATATGTGTATATAATATTCCTTGTATTTTTGTTAAATCATACACAGGAGAAACATCAAGACTACTAGAAGTAAGAAAGTCAGAGCATAAGAATAACTTGAGAAATAGAGACATTCAGAAATAAAAAATAGCAGAAAATGTATGTACAATCCAAGGAGATCACATGATGGTTTGGAGTAATGCGAAGATTCTGAAGACAAAACCTGATTATATTAAAAGGAAACTTAAGGAGTCAACTTGTATTTTGTTGTACAGAGAATGCAATTTTGCAAATTGCTCAATCGGTATTGACCATATTTGGCTGAATTTATTGAAAAAAATGGGTTCAAGCCCTGTGGACAGGAGCTTTCTGGCGCTCTAGTTCAAACAGACAAATTATATCTCCGAAAGTATTGGCTTCTCAGAGTTGGGAATTATATCAATGTATTCATATGATAGAACTGCATCTTAAAGGAAATTCAATTCAAATAATAGTTTATTTATCAAGATTAAATGAGCAATCATGAGAATGAGAACTGCACCATGGAAGAAATCAAATTAAATCTGGCCAATTTTGCCCAATAACGAACTTAACCGAGATATTCATCTCCCTAAACCACTCTGAAAATTTCAACTACCTACCTCATTCCGTCCGAGAGTTATATCTATGTCTATGGATATATATATATATTCTTTTGAACTTGAGCAGTCTCACTACTCTCAGATCTCTTACTTCATGTTCCGTTCCGAAATGTAAGAATTTTCTGAGAAAACCTAATTTCGGAGCAAACAACTGAGATTTTTCTTACTTCGCTCACAATTCTTCGATTGATTAGATAATGTCATGTCTCAGGAACATCATTTGATATTATGACAATTCATACATAGAATAATATAATTCTGTGACAACGTTGAAATACGATTTATTATTGAAAATTTTGAAAAATCATATCTCCGAAAGTATTAGCTTGTTGGAGTTAAAAATGATATCATTGGATTCTTATGGTGAAACAGTTTATTGAAAAAAATTTAATTTGGTATTTGCCTTGTAAAAAAAATTTTTTTTTTGTTACTCCGAAACCATCTGTCCGATTTTGCCCAATAACGAACTTAGCCGAGATATTTATCTCCCAAACCTACGCTGAAAATTTCAACTGTCTAGCTCATTCCGTTCGAGAGTTATCGTGCCTACGGCCGGTCGGACAGAATGAATTTCGACCACGGACACTTGATCAGTGGGTCGATCCAAATCGTTTAAGACCATTTTCATCGAAAAATTCGAAAATTACAGACATTTGGGCAAATTGATAAGCACTCAGTTCCGAGGAACTAGAGCGCCAAAAGGAGTTGGAACTATGTTAGCTATGGTTTTCAAATACTGTCAATGTGACAATTCTCGAATTTCAAAATAACTATCAATAATAATTCTGAAGATCTTCGTTGAGCGTCTGACGAAGGAGTCTAATATAGACTCCAAAACGTTACGATATAGTTGTTTCTTCGTTGATGTTGTTTTCGTTGTTATTTGTTAGGCAACATTGTTCGATTGATTGCTTCTGACAAATATCTTGTGTAAATTACGCAGAAGCAAATCACAAAATAGTTCATTTTTATTTTATTGATATTTTTCAGGATTTGGGAGAGAAAACCCAGAAAGAAACCATTTAATGATGAATATACCTCCCACAGTATCCTTCAATGATTACTTAGGGCCAACCTGCCTTAGTTTTAGTTACAAAAACGTGATAGACCTAAATCATGGCCAACCGGTAGACTTTATGAAAATGAATGGAGTATAATTTGACTTAATGTACTCCGTTCACCTTGTATAGACCTTGCGAAGTTGGTAGATGTCAACATGTTCTCGTTAACGAATAAAGTATTTGCCAGATCGATCCGCACCATCGAAGGGACCATATGTTCGCACCTTCTCCGAACAGTTTCACACTCAACGAGGAATCTATTTCGGTCCAATCAGTTCAACGTGCCTCTCCAAAAGGAACGAGCCGAAATTTTGATGTACCCTCCACATCCCCATCCCATGCGTTTGAAGTAGTCACATGATGCAGCCGCGAAGTTGCGAGGGGGGGGTGCCACCGCGTATGAGTCACAAGCCGGCGAGATCAAAGACTTTCGAGCTCCGATAAAACACCGAATTAGGACTGTCGTAAGGCGTGAGCCGAGCAGTATGTTCTGGGGAACATCGCGTTATCATTTTGCCCAAATAAATATCTGTAATTTTCGAATTTTTCGCCGAAAATGGTCTCAAACGATTGAGTTCGACTCCCTGATCAAAAATTCGAGGTCAAATTCGATTCTGTCCGGCCGGCCGTTGCCACGATAATTTGAGGACGGAAAGAGATAGCGACTTGAAATTTTCAGGTTAGGTTGAGAATCTGAATGCGTCATTTGAGTTTGTCTATAGGCAGAATCGGCAAAACGGTTTTGGAGTTATACCCATCTGAGATTTGGTTGTGATTTCCTCAATAACTCGAAAAATACAAAACCTATCCAATTCAAACATGGTTCTTACCTGTAGAATGGCAACGCGAAAATTCTTGCAAAATTTTGAGAGGATCATATAACTAGATAATTTTTAAAAAATTTAAGAAAATTATTGAAAAAAATTCTATATATCGGAAACTATTCGTCCGATATCGCTGAAAGTTTGCGAGAGCTTTCGAAACCTAACTCCAATACCAAGTTCCCAGTTTGAACATGATCAGATCTATATTGTTGGAGATTCGAGCAGCCTTGTGTGAGTTCAGTAGCTGGATGGGTGATCGTTGCCTCGACAACTCTCGAACGAAAGGAGATAGGGACTTGCAATTTTCCGGATAGGTTGCACATCTGAATGGGAGAGTTAAGTTCGCTGTTGGCCATAATCGGCCCAACGGTTTCGGAGTTATACCCATCTGGAATATTATTACCTCGATAACTCAAAAAATATAGACTCGATCGAATTGAAGCTAGGTATCTAGATGTAGAATATCGACATGAAGACGTGTGTAGAATTTTGTGAGGACCGTACCACTAGAAAATTTTTAAAAAATTACGAAAAAATATTATGTATCTCATGATTCCTTGAGAACGGAAAAAATAGCGACTTGCAGTTTTCGGGGTAGATTGCGCATCTGAATACGACATTTGAGTTCGTTAATTAGCATAATCGGCCAAATGGTTTTGGAGTTATATCAATCTGAAATTTGGTTGTTATTTCCTCAATAACTCAAAAAATACAAATGCGATTCAATTCAACTGTGGTTGTTAGTAGTAGAATGCCAAAGCAAAATTTCTTGAAAAATTTCGTGAGGATCGTAGCACTAGAAAATTCTTAAAAAATCATTGAAAAAAAATTGGTTCAAGCCCTGTGGACAGGAGCTTTCTGGCGCTCTAGTTCAAACAGACAAATTATATCTAAGAAAGTATTGGTTTGTCAGAGTTGGGAATTATATCAATGTATTCTTACGATAGAACTGCATCATAAAGGAAATTCAATTCAAATAATAGTTTATTTATGAAGATTAAATGAGCAATCTGAGAATGAGAACTGCACCAGGGAAGAAATCAAATTAAAATAGCTGAAATGAATTTGATTCTCTCTTATAAAACAGGATGACATGTACGAGTATGAACACATATCATATAATAAAGCTTAGATAGAATAATTATAGCATTCTGTGAAAACATACAAGTACGATTCATTATTGAAATTTAGATTAATCATATCTCCGAGAATATTAGCTTGTTGGAATTGAAAATGATATCAATGGATTTTTATTGTGAAACTGCATCTTAAATGAAAATTGAATTTGAAATTTGTAACTTGAACAAAAAATTTTTTTTTCTTTACTCCGAAACCGTTTGGCCTATTTGGCCCAATAACGAACTTAACCGAGATTTTCATCTCTCTAACCTACTCTGAAAATTTCAACTGCGTAGCTCATTCCGTTCGAAAGTTATTGTAGAAATTTTTTTTTTATTTTCAAAATTTCTTTTTTACACTTTGCGGTAACCTGGCCAATACAAAACTTCACATGCGTATAAAGGTCATGATTCTACAATTTGATGCTAAATTTCAGATAGATCGAGTGATCAGTTTCGGCAAAAAAATGTTTTTACTAAAATCGGCCATAAATCCGAAACCGCGCGTTGGATTTTACCCATTAACGAACTCAACCGAGATATTTACGCTCCAAACCCACCTTGCAAATTTCAATCCTCTAACTCTTTTCGTTCGAGAGTTATCATGCCTACGGCCGGCCGGCCGGCCGGCCGGACCGGCCGGACAGAATCGATTTCGACCTCGGATTCTTGATCAGTGAGTCGAACCAAATCGTTTGAGACCATTTTCAGCCAATAATTCGAAAATTACAGACATTCGCGCAAATTGATAAGCACTGACGTGAAGTTAGCTTTTGCGCGTATGTTCTCTTGTCCATTCTTCTTTATTGGACACTCTTAATCGAATTTACCATGGTGAATGCTATTGTCTGTTCTCCTGTATTGGACACTCTTAATCGAATTTACCATGGTGAATTCATTTGAAGTAGACACGTGAGGCAGCCGCGAAGTAGCGAGGTGGTGCCTCCGCGTATGAGTCACCAGCCGGCGAGATCAAAGCCTTTCGAGCTCCGATAAAACACCGAATTAGGACTGTCAGAAGGCTTGAGCCGAGCAGTATGTTGCGGATATAATAAAAAAACCGGGCACGGATGAAGTTATCAGGCGTTAGGTTATGGGAGAAGATCCTGCAGATTAGCGGTTTGAGCAGTATGCAAGCGGGAATTAGTGAGACTTTGGGGGATAATCTCCGGTAGGGAGAGAGTAGACGAGGGGAGTTAATAATTGGAGGATTGGCCTGCTGCGACGAGGGAAGGTGAGATGGCCGCCGAGGTCTGGCGAACCATGGATTTTGATTTCGCGATGGAATCAGAATTTAATTTTACTATGTGGATTAATTCATAGGAACGGGGTGGAAAGGGTGCTAAGAAACGACTTACTTTTCGGCCTTTGCGATTACTAGCGAGACAATAGATGGCGTTGAAATGATAGTGTGTACAGAAATGCAACATAAGGCTCGAATTCAAATCCAGCCAGGTCATTTCTAATGGACAGAAAATGAGAATTCAATTGAGTATTGAAACAATTTGTTTATTTGTTTCTCATTTGTAAACGACAGTTTCCAAAAACACAATATTAATCAAGAAAGTTTATTTTATAAAGTCACTAACTTGTAAAACTGACAGTTAACTTGCAAAATTTTTACAAGTTAGTATAGTATTATTTACATTAGAAAATTTTGTTTTATCGTCATATATGTTGAAAATCATGGTACAATTGTTATTTCCAGTAACACAGATTTTTGATGATGAAAGAGTTGATACTGATGATGATGAACCATCTGTTGACTCAGAAACTGCTGCACTCGAGGACTGTAGAACATTTGTTCTCTCCTTACTACCAAATAATTTGCTAGACATTTCGATTTTTTTTGTTGACCGAATCATCGACATAACTCATCGCAATTTCGGTGCTCTTCCACCCTCCTGCACGCTTTAGTGCTAAAATATCTCCACCCGAATCCGCAACCATAGTGGCTCCAGTTCTGCGAAAAGAGTGGCCGGTGTATAACTCTGGGTCTTTTAAACCTAAATATTTGCTATTTGCTTTGGGACACCACCAATAGTGTGCTGGCCAGCATTAAGGGAAATGCACTTTCCATGTCGGTATGTCAAAAAAAATCTTAGGCTTTCTGTTCCAGGAGGCCGAAGATTTACATATTTTCTGTATATCATGCAGGGCTTGAAGCTGCAGCCATCATCGGTTATGGTGAATCTTTTTGTTGTTAAATTTTTTGTTTGCCGCAATGTCACAATAACGTATTTTCCCATATCTTCTACATCATTCATGTTTAAGGAGAGAATTTCGTCACATCGACAACATCCAAAAATCCCAAATATTGTTACAATTTTCGCCAGCAACCACTGGTCATCAGGAGCATGTAAAAGAAATTGTTCAGCCTCTTCTTTACTTAATACCTTGGCCTTTTTTGGCGTATAACGCTCATTTTTTCGTTTCAGAAACGCTATTACCTTTTGAAATCTGCAAATGACAACTAAACGTCATATTTTTCAATAAATTTTTTAAGGAAAACAAACCTGCGAACAAGGGCATTTTCTTTCATTTCCAAGCAGCTTTTCAGCATAGACCATTTTGCCCATAAAGTATTAGGGCTGAATCTAGCTGATAGTTGATTCAAGTAGACCAACAAAACATCTTCAGTTACCCCAATCACACTATTTTTGTTTTGCCACTTTTTGAAGTCGTCGTATTCTCGCTCGTACCTTGAAGCTGATTTTGCAGGTAATAAACTTGAAGCTACACTGCTGGCTGCCTCAATAATTTCTTTTGGTACATTCATTTTCGCTTTCGCCAAAACAAATGTAAAGAAAAATAAACAGACATTTGCGACAAATTATTGAGATTTTATTTGAAATTTATCTAACCTTTTTACAAATGAGAAACAAATAAAATATAAAACAATACACGCAAGGAAACGGGTTTTACAGGCTCAAGGAGGTAACTGACTTGCCTGCGGCTCGTCAGTTATATCCTCCATTCGCCAGTAAAAACCCTCTTACCTTGCTAGTAACGTTATATACTATTCCTACAAGCGTAGTACTTTTCCGCGAGCAGTTTTCGTACGCATGAGTATTGGAATTGCCTGCTGCAACGAGTATTAGACGATATTTTCTCTATTACAAGCAAGTTTTGTAAAATACGATAGCTGAGGTTATTTCATTTCATTTCATACTTTGTTTTCTAGAACAGGAGGTGTATTTTATATCAAGAATATCGAACCAGAAATAATTTTGACATTTATCTCTCATAGGAAAATAAGATGACATGTAAGAACCCAGATCATACACTAATTCATAGATAGAATATTTTAGTACAGCATTCTGTGAAATCATAGAATTTAGTACAGCATTCTGTGAAATCATAGAAGTTCGATTCATTATTGAAATTTCGAATATTTCGGTTTCGGGAATATTCATAAGAAATGTTTCTACTGAAAACGGCCATAACTTCGGAACCGCTCGGTGGAATTCGCCCGTTAACGAATTGGTCCGAGATATTTACACTCCAAACTTACCCTGAAAATTTCAATCCTCTAACTCTTTTCGTTCGAGAGTTATCGTGTTAACGACCGGACGGCCGGACAGAATCGATTTCGATCACAGATTCTTGATCAGTGAGTCGAACCAAATCTTTTTAGACCATTTTTGGCGCTCTTGTTCCTCGGAACAGAGTGCTTATCAATTTTCCCAAATGTCTGTAATTTTCGAATTGTTGGCTGAAAATGGTCTTGAACGTTTTGGTTTTACTCACTGATCAAGAATCCGTGGTCGAAATCAATTCTGCTAACACGATAACTCTCGAACGGAATGAGCTAGACAGTTGAAATTTTCAGCGTAGGTTTGAGGGATAAATATCTCGGTTAAGTTCGATATTGGGCAAAATAGGTCTAATAGTTTCGGAGTAAAGAAAAAAACTATATTTTTTTACATTACAACTTTTGAATTCAATATTCTTTTAGATGCAGTTTCATCACAAGAATTTATAGTCATCATTTTCAACTCTAACAAGATAATACTTTCGGAGATATGATGTTTCAAAGTTTCAATAATACATCCTAAGTTCTATGTATTCATAAAATGTGAACACAGAATCTGTCTGTGATCACTATTCATAAATGTCATCTGTCATCTTTTCTAGCTATTAGAGATTGTCAATTCGGAGTTGTTATTTTCTCTTGTAAAGCAAGGATGTATTGGATTCTTGAATCTGTGAATATATACAGGACTGTTTTGATGTAGTTTATGGAGGCAATAGAAAAGAAGAACATATTAATGGAATTGGAATCATCAAAAGAAATTACTGTTCGTTGACCGTACGTATGTTGACTGAGGTTAATATTACCTTTTACTTCCATAAGTAGTGAGCCATGTACCTATATACAATATTTCCATAATGTTGCTAGCAAAAACATACTGAAATAGGGATCTACATTTGTGTATCAATAATTTTTTCTTGAGTTAAGGTTCAAAATGCAGCAAAAAATGTGTTATTGGTATGAACTATTAAATTTTAAATTATGAAAAGAGGACAGTATTTTATTAATATGTTTTGAACTATTAGAATAATTTGTTCGTAATCCACTATCTACTCAAATATCAGGAATAAATGGACAATCTGCTATGATTGTCTCCAGCCTTGCTCTAGACATTTCGATGATACTTTCCTTAGGTATTTCGAGTTGTGAAAACTATGCACCGAGTGTAAGTTGCAACAACTCATTCCACGAGGTTGAATCATTGCAGATTGATAAATAAATTTAATGACAATTTTTGAAGCATTAAGGCATTGAAGCACTGTAGATTGCTCTTTTTTTATTATAAGATAATTTTTGAAGCATTATTTTCAATTTTTTATTTTTTTTAATTTAATTTCTTTCATGATGCATTTCTATCATAGGAATCCATTGATATAATTCCCAACTCTGAGAAACCAATACTTTCGGACATATTATTTGTCTTTTTTTTTAGGATAATTTTCGGAGCATTTTTTTTAACGACACTTTTTTAAATTTAATTTCTTTCATGATGCAGTTCTATCATAGGAATCCATTAATATCATCCCCAACTCTGAGAAACCAATACTTTCGGAGATATAATTTGTCTGTTTGAACAAGAGCGTCAAGAAGCTCCTGTCCACAGGGCTTGTTATCATCAATAAATTCGAAAATTACAGACATTTGGGTTAATTGATAAGCACTCTGTTCCGAGGAACAAGAGCGCCAAAATGCTGATTAGTACGCGACTTTGGTAGATATCTGAGAGAGACTGATGACTTTCAATTCTAGGCACATGAAAATGAACAACCTGTTTATGAATTCTGTGCAGATTTCGTTACTCAAACCAAATCAACTAAATATTTCTCCCTGGATCAATACCTATAATAGTTGCCATGTCATTTTCTGGAGTTAAATCACGCAATTTCCTTCGGATATTTCTTCTGGAGTGATATTGGCAAGTTATTCAATTGGAAATCGGAATCATTAAAATCCAAATGGAAATTGCAGAACCATTCAAAGTGACATGAACACGAAATAAATAATCGTTACGATTTAGGAGAATTAATAAAGTTGCCTGTTTAGGAATTGGAACGAACAGTGAACAAGGCTACAAAGGTTGCGATCGTCCACAAACCCAACGAATAAAGTCGTTTTTTCTTCGATGTAAGAACGTCTAAAATGGGGGGATAAGTTCCAGGCTTTTTCATAAAATTCATTCCGCGCCCGGGACCGGGAGAGATGAAAGCCCTTAAGTCTACATTCACTTCTTAAGCAGAATATACGTATGAAACAAGGGATCTTTTGACCTGAATACAGCGTCGTCTTCTCAGTTTTTTTCAACGCTTTCTCGGAGTGGAAGTTTGATTATTTCATTACAGACGAATCCGAAACACTTACAATTTCGACAACTTGCGCTATAAACACAATTTTCGCTACAATCCAAACACAAAACACTCTCGGTTAATCGGCTGTAGAAATGTGGACTCAGCTTCTTTTGTTTACTGAACTATGGAGTCTGGTAAATTAAAAAAAAAACTTTTACTGTGGGTGAGGAGTATTGAATTAAGGATTGATATTTTATTTGTTAGATCATAAATAAAGATTCAAATTTTAATTTTCCACAAAATTACTAAAATCAAAAATTATATTATGATTCACAGCTATTTCTTCAGAATAAATCATAAAAAATTCTTAACAATTAATGGCCTGGATAGTTTTGTTCTCTTAAAGATTTTTTTTGTTCCGCTTGTTTTTCTTCTCATGACTCATTCAAAACTCGTTACACAATCTTATAGTACCTACTTCGTAAACAATTAAAATAAATCCTTCTTTTATAAATATTATATCTATTGAAATAGATTGAGTTAAGGAGAAAAATTGAGATATTATTGTTTATAATCTAAATTACCCGTATGATTATTCTGGGAAATTAAATGCGGAAAGACTTAATATCTTGCTAATTATTCTTGAAACATCATAAGAAATTAAATTATTCGATTTCTCATCTGAAGAATAATTCTCCAATCCTCTGAAATCGCTTTTGAATGCATTAACTCAAATACCACTAAAAACGCAATACAGGTCTCATCTAAAATAAATTTACCTGTGATAATGAAATGGAATTTCACTATGAAAATTGGCAGTTAGGTATAAAATGAAATTCTGAGCAACATTTCTTCCAGAAACTTTTTGATATCGTTCTGATTTCTACGTGTTTTGAGCATTTTTCTGAAAAAATGTCAATTTCGACAGGTTTGCAGAGTAACACGATCAATGACATATATGTCGAAAATCATCGTTTCTTGAGCACCAACTTTCCCGAAAACCCAAATTTCAAAAAACTATACAGGCAAGAAAATTTCCTCTTGGTGCGTACGTTTTGAAACGCACTGTATATATAACTTGCGTGCTGATATATCACCAGCAGTCTGAACCTTCCAGGAGATATGTCGACGAGATATTTTTCATGCGATATATCTTATAGACGATATCGTGTCAGTCTGATCCACGCCTAAAGGAGGACAGCCTCTCTTATAAAAGGTTTTCCAATAAGAGGTGTTATTTTGAATAGCCCGCTATTTCCGTAGATGTCACTTTTGAAGCTGTCATTTTTTGACATTTGACAAGTAGAAACTACGCCATTAATAAAAATGGAACGATACACGCTTCAAGAACGCATTGAAATTATTAAAATTCACTATAAAAATGGTGAAAATTTGGCAGAAACGGTTCGTAAAACTCGAACATTTTTGGGTCGTCGTGAAGCACCTTGTCAGACCGCAATAAACAAATTGGTGGAAAAATTCGAGCTGTTGGGACAAGTTAGTTATGTGAAGAATAAAACCCGTGCACGTCGCTCAAGAGCAACCGAGAATATTGCTGCTGTAGCCGAAATTGTTGAAGAAAACCCAGGTTTGTCCATTCCTCGTCGTTCTTTGGAATTAGGCATTCCACAAACGTCATTACACCGTCTTTTGCATAAAGATTTGAGTCTTAAGGCTCATAAAGTTCAGTTAGCACAAGAACTCAAGCCGGCCGATCATCAACAACGTCGTGTCTTTGCTGATTGGGTCGTTGAAATGTATGAAAATGATCCCGAATTTCATCGAAAAATCATCTTGAGTGATGAGGCCCATTTCCACCTCGGTGGCTTCGTCAACAAGCAAAATTGTCGCATCTGGGGCTCGGAAAACCCAAGAGTTATTGTTGAAAAGCCACTCTATCCTCAATGTGTGACTGTTTGGTGCGGTTTATGGTCCGGCGGAATCATTGGACCTTATTTTTTCGTAAATGAGGCTGGAGCAACAGTTACGGTGAATGGATTGCGCTATCGAGAGATGATTAATGATTTTTTATGGCCGGAATTGGATGGTATTGATCTGGACAACGTTGAATTTCACAGACGGCGCTACGTAACACACGAGCAACGAAACCATTGATTTTTTTTGCGGGAAAAGTTTCCGGACCGTGTTATCTCTCGAAGAGGTGATCACAATTGGCCACCGAGATCTTGTGATTTAACACCTTGCGACTTGTTCCTTTGGGGCCACGTGAAAGAGAAGGTCTACGCCAATAGCCCAGCGTCGATTCAAGACCTCAAAGATGGAATTCGTGAGGCTATCGAGGACATAGGGCAGCCACTTTGCGATTTGGTTATGGAAAATTTCATTAAAAGGATATGGTCCTGTAAGCATGGTCATCCGATCATTTATATTGAAAAATGGCATTTTTCTTTGAATATCAAAATAACACCCCTTATTGGAACACCCTTTACAACTTAAATAAATACTGTCTACCGACGTTTAACAATATCCGCAAAATAAACTTCCGGTCTCCTTTCCTGTCACGACTACTTTCGTTGCCGTGCAGGTCCGTCATTAAAAGGGGGTAAAATCAGAGAAAAAACACGCCAACCTCATGTTTGTTATGTAAGTGGGACAACTATGAAAATTAATTCCAGGATTTATGGAGCACACGCCGACCAGATATATTTCTTTGGGGTTACGAAGTTTACGCCCTTCGAGTTGGTTAGGACTGTAACAAGATTCCAAAAATATGATCTACGACCTAAGGGAGGTTAGTGGCCGCCGTAGTTCGCAAGAGAAATAAAAACTTGACAGGAGATTTGTGAAATTTTTCATCATGTAAGTAGTCCCATGTTCTCATTGAGGTTTCATAAGAATAGCTCCCTATTTTGGCAGCTGTCATACAAGATGATTCATTGGTAAATGCGCTTACAGTAAGGGTAGAAGGAAGACTTCGAGATGCTTCTGAATAATCTATATTTTATGGGTCTATCGTTCTTTGTACCCGAGATACAGGGGGTTTTCTTAATTTTTCCTATTTCTTCGATTCATCATAACTTATGAAACACCCTCTATGATTTTGAAAAATTTGGTTCGTAAGTTCTTTGTTTACAGTGGTGTCGAGTAACATAATGAAGAATGTTTTATCACAGGTCCGGTCTTGAAAAAAATAATAAGTAGGTTTCGAAACAAAACAAGCTCTGTGGACAGGAGCTTTCTGGCGCTCTTGTTCAAACCGACAATCTCCGAAAGTATTGGTTTCTCAGAGTTGGGAATTATATCGATGAATTCTTATGAAAGCACTTCATCTTAGCAGAAATTGAATTCAAACATCATAGAAGAATTTAAATTCAACAAGAGTACCAAAAATTATCAATCCAAAACCAATAGACGAATTCTACCCAACAACGAACTCATCTGAGATATTCATTCCTCAATTCTATGATGAACGATAATATATATTCTTTCCGCAAATCCACTCCAATACTCCAATACACCAATATTCCAGTTTTGTTTTTATTGGAGATATTCTGAACACAATATTATTAACTTACCATTACCATTCCCATCATCATATGGATTGACCATCAGCATGAAAATATCAACCAACAAAAAGTATGATATCATATTATAATTCTCATAATTCTACGATTGCTGAAATGAATTAGACAATGTCATGTCTCAGGAAAATAAGTTGATATTATAACAATTCATAGGTACATAGAATAATTATATCATTCTGTGAAAACGTAGAAATACGATTTATTATTGAAATTGAGCGCCAAAAACACCCAGTGTATCAATATTTAAATTTTATTTGAAAAAAACAAGATAAGACTAAATAGACGATAAAGAAAATTCTAGTTTTTGTATTTCCTGTTATGTTTAACCTTCAAAACGTAGATTTGTTGCAACGATATTTTTTAAAGAAAGTCCTTTTTCGTCCGCTGTGGTCACTATACTATGAATATGGCATGATACGGTTCAATACAAACATTAAGTGTATGTGTCATTTGCTATTGTGAAATTATTTAAGAAGTCAGAAATTCATTAAAATATGTGGAGGTCGATGAAAAAATGCAATATGCACCCCTGCGAAAAACTGTTTGGTAGTCTCGTGCTTGCTATCTTCGGCTCCGCCTCGGATAGCAATTTGAAGACTTGACTATAATAGACAGTTTTTCGTCCTAGATACATAAATAACTATTGTAAGCTTCAGTATCAATACTAATATCGTTTTTGTAATGAATAAGTGTGCATTTGATGAAGACATTCAAATGTTTAAAAAATTAATATTTTGAGAATTATTGACCCAAATGGCTTTACATGTGTGTTACGATTTTATGATCTATTCATCCCAATACAAAAAAAATGGGTTCAAGCCCTGTGGACAGGAGCTTTCTGGCGCTCTAGTTCAAACAGACAAATTATATCTCCGAAAGTATTGGTTTCTCAGAGTTGGGAATTATATCAATGTATTCTTATGATAGAACTGCATCATAAAGGAAATTCAATTCAAATAATAGTTTATTTATCAAGATTAAATGAGCAATCTGAGAATGAGTACTGCACCATGGAAGAAATCAAATTAAAATAGCTGAACTGAATTTGACTCTCTCTTATAGAACAGGATGAAATGTACGAGTATGAACACAGATCATATAATAAAGCTTAGATAGAATCATTATAGCATTCTGTGAAAACATAGAAGTACGATTCATTATTGAAATTTAGAAAAATCATATCTCCGAAAGTATTAGCTTGTTGGAGTTGAAAATGATATCGATGGATTTTAATGGTGAAACTGCATCTTAAATAAAAATTGAATTTGAAATTTGTTGCTTAAAAAAAAATTTTGGTTACTCCGAAACCATCTGGCCTATTTTGCCCAATAACGAACTTAACCGAGATATTCATCTCCCTAACCTACTCTGGAAATTTCAACTGCCTAGCTTATTCCGTCCGAGAGTTATTGTAGAAAATTTTTTTTTAATTTTGAAAATTTTTTTTTTACTTTGTGGTAACCTGGTCAATACAAAACTTCACATGCGTATAAAGGTCATGATTCTACAATTTGATGCTAAATTTCAGATAGATGGAGTGATCGGTTTCGGAAATATTCATAAAAAAGGTGTTTTACTAAAATCGGCCATAACTCCGAAACTGCTTGATGGATTTCGCCCATTAACAAACTTGTCCGAGATATTTACGCTCCAAACCCACCTTTCCATCGAGAGTTATCGTGCCTACGGCAGAATCGATTTTGACCTCGGATTCTTGATCAGTGAGTCGAACAAAATCTTTTGAGACCATTTTCAGCCAAAAATTCGAAAATTACAGACATTTAGGTAAATTGATAAGCACTCAGTTCCGAGGAACTAGAGCGCTAAAAATGGGGCAGGACCTAGTACAGAAATACTTCAGACATCTGACGAATTTTTGGCAAATGAAAATGTCAATAACGCGATTGTGATCTATCTTGAGGAACCAGTTGAAAAATGATTCACCTTCAAAACCATCCTGTAGTGGAGTCGAATACGAATGCAAAGCTTTGTAGTTCTGTTCTTCCAAAGAGAACGGAGTTTTACTTCAAATATTTTTCTGCAGAGAGAGTTGAACAACCCTAGTTAAATTCGTATAACTTTGTATACTGAACCGAATCCATAGAGCAGTAGTTGGGATTAACTCCTAGCCGCAACAAGTTATTGTTTATTCCCTAACGAGAACAAACAAAGAAACAAATTGGCTACTAGCCCTGTTGAAATGAGTTCCGCTCAAAGACGATGAAATATCTCTGATATTTGTAGTTTTGAGCAACTCGAAGTTAGGAGATAAGTTTTGAAGCTTTATCATCAGTGGAAAATAATTGTACTGCCATGGGATATAAAGGGTTTTCCAATAAGAGGTGTTATTTTGATATTCAAAGAAAAATGCCATTTTTCAATATAAATGATCGGATGTTTATTTCATTATAAAGAAGAAGCTATGCCGTTAATAGTGGAAAATAACATCAGGCAAATGACCACCACGACCACGCTTACAGGACCATATCCTTTTAATGAAATTTTCCATAACCAAATCGCAAAGTGGCTGCCCTATGTCCTCGATAGCCTCACGAATTCCATCTTTGAGGTCTTGAATCGACGCTGGCCTATTGGCGTAGACCTTCTCTTTCACGTGGCCCCAAAGGAACAAGTCGCAAGGTGTTAAATCACAAGATCTCGGTGGCCAATTGTGATCACCTCTTCGAGAGATAACACGGTCCGGAAACTTTTCCCGCAAAAAATCAATGGTTTCGTTGTTTGTGTGGCACTTAGCGCCGTCTTGTTGAAAGTAAACATTGTCCAGATCAATACCATCCAATTCCAGCCATAAAAAATCATTAATCATCGCTCGATAGCGTATCCATTCACCGTAACTCCAGCCTCATTTTCGAAAAAGTACTAAGAGAGGTTTATGGTGTAGACTGTGTAAACAACGAACCAGTGCTACCACATGTGCCTCTGGAGATTGAAGCACTTGCTGAAAATCACAGAGAATTATTATTATTATTACAACTTTAAACGGAAAATTATTATGTTCGGAAGGACCGTAGAAAATGAACCTCATCATTAGTTTTCCCAGAAATTCTCGCTTTTATGACCACAGTTGCGGTTGAAACCACCATCATTGCACTCCAAGATTACCCCCCTGTTTCCTCACCTTCTCTACAGAAACTACTCCTCCAACCTGCCGGCGATAACCACCATTAATCTCTCTCCAGCTCACGATGCAGCATCGATCATCCGATGCCGGGAGTCAGCGCCCCGAATGACCTTGAATCAGTGTGTGTTAGTACACCAAATCGCCGCATCCACTCCTAAACCAATATTAGCTCATTTAACGAACCTGGGATAATCTGGGAGCCGCCAATGCATGAACCGTGCCATATTTCACTCGTAATGGATGACAAATTTGCCTTCTTAAAGGTTAAAGAGGGGCACCCGGTGCACTTACGATACGAAATTTATGACCACGCGACATGTGGCTTCGCGATGGATCCTTGTCGTTAATTTTCATGAGCTCCTGGTTTTCATAATTAATATTAATTGCTCTTATTTTCCTGTATGCGTTTTCTAAATTGGTGAGTGATATTTTGGGAATCACGTGTGTTTATTTCTTCGTGTATATTAAGGGCCATCAAGTTGAGTGAGCGCGCCCTTCCCCCGGCGTGACTCAAGAAATACAGGGTGATTTCGATGGAGGAGAAGCGCATCCGAATACACAGGGTGTTCATGAATGATTGAAACATCGCAGTTGGATCTGAAACCCTCTTATTTTGCCGCTTAATAGGCATCCTGTTCAGATTTGCAATCCCAACCACATAATTCTAAATAAAGGGTTTTCCAATAAGAGGTGTTACTTTGAATAGCCCGCTATTTCGGTAGATGTCACTTTTGAAGCTGTCATTTTTTGACATTTGACAAGTAGAAACTACGCCATTAATAAAAAGGGAACGATACACGCTTCAAGAACGCATTGAAATTATTAAAATTCACTATAAAAATGGTGAAAATTTGGCAGATACGGTTCGTATAAAACTCGAACATATTTGGGTCGTCGTGAAGCACCTTGTCGGACCGCAATAAAGAAATTGGTGGAAAAATTCGAGCTGTTGGGACAAGTTAGTTATGTGAAGAATAAAACCCGTGCACGTCGCTCAAGAACAGCCGAGAATATTGCTGCTGTAGCCGAAAGTATTGAAGAAAACCCAGGTCGTTCTTTGGAATTAGTCAATACACCGTACTTTGCATAAAGATTTGGGTCTTAAGGCTTATAAAGTTCAGTTAACACAAGAACTCAAGCCGGCTGATCATCAACAACGTCGTGTCTTTACTGATTGGGTCGTTGAAATGCATGAAAATGATCCGGAATTCCATCGAAAATTCATCTGGAGTGATGAGGCCCATTTCCTCCTCGGTGGCTTCGTCAACAAGCAAAATTGTCACATCTGGGGCTCGGAAAACCCAAGAGTCAGTGTTGAAAAGCCTGTCTATCCTCAACGAGTGACTGGTTGGTGCGGTTTATGGTCTGCGGAGTCACTGGATCTTACTTTTTCGAAAATGAGGCTGGAGCAACAGTTACGGTGAATGGATTGCGCTATCGAGAGATGATTAATGATTTTTTATGGCCGGAATTGGATGGTATTGATCAGGACAACGTTTACTTTCAACAAGACGGCGCTACGTGCCACCCAAGCAACGAAACCATTGATTTTTGCGGGAAAAGTTTCCGGACCGTGTTATCTCTCGAAGAGGTGATCAAAATTGGCCACCGAGATCTTGTGATTTAACACCTTGCGACTTCTTCATTTTGGGCCACGTGAAAGAGAAGGTCTACGCCAATAGCCCAGCGTCGATTCAAGACCTCAAAGATGGAATTCGTGAGGCTATCGAGGACATAGGGCAGCCACTTTGCGATTTGGTTATGGAAAATTTAATTAAAAGGATATGGTCCTGTAAGCGTGGTCGTGGTGGTCATTTGCCTGATGTTATTTCCACTATTAACGCCATAGCTTCTTCTTTATAATGAAATAAACATCCGATCATTTATATTGAAAAATGGCAGTTTTCGTTGAATATCAAAATAGCACCTCTTATTGGAAAACCCTTTATAAGCATAACCTCACTTTATCCTTTGTTTACATTGTCAATGATAAATGGTGAGTTTGAAAATGATTGTCACTGGGAAAAAAAATTTAAAAACGAATGTTTGCACGAGGAAGAATGTCTGTCCTCGTGGATGGTTACAGAAAAACTTATAACTAAGACTAACGATACACTTAAAATATTCCATGGGAGAAAACGAGTCAGCTACTTAACATTCTTCATGGCTTTGGTCTCCAAATTCAAGTGCAGTCTTATCGAACCCTAAATACATATGTAGGTCGGTATACTTTCTCGAGTGATCTTTGTTCACTTCTTATAAATGTGAAACATATACAGGCGTCCAGAAATTCCAACATTTTTAAAGGGCCAACGTTATAACCTTCTCATTGGTTCGAACCTCGCGTTAATTTTGGGACACCATCCTCACGCCCACCTAATCAACGCCGCGGCGCGTCGGATCTCCCGACGAAAAAACGCCAAAAAGTGCGACATCAAAGCACGCCTTATTATTATCTATTGTCGCCCACTAATAGCCACAATTGCATCAACCAGCGCGACCGCGCTCGACAAGGGAACACCGCGGCGGCGGCAGCGTCGATCCAGAAAGCGTCTTCCACGACCTCCGCAGTAGGTTACGGGACTTCCAGTCGGGAGCGTCGCGCCGCACCTTACACGAGCATCGATTCCGTCGGCGTCGTCGGCGTCTACCTTCGCCTAATCCGCCGTTTATGATGTTTCTTTCTGCGACGTTCGTGTCGTAGACGGCCCTTTTCTTGTGCGGGTTTTAACGGATCGTTTAGTGACCCGTTTCGCGTTTTGTGGCCTTGTTTTCGTTGGGGCGAGTTCGGACCTTGTTGTTTTGGGGACAGAATTGATTGTTGTTGCCTAGGTGTTTTTATATATATAGAAGTAGAGTTTACAGGTGGGTGAGTCGATGTGGAGTGGCTTTTTATTGAATTTTTCCTATTCATTTACAGTATGGATCTTTAAGTTGTATATTAATTCAATCACAGATTCCTCTTATCAAATAAACCACTATTCTCTTATAACATTTTCCCAAATTATACCTAGGTAAAACGATATAAGCTATTGAAATTGCAAAAATAAATCAGTTTTCCTTTTGTAACTTCGACATGGTTGCTCAGAATGAAATGAATTTCGGTGTGAAGTTGTCTATAACTATGACACATAATCTCCAATTAACAGTTTTTTCGTACTTCAACTCGTTTCCTAGTTATAGACTCGCGGATTCAGAAGAATAAGAGGAAGTAGCGTAAAGAAAGCAGATAAAGTTTATCTTAACTCATTATAAGAATCATCAATAATTTAAGGAAATTAATTTATTCCTCATCAATTCGCCTAAAACTCATCGTTTTTGAGATATTCTTTGTTGATGAAAATTCTATAAAGTTAACTGCTTTCATTAATCGGGCCCTGAACTAGAAAAACAGATGATCTATGCTGGAATCCTCGAATAGAGGCACCTGCAATTTGAACAATTTTAATTGCAATATCTTCTGGCAAATAGAGGAATATGCTAACCCTGATCTGTATCATTCTATGAATTTTTCTCTATTTACCCCCGAAAGTGCAACAACGTTTTAAATTATCCCTTTACGACGTTGTGTCGTAGGTCGCTCAGGTAAAAAGAGGCTGTTGAAATTGCAAAAAAAATCAGTTTTCTTTTTCTAGCGTAAAGAAAGCAGTTAAAAATATCGGAAATCACTGTAGGAATCTGCAATCATTTAAGATAATTAAATTATTCTTTATCAATTCTCCTAAAACTCATCGTTTTCGAGATATCCTTCATTGAATGTTATAATATACAATAAAAATTCTTTAATTTAAGTACGCTTTCATGCATCTGTCCCTGAACTAGAATCACAGATGATCTGTGCTAGAAATGCTAGAATCTTCGAATAACAATTTTGATTGCAGTATCTTCTGAGAAATAGAGGAATATGCTAACCCTGATCTGTATTATTCTATGAATTTTTTTGTAATTATTTACATCAGTGTAAACACTTTTTGGCGCTCTTGTTCCTCGGAACAGAGTGCTTATCAGTTTGCCCAAATGTCTGTAATTTTCGAATACTTGGCTGAAAATGGTCTTAAACGATTTGGTTCGACTCACTGATCAACAAACCGTGCTCGAAATCGATTCTGTCCGGCTGTCCGTTAACACGATAACTCTCGAACTGAATAAGCTAGATAGTTGAAATTTTTAGAGTAGGTTTGGGAGATAAATATCTCAGATAAGTTTGTTATTGAGCAAAATCAGCCAGGTGGTTTCGGAATAACAAAAAAAATATTTTTTTTTTATATTAACAGTTTCACTTCAATTTTTTTAGATGCAGTTTTATCATAAGAATCCATTGCTATCATTCTCAACTCCAACAAACCAATACTTTCGGAGATATCATTTTTCAAAATTTCATTAATTATTTTTGAATTTAATTACGAAAATTCTTGAAAACTGATGTATAGAAGACCAATTGAAAAAGTCGGAAAGCCCTGTGGACAGGAGCTTTGGCGCTCTTGTTCAAACTTTGACAAATCATAACTCCAAAAGTATCGGTTTTTCAGAGTTGGGAATGATAATGGATTCCTGTTTAATTTATTTTATTTTATGATGCAGTTCTATCATAAGAACCCATTGATATCATTCCCAGCTCTGAAAAGCCAATGCTTTCGGAGATATGATGTGTCAAAGTTTGAAGAAGAGCGCCAAAGCTCCTGTCCACAGGGCTTTTCCACTTTTATTGATGGTATAGTTTTCAGTTGTCACCTGTCAAAAAATGACAGTGCTTCATATGACAGCTGACAAAATAGCGGGTTGTCCAAAATATATAAAAACTCTAATTGAAAATCCCTGTACTTAAGACTTACCTGAATTTTCTCTACCAACTGATGCCCTCTGTTGAGAAACACGAACAAACTCAATCATAAACCTCTGTAGGTAAAAAAAATTCAGTCCAGTATTTTCATAGCGGCTGAGTCAAAGTTTCCTAAAAGGTTCCAGGAATTCCAACCGGAAACCAGGAAAGAATTGTTATTACTTTCCCCCGAACCCGAGAGAAGAAAGAGTTCTATCCATTCAAGAAATGACCAGACCTAACGAAGCGGAAATACAGCCTGCCATCGAGGATATATCATCATTCGAATTTTCCAGGATCGAAAGAAAACACCCGAAGGAAATTCACGATTCACCCCATCGACATAATCGCGAAATCAGCCCTCGAATCTGGGGAACTAAGTTGGAAAAACTTGGAACACAAGACTGCCAACATAACTCAGGGTGGAATCACAAAGGGAGAACGTAAAAGTCCGTGGATAGATTTCCAAGTCACCACCCAACATCAGTTTGAATTCGGTCTTGTTAATGAACCATCGCACGTTTTCATCAAGGATTGAACGGGGTGCTTTTGATTGAAGTGCCCTCTAGCGTCGAGGCAAGAAGGCGTGCTATCAAAATGAATAACGAATCGAATAATGTTATCCTTCTTCTTTTGGGCTTTTCAATATATTCACGGTGTTATTATCATATTTATATTGCATGTATTCTAATGAACTGAAATATTAATTTCGAATTCAGTAATATTATGGAATAATATGATAACTTATTAGTTGAATACTTAGAACGGTTTGTATTAATGACAACACTGCATAAAATATTAAGTCTATGATTGAGACAATTATAGGAGGCGACGGATTTTTTCGTCACGTAAACACAGATTTCATGGATTTATCTGAAATAAACATAGACATAAAATAACATGGACTGGTTGTGAGAAAGAGACCATTGAAATCAGCATTGAAAAAAGACAGAATAGTTAAAGGCAAACCACGGTATATGAATATTTTCATTTAATTTGGCGTTTGGCAAAACCACAGAATACAAAACATTGGTTTCCTTTATCCTCTGACCTTTCTTGTATAATGTATTGTTTGGTTTCATTATTGTGTATGTGTTTTGGTGATTTGTAGACAGAATAGTTAAAGGCAAAACATTTTCATTTATATCCGAGACTCGTTTCTGAATATTCTGATACTTATAACACAATTTATTGTTCATCATTATTTTTATACCATTATTTGCCTTTAATTATTCTATCCTTCATAACATCTCTCTCTTTAATGTATTCCGCAACGAACTGTGTGATGAAATTGCGTGAGGGCCAGTCCATGTTATTCTATGTCTATGGAAATAAACGAATGGGACGGAACAGAATCACAGATTAATCTGTGATCACAGTTTGGTTTGTGGCAGAATGCTGTTCATAGACACAAAACGACCGATGTCTATTTGTAGTTTTAAGTGATTTTATTTATTTTGCGAGTGAAAGTTGTAGATGAGTGAAATATTATATTCTCATATTTTAGTCATTAGAAAGGTGAACAATCATACTAATATAGCATTGTTGATTACTTATTTCTGAATTTTCTTTAGGTGATGCATTCACAAAGATTAATTATCAACACAAGGGGTCTTGAACCACTGCTGTTAGCTCTCACTGAGATTACATAGCCGGTTTATGGGTGGTTTGTTCTCCTGTGACTTAATAGAGGAAATAACATCGACTGGGAGAGGACCTTCTTGGAGGCTACAAAGTAATAAACCCGCGGTGCCTTGTAGAGTAAAAGATTTGAATCTACGAAATCCAAAGCAATTGAATATAGTTGAGGATGCCTCAGATTTTCCTACTGTTTTATTCCTTTCAGCGAAGTGTTTCGGAAGAGTGAAAGCAGTAGGTAAGTCAAAAGATATAAAGGGTTTTCCAATAAGAGGTGTTATTTTGAATGGCCTGCTATTTCGGTAGATGTCACTTTTGAAGCTGTCATTTTTTAAAATTTGACAAGTAGAAACTACGCCATTAATAAAAATTGGTTCAAGCACTGAGGTGAAGTCAGAAGCTTTTGCGCGTATGTTCTATTGTCCATTCTTCTGTATTGGACACCCTTAATCGAATTTACCATGGTAAATTCGATTAAGTGTCCAATACAGAAGAATGGACAATAGAACATACGCGCAAAAGCTTCTGACTTCACGTCAGTGCTTGAACCAATTTTTTTCAAATCAAATCCAAAAGCTCTCAAAAAATCACCCGTTATTACATAAAGATATATTCTCATTAGTGATAGAAAAACTGGCCTAGAATTCCTTTCTACCCATCACGAGATTTAATATCCACAAATGAGCCTCTCACCTTACAAGATCAGAAGCCTTCTGCAAAATTCAAAGGTCCCCTCTCGCAAATATACTCCTCTGAAGGCACATGGATCTCTTGAAGAAGAATCGCCTCTCTATTCCTCAAAGATATTCACTCTTGTTCATAGAAATCCCTTCAATATTTAGTTGCCTCCTCCTAAGGAGGATCTCTTTCAAAACCAGGTCTGACCACTAATGTAGGGCTATCATCTAATCGCCTATAGATTTGTGATGAAATAACACGATTTTACCATGAATATATATGTATAATAATATGTCATCATGACATTCATATTTTATTTTTGGAGGTTCTCGCAAAAATACGACCATAGACAACATATCATACGACGATTCGCATCCACCTACCGAACTCACAAAAGGCTGCTCGGTTCTCCAACAATATAGATCCGATCGTGTTCAAACTTGGAATTCTGCAGTAGAGTTAGGTTCTGCAGGCTCTCCCAAAATTTCAGCCATGCCGGACGAATAGTTTATGATATATAGAATTTTTTTCAATTATTTTTAATTATTTTTTTTTGAATTTTCTAGTTATACCATCCTCACGAAATTCTGCAAAAATTTTCGCGTTGGCATTCTACAACTAATAACCATGTTTGAATCCAATCGGTTTTGTATTCTTCGAGTTAATGAGGAACAAAAAACATCCAAATTTCAGAAAATTTCAGATGGCTATAACTCTAAAACCGTTTGGACGATTATGCTCATAAGCAAACTCAAATGTCGCATTCAGATGCACAACCTAACCTGAAATTTTCAAGCCGCTATCTCTTTCCGTTCTCAGGTTATCGTGACAACAAAAATATTTTTTAATAATTTTTTAATAATTTTCTAGCGATACGATTCTCACAAAATTTCATAAACGTGCTTAGGTCTATATTCTACAACTATTCACCAAGTTTAAAATTCGATCGGATTCATTTTGGTTGAAAACAAAATTATTACTCGGAAACCATTGGGCCGATTATACCCATTAACGAACTTGTCCGTCGTATTGGGATGCGCCACCTACCCTGAAAATTTCAAGTCGCTAGCTCTTTCCGTTCTCAAGTTATCGTGGCAACGGACGGCCGGACGGCACCACAGAATTAAATTTCACATTTGGGCAAAACTATAACGCGTATGTTCCCCAGAACATACGCGCAAAAATGGGACGATACACGCTTCAAGAACGCATTGAAATTATTAAAATTCACTATAAAAATGGGGAAAATTTGGCAGAGACGGTTCGTAAAACACGAACATTTTTGGGTCGTCGTGAATCACAATAAAGAAATTGGTGGAAAAATTCGAGCTGTTGGGAAAAGTTAGTTATGTGAAGAATAAAACCCGTGCACGTCGCTCAAGAACAGCCGAGAATATTGCTGCTGTAGCCGAAAGTGTTGAAGAAAACTCAGGTTTGTCCATTCCTCGTCGTTCTTTGGAATTTTAGGCACTCCACCAACGTCATTACACCGTATTTTGCATAAAGATTTGGGTCTTAAGGCTCATAAAGTTCGGTTAACACAAGAACTCAAGCCGGCCGATCATCAACAACGTCGTGTCTTTGCTGATTGGGTCGTTGAAATGCATGAAAATGATCCGGAATTCCATCGAAAAATCATCTTGAGTGATGAGGCCCATTTCCACCTCAGTGGCTTCGTCAACAAGCAAAATTGTTGCATCTGGGGCTCGGAAAACCCAAGAGTTATTGTTGAAAAGCCTCTCTATCCTCAACGTGTGACTGTTTGGTGCGGTTTATGGTCCGGCGGTGTCATTGGACCTTACTTTTTCGAAAAGGAGGCTGGAGCAACAGTTACGGTGATAGGATTGCGCTATCGAGAGATGATTAATGATTTTCACAGCCGGAATTGGATGGTATTGATCTGGACAACGTTAACTTTCAACAAGACGGCGTTACGTGCCACACAAGCAACGAAATCATTGATCTTTTGCGGGAAAAGTTTCCGGACCATGTTATATCTCGAAGAGGTGATCACAATTGGCCACCGAGATCTTGTGATTTAACACCTTGCGACTTCTTCCTTTGGGGCCACGTGAAAGTGAAGGTCTACGCCGATAGCCCAGCGTCGATTCAAGACCTCAAAGATGGAATTCGTGAGGCTATCGAGGACATAGGGCAGCCACTTTGCGATTTGGTTATGGAAAGTTTCATTAAAAGGATATGGTCCTGTAAGCGTGGTCGTGGTGGTCATTTGCCTGATGTTATTTTCCACTATTAACGGCATAGCTTCTTCTTTATAATGAAATAAACATCCGATCATGTATATTGAAAAATGGCATTTTTCTTTGAATATCAAAATAACACCTCTTATTGGAAAACCCTTTATATAACTCGCAAGAACAGCAGCGAATATTGCTTCTGTAGAACAGTGTGGAGGAAAACCCAGATAATCGATCCCACTCCGTTCTTTGGAGTTAGGCATTTCGACTCCGCACTGGATTTTGCATACAGACTTGTGTCTGAAGGCATATTATAAAGTTCAGTTAACACAAGTGCTCAAGTCAGAAGATTGCCTGCAATGTCGTGACTTTGCTGATTGGGTTCGCATGGATGCATGAAAATTTACCTGAATTTCACCGGAAATTCATTGTCAGCGATGGAAATTCACCGCTTAGAATCGTTCGTGTCAAATAAGAAACACCCTATATAAGTATTCTTATATATACTCCATTCACAAGAGCTTAAGCCTGTTGACCACCAGCAATATCGTGTCTTTTCCGATTGGGTTTCCATGGATGCATGGAAATTCAACACAATTTCACGAAAAATTCATTGTCAGCGATGAAAATTCATCGTTCGTTTCAATTAAGGAACACCCTGTATAAGTACTCATTTTCCAGTCGAATAGAAATGGTTGAATCTAACTTTCCTGTGGCCCGTTTATCGTAATTATCCACGATATATTTTCCACATCGTTAAAATAACGCAACACACCCAAACAAATGGAGTAGATGAACAACCAACCATCTGGAAAATTGATATACTTTGATGAAGGAAATTAACACCCATAACTCGTGATAATTATTTCTTATGAAAATGGATTGTCATTGTCTGGAAGCGAATCGTTTAAAATAATTGCTAGAAGGGGACATCAAGTTCATCACTTATGAATTGAATTAGAGCGCACCCAGATCACTGATGGCAATGAGTATAGTCGGTAGAAACGTCATACCAAGTGTTAAAGGGGGTGGATAAAACTTGGCAGTATTCCTGTTCAGCTGACTTCATTATACAGATTGCTTTCTGGTGTTGGATATGAGTGTAGTATACTACTAGGTATTTTAAAATTGGATGATGTACAAGGTTCTTCCAGGCTCTCTGGGAAAAGGTGGGGACCTTATAAAAAAATTAAAAATGAAAGAAATTAAATTTAAAAAAATTGGTTCAAGCCCTGTGGACAGGAGCTATTGGGCGCATGTTCATCTTCCTTGTGGCCGGTACTGACCAGTAAAGAAAAAAAGCAGTATCATGTTGAATACCTTAATATTATTCTGAAACTCAAATTTTCCATCACAATAATCTTCATCTAGCTTCTATTTAGTATCAATTCCTGTAGAACGTGATCATAATAAGTGTTTTCCATATAATAAAATGTGTTTGAACTTGGTATGTAGGAAATCTGACATCAATTATTGGAATTAATTGATTTGACAAACAGCCGTCAAATGAGGTAAATAGATTTTTGTGACGATTTTCTGTGACCATAGAACGTCAAAACACGCTGGAATGTGAATTTTAAGCAATATCTTCTGGAATTGAGATCGTATCGAACTGAAATTTTGCACACTCGTGTAGAATGCTTGATTTAACGTCGGTACAAATTTTTTTATTAAAAAATTTTCCAACTGCCCGATCCCAACAATACTTAGATAATATTATATCCATAAATTAAGCATTTCATTATTGCATTTCTTGAAATAGGTACCTTTTCAAGTCGATCAACATCGTCCTTCTTTCGACGTCTAAACTATGACTTGATTCTTTATGTTTATGTATTTGAATTTGTTTTCGGTGGAATTCAAAGAGTTCATAGAATAATCGATGAAAATACTGAGAGAGACCCAGGAAATTTGACACATTTTGTCTTATATCTCCAGAAATTGAAATCGTATAGAGCCAAAATTTTGCACAATGTTGCAAAATACTACAATTGACGTTAGTACAAGTTTTTGTTGCAATCTGATGAATAGTTCACGAAAAAAAAATTTTTTTTTCGAAAAAATTAAAAGAAATATTTTTTTAAAAATTACCAACATTTCGATCATAACAGAATTTTGCCAAAAGTTGCGCGTTTATATCCTCGAACTGACTACTAAGTTTCGATTCAACATCTTCTTTAGTTCCTGAAATATCAGGGAAATAACCTCAAAATTTTAAATGTCTATAACTCCTAAACCGTCCGGCCGATTTTGCCCGTTAACGAACTTAACCGTCGCATTTTGATCAGAAACCTACCCTGAAAGTTTTAAGTCGATAGGACCTTCGGTGCTCCTGTTATCGTGCCTACGGCCGGAAGTACGGCCGGCCGGCCGGCCGGCCGGCCGTACGGCACCCAAAATTCTGACACCGGATTCGTGATCAGGGAGTCCGAATTAGTCTATTAGCCAATTTTCAGCTCGAAATTCGAAAATTACAGACATTTGGACGAAATGATAGGACGATGTTCCCCTAGAACATGCGCCCAAAAAAGTGTCGTTTAAAAAAAATGGTTCAAAAATTATCTTATATAAAATAAGTGCAATCTACAATGCTTAAATGCCTTAGTGCTTCAATAATTGTCATTAAATTTATTTATCAAGATTAAATGAGCAATCTGCAATGATTCAACCTCGTGGAATGGGTTGTTGCAACTTACACTCGGTGCATAGTTTTCACAACTCGAAATACCTAAGGAAAGTATCATCGAAATGTCTAGAGCAAGGCTGGAGACAATCATAGCAGATTGTCCATTTATTCCTGATATTTGAGTAGGTAGTGGATTACGAACAAATTATTTTAATAGTTCAAAATATATTAATAAAATACAATCCTCTTTTCATAATTTAAAATTTAATAGTCCATACCACTAACACATTCCTTCTGTATTATGAACCTTAACCCAAGAAAGAATTATTGATGCACAAATGTATATCCATATTTCAGTATTTTTTTGCTAGCAACATTATGAAAATACTGTATATAGGAACATGTCTCTCTACTCAAGGAAGTAAAAGGTAATATTAATCTCAGTGGTCAACGAATACTAATTTCTTTTGATGATTCCATTATGTTCTTCTTTCCTATTGCCTCCATAAACTACATCAAAACAGACTTGTATATATTCACAAATTCAAGAATCGAATACTTTCCAAGAGAAAATAACAACTATGAATTGACAATCACTAATAGCTAGAAAAGATGACATTTATGAATAGTGATCACAGACAGATTCTGTGTTCACATTCTGTGAATACATAGAACTTACGATGTATTATTGAAACTTTGAAACATCATATCTCCGAAAGTATCAGCTTGTTAGAGTTAAAAATGATAACAATGAATTCTTATGATGAAATTGCATCTTAAAAAAAATTGAATTCAAAAGTTGTTATGTAAAAAAAAATTTTTTTTTTCGTTACTCCGAAAATATTAGCCTGATTTTGCCAAATAACGAACTTTACCGAAATATTTATCCCTCAAACCTTCTCTGAAAATTTCAACTGTCTATCTCATTCCGTTCGAGAGTTATCGTGTTAACGACCGGCCGGACAGAATCGATTCTTGATCAGTGAGTCGAACCAAATCGTTTAAGACAATTTCATCCAAAAATTCGAAAATTACAGACATTTGGGCAAATTGATAAGCACTCTGTTCCGAGGAGGAAGAGAGCCAAAAAGACGATTCTTGCAGTATTTCGTGCGGGTATAAAATAGAACATGCGTGCAAAAACTTCTAATTGACAGTAAAATTTTCTTAATTTTCGAGAGGTTTTGTGCCATCGAGAAGGAAATAGTATAGTCTAAAACAAGTTGCAGAATGGGCTCCCATTCAAAAACGAATGCGAAGGCATGAGTGTTGGAATTGCCTTCTGCAACGAGTATTAGACGATATTTTCTCTATTTCAGGTAAGTTTGTTAATATACTGTTGAAATTTAATGAAAAATTCGGATTATACATCCTAGTGACTTTTGTATTGTATCTCGGCAGTTGGTGTGACTGTTACGAAAGTTGACAGATTACGAAATTTGAATTTGAAACGTACGTAGGGCATGGAGATCAGATTTCAAACAGTTTCCTAATAGCATGAATGATTCAAAATCAACTAGAAGGAAATCTGTAGAACCTTATTTTTTTAGGAAAATAAAGCTTTTCCTATCAACAATTATTTCACTTCATCCAGATTATATTATATTGACAATTGACGTGTGTTGAAATTTCATAGGATTGAATGTCAGTGCTGACTACAACAAAACGAAAAATATAACTAGAAACAATGCGGGAATGAGTTCATTACAGCACAGTTTTTAGTGCTGTAATGAACTCATTACGATACTGAAATAGAGAAATTTTAATACCGATACAGCAGCTACTGAAGTTACGGTGAACGAGTAAATTCATGAGCTGGAAACTCTCGGATAAATAAATTCAATGCGCAAACTTAACTTCCTTCACACCAACAATAAAAACAAATATAGTTGGACGTCCGTTTGAATGAAACAACGATAATCAACTGATCTAGATGGGGTGGAAGGGACCACAACATAAAATGCCTTTTTTACGGCTTGTTTTTCCATTTACAACTCACGGCTATACTCCTTGTCTCTGTGTTCCTGAGAGAATTTTATGGATTATTCAACCGCTTCAACATATTTTCTTGTTATTTCCTATCCTTCGGGTAAATGGGATAGAAAGGGTCCCTCCCTTGAATCTATGTGGATTCCGGACGAATCAAACTGTATTAGGATTACTGATGGACCGCTTGGACTTTATGTTCATATATCTCTGCTTATCTCCACACATCGAAGAAAATATATACCAACAAATTTCTCCATCGAAATCAAATTCCTTCACTTTGCTGCTTCGTACCACAGCCGGCTATAGAGATAGCCTGGAACACAGTTTGACGCCGCATTTGATCTTCATCCATCAATTGTTTCCACTATAAAATTATACATAATTTGATCATCGCATCGTAGTGAAGTTCTTTTCGATGCTTACTTTCTTAATCATTTCGTCACTAGGTAGAAATGAACTAGTGTCAGACAAACGAAATGTACCTGGTAAGAGAAAACCAGGCTTTCTGGTTCTTAATACTCTCATTACCTGATCCTTTCCTAGATATTCTGAGAATGGCTTCATGGACCATTTTGTCTATCACTAGACGAAGTGGTGGGAGATTTGTGATAATCTCAAGTGCCCTGGTAGGGCAGATTTCCATAGCTCCAGTCATACACACACAGGCCAGCCCTCGTACTTTTTCAAGGGCTTTCCTCGTGCTATTCTGGCTTGTTTTTGTGTACGAGACTACTGCCCCATACGTAAATTTGGGTCTCACTGCGATGTACATCCATCGCAGTAGGGTTGCAGCCTCAAGTCTTACCCCGGATAGATTCCTGCAAGCCATTAAAGCCTTTATTGCTTGGCTAGCAGTGATTTCGATCACTGTCAGTAATTCCCTTATTATTATATGGGTTGTGCTGGGCAGACGAAACCCACCACTCCACTGCGACCAATCGGTCTATTGTGGCACACCTGTAGTATATAATCTATACTTCACCTACAAGCTCAAGTCTTTTGATGAGGGATATGAGTCTGGTGGGTGAGAACTTGTCCAGTTCCCTCAGTCTCAGTTTGTGGACTCCTAGTTCCTCCAATCTGATCCTGTCCCCAGTGGGGCAGTCACACATGATGTGTTCGATAGACTCGTCGTCCTCCAGGCAAAGTCTGCACTCGGAGTCCTCAGTCAACCCCAGCGTATTGAGGTATTTCCTGAGGCCACAATGGCCCGTGTATACAGCTGTAAGGATTCTCAGGTCTACCCTAGAGAATTTGAGCCATTTTCTGGCTCTTTCAGCTTATGGGCCAGTAATTGTTGATTGAGCATGTCTGTGTCCAGGTATGCTGCTCCAGATTTCTTGGACCTTTTGATCCACCCATCTGTTGATTTTCTTCCCCGGTGCTCTGAGAGAGATACCGCAGGCCGGTTCAGGTCCAATGAGCCCCGTGGAAGCCCCCCGTGCCGCCAATGAGTCCACCTTCTCATTACCCTTTATGTCCGAGTGGCCCGGGACCCACAAGAGCTGCAGCCTGCAGCGCCCTCCAAGTTCAGCGAGTGTGATCCGGCAATCCTGCACAAGCAGGGATTTGTTGTTGTATGAAGTCAAGGCCTTCAAGGCAGCTTGGCTATCCGATAGGATCTTGATTGATCCGTGAGCCCAATCTTTTTCAAGTATGAGCTTCGCACAGTGATCAATGGCGAGAATTTCTGCTTGAAAGACAGTCGCAAAACTACCAAGGCTGATGGATTCACCCCTAGCAATTCTTCAACCGCTGACTCCAGCTCCCACCCCTTGGGTGGTAATTCCTTTACTTATTATCATTATCATCAAGTCTTTGTCTATTTGACTTGTTATTGCATTGAATTTAGTATTCATTAATTATATTATTTCATATTATAATTAGTTATGGGTAGTATGCTGGCCTCCTCGTTAGAATGCATGATGAGCATATCAAATTCGAAACATCGGCAGAAAATAAATACAAACAATCGGGCAGAATTATTAAATAAAAAATTTAATCAACTTTCAACTCATAAACGCGTTCAACAAACGCTCACCCCTGACCCAAAAACCAAATTAATGTAGACCACCGACAAATATTCACTCACAACATTTCTAACTGAATATTCATGCTCCCCAGCATGCTAACTCATTCCGAACATGGTTTCGAAAGTCTCGAAACAGTCTGATTAATTGCACGCCTGGTTCATTCATTTTTGAAACGAAGTAAAATCGTTGAGTATTTCCGAGCCTGATAGTCCCAGATGTGCTATTTTTATTTCGTTCATTGATAGAGCGATAGAGGCTTACTGGGCGGTTACTTTTTATTTTATTTTCCAGGCTCTTGGCAATCCACCCCGGCAATCAGAGATAATAATGTTGGGGGCTTATTGTTTAGCGTTGCTCTGATTCTATGTTTATGATTATGATTATACAGGGGATTCATTGGGGAACGCGCTTACAGTAAAGGCTGGTTTATGCTGGCTGGTAACTTCAACTTAATCCTATATATACAGGGTGAGTCTTTGACCACTGCATTAATTTTAACCAAAGATTCCCCTCATCAAATGAAATACTTTTTTCATTTACCATTTTTCCAAATTCAGCTCAGGTAAAAATATACAGGCTGTTGAATTTTGAAAAAAAATCAGTTTTCATTTTGTAGCTTTGACATCCTTTTTTCGAATAAAATAAATGTTGGCGTAAAGTTTCCTATAACTATGATACATATTTTCCAAGTATTAGTTATTTTCTACTTCTACTGGTTTTCAAGTTATGGACTCGTGGATTCATAAAAATAAACGAAATTAGCATAAAGAAAGCATATAAAGTTTTTCTTGAGTCATTTCAAGAATATGCCATCGTTTTAGAACATTATATTATTCTTCATTTTTTCTCCTTAAACGCACCGTTTTCGAGAAATTCTTCATTGAATGTTTTAAAATGGAAAACTCCAGAAATTTCACTACTTTTATGGATCCGTCCCTGAGCGTTGGAATCCCGAATCAAGCTGTAAACCACGTTACCATGCCTTATTCTCGTCCGCCAACAATGTCATAGATAATTTATATGCGGGAGTGTATTAGCACATTGTGAAATCTTTAAACGCTTGTAACTTTTTACCTGAGCCGAATCTTGAAAAATGGTAAATGAAAAAAGTGTTTCATTTGATGGGAGGAATCTTTGGTTAAAATTAATGCAGTGATCAAAGACTCACCCTGTATATTCTTAATTTTCACTTTTCGACATAAAATCGCCACATGGGGGTTAATTTGACGGTTTTTTACCCTTGTCTCTCTAAGTCGATTTTGACGTTTCTCGAACCAACTATTAGCAAGGAATTAGACAATGTCATGTCTCAGGACAATAAGTTGACATTATGACAATTCATACATAGAATAATTATATAATTCTGTGAAAATGTAGAAATACGATTTTTTATTGAAATTTTGAAAAATCATATCTCTGCAAGTATTAGCTTCTTAGAGTTAAAAATGATATCATTGGATTCTTATGGTAAAACTGCTTATTGAAAAAAATTTAATTTGGAATTTGTTATGTAAAAAAAAAATTTTTTTTTTGTTTCTCCGAAACCATTTGTCTGATTTTTCCCAATAACGAACTTAGCCGAGATATTTATCTGCCAAAACTACTGTGAAAATTTCAACTCTATAGCTCATTTCGTTCGAGAGTTATCGTGCCTACGGCCGGCCGGCCGGACCGGCCGGACAGAATGAATTTCGACCACGGATTCTTGATCAGTGAGTCGAACCAAATCGTTTAAGACCATTTTCATCGAAAAATTCGAAAATTACAGACATTTGGGCAAATTGATAAGCACTCAGTTCCGAGGAACTAGAGCGCCAAAAAGGCAGAAAGTTTTACGCCAGAACAACTAAATGATTTCATAAATGAAGCTCCTGATCAGAAATATCTGGCAACAAAGGTAGTAGATCTCATAATAATTCAATCGTTTTCATCATCTAGTTAATATCATCATTTATTTTAGATTTTGTATTTATTGTTATAGTCGTAGATTAAGTATAGTATTCAACTTGCGGTAATGGCCATAACTCACTTGATGAATTACAGCACTCGCCTCCGGCTCGCGCTGCAAACTTCATCTGCGTGAGTTATGACTTACATTACCGCTCGTTAAATAATATACTAGTAATATTAGTGGAAATTATCTCATTTCAAGATCCATCGAGTCAGACACCTCAATAGACCGCATTAGTTAGGTTAGAATCATTCTCTTGGCGGGAGATCCATATTCAAATTTTTTAACATGGAATTTCAACTCTGAGATGAAACCACCCGATTTAAAGGAGAATGTTAGTACATAGACATCAAGTATTGGATACCTCCATCATTAGTGCATGTTTTCATGTTATTTCCACATTGAAATCTACTTCTATTTATCCTTAAATCAAAATTGAAACAAGTGTAGTTCGAAAGATTTCCGTATGTCGTAGATGACTTCTGTTGTGCGTCATTACAAGGCCGATTTAGGGTTATGTTATTATTTTTGACTGATTTCGAGTGAGCTAAGACAAACGTCAATCGAATTTGGTGAACACTTTTATATTAATTAATTATTCTGGAAATATACAATTTTGTTATGAAAACTTGATTCTAGATGGTTGAGAAAGGTTCACAGAATCTATTTCAACCGAAATAAACCTTTAGAAATTAGCCTAAGTATCTAAAAACAGACGCGTAAATTTTAGTTCCATAAGAAATGCATGGGGAATTCAGTGCTCGGATCCACGGATGGATCGTAATTCAAATTTCCCGCCTAACCTAACTAATGTGGTCTATATTCGCCTCATACCACAAAACACATAATCCTTTTCTCCTTCGCCCATACACATCAGATCATATCAATTACGATATTAACTCGATTAGCTGAACCCTAAATGAAATTGTTCCCATAAACCCTAACATCCACTTTCTGTAATTACCGAACAGCCAGGTCAAATCGATATACCTTCGTCTTCCACTTTGCTCGCAGATTAATATTCAACAACTTCATGCCATAAATTTCATGCCCGCTTCCTGACTTCTGCTAAACAGTGACGCTGCCTTCGATTGGAAAGTTATTCAATTGGATATCATTTATGAGGACGTGCTATGTGTAGGGGGAATGAAATACGAGCCCTGTTTCATCACAGGGTGTATCGCTTACACATCAGTAGGTATGTAGGTGGGGGTTAGGGTTGCTCTGAAATGTTATCACTTGATGTTTGTGAAGGTTTTTCCGATTAGAGTTAAGCCGAATGGCCTTCCCGGCTGTATTTGCATGATCCTTTGATGAGATTTTCCATTATGTTTTTGTACATTTGATCAGGGGTGGATCTAGGATTGATTTTTTGGGTAGGCACAGTTAAGGGGGTCCTCCCCCGTAAATTGTAACGCCGAACCACCCTTTAGATGTCTGCCCGACTAGCTGCGAGGTCTACGATACACTTATGCTTCCTGGAATATATAATACATAACCTTTCAAAAGTCCCCTCTCGCAAATATACTCCTCTGAAGGCACATGGATCTCTTGAAGAAGAATCGCCTTCTCTATTTCTCAAAGATATTCACTCTTGTTCATAGAAATCCCTTCAATATTTAGTTGCCTCCTCCTAAGGAGGATCTATTTCAAAACCAGGTCTGACCGCTAATGTAGGGCTATCATATCCCATAGCTCTGTGATGAAATAACACGATTTTCCCATAACATACGCGCAAAAATATGTCATCATGACATTCATATTTTTAAGGTTCTCGCAAAAATACGACCATAGACAACATATCATACGACGATTCGCATCCAGCTACCGAACTCACAAAGCTGCTCGGTTCTCCAAGAATATAGATCCGATCGTGTTCAAACTTGGAACTCTGCAGTAGAATTAGGTTCTGAAGGCTCTTCCAAAATTTCGTCCATGCCGGACGAATAGTTTATGATATATAGAATTTGTTTTCAATTATTTTTAATTTATTTTTTTTTTATTTTCTAGTTATACCATCCTCACGAAATTCAGCAAGAATTTTCGCGTTGGCATTATACAACTAATAACCTTGTTTGAATTCAATCGGTTTTATATTCTTCGAGAAATTTCAGAAAATTTCAGATGGCTATAACTCTAAAACTGTTTGGCCGATTATGCTTATAAACGAACTCAAATGTCGCATTCAGATGCACAACCTAACCTGAAAATTTCAAGCCGCTATCTCTTTCCGTTCTCAGGTTATCGTGTCATAAATAATATTTTTTAATAATTTTTTTAAAATTTTCTAGTGACACGATTCTCACAAAATTTCACAAACGTGCTTAGGTTTATATTCTACAACTATTCAGCAAGTTTAAATCCGATCGGATTTATTTTGGTTGAAAACAAAATTATTACTCGGAAACCATTGGGCCGATTATACCCATTAACGAACTTGTCCGTCGTATTGGGATGCGCCACCTACCCTGAAAATTTCAAGTCGCTAGCTCTGTCCGTTCTCAAGTTATCGTGGCAACGGCCGGACGGACGGCCGGCACCACAGAATCAAATTTCACAATTGGGCAAAACTATAACGCGATATTCCCCAGAACATACGCGCAAAAAGAAAGAAGGGGGTTTTGTTTTTCGCCAATATCTCAAAAACTATCTGAGATAATTCAAATTTGAAAAAATATTTAAGAAGAGGAGGAAATTTGCTAAGAAAAAAGTCTCAACTTCCGGAACTACGACCAACATTTATAATTTTCCTAGAGGGTTGAAAACACCTGAAAACAGGTATTCCGGCTTGCGTATGCCTCGCCACCTTCGGATTTTTCATGAATAAATATTATTTAAACTTATTATGAAAATATGAAAATAAAAAATTGAAAAAATTCAGAGAGATCAATGAACAATAATCCGTGGTCCAAAACTGTTTATCGCGACTTTTCAATTAGTTATCCATTAGTTAATTAACATTTTTTTGTAGCACGAACATCAACATTGCTAGTGCGATAATTGATAAACTATTAATCTGAGATTTTTTCCTTTCGTGGAGCTATTTTTCGAAGGTCTTTGAATAAATTCCCATTGGAAAATTTGAAAAATTGTTAATTTTCATTTTGTTATTAACAATTTACTTAAGTGGAAAATATAAAGTTTCAATTATATTTTCAAGAGAAAATTTTAAATTATCTCATGACCAACGCATTGGTTTACAACAATTTTTTGAACAATAAGAGATAATAATTATTAAAAATCATTTTTAAGTAGTTTCTGATCATAAGAAAACGTATCAATAGTAATAAAGAGTTATCCAATAAGAGGTGTTATTTTGATATTCAAAGAAAAATGGCATTTTTCAATATAAATGATCGGATGTTTATTTCATTATAAAGAAGAAGCTATGCCGTTAATAGTGGAAAATAACATCAGGCAAATGACCACCACGACCACGCTTACAGGACCATATCCTTTTAATTAAATTTTCCATAACCAAATCGCAAAGTGGCTGCCCTATGTCCTCGATAGCCTCACGAATTCCATCTTTGAGGTCTTGAATCGACGCTGGGCTATTGGCGTAGACCTTCTCTTTCACGTGGCCCCAAATGATTAAGTCGCAAGGTGCTAAATCACAAGATCTCGGTGGCCAATTGTGATCACCTCTTCGAGAGATAACACGGTCCGGAAACTTTTCCCGCAAAAGATCAATGGTTTCGTTGCTTGTGTGGCACGTAGCGCCGTCTTGTTGAAAGTAAACGTTGTCCAGATCAATACCATCCAATTCCGGCCATAAAAAAATCATGAATCATCTCTCGATAGCGCAATCCATTCACCGTAGCTGTTGCTCAAGCCTCATTTTCGAAAAAGTAAGGTCCAATGACTCCGCCGGACCATAGACCGCACCAAACAGTCACACGTTGAGGATAGGAGAGGCTTTTCAACAATAACTCTTGGGTTTTCCGAGCCCCAGATGCGACAATTTTGCTTGTTGACGAAGCCACCGAGGTGGAGATGGGCCTCATCACTCAAGATGATTTTTCTATGGAATTCCGGATCATTTTCATGCATTTCAACGACCCAATCAGCAAAGACACGACGTTGTTGATGATCGGCCGGCTTGAGTTCTTGTGTTAACTGAACTTTATAAGCCTTAAGACCCAAATCTTTATGCAAAATACGGTGTAATGACGTTTGTGGAATGCCTAATTCCAAAGAACGACGAGGTATGGACAAACCTGGGTTTTCTTCAACACTTTCGGCTACAGCAGCAATATTCTCGGCTGTTCTTGAGCGGCGTGCACGGGTTTTATTCTTCACATAACTAACTTGTCCCAACAGCTCGAATTTCTCCACCAATTTCTTTATTGCGGTCCGACAAGGTGCTTCACGACGACCCAAAAATGTTCGAGTTTTACGAACCGTCTCTGCCAAATTTTCACCATTTTTATAGTGAATTTTAATAATTTCAATGCGTTCTTGAAGCGTGTATCGTTCCATTTTTATTAATGGCGTAGTTTCTACTTGTCAAATGTCAAAAAATGACAGCTTCAAAAGTGACATCTACTGAAATAGCGGCCTATTCAAAATAACACCTCTTATTGGAAAACCCTTTACAATTCACATATAATATAGGAATGAGCCATTTATATTCCAGAATGAATGGAGGTTTCTCGTGATCTGAATCGTGATCTGAATCGAAAGATTGAAGAAAACGATAAAAGAAAGGAGAAACACATCACGATTCGGATTTGGAAATGACCCATTTAAATTAATTTCCTAATTGACTGATCGAAGAATGAAAACGAGAATAAAACGTTCATGCGGAAAATTACGTAAAATGTCCTGATGCAGACGGGGCAATTTTCTTTCAAACGTCGGGTTCGTGGCAAATCTCAATTAGGGCAAAAAAAAATTACAGGCTTGGTTGAATGCACCTTCATGCAGTACAGCTGGAATACTCATTTGAAACGAGGCGAATATCAAACAAAAGTACACTTTTAATATACCAGGTGGCCCAGAATATTTTTTTGTGATGTGTGTGTAGGGTGTTCAAAAGCACAATTTAAAATTATTTTCATATATACAGGGTGTTCGAAAACAAATTTATAGACCAAAGTCACATTTCTTTAAATGTAACACCCGGCATTTGACCTAAAAAATGGAATGGCAAGCTCAAATTATGATGAGTTTCTTCAATTCACTTTATACCTTAGAAACACCATTAACGAGAAAATGGTGAAAAATTGAAAATATGGACTATTTTTGAATAGCCAAATATGGTCAATACCAATTGAGCAATTTGCAAAATTGCATTCTCTGTTCAATAAAATACAAGTTGACTCCTTGAGTTTCCTTTTAATATAATCAGGTTCTGTCATTAGAATCTTTATATTACTCCTATCCATCATGTGATCCCTTGGATTGTACATACATGTTCTGCTATTTTTGATTTCTGAATGTCTCTATTTCTCAAGTTATTCTTATGCTCAGACTTTCTTACTTCTAGGGCTCTTGATGTTTCTCCTGTGTATGATTTACCACAAATACAAGGAATATTATATACACAGTTTTTGCGCGTATGTTCTGGGGAACATCGCGTTATAGTTTTGCCCAAATGTCTGTAACTTTCGAATTTTTTGACGAAAATGGTCTCAAACGATTTGGTTCGACTCCCCAATGAATAATTCGATGTCAAATTTGATTCTGTCTGACCGGCCGTCCGGCAGCCCGGCCGTCCGGCTGTCCGGCCGTTGCCACGATAACTTAAGAACGGAAAGAGCTAGCGACTTGAAATTTTCAGGGTAGGTGGCACATCCCAATACGACGGACAAGTTCGTTAATGGGCATAATCGGCTTAATGGTTTCCGAGTAATAATTTTGTTTTCAATCAATATAAATCCGATCGAATTGAAACTTGGTGAATAGTTGTAGAATATAAAAATTAGCGCGTTTTTGAAATTTTGTGAGAATCGTATCGCTAGAAAATTATTAAAAAATATTTTTGTTGTCACGATAACCTTAGAACGGAAAGAGATAGCGGCTTGAAGTTTTCAGGTTAGGTTGTGCATCTGAATGCGACATTTGAGTTTGTTTATAAGCATAATCGGCCAAATGGTTTTAGAGTTATAGCCATCTGAAATTTGGTTGTTTTTTGTTCCTCATTAACTCGAAAAATACGAAACCGATTGAATTCAAATATGGTTATTAGTTGTAGAATGCCAACGAGAAAATTCTTGCGCGAGGATAGTATTTGTAGAAAACCTTTAAGAAATCATTGAAAATTGAAAAAAAAATTCTATATATCAGTAACTATTCGTCTGTTTTAAGTTTTAACACGATCGGTTAAATATTGTTGGAGATTCGAGCAGCCTTGTGCGAGTTCAGTAGATGGGTGACCGTTGCCTCGATAACTTTCGAACGAAAGGAGATAGGGACTTGCAATTTTCAGGGTAGGTGTCGTATCCAAATGGTAGAGTTAAGTTCGCTTTTGGGCATAATCGGTCTAACGGTTTCCGAGTTATACCCACCTGGAATATTATTTCCTCGATAACTCAAAAAATAGAGACTCGATCGAATTGAAGCTTGGTAACTAGTAGTAGAAAATCAACATAAAGACGTGTTTAAAATTTTGTAAGAACCGTAACCCTAGAAAATCTCATAAAAATTACGAAAAAAAAATTTTCGTAAGAACCGTACCTACCCATGGAAAATTAGAAAAAAGTTACGAATTTATTCGAATTTACCTTGGTAAATTCGAATTAAGTGTCCAATACAGGAGAATGGACAATATAATTTACCTTGGTCAATTCGACAAAGGGTGTCCGATGCAGGAGAATGGACAGTAGAACATACGCCCAGAAGCTCCTGACTTCATGTCAGTGCTTGAACCAATTTTTATTGAACTTAGAACCGATTCTTCTGATTTTTGGCGCTCTAGTTCCTCGGAACTGAGTGCTTATCAATTTGCCCAAATGTCTGTAATTTTCGAATTTTTTGATGAAAATGGTCTCACTGATCAAGAATCCGTGGTCGAAATTCATTCTGTCCGGCCGGCCGGTCGTAGGCACCATAACTCTCGAACGGAATGAGCTAGAGAGTTGAAATTTTCAGAATTGGTTTGGCAGATAAATATCTCGGCTAAGTTCGTTATTGGGCAAAATCGGACAGATGGTTTCGGAGTAACAAAAAAAAAAAATTTTTTTTTACAGAACAAATTCCAAATTAAATTTTTTTCAATAAGCAGTTTTATCATAAGAATCTAATAATATCATTTTTAACTCTAAGAAGCTAATACTTTCGGAGATATGATTTTTCAAAATTTCAATAAAAAATCGTATTTTTACGTTTTCACAGAATTATATAATTATTCTATGTATGAATTGTCATAATGTCAACTTATTTTCCTGAGATATGATATTGTCTCTTGCTAATAGTTGGTTCGAGAAACGTCAAAATGGACTTTTTTTTATGTCGAAAAGTGAAAATTAAGAATATATATCCCACGTAAGTACCGACGTTTTATTCTAATACCGGAGATCGACAAGATCGTACGAGGAGCCCGATAGCCGGTGTGTCTACGCTATCGGGTTTTCGGTTTCGGAACGAGAGAAGGCGGGACTTTTTGGCGCTCTAGTTCCTCGGAACTGAGTGCTTATCAATTTGCCCAAATGTCTGTTATTTTTATTCAAGATGCAGTTTCATCATTAAAATCCATCGATATCATTTTCAACTCCAACAAGCTAATACTTTCGGAAATATGATTTTTCTAAATTTCAATAATGAATCGTACGTACTTCTATGTTTTCACAGAATGCTATAATTATTCTATCTAAGCTTTATTATATGATCTGTGTTCATACTCGTACATTTCATCCTGTTCTATAAGAAGGAGTCAAATTCATTTCAGCTATTTTAATTTGATTTCTTCCATGGTGCAGTTCTCATTCTCAGATTGCTCATTTAATCTTGATAAATGAACTATTATTTGAATTTAATTTCCTTTATGATGCAGTTCTATCATAAGAATACATTGATATAATTCCCAACTCTGAGAAACCCATATTTTCGGAGATATAATTTGTCTGTTTGAACTAGAGCGCCAGAAAGCTCCTGTCCACAGGGCTTGAACCCATTTTTTCAGAAAGGCCACGAACATAAGGGATCACATTCTCTACCACTGCTCTACCAAGGCCGGCTGAATATAACCTTAATTATGTGTTTGTAACGCCATCTGTTTGTCAGACCGGCAACTTTTGCCGATGTAATACTCGAGGAACTTACCTCATAAAGTTGCTATTACAGACAAGCAAATTCATTAAAAGGGATGATGTCTTCCGTTCCAACTTGAACGAATTGATTTGAATAGAGCATTCATGTAGAAAGCGTTCTGAGAAGGAGCCTCCAAATGCGAACTTTGTTGCGAGAAATTTAGAACGATTTTATGGGGTTGTTTCGGCCCCGATCTGGAAATTCTCCGTTGATGTGCGATGGGGTGTTTACGCATTATATACGGATTCCTCTATTTGAAAGTTTGGAGAATCTCAACACAAAGAATTTATTGTGTGGTGAAAATAAAGTTGGCACGCGTGAGATATAGTAAATGTTAAATTTGCAGGCAGTTCGTATACAACTTTTTTAACATTCTTTTCAGGTCGAGTGTTGAGGAAAGTTTTGATTTTAATTCCATAAGCGGATGAAAAAATACTCTCTCGAATGTTTTTCAGCAGTTAGCTGAGTTCATAAAGTGATTTTGATAATATTCTTTCCGGACTGGAGGAATTTAATTATCTACTTCTATTAGAATTATTTTTCGATTTTAATGCCCCATTTTACGAAAAACTCTCAAATATAGTCGAGTCTGCGAATTGCTATCCGAGGCGGACCCGAGGATAGCAAGCAGGCGAGACAATAGACAGATTTTCGCCGAGGTGCATATTACTATATTATTATATTATTTTTTCGTCGACCTCCACATATTTTAATGAATTTCTGACCTCTTAAATACTTTCACAATAGCAAATGACACATACACTTATGTTTGTATTGAACCGTATCCATAGTGACCACAGCACTGACAGTTATTCTTACAGACACTTATGTTTGCATCGAACCGTATCCATAGTGACCACAGCACTGACAGTTATCCTTACAGACACTTATGTTTGTATTGAACCGTATCATGCCGTATTCATAGTGACCAGAGCGGATGAGAAAGTACTTTCTCGTCCGCAAAGTATGTACTTGCCTTCAATACTAGTCGATTTTACAGCTGCAAACTAGTACGTAAAAGGTCAACTTTCATAGAGATCGACGAAAAATAACTATTAAAAAACCATAAAACTTTCTTGTATTAACATTTTTCGCTAGCTATAATTACTTTGCGAGATAATCTAACGTTTCCATACATATCACCACCCCTGTATATAATTTTTTCATAAAATGCAAAAGAATGCAGGTTCTATTGCGCCACCCTGTATTTATCGAAACCTGACTGGAAAGAGGATGCATTTAAACTGAATGATACTATACCGAACTTTATCGAGAAAAATAGACTACGACTGACACGAAGTTCAGCCAAGTTGAGTGTTGTGATTATGGAAGTCGAACATCCGCTTATATCTGGGATCAAACTGCGACGTAGCATCCTTGGAGGGCGCCGTTGGAACAGAAATAAAAGCAGAGAATCTCTCTGAGACGATTGGAGTGCATATCCAGAACGTTGACGTTGATGAAAGCGTCCAATAAATGTCACTTTCTGCCAATCTACATTTCACCACGCAGAAATTTCATGTAATTATTCATGTACTTGCAGCGCAACAATGTTGTTTCATACGTGACGTTTTCCTTCATATTACCCAATGGAAATCATTTCAACGAAGCAACATTTTCATGTACATCATATTTAAATGACATGAAATGGATTTCTCAGCTTTTGGCTTCATCCTGATTTGGCCTCCAGTGACTACAGACTGGGTCGAAATAACGAACGATTTTAAAACACCTGGCAACCGCGCCTTGTCAGTAAGAGGTGGTAGGGACGCTATCGGCCATGATAAAATGTTAATTTATGGGTCCTCCTGACACGACTATACGAATCGACTGATTTATATCATCTGAATAATTCTCGGAATAAATTATTGAAAATAAAACCACTGCTATAGATTACGCCGCCACAAACATAGCTCTTTTTATTTTCGACCCAAAAGTAAATGTATGTATTCGAATGGGTCCTCACGCCACCACAAACACATCACTTTTTACTTTTGACCCAACAGTGAATGTATTTGAATCGAAACCAATCGTTTGGGACCTTTTTTGGACGTTTGTGTTTACAGTTGGATTTATATTCTTGGAAACATTGGGAATATTATTTTTTCCTACAGCTGTTTATAGGGCGTCACACAAGACGAGAGTAGGCGAGTAGGCGAGTAATCTCGTCTTGGACTCGCCAATTCCCAAAGAATTAAGTCTTGGTCTCGTCTCGTTGTCAGTTGTCCCATCTCGTCTCGCTTAGTCTTAGTCTCGCAGAGTGCTAATCAATTTGCCGAAATTTCTGTAATTTTCGAATTTTTGGCTAAAAATGGTCTTAAACGATTTGGTTCGACTCACTGATCAAGAATTCGTGGTCGAAATTCATTCTGTCCGGCCGTCCGGCCGTAGGCACGATAACTCTCGAACGGAATGAGCTAGACAGTTGAAATTTTCAGAGTAGGTTTGGGGGATAAATATCTCGGCTAAGTTCGTTATTGGGCAAAATCTGACAGATGGTTTCGGAGTAACAAAAAAAAAATTTTTTTTTACAGAACAAATTCCAAATTAAATTTTTTTCAATAAGCAGTTTTACCATAAGAATCCATTCATATCATTTTAAACTCTAACAAGCTAATACTTTCGGAGATATGATTTTTCAAAATTTCAATGATAGAATTATTCTGTGGCTATTCTATGAATTGTTATAATGTCAACTTTGACGTTGTCTCATTGTCATTCATTCCAGTAATGGTATCAATATGAGAATCATAATATGAGGAGCAACTTATCAAAACGCATTAAGTCCAAAAACCATTTTATTGGGAATCAACGAAAAACGATGTTTTCTTCCTCCCTGGCTTATAATTTGAGTATGTCGAGTTTGTTTGATAGAAATTTACATCTAAAGGTGATAACTAAACAGTCTGCACAGTAAGTGTTGGCCTGTAACCTAATTAACATGAGCAAATCGATAAAACATGTTTTTGGTTATATTTTATTTCTTTTAAAAATGCAAACGTAAACATAATTCATTGCGATGCGGCTTACATACTTTGGATTTGAATTACAGAGGGACATAATGCCATTTGGAAGATTTTGTTTACATAGGGCTATAGAGCAACAGAAAACATTTCTGAATCCGCTTCAAACTCAATTTCGCCCAAATTGGACATAATGCGTTTTGAAAAGTTACTCCTCATATAATATCATACTTTTTATTGGTTGATATTTTCATGCCGATGGTCAATCCATATGATGATGGGAATGGTAATGGTAAGTTAATAATATTATCATTCATTCCAGCAATCGTATAAATATGAGAATTATAATATAATATCATACTTTTTGTTGGTTGATATTTTCATGCCGATGGTCAATCCATATGATGATGGGAATGGTAAGTTAATAATATTGAGTTCAGAATATCTCCACTAAAAACAAAACTGGAATATTGGTGTATTGGAGTAGATTTGAGGAAAGATATATATTATCGTTCATCATAGAATTGAGGAATGAATATCTCGGATGAGTTCGTTGTTGGGTAGAATTCGTCTATTGGTTTTGGATTGATAATTTTTGGCACTCCTGTTGAATTTGAATTCTTCTATGATGTTTGAATTCAATTTCTGCTAAGATGAAGTTCTAAATTTCAATAATGAATCATACTTCTATGTTTTCACAGAATGCTATAATTATTCTATCTAAGCTTTATTATATGATCTGTGTTCGTACTCGTACTTTTCATCCTGTTCTATAAGAGAGAGTCAAATTCATTTCAGCTATTTTAATTTGATTTCTGCCATGGTACAGTTCTCATTCTCAGATTGCTCATTTAATCTTGATAAATAAACTATTATTTGAATTGAATTTCCTTTATGATGCAGTTCTATCATAAGAATACATTGATATAATTCCCAACTCTGAGAAACCAATACCAGATATAATTTGTCTGTTTGAACTAGAGCGCCAGAAAGCTCCTGTCCACAGGGCTTGAACCATTTATTTAATTCAAAACAGCTATGATCATGGCAGTTCGTAGATGGGTGACCACTGTGGCCACAAATTTTTGATCATGGATCTCCCGCCAACAGAATTATTCAAACCTAACTAATGTGGTCTTTTAATTGCAAATAACACAATAACATAAACGTGTGAAGCGCTCACGGATAATAAAAAATCCACACAAGAAGGTCACAGAGTGTTAATATTCACCCTTTCAACCGGTCGCCAAATTAAACAACCCAGAAAATAGTTTCGCGAAGAGATGTTAAGAATTCATCCTTTGTTATCCGGAAATCTTCTTCTAGTGTACTTTGGCGTCACCGACTTGTCAAACCACTCTGAACCGCTCTTCCTGTCTTTTGTTTTGTCAGGACTCTCGACTCTAATGAGATCCCTTTGTCATTGGCCCTTTTCAGGAACGTTTCGTTCTTTGGGGAACAATCTGGAGGTGTTTTGTGAGATGTTCAAACGTTTGTTCGTACTCGCTGGCAAGACTTATTGGCTGTCTCTGGGGGGGAGACATATGTTTTTCGGCGCTTCATCCATTTTCATAAGAAATAATTATTCGAGTTATGGGTGTTGAATTCCTTCGTCAAAGTATGTCAATTTTCCTGATGGTTGGTTTTTCATCTACTCATTCTACTCCATTCGTCCTGAAGGAGCCAATCAGCAGAAACACATATCGGCAGGTATTAGCAAAATGATTTTTCTCTGCTCATTTTGCGGAACTACCCGATAAACTTTCCCATTTTAATATACAGGGTGTCCCAAGTTCGAGTGCCTATTAGACGTTTCTGGAGAACTGCAAATATTTGAAATCCGAAAATTTGGATTATGATATTGCTTGAAATTCTCTACAGAGCTAAAATATTTCCGAAGCCCTAGCGCTTCCGGATATACAGGGAGCGAAAATGAAACGGATGAAAAATTTTTTTTTTCAAGTTTTGCATTCTTGGTACGATCAAGTATTCAATGCTGATTACATTTCTGTTAAAACCATTGTATTCATTCGAATAGTTTTCAAAATATCGAAAAAAAACCGGAACGTTTTCACAACATCGAAGAGGAAGATTGTGGAAAGGTCATGCATCTTTTGAATTCCAGAAATATCATCACAGGGTGTTCCAAATTTCATGTCGAAAATTGAGATTAAAAATTGGCCATAACTTCTGTTTTTCAAATTAGAACCCTATTTTCTTATGATTGCTTTGGATTCTGCGGTGAAAAATAATAATACTTTTTATAACATGATTATGCTCCTAAATTCAATAAAAAAAATAAAAAACAGACATTTGGGCTAATTAAAAAGCACTCTGTTCCGACGAACAAGAGCCGCACTTGTTTTCTGACAATTTTTTTTGGCATAACTATTGTTTTCATAAAATTTAAAATAGGTGTCCAGAACATAAATTTATTTTGTCTTGATTTCTACCTGATCCTATATGCCTCATTTTTCTGTATTGTAATAGATTATAAAAAAAATTGGTTCAAGCCCTGTGGACAGGAGCTTTCTGGCGCTCTAGTTCAAACAGACAAATTATATCTCCGAAAGTATTGGTTTCTCAGAGTTGAGAATTATATCAATGTATTCTTATGATAGAACTGGATCATAAAGGAAATTCAATTCAAATAATAGTTTATTTATCAAGATTAAATGAGCAATCTGAGAATGAGAACTGCACCATGGAAGAAACCAAATTAAAATAGTTGAAATGAATTTGACTCTCTCTTATAGTACAGGATGAAATTTACGAGTACGAACACAGATCATATAATAAAGCTTAGATAGAATAATTATAGCATTCTGTGAAAACATAGAAGTACGATTCATTATTGAAATTTAGAACTTCATCTTAGCAGAAATTGAATTCAAACATCATAGAAGAATTTAAATTCAACAAGAGTGCCAAAAATTATCAATCCAAAACCAATAGACGAATTCTACCCAACAACGAACTCATCCGAGATATTCATTCCTCAATTCCAGTTTTGTTTTTAGTGGAGATATTCTGAACTCAATATTATTAACTTACCATTACCATTCCCATCATCATATGGATTGACTATCGGCATGAAAATATCAACCAACAAAAAGTATGATATTATATTATAATTCTCATATTGATACCATTACTGGAATGAATGACAATGAGACAACGTCAAAGTTGACATTATAACAATTCATAGAATAGCCACAGAATAATTCTATCATTGAAATTTTGAAAAATCATATCTCCGAAAGTATTAGTTTGTTAGAGTTTAAAATGATATGAATGGATTCTTATGGTAAAACTGCTTATTGAAAAAAATTTAATTTGGAATTTGTTCTGTAAAAAAAAATTTTTTTTTTTGTTACTCCGAAACCATCTGTCCGATTTTGCCCAATAACGAACTTAGCCGAGATATTTATCCCCCAAACCTACTCTGAAAATTTCAACTGTCTAGCTCATTCCGTTCGAGAGTTATCGTGCCTACGGCCGGCTGGCCGGACAGAATGAATTTCGACCACGGATTCTTGATCAGTGAGTCGAACCAAATCGTTTAAGACCATTTTCATCGAAAAATTCGAAAATTACAGACATTTGGGCAAATTGATAAGCACTCAGTTCCGAGGAACTAGAGCGCCAAAAACGCAAACAATTTTCCATCCCAACATTTTCGCTAGCTATCTCACTTCAGGAGATATTCATCTTACAATCAGCTACCCTATATGAACTATTGTTAAAATAAAACTATGAATTCATGGGTTAATAATTGCAGTTTATTCTTCACTTCAATTTCCAAAAATAAAACATTTGGACCAAATGATAGGTGATCGGTTCTGAGGAACATAAGCGCCAAAAACTTCCCAGTCTATGCCGAAGAAGACTCTCGCAATAAACCCCCGCATCAAGTGGCAAAATTGGTTCACCGGTTAATGAAATGGGGGATAAAAACAACCTGCCCGGATAGGTTTTCCAGCCGGATCACAAGCGGAATAACAATCAAGAATGTTTCCCCCACGGCTCTAGCAGAAACCGTTTTAATAGAAAACCCAATTTTATAGGTTGGTCAATGTGTTCTTTCCTTAACGCCTTGCTCGTTCTTTCCCTCGGACATTTTTTTTCGTTGTGCTGCGATTAGCGTTGAAAAAATCGACATGGATAGATTGTTGTGAGTTGTAATTTTCGAAGAGATAAGTTTCTATGTGTATAGAGTCTCAATCTTGTTTAGAGTTACAATATTTGCTAATGGGATTGTGAAAATGTCTTCCGATAATATTAATTATAATAATGGCTTATAGACAAAAGCATTTGTCAAGATGCGAGATACTATAACGGTGACGTACATACATGATGGTTGGATTACGCGAATGCATTTGACACATCGGCGCACAGCTTGATAATACGGCTACTAGAGATACTCAAAGTCCACCCTAACATCGTCCATGCCATGGAAAACATCTTGGCGTTATGGAGGACTAAGTTTGCCGTTTGATCTGAAGGTCAGACCACTTATACCGGATGGGTGAGATACAGGCGCGGCGTATTTCAAGAAGACTCGCTAAGCCCTTTATTGTTCTGCATAACACTTCTACCATTAACAGCTAAGTTGAGAGCAAGCAGAATAGGGTACAAGGCCGGGCCACCAGGCAGAAGAGAACATCTGATCTCACATCTCCTCAACATGGACGACTCAGTATAAGCTTCTTGCAAGGCAGCACTACATCAACTACTGAATATCGTTGCCGAATACACCTCAGCAATAGGAATGATATTCGGTTTGGACAAGTGTGCTGTTTTTCATCTAAGCAGAGGAAGAACTGAAGAAACAGGAGAAGACATCGACCTAGAAGGGGGAATAAGCATTCGACACCTCGAAGAGGAAGAAGCATACAAATTCCTTGGGATGAAACAACGAGGTGCACTGGAGACAACCCAAATCAAGGATACTTCAACAGCTAGCTACAAAAAGAAGATCCGAGATATATGGAAATCACAGGTGTCTGGGAAAAATAAAGTATCTGCCTCGAACAGCTTGGCAGTCCTAATAATCACCTACTCATTCGAGATGGTTAACTGGACAGTGAATGAAATTCTCGAGCCAGACAGAACCACTCGTAAAGTGATTAACATGAATCGTAGCCTGCATCCCAACTGCTCGATACAAAGGATATACCTTCCACGAGCACAGGGAGACAGAGGTTTGCAAAGTTTGGAATACCAACACCATTAACAAACGTTGGAAATGGCAATGAGGATATTGAGAAGTGAAGATCCGCTTCTGAAAATGTTGGCTCATCATGAAATTAGGAACCAAGGAGCTTTCCTATTTGGGGCTGGTCAGAGAGCTTTGGAGAAGCTCAGTATAAGTGGAATATTCATCGATCATGAGCTAGCAGGAACACGTATCAGGCCAACAGACTAAAGAAGAGATGACAGAGAGATAAGGCAGTCACTACTGAAGACACTACTCGAAGATCACATGAGTGAACACCTGCACTCCATTTATTTCAGGAGTTTGAAGATCAGGGCCTGTCGAAAGAATTATCCTTCGCCTTTTTGAAGTCCGGTGGGCTCGACTCGGAAACGGAGGGATTTGTTATGGATTATCATGATGGGGTGATAAATACCAGATGGTATAAAAAGAACATCCTGGAAGTGGACACCCACACAACGTGTAGAGCATGCCATAGCCAGCAGGAAACTTTTATGCACATTATTATTATTATTAAATTACAATAAGAGTGGAGGTAAAACCTATGCACTCAAAAAAGCCAAAATTAAAAGTATTCTGCTAGAATTGTAAAGGAAACATAGAAACTTATTAACACCGCATTGGTCATAAGAGTTCTTGAATCCATTGGTGGATGTTGCATTCACCACTGCACCTGGGAGACAATTCCAAACCTCAAAAATTCTGTTGGATAGAAAGTTCATTCGGCAGGAGGTTCGAAATGGTTCCTTGCCCAATTTATAAGCGTGTCCGCTAAGGTTGTTCCGATTTGGAAGGAATAACTGTCCAAGGTCAATACCGAAGAATCCATGCATTGCTCGGAAAGCTACTATCATGTCGCCTCTGGTACGCCGGTCCTCAAAGCTGGTTAGCCCGAATAAACCCAACCTTGTCTGGTAGTCAGGTCGAGAGAAGGAGGAAAATGGGATTCTTGTGCACCATCTTTGAACAGACTCAAGAAGTTGCTAGTCAGCTCTTAGAGCGGCCCACCAAACTGGACTCGCATACTCCAGAATTGGTATCACATATGTTGTGTATAACAATTTTGCAGTCCTTATACTACAGCCGCCAAAAGACCGCTGAATGAGGTAGGTCGATTTCTTGGCTCTACTGCAAGTCTCCGTAATATGCTCAGACCAGTCAAAATCTGCGTTGACGACCACACCAAGATCCCGGTGGCTCCGGACTGAAGTAAGAGAGTGCCCACCGAGCAGATACGGAAGCTTTGGATTGTCCTTACCAATGTGCAGCACACAACATTTTTCGATGTTGAGAGGTAACAACCATTCCTCGACCCACTGATCCATCGCGTCCAGGTCCGCCTGCAGCTGGTTGGAGATAAGAGATGGAACACTGTATAGTTTAACATCGTCAGCGAACAGAAGACATCTCGAGCCGGTCAAATGGGGGAGATCCGATGTGTACAGTAGAAAAAGTACTGGGCCAAGAACTGACTTATGTCTGCTTGCAGAGTCCATGCTCCATCAGGATATGTGGAAAGACACAAGGCAGCAATCCGAATTCTCTACTTCCATCTGAGAGAGGTTAATGGTATAGACAACGAACCAGTGCTAACATATGTACCTCTGGAGATTGAAGCAGTTCATCCCATGCCGAAAACAATGTGGTGATGCAAGAAGAACATAAGAGGAAAAAATACAACGATTTAATGTTCGAACTGTTGACCCTATGTCTAAGGCTTGAAGTTAGAATGGTCATACCAATCATACGATGTATATACGGAATGAGATCGAACTATGTGACAGAATTGAAGATTATTGCGGCCTGTAAATACTTGGAGTTATTGGCCCACATAACGCAGAAAACAGTGTTGCTTGGATCACTTCGAGTAATCAAGTCCCATGAACTGTGAAGGCCACTTGCAGCTCATCTGTTTTGTTAAGGAACGCTATAAGGACAGGACGAAGAACTACTCCAAAGAATGTGTGACAGGTCTTTTAGTAATTGATCAACAAGAGCTGGAATCTCACATACCTGAGAACGCGAATCCTCTAAGGAAAGCCTATAAAAGGTTTTCTCTCTCGCTCGAAAAAAGGCTCTCTTTGCGTAATTATGATTTTTTTTTTCGTGGACATATCAACTTTGTATTCAATTAAAACACTGAATAATTGAGATATTGGGAAAAGGGGATTTGGTACAGTCAGGAAATCGATAAGGCAACATTGTTGAGGTGGGTATCGTAAATCAACTCGAACTAGGACGCGGCAGCGGGGATATTTACGAAGTATTCCAGCCCAGACTTCTTGCAGAAAGGACGTAAGTGGAGATTCGTTACAAATGGTCAGTTCCAGAGATTTACAACTGGGTAATACGTTGTAGATTTAAACTGATGAAGAAACTGGCTTATGTGTCCATATATTTCGCTTCCGGAAGTTTGTTGCGCGTGTGAGTTGTTGGAAAATTTAGAGTTTCAGAGGTGATATAATTCAAGTGAAGCGATTTCTCATTTTCCACTACTTCGAGTTACCAGAAGTTCGAACGTCGTCCGTGATCATGTTTCTACCATGGTGATCAAACTTTAGTTGGGTCAATGTGGAGTTATTGGGGCGAATTGAAGAAATTAGATGTGAAAAAGTTGCAATGAAACAAAATTTGAATAAAAAATGGGTTCAAGCCCTGTGGACAGGAGCTTTCTGGCGCTCAAGTTCAAACAGACAAATTATATCTCCGAAAGTATTGGTTTCTCTGAGTTGGGAATTATATCAATGTATACATATGATAGAGCTGCATCATAAAGGAAATTCAATTCAAATAATAGTTTATTTATCAAGATTAAATGAGCAATCATGAGAATGAGAACTGCACCATGGAAGAAATCGAATTAAATCTGGCCAATTTTGCCCAATAACGAACTTAACCGAGATATTAATCTCCCTAACCTACTCTGAAAATTTCAACTACCTAGCTCATTCCGTTCGAGAGTTATTGTGGAAAAACTTTTTTTAAATTTTCAAAATTTTTTTTTTTACACTTTGCGGTAATCTGGTCAATACAAAACTTCACATGCGTATAAAGGTCATGATTCTACAATTTGATGCTAAATTTCAGATTGATCGAACGAACTTGTCCGAGATATTTACGCTCCAAAACCACCTTGCAATTTTCAATCCGCTAACTCCTTTCGTTCGAGAGTTATCGTGCCTACGGCCGGCCGGACAGAATGAATTTCGACCACGGATTCTTGATCAGTGAGTCGAACCAAATCGTTTAAGACCATTTTCATCGAAATATTCGAAAATTACAGACATTTGGGCAAATTGATAAGCACTCAGTTCCGAGGAACTAGAGCGCCAAAAACGTAAAAAATCCGACTACTGGAAAAATTATGTTCCCGGCTAGTGTAAAAGACACTCGCAATATTTTGAGTATAAGGAGAGGGGGTGAAATGGATGTATGAGATGTCGATGAGGATAGCTGAGACACAGGTGGGTAATGAGACCACTACTGTCAAAACCACTCGTGGAAAACCTCAAGGAGGAGTAACGTCTAGCCCTCTTTGGAGCCTATAGTAGTGGACGAGCTTCTCCACAGGCTAACGGAGCTCGGTTTCGGGTGTATAGGCTATGCCGATGACACAGTTCTAATAGTCGGAGCTAAATTCGAGTGCACCTCGTGTGACTCACTACAGGAGGGCCTTAGAATGATCGAGCAGTGTTGTTTGTCAGTGGGGCTGAAATTGAACCCGAACAAGTCCATGGTGATTCCGTTTATCCCATTTTTGGGCGCATGTTCTAGGGGAACATCGTCCTATCATTTCGTCCAAATGTCTGTAATTTTCGAATTTCGAGCTGAAAATTGGCTAATAGACTAATTCGGACTCCCTGATCACGAATCCGGTGTCAGATTTTTGGGTGCCGTACGGCCGGCCGGCCGGCCGTACTTCCGGCCGTAGGCACGATAACAGGAGCACCGAAGGTCCTATCGACTTCAAACTTTCAGGGTAGGTTTCTGATCAAAATGCGACGGTTAAGTTCGTTAACGGGCAAAATCGGCCGGACGGTTTAGGAGTTATAGACATTTAAAATTTTGAGGTTATTTCCCTGATATTTCAGGAACTAAAGAAGATGTTGAATCGAAACTTGGTAGTCAGTTCGAGGATATAAACGCGCAACTTTTGGCAAAATTCTGTTATGATCGAAATGTTGGTAATTTTTAAAAAAATATTTCTTTTAATTTTTTCGAAAAAAAAATTTTTTTTTCGTGAACTATTCATCAGATTGCAACAAAAACTTGTACTAACGTCAATTGTAGTATTTTGCATCATTGTGCAAAATTTTGGCTCTATACGATTTCAATTTCTGGAGATATAAGACAAAATGTGTCAAATTTCCTGGGTCTCTCTCAGTATTTTCATCGATTATTCTATGAACTCTTTGAATTCCACCGAAAACAAATTCAAAGACATAAACATAAAGAATCAAGTCATAGTTTAGACGTCGAAAGAAGGACGATGTTGATCGACTTGAAAAGGTACCTATTTCAAGAAATGCAATAATGAAATGCTTAATTTATGGATATAATATTATCTAAGTATTGTTGGGATCGGGCAGTTGGAAAATTTTTTAATAAAAAAATTTGTACCGACGTTAAATCAAGCATTCTACACGAGTGTGCAAAATTTCAGTTCGATACGATCTCAATTCCAGAAGATATTGCTTAAAATTCACATTCCAGCGTGTTTTGACGTTCTATGGTCACAGAATATCGTCACAAAAATCTATTTACCTCATTTGACGGCTGTTTGTCAAATCAATTAATTCCAATAATTGATGTCAGATTTCCTACATATCAAGTTCAAACACATTTTATTATATGGAAAACACTTATTATGATCACGTTCTACAGGAATTGACACTAAATAGAAGCTAGATGAAGATTATTGTAATGGCAAATTTGAGTTCCAGAATAATATTAAGGTATTCAACATGATACTGCTTTTTTTCTTTACTGGTCAGTACGGGCCACAAGGAAGATGAACATGCGCCCAATAGCTCCAGTCCACAGGGCTTGAACCAATTTTGTTTCTCTCTTTTTGAACGAAGATATTATAGAATGGAAGTCTGAAGATAAATATCTAGGGTTTAACACTAGATAGTCAACTTCTGTGGTATAGTCTTGTTGAAATTACTGATAACAAAGCAATAAAGGCTTTGATGGCTTGCACCAAATGCTCATTATCGCTAGGCTTCTATCCGAGCGTCTTCCACGCAGAAATACTTGCATTCGAAAGATGCGTTGAAATGAACCTAGATTGAAACTATCAGGGATGTGATATAGCAATCCACTCTAACTGCTATTAAAGCTCTGAGCTCCCATCGTTATCAGGTCTAAGCTAATATGAGAGTGCCGATGAAAACTTAATGAAGTAGGCAAGAACAACAGGGTCTCCTTGGTCTGGGTTACTGGTCAGGCGGAAAAGGAAATGAGGAGGCCAACACACTTGCCAAATAAGGAGCAGAAACCCCTTTTATTGGCCTGGAACCCCACTGCGGGGTTGGTAAATAGATCTACAAAACTGAATTTCGAATGCAAGATGAAACTGAAAGAAGTATACTCTGGAGATATTTTCCAGGAATGTATCACTCCAAAAAGTTCTCATTAAAAACACGCTGCACCTCCTCACTGGTTTCCTCACAGGGCACTGCCGTCTTTGGAAGCCTATGATGAGATTAGGGCCAGCAGAAACTGACGAGTGCAGATTCTGTTTGGAGGAGGATGAAACTCCTGATCACCTGATAACAGAATGCCTTGCCATCTCAAACCAACGCAAGGAATGCTTTGGGCAAGAAATCTGCAGGAGCGAAGACGTAGCCTCCTTGAAGCTATCTCAGATACTGCAGTTCATCAGAACTCTGGAACTAGAAGGCGAGCTGTAGATAGTGATGACACCGATAGCTCTGACGGGGGGCACAATAGACCTTAAGGTCGCAGTGCAAGGTTACCCCCTATAACAATATACAATAAAGGGTCCGCCATCTAACGTTTTTTTTTCAACTAGTGCTTATTTCGTGAATGGTAACACTTATCTCATGTCTGATTTGACAGATAATTAGTTTTATCCTTCCGCTGAACGAATACGGTTGTGTATACGCTTGAACAACGCTGGGTAATATTGCGACATTACTTTGAAAATCATGGTAATGTTGCAGAATGTGTGCGAAGATTGCGTACGGATTTTGGAAGAAGAGAAGCACCGTCAGCTTCGAATGATCGTTATCTTGTGAAAAAAGTGAAAGAAACTGGCATCCTCATCGATAAACCAAAGCGTGAAAAGCCAAAAACAGTGCGTACACCCGTGAATATTGCTGCTGTGGCAGAAAGTGTGCGTGAAGCGCCATCAACATCAATTCACCGTCGTTCTCAAGGATTGAACATTTCGGAGACATCATTGAGACGAATTTTGCATAAAGACCTTGGTATGACGCCATACAAAGTCCAATTGGTTCAGGAGTTGAAGCCAACTGACCATCCAAGGCGTTTTCGCTTCGCTAAGTGGGCCTGCGATCGACTTACAGAAGATGCCGATTTTGCCAAAAAAAATCATCTTTTCAGATGAAGCTCATTTTGATCTTGGCGGGTATGTAAACAAGCAGAATTGTCGCAATTGGGGCACAGAAAACCCGCACGCATACATTGAAAAGCCGATACACCCAAAACCAATCACTGTTTGGTGCGGATTTTTGTTCAGAGGCATAATTGGGCCATTTTTCTTTGAAAATAAGCAAGGAGTGGCCGTTACAGTCAATGGCGATCGTTATCGGGCCATGTTGAACGAATTTTCGTCCACAAAAATTGAAGAGGAGGATATTAGCAACATTTGGTTCCAACAGGACGGCGCTACGTGCCACACAGCTGAAGCTACACTCGATGTTTTGCGCCCTGTTTTTGAAGATCGCATTATCAGCCGCAGAGCTGATGTCGTTTGGCCACCTCGAAGCTGCGATTTGACACCGTTGGACTATCATTTGTGGGGTGCCGTCAAAGTTAAGTGTTACGCCAACAAGCCAGAGACAATTAACGCTTTAAAGGATAATATTCGTGAAGCCGTTGTTGAAATACAGCGGCACACAATCGATAATGTGCTTAAAAATTGGACCGATCGTGTAGGCTACTGCATGGCCAGCCGAGGCAGCCATTTGAATGAAATTATTTTCCATTATTAACCGGAAGGATTGTACTTTCAAATAAAAAAAGAAATTTGAGAAAATATTCAGTAGTTTTTTTTTATTGCATTTAAAGTTATTTGGCGGACCCGTTATAAGGAGTAAGGGCTATGATATCTCCGCAAAAATTATTATCGATGTCGAATCACATATCAAACCACCCCACCGACTATTCAACCCCGAACATTTTCCATTCAATCCGTAAAACCCATTCACCCTCACGGAACGCTGATCGTTCCGAAAGTTCCAAATTGTCGGCGTAAACAAAAGGGATAAAGTCAATACAGACGGTTGAATGATGGCTTTCGGGAAAAAGCACTGCCCATTCCGAAGATTGAACTATTGATTTTTCGCGACAAAGATATGATTTCCATGCGAATTGAAATATTCACCTCTGAGGGAGTCGCGACGCCTATGCCTGCGGCTTTTTTAGCGACGCTTTGCCGTTGTCCGTTTGTGTTTTCGGTTAGTTGGATGGATTCTGGATTTTTTTTCCCTTTTGCCAATTTATTCGGTAGCCGAGGGAGGATCAGTATCGATGCCCCCTTGATTGAAAGTTGAAAGGGAAGTTAATAGGTCATGCATCATTTTTTAGAGTCGTATGTATGTGTATGGATCAATGCATTTGATGGGGGGTTCTCTCAGAATATTATCTAACACATTCTCCATTTAATACAGGCAGTCCAAAAATTAATGCAACGAAATTTGATCACAGATTCTTGAGACGAAGTTAGGAGATACCTATTTTCGATTTTCATTAGGAGGCTCCCTCTTTTTTGGCGCTCTAGTTCCTCGGAACTGAGTGCTTATCAATTTGCCCAAATGTCTGTAATTTTCGAATTTTTCGATGAAACATGTCTTAAACGATTTGGTTCTACTCACTGATCAAGAATCCGTGCTCTAAAATCATTCTGTCCGGCCAAACCGGCCGTCCGGTCCGGCCGTCCGGTCCAGCCGTCCGGTCCGGCCGGCCGGCCGTAGGCACGATAACTCTCGAACGGAATGAGCTAGACAGTTGAAATTTTCAGAGTAGGTTTGGGAGATAAATATCTCGGCTAAGTTCGTTATTGGGTAAAATCGGACAGATGGTTTCGGAGTAACAAAATAACAAATTCAAAACAAATTCAAAATTAAATTTTTTTCAATAAGCAGTTTTACCATAAGAATCCAATGATATCATTTCTAACTCTAACAAGCTAATACTTTCGGAGATATGATTTTTCAAAATTTCAATAATAAATCGTATTTCAACGTTGTCACAGAATGATCATTCTATGTATGAATTGTCATAATGTCAAATGATGTTCCTGAGACATGACATTATCTAATCAATCGAAGAATTGTGAGCGAAGTGAGAAAAATCTCAGTTGTTTGCTCCGAAATTAGGTTTTCTCAGAAAATTCTTACATTTCGGAACGGAACATGAAGTAAGAGATCTGAGAGTAGTGAGACTGCTTTTCATCCATAGACATAGATATAACTCTCGAACGGAATGAGGTAGGTAGTTGAAATTTTCAGAGTAGTTTAGGGAGATGAATATCTCGGTTAAGTTCGTTATTGGGCAAAATTGGCCAGATTTAATTTGATTTCTTCCATGGTGCAGTTCTCATTCTCAGATTGCTCATTTAATCTTGATAAATAAACTATTATTTGAATTGAGTTTCCTTTATGATGCAGTTCTATCATAAGAATACATTGATATAATCCCAACTCTGAGAAACCAATACTTTCGGAGATATAATTTGTCTGTTTGAACTAGAGCGCCAGAAAGCTCCTGTCCACAGGGCTTGAACCCATTTTTGCGCGTATGTTCTGGGGAACATCGCGTTATAGTTTTGCCCAAATGTCTGTAACTTTCGAATTTTTTGAAAAAAATGGTCTCAAACGATTAAGTTCGACTCCCCAATGAAGAATTCGAGGTCAAATTTGATTCTGTCCGGCCGGCCGTCCGGCCGTCCGTTGCCACGATAATTGGAGAACGAAAAGAGCTAGCGACTTGAAATTTTCAGGGTGGGTGGCGCATCGCAATACGACGGACAAGTTCGTTAATGGGCATAATCGGCCCAGCGGTTTCCGAGTAATAATTTTGTTTTCAACCAATATAAATCCGATCGAATTGAAACTTGGTGAGTAGTTGTAGAATATGAACCTTAGCACGTTTGTGAAATTTTGTGCGAATTGTATGGCTAGAAAATTATTAAAAAATTATTAAGAATATTTTTGTTGTCACGATAACTTGAGAACGGAAAGAGATAGCGGCTTCAAGTTTTCAGGTTAGGATGTGCACTAGAACGCGACATTTCAGTTTGATTATGAGCCAAACGGTTAATTAGTTAATTCGAATTTACCATGGTAAATTCGAATTAAGAGTGTCCAATACAGGAGAATGGACAACATAATTTACCATGGTAAATTCGATTAAGGGTGTCCAACACAGAAGAATGAACAATAGAACATACGCGCAAAAGCTTCTGACTTCACGTCAGTGCTTGAACCAATTTTTATATTAATATTTATATTAAAATTCGAGCAATTACCAATATTGAAGGGATTCAATTTGTTTGAAATGCCTGGTATATTTAAATTCCTCTTGTTGAAGCCACAACAAGACGGCAAAGTTTCCGTTTCCCATCGATTATTTTCTTCTGGTGATTTTTGAATGGTCTTGGCAATTCTAATTTTGTTTTCAAGGGAATTATCTATATATCCTTCAGCCACATTGGTAGACTTCCAGCCACCGTGACTCTTCAAATTCGTGATGTTTCCACCATTGTCAGCAAATAACGTCGCCGAAGCTCGACGAAAAAATACCTACCAAGATTTTCATATTTACAATGACCAAAACGACGTGATTCTTCCGGCCTAGTCCAGGAATTACGTACTTCCTGGACTAGGCCGGGAAATGCTTCTTTCTCAAAGGAAAAGGTTCCGGGAAGTGGGCACTTCCCGGACGGTTGCCGAAAAAGGTCATTATGCTACAATTTGAAACTGAATTTCAGATAGATCGACCGATCGATTTCGAAAATATTCTTAAAATTTTTTTTTTACTAAAAACGGCCATAACTCCGAAACCGCTTAGTGGATTTTGCCCTTTAACGAACTCGTCTGAGATATTTACCCTCCAAACCTACCCTGCTAATTTCAATCCTTTAACCCCTTCCGTTCGAGAGTTATCGTGTTAACGGCCGGACGGACCGGACGGCCGGACAGAATCGATTTTGACCATGGATTCTTTATGAGTGAGTCGAACCAAATCGTTTGAGACCATTTTCAGCCAAAAATTCGAAAATTACAGACATTTGGCCAAATTGATAAGCACTCTGTTCCGAGGAACAAGACAGCCAAAAATGGTAGGAAATATATTCATATGTTTTAAGGTCTTCTCAGCTATATCGACGGTAAATTCGATTAAAAGTGTCCGATAGAGGTGAATAAACAATAGCGCAAAAGCTCCTGACTCCACGTCAGTGAACCAATTTTTTTTCAACTTGAGGCACATGAAATATTTCAGCCCTTTTTCGCAACGAACCTCGGAAGCTCTCAACATGATAATAAAATATTCAATTTAATAAATCCAACCTCCTCCTTCTCTATCCATCAACCACTTCCCAACCCACTCCTCGGGGACTCCCAAAGTAGAATCACATACGACGTGGCTCTGTACCTGCTTCGGCATTCCTCAAACATCGCCACCAGGTTAATAATTCTTTCATGAAGTCGGATCCCGAACTTCTCCCCAGGTTAGACCGTCTCGCAATCTCGATTTCGGAGAAATTGTGGCTGCCTATCAAACGGGTCTCGGTTAAATTGAATGCTACTAGTAGAGTTCACAAGGCATGAAAAGAGCTCTAAAACAGATTTTCGTGGGACCTTCATTGCTAAAATGTATAGACCACTGGGTATCATTCTCCATACCCTTTCAAATTAAATTCAACTGGTCGTCAAAAAATCGTCGTGTGCAGGAAGAGGTGGGGGGAATTTTTCCAAAAATTGACAAAAAAAAATTTTCTGTTCATGGTCATCTATATACGGTGAACATCACTCACACAAACTTCTGTTGAAATATACAATTCAGAAATATTTTTTATTAATTGTCAAAAAAGTCGGATACAATGCTCTTAAATGGAATTCCTTAAGATATAAACGCTTGCCCTGAACACCCATATTAACTATTATGTTCCACTCGGTTTTACTCGAGATCTGTTAGGATTATCGAAAAAATGCTTTATATGAAAGGTCTGCTCCGAAAACCAACGATTCAGATGCTTCTTTCAAAATTACAATAGGTAGAATAGTTTCCTCACAAAATAAGAAATTGTGTTATTAACTCCCATTAACCGAAACCGAACCTGGAGACGCTAGTAAGGCGCAATTTGTAGCGTTAGTCCATGTTAGTGGCGACCTTATGGATTTGAGCTTTGATCTATGCACATAAGGTTCGTTATATCTATCCGACCAACTTTACAGTACTATTCCTGCGTGCCTTCAGAACGCATTTTGAAGATATTGTTTAAATTCCTAATTTTTTATATATATGAGAATTTTACATATAATTCATATATATTTGATTTAATTTTGTTAATTCGTTAATAAATATGCAAATATGCGAGTTCAAACTTATATTCATTACATCATAAATCAATTTTGTGACGTAATATTACCACATTTTTGAAATCATCGTTCATTCTCATTAGTAGTAACAAGATTTCCTGAATCCTAGACCAAAAATCTGGAAAAGAATTAAGAAGGAATATAGTTGGTATCTATGATATTTAGTGTCTAAAAATTTCTTGCATGTCATGATTCATCTAATTCAACTATCACTATCAGATGAAGAATCATCATTTTGAAGATATTGTTTAAATTCCTAATTTTTATGTATATGAGAATTCTACAGATAATTCATATATATTTGATTTAATTTTGTTAATTCGTTAATAAATATGCAAATATGCGAGTTCAAACTTATATTCATTACATCATAAATCAATTTTGTGACGTAATATTACCACATTTTTGAAATCATCGTTCATTCTCATTAGTAGTAACAAGATTTCCTGAATCCTAGACCAAAAATCTGGAAAAGAATTAAGAAGGAATATAGTTGGTATCTATGATATTTAGGGTCTAAAAATTTCTTGCATGTCATGATTCATCTAATTCAACTATCACTATCAGATGAAGAATCATCATTTTGAAGATATTGTTTAAATTCCTAATTTTTATGTATATGAGAATTCTACAGATAATTCATATATATTTGATTTAATTTTGTTAATTCGTTAATAAATATGCAAATATGCGAGTTCAAACTTATATTCATTACTTCATAAATCAATTTTGTGACGTAATATTAACACATTTTTGAAATCATCGTTCATTCTCATTAGTAGTAACAAGATTTCCTGAATCCTAGACCAAAAATCTAGAAAAGAATTAAGAAGGTATATAGTTGGTATCTATGATATTTAGGGCCTAAAAATTTCTTACATGTCATGATTCATCTAATTGAACTATCACTATCACATGAAGAATCATCAAGGGAAGGAAGATTTGAAAAATTTGAAGTACTCGTATTTGCACATGTTTTTTGGGACATACATTTGCAGGAGCCAATACACGGAATTTGTGTTCTTTTACAGGTACACATTGATCCTCTGCAATCTGAAATGAGAGTTTCCATTTCATAAAGAATATTTACGGATCTGATATTCGAAATAATATTTACCTTTCCTACAACTGCAGTTGCTAAGGATAGATGTTTCCTTAGGTAGGATTGGCATCGTCGTTAATTTTGGCAGAAGTTTTCCATTTTCTACATACCACCCACTAAATATAGGATCCGGTAAAGATGGTCATGGTACATTACTATTGATCCAAATTTTTGTTTGGTAATGGACCTGAAGGCTGTGTTGTCTCAAACTATCCAATGTTGGAGGTAATTTACTTATGGATCTTGAAGAAGCTATAATATTCCCCTGAGCCTGTTGATACATTTCACATTTTCGTTTGTCGTATACAGACAGATTACAAATTCAACAATATCATTGAATACTTTCAAACATGGCACCGGAAGTACATGATGAATTCAAAAATAGGATTTTTGTCATTAAATGTTTGATTGGGAATTTTAACCAACTTTCTGTAGATCAGGCGCTAGAGCATATCAACAAAAATTCCAAAGCTGCAGGAGGAACAGCGGGATAAACTGAAAATAGTACTATAGAATGGATGAATGGTTCTTGAGTTACAACATTATTGGTATGAAGTTAGTCACATTACGCTCATCTTTGCATCTTCATTCGGTCAAAATGTCGAAGAAGGTAAAAAAATAATGAAAATTGATGAAGATTCTGAGCAGATACTGCAGAGTATGATTATGAGATTATGAGAATTTGAGAGAATAAGTATTCAATGATATTGTTGAATTTGAAATCCATCTGTATACGACAAACGAAAATGTGAAATGTATCAACAGGCTCAGGGGAATATTATAGCTTCTTCAAGATCCATAAGTAAATTACCTCCAACATGGATAGTTTGAGACAACACAGCCTTCGAGTCCATTACCAAACAAAAATTTGGATCAATAGTAATGTACCATGACCATCTTTACCGGATCCCATATTTAGTGGGTGGTATGTAGAAAATGGAAAACTTCTGCCAAAATTAACGACGATGCCAATCCTACCTAAGGAAACATCTATCCTTAGCAACTGCAGTTGTAGGAAAGGTAAATATTATTTCGAATATCAGATCCGTAAATATTCTTTATGAAATGGAAATTCTCATTTCAGATTGCACAGGATCAATGTGTTCCTGTAAAAGAAAACAAATTCCGTGTATTGGCTCCTGCAAATGTATGACCCAAAAACATGTGCAAATACGAGTACTTCAAATTTTTCAAATCTTCCTTCCCTTGATGATTCTTCATGTGATTGTGATAGTTGAATTAGATGAATCATGACATGTAAGAAATTTTTAGGCCCTAAATATCATAGATACCAACTATATACCTTCTTAATTCTTTTCTAGATTTTTGGTCTAGGATTCAGGAAATCTTGTTACTACTAATGAGAATGAACGATGATTTCAAAAATGTGTTAATATTACGTCACAAAATTGATTTATGAAGTAATGAATATAAGTTTGAACTCGCATATTTGCATATTTATTAACGAATTAACAAAATTAAATCAAATATATATGAATTATATGTTAAATTCTCATATATATAAAAAATTAGGAATTTAAACAATATCTTCAAAATGCGTTCTGAAGGCACGCAGGAATAGTACTGTAAAGTTGGTCGGATAGATATAACGAACCTTATGTGCATAGATCAAAGCTCAAATCCATAAGGTCGCCACTAACATGGACTAACGCTACAAATTGCGCCTTACTAGCGTCTCCAGGTTCGGTTTCGGTTAATGGGAGTTAATAACACAATTTCTTATTTTGTGAGGAAACTGATCTACCTATTGTAATTTTGAAAGAAGCATCTGAATTGTTGGTTTTCGGAGCAGACCTTTCATATAAAGCATTTTTTCGATAATCCTAACAGATCTCGAGTAAAACCGAGTGGAACATAATAGTTAATATGGGTGTTCAGGGCAAGCGTTTATATCTTAAGGAATTCCATTTAAGAGCATTGTATCCGACTTTTTTGACAATTAATAAAAAATATTTCTGAATCGTATATTTCAACAGAAGTTTGTGTGAGTGATGTTCACCGTATATAGATGACCATGAACAGAAAAAAAATTTTTGTCAATTTTTGGAAAAATTCCCCCCACCCCTTCCTGCACACGACGATTTTTTGACGACCAGTTGAATTTACATTGTAAGGGTATGGAGAATGATACCCAGTGGTCTATACATTTTAGCAATGAAGGTCCCACGGGGTGACACGATAGAGCCCGGTTTGAACTATACTATACATCAGAATAGATGATGCCGGGTGGGCTTACACAGTGCTCCGAAACAACCTCCCGTCAGATTTGGAGGATTGCTGCGATTGAGAAGATTGATCTGGAGCGAGGTTCACCGGGGGAGACCGCAGTCTGGACCGCAAACATTTTGTAGTATTTTTTGCGCACCGGTGTGAAGTTATCCACATCCACACATACACTCAACGACTAAAAAATGTTCAAATTGAAATATTAATAACTCGATAAGTACTTGGTGAATAATGATGAAATTTGAGAGTGTTGCTCATGGATGCCTAAAAAATGGAAATAAAATATCAAATGATTTGTGTAGCCCCCAGGGGGCGGTAAAACGAAAAATGCTATAACTGCTATAAATATTGAGTGTTCCACGATGAGCTTTGGATATGTCGTCTGGAATGACGTAAATACAAAGATGTAGTAGGTCCCATAGTTTGTGCGGACCCAGGGGGGCGGCGATCGGGGGCGGTATATCGAAAAATGCAATAACTCGGAAAATATTGAGTTTTCCACAATGAGCTTTGGAAATGTTGTCTAGAATGGCGTAAATACAAAGATGTAGTAGGTCCCATAGTTTGTGCGGTCCCAGGGGGGCGGCGATCGGCATTCTAGACAGCATATCCAAAGCTCATCGTGGAACACTCAATATTTTCCGAGTTATGGCATTTTTCGATATACCGCCCCCGATCGCCGCCCCCCTGGGGCCGCTCAATCTATGGGACCTACTACATCTTTGTATTTACGCCATTCTAGACAACATATCCAAAGCTCATCGTGGAACACTCAATATTTTCCGAGTTATGGCATTTTTCGATATACCGCCCCCGATCGCCGCCCCCCTGGGGCCGCTCAATCTATGGGACCTACTACATCTTTGTATTTACGCCATTCTAGACAACATATCCAAAGCTCATCGTGGAACACTCAATATTTTCCGAGTTATGGCATTTTTCGATATACCGCCCCCGATCGCCGCCCCCCTGGGGCCGCACAAACTATGGGACCTACTACATCTTTGTATTTACGCCATTCTAGACAACATATCCAAAGCTCATCGTGGAACACACAATATTTTCCGAGTTATGGCATTTTTCGATATACCGCCCCCGATCGCCGCCCCCCTGGGGCCGCACAAACTATGGGACCTACTACATCTTTGTATTTACGCCATTCTAGACAACATATCCAAAGCTCATCGTGGAACACTCAATATTTTCCGAGTTATGGCATTTTTCGATATACCGCCCCCGATCGCCGGCCCCCTGGGGCCGCACAAACTATGGGACCTACTACATCTTTTTATTGGGCGCATGTTCTAGGGGAACATCGTCCTATCATTTCGTCCAAATGTCTGTAATTTTCGAATTTCGAGCTGAAAATTGGCTAATAGACTAATTCGGACTCCCTGATCACGAATCCGGTGTCAGATTTTTGGGTGCCGTACGGCCGGCCGGCCGGCCGTACTTCCGGCCGTAGGCACGATAACAGGAGCACCGAAGGTCCTATCGACTTCAAACTTTCAGGGTAGGCTTCTGATCAAAATGCGACGGTTAAGTTCGTTAACGGGCAAAATCGGCCGGATGGTTTAGGAGTTATAGACATTTAAAATTTTGAGGTTATTTCCCTGATATTTCAGGAACTAAAGAAGATGTTGAATCGAAACTTGGTAGTCAGTTCGAGGATATAAACGCGCAACTTTTGGCAAAATTCTGTTATGATCGAAATGTTGGTAATTTTTAAAAAAATATTTCTTTTAATTTTTTCGAAAAAAAAATTTTTTTTTCGTGAACTATTCATCAGATTGCAACAAACTAACGTCAATTGTAGTATTTTGCAACATTGTGCAAAATTTTGGCTCTATACGATTTCAATTTCTGGAGATATAAGACAAAATGTGTCAAATTTCCTGGGTCTCTCTCAGTATTTTCATCGATTATTATATAATAATCAATAATATTAAGGTATTCAACATGATACTGCTTTTTTTCTTTACTGGTCAGTACGGGCCACAAGGAAGATGAACATGCGCCCAATAGCTCCTGTCCACAGGGCTTGAACCAATTTTTTACGCCATTCTTGACCACATAACCAAAGTTAATCGTGGAACACTCAATATTTTCCGAGTTATAGCATTTTTCGTTTTACCGCCCCCAGCCACCGCCCCCTGGGGGCTACACGAATTATTTGACATTTTATTTCTATTCTTTAGGCATCCATGAGCAACACTCTCGAATTTCACCATTATTCACCAAGTACTTATCGAGTTATTAATATTTCAATTTGAACATTTCTTGGTTGTTGAGTGTATGTGTGGATGTGGATAACTTCACAACGGTTTTTTGCGCTCTTGTTCCTCGGAACAGAGTGCTTATTAATTTGCCCAAATGTCCGTAATTTTCGAATTTTTGGATGAACATTGTCTTAAACGATTTGGTTCGACGCACCGATCAATTATCCGGGGTCGAAATAAATTCTGCCCCGCTGGTCGTAGGCACAATAACTCTCGAACGGAAGGAGCAGAACCTGACTTTACTACCAAGTTCCGAGTTTGAACAAGATCGCATCAATATTGTTGGAGATCCGAGCAGCCTTGTGTGAGTTCAGTAGCTGGATGGGTGACCGTTGCCTCGATAACTAAAAGAGATAGATACGACGTCGGGGAAAAAGACGTGAACCTCAGTTCGATATTGAGCGTCAACTACACCGGACAGTAGGCGTTATGATATGGGGTGCTATTGCACATGCAAATAAGTCACCTCTAGTCTTTATTCGAGGTAACATGACAGCGCTGCGTTACCTTCAAGAAATAGTGGAGCCGTATGTTCTTCCTTGCCTTCACCAGCTCGAAAAAATTGTATATACCATAAACTATTCGTCCGGCATGGCTGAAATTTTGGAAGAGTCTTCAGAACCTAACTATACTGCAGAGTTCCAAGTTTGAACACGATCGGATCTATATTGTTGGAGAACCGAGCAGCCTTTTGTGAGTTCGGTAGCTGGATGCGAATCGTCGTATTTTTGCGAGAACCTTCAAAAGCATGAATGTCATGATGACATATTTTTGCGCGGATGTTCATGAGAAAATCGTGTTATTTCATCACAAATCTATGGGAGATGATAGCTCTACATTAGCGGTCAGACCTGGTTTTGAAAGAGATCCTCCTTAGGAGGAGGCAACTAAATATTGAAGTAGTAGGATTGTTCATGTCCATTTCTAATAATCAGTAGTAGAATCTTGGCAATATTGGACTTATTTTAGGGGAAGATGAATCCGACCCAATTGAATTTCGTCGACGTTTCGGACATTTATTGTTCAATATTCACATATAAAACAACGGGGTTGCCCTTAATCATGACTAAAAATAAATATAGCAGTTGGCAATACAATATTATACAATCTTCTCTAGGTAATCACGTTAATCCACTTAAAACATTTAAAAATGGGGGCAAAGGTTAGCGCTAGTACGTTATACCCTCCAGGGCAATTGACGGGTCTTGTGAAGCCGTTCATGTGCATGCCCTTGAGTAAGGTGGGGGAGTTAGTCTAATATCGCTTGAGGTGTCGGAGTACGGGCACCCGTACCACTAGTATCCGAGATAGCAGGCTGGAAATTCCTATCCACCCTTACTATGAATGCTTCCAGCGTCTGAGGTGTCGGTCCCTGGTGCTGGGGGACTAGTATCCAAGAATGTTGAGCTAGGATGTAACAATGAAGTGTCGGGGTCGTTATGACTACTAGTATCCGAGTTACGTCGCACATACGTACGGTCATGCCTTTGTACGTTTGTACAATATGCCGTATTAATGGAGTTCAGCATTGCTGAGTTGTTGAAGTAGTAAGAGCGCTCATAGACCGCTACATAGTCTATACATAAGAGTTGTGGTAGGTGCGGACTTCGCATTCTGACCGAGGGTGGTGCTTATCCTGCCGGATCGCGTTTTCACGCGTGCTATACGGTGTAACCTAATATTGGGGGTGCGCCTCCTTAGGATCGGAAGTCTAAACACAAATCGATCGCCGTCATCGTCCGGTTTTCGGTGGCTAGCATATATATAAAATCATCAACATGAGTCAATGCTGGAACAAAACCTCACTCCAAATCTTTTCTCGGAAATACCAAAACACATTCACAGAACGTATACATTGAGTAGACTGAAGTCGCCAATTTGACGTCTGTCATGATTAAGGGCAACCCTGTTGTTTTATATGTGAATATTGAACAATAAATGTCCGAAACGTCGACGAAATTCAATTGGGTCGGATTCATCTTCCCCTAAAATAAGTTCAATATTGCCAAGATTCTACTACTGATTACTAAATATTGAAGGGATTTCTATGAACAAGAATGAATATCTTTGAGAAATAGAGAAGGCGATTATTCTTCAAGAGATCCATGTGCCTTCAGAGGAGTATATTTGTGAGAGGGTTATGAAATTTTGAAAGGTTATGCATTTTTTTTAATATGATATCGCTGAAATTTTGCTGAAGGTCAAAACTTAACTTTAAATTAACCACACTTTCTGATCTTGTAAGGTGAGAGGCTCATTTGTGGATATTAAATCTCGTGATGGGTAGAGAGGAATTTTAGGCCAGATTTTCTATCACTAATGATAATATATCTTTATGTTTCACCTCAACACCTTCAGATCTATAAATGGGCATTTATTGGTTAAGAATAAGTAATTGAATATTACTGGAATTCAATTGAATTTCATTCAATATGTTAATAACTAAACTTATAATTTTCTAAATTTTGGAATCTTGAACCATTTATAGTGTAAATTTCATGTGGTTTCTTGGGTTATTGGTTCTTTTTAAAGACAATATCAAAATCAGTTTACAGTTAACCTATTTATTACTACGTTTCGCTCGAAGTCTTTCGAGCTTCTTCAGGCTACAACAAAACATCTATTTCATATTTAGTTCAAGCAAATCCTAACTTACTTAGTTATTCTGGGAAAAATGACTTATAATTTTCTTTACTTTGATTATTTAAATATGACATTAATTCCAGTAATATTTTTCTAGAATAATTATGTATTCTTCTCCTAAAGAAGAATTGAAGGTAGACAATAATGTGTTAATTTTTTCATCATTGCTTTCTATCCAGACTTCACGAAAAAAAAATTGGTTCAAGCACTGACATGAAGTCAGGAGCTTTTGCGCGTATGTTCTATTGTCCATTCTCCTGTATTGAACACTCTTAATCGAATTTACCATGGTGAATTCGATTAAGAGTGTCCAATACAGGAGAATTGACAATAAAATTCACCATGGTAAATTCGATTAAAAGTGTCTATTACAGGAGAATGGACAATAGAACATACGCGCAAAAGCTCCTGACTTCACGTCAGTGCTTGAACCAATTTTTTCTTCAAATTTTAATAATTTACTCCTTGCTATACTATTTAGGTTTTACCAAAACAAATTCAAAATTTAAACAGCTCCTTCTGGGTGATGCAGTTTCTTTGTCAGTAAGTATATTCTAATTGAAAAGTTGAAAATACACTAAAAATCTTTCGTTCACCACAACCACCCAGCAATCAGACGGCAGTCGTAACCAATGACATTACAGTGACAGGACAGATAAACAGAAATACAACCGAACATTAGCGTCGGTTTTCATCAAACAGGGTCACGATTTTATGGTAATGCAAACTAACTCGTTGATCAACCGATGGCCGGAAGAAATTTATGTGTCGGATACGTTGTTTAAATACAACGATGCCATTGATGGTACGGTAAATGATTCGAAAGGCAATTGTTCATTCACGAACGTGGTCACGTGCTTAACGCTGATTTATTCGTAGCCGTTCGGTGGAAGAACGATGAAATACGGGGGTTTTATTGCTTCGTTATGTGTCGTTGAGGTTTACCCTTTAACGAGCAGTTTACTTCCGTTTTCGATCGATCGTATTCGTTGCGGGTAGACGGAGTAAAGTTCTGAACTTAACTACTTAGATCGCAACTGCTGTTCCATTGCTTAGGATTAAGGGATATAAAGGGTCTCTCAGGAAGAAATTGAATTTTAAAATTAGATAGTATAGCGAGGAGTATATGATTAAAATTTGCAGAAAAAAATCGTGGAGGTTTTTTCATGTAAACATTTTTTGTTAGGTACATATTATAGTCGTTTTTTACAAATATTTTAAATTTTACAACAAACCAGCTGTTCGAGGAGACCCAAAGTCGATGTTTAGTTGTTGTTAGAACGCCTAGACTGTACGCGGAATTTATCGCCAGCTGAGTGAACTTGAAAGAGGTCGAATTATTGGTCTACGGGAGGCGGGGTTGTCATTTCGAGAAATCGCTAACCGTACGAACATCCAACTACTGTTATGAGATGTTGTCAAGCGTGGTTTGATAATGCCCAAAATCGAAGAAGAGTAAGCACCGGACTTCGAAGGGGCATAAATGAAGTTCAAGATCGACGTCTAAGACTTATGGCTATTAGAGACCGATTTGCGACAACTCGATGTTTGACTGATGAGTGGTTAGGAGAACAAGGCCATCCTGTAACTGTCCGAACGGAAAAGGTCTTTTGGACTGCAGCATTATCGACCCCATCTTGTGTTACCTCTGACGGTTTGGCATCGCCGGCAACGATTACAGTGGTTCAGAGAACGTCAACATTGGAATGTGGAATGGCATCAGGTCGTCTTTTCTGCTGAATCTCGATTCTCCTTGGGTGCACACGATGGCCGAAGAAGGGTTGGACGACGTCGGGGAGAAAGACGTGATCCTCAGTTTGATATTGAGCTTCATGTACACCGGACAGTAGGCGTTATGGTATGGGGTGCTATTGCACATGCAAGCAGGTCACCTTTAGTCTTTATTCGAGGTAACATTACAGCACAGCGTTAGCTTCAAGAAATAGTGGAACCATAAGTTCTCCCTTACCTTAACCGGCTCGAGAAACCAATTTTTCAGCAAGATAATGCTGGACCTCATGTTGCCAGAGTTAGTTTAAACTTTTTTGAAGCGACCCATGTGATTCTTTTGCCATGACCGCCCAGATCCCCCGATTTTTCGCCTATAGAGCATGTTTGGGACATCATGGGTAGAAGGCTTGGAAATTGACCCCAGCCCCCACGGACTTTGGCGGCTCTGAGACATGAACTACAGGTAGCTTGGGATAGTATCCCTCAAGAAGAAATAGACCATCTTATTGCATGAATGCCAAGACGTGTTGGGAAGTGTATAGATAATTGCGGTGGACATACAAATTATCTACAAATTTATAAAAAAAAATTTGTAACCCTTCGTTTTTTGCGCACTTATTCCTCGGAACAGAGTGCTTATTAATTTGCCCAAATGTCTGTAATTTTGGAATTTTTGACTGAAAATGGTCTTAAACGATTTGGTTCGACTCTCTGATCAAGGATCCATTGTCAAAATCGATTCTGTCCGGCCGGCCGTCTGTCCGGCCGTCTGTCTGACCGTTAACACGATAACTCTCGAACGGAATGAGCTAGAGAGTTGAAATTTCCAGAGTAGGTTTAGGAGATAAATGTCTCGGGTAAGTTCGTTAATCGGCAAAATCGGCCAGGTGGTTTCGCAGTAACAAAAACAATTTTTTTTTACATAACAAATTTTAAATTAAATATTTTTCAAGATGCAGTTTCATCATAAAAATCCATTAATGTCATTCTCAACTACAAACTAACACTTTCGGAGATATGATTTTTCAAAATTTCAATAATTATTCTCAGTAATTCTGTATGATTTCATATAATACTCTAATTATAATATCCTGATGGTTAAAATCCAACATGAGATGAGTCATAGACCTACGTTTTGAACTAAATTACGAACATTCTAGAGAATCGACGCACAGAAGACAAACTGAAAATGTGGGAAAGCCTTGTGGACAGGAGCTTTGGCGCTCTTGTTCAAACTTTGACAAATCATAACTCCGAAAGTATTGGTTTCTCCGAGTTGGGAATGAGATCAATGCATTCTTATTTTATTTATTCTATTTTATGATGCAGTTCTATTATAAGATTTCATTAATATATTTCCCAACTCTGAGAAATTAATACTTTCAGAGATATAATCCGTCAAAGTTTAAACAGAGCGCCAAAGCTCCTGTCCACAGGGCTTGAACCAATTTTTTTCTTCTAATTTCAATCATTTACTCCTTGCGATACTATCTATGTTTTACCAAAAAAAAAATTACAATTTAAACAGCTCCTTCTGGGTGTTGCAGTTTCTTTGTCAGTTAGTATATCCATACATAGTATAAAACAAAGTCGCTTCCCGCTGTCTGTTTGTTCCTATGTATGCTTAGATCTTTGAAACTACGTGACTGATTTTGATGCGGTTTTTTTTATAGATAGAGTGATTCAATAGGAAGGTTTATGTGTATAATACATGCATAATATATCAGGGAAACACTGATAATTTTAGAGGTTTCTAATGTGATGTCGTAAATAAACACATTTTTTTTCACTTACATTGCAAACGCTGGCTGAACCCTACGAGATAGATCAAAATAATGTAGTATAGTATAGCACACCTTACAAAGGTATACACAAAAGTCCGCGATGGTATATGTCTATCTCTTAAGGATAACCCACAATAACCATTTTTTATCCTTTACATTCTACGAGAAATAATGACTTGATTACGAAGCTATTTTAAGCAATACAGCATTGATCCTTATCCAATTGAGTACCTTAAATGCATTGTGCATTTAATATTGATCAATATGGCCCTTTACAGCATGTAATTTAAATGAATATTTTCGAAGATATCGAGGATTTAAAATGCAGGGACATAGCGGTTGCGGTGGTACCGACCGGGGGGCCGGCACAGCCAGGATAGGGATAGAAATCGAAAATAGAGGGCCAGAGAATCATCTGTAGAGCGTGAGGCTCGCCTCAGCCAGGATAGATGTATTGATTCCCCAAATTCCTCTGATACCATCGGATTTACTGATCCAATTTAAACGCCTATAATTTCCGGTGAAGATATATTTTGCAATGACCATTAATAAATCGCAGGGTCTAACTTTCAACGTTACAGGCTTATATTTAAGCGTTGAGTGTTTTTCACATGGCCAATTATATGTCGCTCTTTCAAGAGTAACCTCTAAAGAAAACATGTTTGTATTGTCTAACGACAAGTATGCTGTGAACGTTGTATATAAAGAAATTCTGTAGTATATTTAGTATCAGCATTTCAACCGTGCGAAGCCGGGGCGGGCAGCTAGTATGAAATATTGAACAAGTTTTGCATTAATTCATCCATTCGTCCATTTAACATAATAAACCAAAATCGGCCAACAAACACCGTTTATTTTCGAACGAAAATTATATTCGCTCAACAGACGGACATTTCCGTCAAGCCGCTTCCTTCAACTATTTCCGACCGAAATCCCGTATCCAAACCGCAACGACATTCAAATTTAAATCAGACGGCGTGTGCACACTTCAGTCGGTTTGTGCACGCTCTATATTTACCCACAGGCATACGGTCCTCGTCGACTTCCGTATTTCCTAATGAGATAATCGTTCCTCGGTATATACCGGGAAAAGACGGGTCTCGACTCCCTGCGGGAAGGGTCGCAGGGGAGGGTAATGTGTGACATCGATTGCGGCGTCCCGACGTGCGGGCGTGAGAAAAATTCGACTCGGGCTGTAGCGCCGGTGGTAACGTCGAAGAGGATCTTCGGGAGAAGGCACGAGGAACTTTTAGCGATGATCTAATAATACATGGATAGAGCCTAGAGAGCTAGAGGCATTAACTCCAAAATAAGAGTGATACAATATTTTGTTCCATTACCTACCCTACTTATTATATCCTACGGATATTGTCAATGGTGTTCTTTTAAATGATAAAGGGTTTTCCAAAAAGAGGTGTTATTTTGAATAGCCCGCTATTTCGGTAGATGTCACTTTTGAAGCTGTCATTTTTTGACATTGGACAAGTAGAAACTACGCCATTAATAAAAATTGGTTCAAGCACTGACGTGAAGTCAGAAGCATTTGCGCGTATGTTCTATTGTCCATTCTTCTGTATTGGACACCCTTAATCGAATTTACCATGGTTAATTATGTCGTCCATTCTCCTGTATTGGACACTCTTAATTCAAATTTACCATGGTAAATTCGAATTAAGTGTCCAATACAGGAGAATGGACGACATAATTAACCATGGTAAATTCGATTAAGGGTGTCCAATACAGAAGAATGGACAATAGAACATACGCGCAAAAGCTTCTGACTTCACGTCAGTGCTTGAACCAATTTTTTTTTCGTGATTTTTTTTTATTTTTCTGGAGGCGCGGTTCTTAAAATTTTTTTTTTCGTCATTTTTTTCAAATTTTCTAGGAGTACGGTTCTTACAGAATTTTAAACACGTCTTTGTGTTGATTTTCTACTACTAGTTACCAAGCTTCAATTCAATCGAATATTTATTTTTTGAGTTATCAAGGAAACAATATTCCAGGTGGATATAACTCGGAAACCGTTAGACCGATTATGCCCAAAAATGAACTCAACTCTCCCTTTCGGATACGCAACCTACCCTGAAAATAGCAAGGCCCTATCTCCTTTGGTTCTAAAGTTATCGAGGCAACGGTCACCCATCTACTGAACTCACACAAGAATGCTCGAATCTCCAACAATATTCAACCGATCGTGTTAAAACTTGAAACTTGGCAGTAGAGTTAGGTAATGAACGCTCTTGCAAAATTTCAGCAATTTCAAACGTATAGTTACTGATATATGGATTTTTTTTTTATTTTCAATGATTTATTAAAAATTTTCTACGAATGCTATCCTCACCAAATTTCGCAAAAATTTTCGCGGTGGCATTCTACAACTAATAACCATGTTTGAATTCAATCGGTTCAGTATTTTTCGAGTTAATGAGGAACAAAAAACCACCAAATTTCAGAAAATTTCAGATGTCTATAACTCTGAAACCGTTTGGTCGATTATGCTCATAAACAAACTCAAATGTGGCATTCATATGCACAACATAACCTGAAATTTTCAAGCCGCTATCTCTTTCCGTTCTCAGGTTATCGTGACAAAAAAAATATTTTTTAATAATTTTTTTAAAATTTTCTAGCCACACGATTCGCACAAAATTTCACAAACGTGCTTAGGTTCATATTCTACAACTACTCACCAAGTTTCAATTCGATCGGATTTTTATTGGTTGAAAACAAAATTATTACTCGGAAACCACTGGGCCGATTATGCCCATTAACGAACTTGTCCGTCGTATTGCGATGCGCCACCCACCCTGAAAATTTCAAGTCGCTAGCTCTTTTCGTTCTCAAATTATCCTGGCAACGGACGGCCGGACGGACAGAATCAAATTTGACCTCGGATTCTTCATCGGGGAGTCGAACTTAATCGTTTGAGACCAATTTCGTCAAAAAATTCGAAAGTTACAGACATTTGGGCAAAACTATAACGCGATGTTCCCCAGAACATACGCGCAAAAATGGAACGATACACGCTTCAAGAACGTATTGAAATTATTAAAATTCACTATAAAAATTGTGAAAATTTGGCAGAGACGGTTCGTAAAACTCGAACATTTTTGGGTCGTCGTGAAGCACCTTGTCGGACCGCAATAAAGAAATTGGTGGAAAAATTCGAGCTGTTGGGACAAGTTAGTTATGTGAAGAATAAAACCCGTGCACGTCGCTCAAGAACTGCCGAGAATATTGCTGCTGTAGCCGAAAGTGTCGAAGAAAACCCTGGTTTGTCCATTCCTCGTCGTTCTTTGGAATTAGGCATTCCACAAACGTCATTACACCGCACTTTGCATAAAGATTTGGGTCTTAAAGCTTATAAAGTTCAGTTAACACAAGAACTCAAGCCGGCCGATCATCAACAACGTCGTGTCTTTGCTGATTGGGTCGTTGAAATGCATGAAAATGATCCGGAGTTCCATCGAAAAATCATCTTGAGTGATGAGGCCCATTTCCACCACGGTGTCCTTGTCAACAAGCAAAATTGTCGCATCTGGGGGCTCGGAAAACCCAAGAGTTATTGTTGAAAAGCCTCTCTATCCTCAACGTGGGACTGTTTGGTGCGGTTTATGGGCCGGCGGAGTCATTGGACCCTACTTTTTTCGAAAATGAGGCTGGAGCAACAGTTACGGTGAATGGATTGCGCTATCGAGAGATGATTAATGATTTTTTTGGCCGGAATTGGATGGTATTGATCTGGACAACGTTTACTTTCAACAAGACGGTGCTACGTGCCACACAAGCAACGAAACCATTGATCTTTTGCGGGCAATGTTTTCGGACCGTGTTATCTCTCGAAGTGGTGATCACAAATGGCCACCTAGATCTTGTGATTTAACACCTTGCGACTTCTTCCTTTGGGGCCACGTGAAAGAGAAGGTCTAGGCCAATAGCCCAGCGTCGATTCGAGACCTCAAAGATGGAATTCGTGAGGCTATCGAGGACATAGGGCAGCCACTTTGCGATTTGGTTATGGAAAATTTCATTAAAAGGATATGGTCCTGTAAGCGTGGTCGTGGTGGTCATTTGCCTGATGTTATTTTCCACTATTAACGGCATAGCTTCTTCTTTATAATGAAATAAACATCCGATCATTTATATTGAAAAATGGCATTTTTCTTTGAATATCAAAATAACACCTCTTATTGGAAAACCCTTTAGGTCCGCTAGTACGGACCGTGAAATAATCATCGAAACATTTTTCGTCCCAGATCAAACATCAAAATAGTCATTTTGTAGGCAAAAAATCCACTTTCGAGAATATGTAATTCTTATTGTCCTAATATAATTTTGTTGGCAGTAATTGAGTTCGGAAATTGATCTTCTTAAATCGGTGATAAAAAAGTCAATTTACTTGAAGGAGCGTCACGTGGAAACTAGTCCATATATCAATTTGAAATTTTTGGGGCATATTCCTTATGAGTTTATCTATTCTCAATAAGAATTTATCGATCTGTGCTAAACACATTTTCTGAAATACGACTCCCAGAACATAAGCTTCGTATTTAGTCTAAAAATGTCTACTTCCGAATTGTGTCAATTGGAAACTAAACGTTATCGAAAATATCTGTTTACATTTTCTTATTCTACGGGTTCGATTCTATAAAAATCATAACTTTCATAGAATTCGGGAAAAAAAAAATTTTCGGCCAAAAAAATTTCCTTGCATATGTATGCAAAAATTGGCCAAATTTCGATCACCCAACTTTGATTAAATCATGACTGTTCTTCATGAATTCGGGGTCGTAGAATCTAATGGTGCTATCAATTTTTCTCTATTTTCCACATATCGCGACTTAGGGCCCTCGGAAAATACGCGAAAATGGACCCGCGCGCCTATCCGCGGTTTACCCAATCCGCGCGATCTGCACATCTGAAATTTCGGGTATGAGTGGATGAAGAGTGTATCTACATCTTATGTAAATTTCATTTCGTTAGCTCGACTAATTGAGGATTTGTGCATCTTGAAAATGAGGTTATATTTTGGAAAATTTCATTTCAGAGATGCGTCATTTGGAAAATAAAATTTTTAAAAAATATCTGATCACATTTTATCATTTTACGGGCTCGATTCTATGACCGTTATTCTTTTTGTATCAATCGGAGGAAATTTTTTTTGGAAAAAAAATTTTTTCATGAAAATCATCGAAAATTTGATTTCGTCCTAGATCAAACGACTCTCGAAACTTTATGAATGAAGGATCCATATTCAAGAAAAGGTAACTTTTATTACTCTACTACTTTTCTGCGAGTAATGAAACTCTTAAGTTGGAACCATTGGATACATTTTCTTATTCTACGGATTCTATGAAAATTATTATTCTCATGAAACTGCCTTGCTGGCTCAATTTTCGTAGCAAGTAGGATTAGGCCCTTGACTAGGCACCACGCACTGTTTCTGGCATTCAGGGTTGTGTTGTCGCCCCAATAGTGAAGTCGCTATTTTCTCAGGGTACAGTGTCCGGTTAGTAGGCCAGTTACTGCCCTGAACTCCCTGAGCTTACTCCTACTCAGTAGTAAGACTTCTTTTGTTAGTGAGGGGCAGGCCTGCCCCATCATTAACTTACTATGCCGCTGGAAGTTTTGTTCCAGTGCCGATTGTGCTGCTAATCGATCTCTATGCGCAGAGTTAGCAAGATAATGTCAGAATATACAGGTCCTATCGGGGATAACTATTCCACGTTTCATACAATTGCATTGCTGCAAATCAATTTAATTATAATTTAAAGAAATGAGAAAAATATATACACATATATACAAAATGGGAACAGAAAAGCCTGTGCCCGTCGGACAGACGTGGTGAAAGACCAAAGAACTGCCAGCTGGATTAGGAAGGCTGGGTAAATTACCGACGGGGTAGCTACCCAACAGGTAGAGCCAGGGTTCTGAAAGACGTCCTAAGAATAATTTTCAATAAATAAACGGTTTTCCAATAAGAGGTGTTATTTTGATATTCAAAGAAAAATGCCATTTTTCAATATAAATGATCGGATATTTATTTCATTATAAAGAAGAAGCTATGCCGTTGATAGTGGAAAATAACATCAGGCAAATGACCACCACGACCACGCTTACAGGACCATATCCTTTTAATGAAATTTTCCATAACCAAATCGCAAAGTGGCTGCCCTATGTCCTCGATAGCCACACGAATTCCATCTTTGAGGTCTTGAATCGACGCTGGGCTATTGGCGTAGACCTTCTCTTTCACGTGGCCCAAAAGGAAGAAGTCGCAAGGTGTTAAATCACAAGATCTCGGTGGCCAATTGTGATCACCTCTTCGAGAGATAACACGGTCCGGAAACTTTTCCCGCAAAATATCAATGGTTTCGTTGCTTGTGTGGCACGTAGCGCCGTCTTGTTGAAAGTAAACGTTGTCCAGATCAATACTTTCCAATTCCGGCCATAAAAAATCATTAATCATTTTCGAAAAAGCAGGGTCCAATGACTCCGCCGGACTATAAACCGCACCAAACAGTCACACTTTGAGGATAGAGAGGCTTTTCAACAATAACTCTTGGGTTTTCCGAGCTCCAGATGCGACAATTTTGCTTGTTGACGAAGCCACCGAGGCGGAAATGGGCCTCATCACTCAAGATGATTTTTCGATGGAATTCCGGATCATTTTCATGCATTTCAACGACCCAATCAGCAAAGACACGACGATGTTGATGATCGGCCGGCTTGAGTTCTTGTGTTAACTGAACTTTATAAGCCCTGAGACCCAAATCTTTATGCAAAATACGGTGTAATTACGTTTGTGTAATGTCTAATCCCAAAGAACGACGAGGAATGGACAAACCTGGGTTTTCTTCAACACTTTCGGCTACAACAGCAATATTCTCGGCTGTTCTTGGGCGACGTGCACGGGTTTTATTCTTCACATAACTAACTTGACCCAACAGCTCGGATTTTTCCACCAATTTCTTTCTTGCGGTCCGACAAGGTGCTTCACGACGACCCAAAAATATTCGAGTTTTACGAACCGTCTCTGCCAAATTTTCACCATTTTTATAGTGAATTTTAATAATTTCGATGCGTTCTTGAAGCGTGTATCGTTCCATTTTTATTAATGGCTTAGTTTCTACTTGTCAAATGTCAAGAAATGACAGCTTCAAGTGACATCTACCGAAATAGCGGGCTATTCAATATAACACCTCTTATTGTAAAACCCTTTATATTATTTATTATTATTATTTTATTATGAAACATAATAATAATATATATAACTAGCTGACCCAGCGAACTCTGTTCCGCCTTAGTGGCAATAAATAAGCAGATTTTAGATTTTATTATACACGTTAGAAAAAAAACACCCTGTACAGTAATGATTTATTTTCAATGATGTATCCCTCTAAAGTTTATTTTTTAACACAAATGAATTAAATTGTACGATTGTGGCATGGAAAACAGCAAGTTGCAATTGACGTTAAAAGAAGAACACCCTGTATGGAGATTTCGGACGAATACATTATGAGAATCCATCCAAGGTACCTATTTAGTTAATGCTTTGTTTGTGACACAAATCACTTCAATCACGTACAATTGTGCCATGAGAAAAAGGACACCCTGTATAGTAATGCTTTATTACCAATGGTGTATGCCTCGAAAGTTTATTTTTAAACATACATGACTAAAATTGTACGATTATGGCAGGAAAAACAGCAAGTTTTAATTGACGTTAAAAGAAAAACACCCTGTATAACACAAAAAAGTATCCTATGTCCGTCTCCTGGTTCTAAGCTACCTCCCCACCAATTTTGAGCCAAATCGGTATAGCCGCTCTTGAGTTATAAGTGGTGTAACTAACACGACTTTCTTTTATAAATATAGATATATAAATAATATTATTAGTATTTTATTATGAAACATCCAATTTCGAAGTAATTATAGAGTCTGGAGAATTCTAGAAAGAAATATCTCGTATTGCGAACTAAGGACTTCGATGAGAATACATCCCCCCATTCCCCCGTAACGAGAAAGCTCGTCCTTCGAAAACGAGGATTATACGAAAGAACAGACGAAAACAACAAATTTCCATGGCATTATTCGTCGAAATGCGAAATTTTCATGAGGGACGTCGTCGTCGCGACGTTCAGATTGAGTCGTCAAAAAAATTGAAACGAATATGCGGCGATATCGTTGGGATTCCGTGGGGAGTTTTTCTGACGGAAGTGGCGGTAGATGAATATTTATCGGGATGGTTGGAGGAGTGGCAGATCAAAAAGCAATTTTATGATCTCTACGCCCGTCACAGTCACTTCGTTCCTATATTAGGATTTGCGCAGATTAACGCGGCTTTGCGAGAACTGTTCCATCTCCCTTTTTAGGGATTATGGGCCATGATGAATAATGGAAAGTGGGTTCGGAATTAATAATGGGAGGAATTGGTAGGAATCATCACGTGACGAAATCGAACCATTATGCCCGAGGGGTCCATTTCCTTGGAAATATGTGTAGGTACCTATCAAAGACATATACTGACTGACTAAGAAACTGCAACACCCAGAAGGAGCTGTTCAAATTTAATTTTTTTTGGTAGAATATAGATAACGGGTCCGCCAAATACCTTTTCTTTTTTGATGATGCAATAAAAAAAAGCTACTGCATATTTTCTCAAATTTCTTTTTTTATTTGAAAGTACAATCCTTCCGATTAATAATGGAAAATAATTTCATTCAAATGGCTGCCTCGGCTGGCCATGCAGTAGCCTACACGATTGGTCCAATTTTTAAGCACATTATCGATTGTGTGCAGCTGTATTTCACCAATGGCTTCACGAATATTGTCCTTTAAAGCGTCAATTGTCTCTAGCTTGTTGACGTGACACTTATCTTTGACGGCACCCCACAAATAATAGTCCAACGGTGTCATATCGCAGCTCCGAGGTGGCCAAACGACATCAGCTCTGCGGCTGATAATGGGATCTTCAAAAACAGGGCAACTCCTGAACCAATTGGACTTTGTATGGCGTCATACCAAGGTCTTTATTCAAAATTCGTCTCAATGATGTCTCCGAAATGTTCAATTATTGAGAACGACGGTGAATTGATGTTGATGGCACTTCACGCACACTTTCTGCCACAGCAGCAATATTCTTGGGTGTACGCACTGTTTTTCGCTTTTCACGCTTTGGTTTATCGATGAGGATGCCAGTTTCTTCCACTTTTTTTAACAAGATAACGAACATACGGAGCTGACGGTGTTTCTCTTTTTCCAAAATCTGTCGCAATTTTCACACACTTTCTGCAACATTACCATGATTTTCAAAGTAATGTCGCAATATTTCCCAGCGTTGTTCAAGCGTATACACAACCATATTCGTTCAGCGGAAGGATAAAAGTAATTATCTGTCAAATCAGACATGAGCTAAGTGTTACCATTCACGAAATAAGCACTAGTTGAAAAAATAAAACGTTAGATGGTAGACCCTTTAGTATAGCAAGGAGTAAATGATTGAAATTTGAAGAAAAAAAACGGAGGGTTTACAATTTTTTTTAATAAATTTTATAATAATGTGTTTTTCCACCACGATTATCTATACACTCCACAACACGTCTTGGCATTGATGCAATAAGATGGTCTATTTCTTCTTGAGGGATACCATCCCAAGCTACCTGTAGTTCATGTATCAGAGCCGCTAAAGTCCGTGGAGGCTGTGGTAAATTTCCAAGCCTTTTACACATAATGTCCCAGACACGCTCTATGGTTGAAAGATCGAGGGATCGGGGCGGCCGTGGCAAAAGATTCACATGGGTCGCTTCAAAAAAGTTCAAACTAACTCCATTCTCCTGTATTGGACACCCTTAATCGAAGTTTCCCATGGTAAATTATGTTGTCCATTTACCATGGTGAATTCGAATTAAGTGTCCAATACAGGAGAATGGACAACATAATTTACCATGATAAATTCGTTTAAGGGTGTCCAATATAAGAGAATGGACAATACGCGCAAAAGCTCCTGACTTCACGTCAGAGCTTGAACCAATTTTTTTTTATTTTTGCGAATGATTACCGTTAGTAATTCTTCCTTTCTGATCATTCCCTACATCGACTTCTGCCACAGGTCGATCCTAATCTATTGCGAACGGGGCTTAACTGATCGAAGTGAGCGGCAAATTGCCGCAGACACGCAAATTCAAACTAGCTCCGTTCTCCTTATTGGGACCACGACGATGAAGCGAATCCGGATCGTCTTTCCATATAAATGCAAATCGTTCCCTATAAATTCCCCCATTAACTTTTTAGAGGTACCAAAGGGAAACGAAGCTCCGACACATTGTCTGATATATACCGTCTTATGTCGCGCGTGCGGAATAAGGGAGATAGACGGCTTCTTGCTATTGAATGGACATTCTATTTGTCGCTTAAAAGCGAGATATATAGTTAGTTGGGATGAAAAGAATAAATTAATAAAATTGGTTTAAGCACTGACGTGAAGTCAGGAGCTTTTACGCTCATATTTTATTGTCTACTCACCTCTATTGGACTTTATCGAATGTAACATCAATATACAGGGTGTCCCAAAAATACCACGCGAAAGTGACACTGCAGATAGATTGGCATTAGGTCTATCAGGTAGCATCAACATGACCTCAGTAAAAGTCCGCTGGTTTTCGAGATATCACCACTTTTGTGTATTTTTTAAAAATCTCCAGTTTTCGGTCTTTTATCGCCTAGCATTGCTAGAAATTACTTCAAACTCATGTTTTTTTTTACCTAGGCTATCCTGAATAGTTGCTTTAAACAATGAAGTAATAACTTCACCGACAACTAGAACAAAATCCTTGAAAAAATGTCTAACTTGTTGTATTTTATGCCGAAGTTAAAACTTAAGTTTGACTGAGTGCTGTGAAAAAAAATTATATCAGACTTAATTGACAAATAATCGCAAAAACTGGTCCATTTCATGCCCTTTTCAAAATGATACAACACTACCCATTTTTTTAATCAGAACCAGAATTGCTACTTATTAAAAAAAACCAAAACCCTTATCGGCTATCTCGCTCCCACATTCATTGTTTTGTAACATGGAAACCGGTCCGACTTTCACAGACTAGGGGTCTTCGAATAGTCTAGACCAGGGGTCACCAAATGGCGGACCGCGGTCCGGATGCGGATCGCGAACCTTTTTACTGCGGACCATTTTTCCAGAAAACATGTATTCTTGATTAAAAAAATTCAGATAACTTTTCGTTTTATTTACTAATTATAGATATTGGATTTAGATTAACTGCTAGTCAAATTCTTATGCCATCATAATGCTATCAACGACCCGCGACAGATATACGGATTTTGTGAACGGACCTCCAATGAAACTAATTGGTGACCCCTGGGTTAGATACTAGAGAAAACTTTTTGGCGTTTGACGGATTTACTCATTTCCTAATATTTTCCGAACGGATAGAGATACAGAGGAAATAGATACATAAATCTAAACGTCCTCGACCGACCAATCATCGGGGAAAATTTGGATATCGAGATGTGAAAATCATAGATTTCGGACGGGAAAGAAGAATTTTCCTTCGATTCCGGGTCAAAAATATTTCTAAGTGCCGACCCAAAAAATTTTTTTCATGGTATATCGATACGGAACTCGTGTCTAGTTAAATCGAGGTCGCTGATCACGAATATGCAATTAGTTTTTCCCTAAGTGGCGTACTTTGGGAAATTTTTCACTTAGAGTGAAAAAATGGACGAAAATAGCTCAATTTTGGAAGTTCACACCGCCCAAAAACATCGGAGTAAGGTGTTGTTGATTTTTGCCCTCATATATGGATCCTTTATCTACTGAATAATCCAAACAGAAAATGTCCAAGCCGTACTATTCGGAAATTATGATTTTTTTCCCAGGGGTCTGTTTTTCGGAAAATTCATTTCGCGGTATTTCCGCGGAAAATACTCTAATGAAAAATCCGATCATATATTCGTAATCTACGGTCCCGAATTAGTAAATGACGTAATTTGCTTCGAAATCGGAGACCGGTCGAATTTTGGCAATTTTTTAATACTATAGCCTTAAAAAAATCCCATTTTTCGAGAAAAATTTTTTGACGCAAAACTATGAAACGGGTACTTATTTTTATAGATTCGGGGCCGTAGATTCCGAATCTACCATCAGATATTTATTACAAAAATTTTCCGAGGAAATATCGCGGAAAGAATTTTCCGAAAAATAGACCCTCGGGAAAAAAATCATAATTTCCGAAGCGTACGACCTGAACATATATTGTTTGGATGATTCGATAGATAAAGGATCCAAATATGACGTAAAAAATCAGCAACACCCTACTCCGATTTTTTTGGGCAGTGGAAAGTTCCAAAATTGACATATTTTCGTCAATTTTTTCACTTTAAGTGAAAATTTTCCCAAAGTACGCCACTTAGGAAAAAACTAATTACATATTCGTGATGAGCGACCTCGATTTAATTAGACACGAGCTCTGTATCGATATACCATGAAAAAAATTTTTTGGGTCGGCACTTAGAAATATTTTTGACCCGGAATCGAAGGAAAATTCTTCTTTCCCGTCCGAAATCTATGATTTTCACATCTCGATATCCAAATTTTCCCCGATGATTGGTCGGTGGACGACGTTTAGATTTATGTATCTATTTTTTCTGTATCTCTATCCGTTCGGAAAATATTAGGTAATGAGCGAATCCGTCAAACGCCAAAAAGTTTTCTCTAGTATCCAACACATACAAAAATCTACAATTTTCCGATTAGGTCGACGCGGCTTTGGTTATTCACTAAATCGGGTACGCAGATCACGAATCTGTAATTAGATTTTCCGTATCTCGATTAGTTTCGGAGCAATGACGAAGAAAGTCGCAATTTCTGGCTCTACCTCCGGAAAATGGACTAATCAGTCGGATTTTCGCCATATTACCAAAATTAATCGAGATACGGAAAAAATATTACAGATTTGGAATCTACGCCCTCGATTTAGAGAATAGCCAAAGCCGTGGCGATCTAATCGGAAAATTCTAGATTTTTGTATGGGTTAGAATCTAGACAAAGGACTCACAGCTCTGGCAATGTGTTAGTTGTTGTATGCATTTTATCAATATTTCACAGGAAATAGGTCATAAATACTTCTACAAGGGTTGAAGTATTACAAGATATTTTACTAGCAATTATCTTTTCGTGGAAAATATTAATTTCAATGGTGAGACCACCCATGCAAAAATAAACCAGTTAACCCAAAACATTTAAGTTTTACAAGCGAGCTGTTTTGTTTAGAAATACAAATGAGCGCTTCCCAACATGTGAAGCCATGGGACGCAACAGTGGTGATAGCTCGAAAACCAGCGGACTTTTACTGAGGTCATGTTGATGCTATCTGATAGCCCTTTGCCAATCTATCTCCAGTGTCACTTTCGCGTGGTATTTTTGGGACACCCTGTATACCGTTTTCTCAGCTTTTATAATACATGAATTCATTTCATACCCTTTTAATGACATATGTCAGTAACGAGATAATCTATGATCACAATATTTTTGCAGGTATGTTCCGGGGAACATCGCGTTATCATTTTGCCCAAATGTCTGTAACTTTCGAATTTTTCGCCGAAAATGGTCTCAAACGGTTTGGTTCGACTCCCCAATGAAGAATTCGAGGTCTAATTTGATTCTGTCCGGCCGTTGCCACGATAACTTGAGAACGGAAAGAGCTAGCGACTTGAAATTTTCAAGGTAGGTGGCGCATCCCAATACGACGGACAAGTTCGTTAATGGGCATAATCGGCCCAATGGTTTCCGAGTAATAATTTTGTTTTCAACCAATATAAATCCGATTGAATTGAAACTTGGTGAGTAGTTGTAGAATATGAACCTTAGCACGTTTGTGAAAATCATTAAAAAATTATTAAAAAATATTTTTGTTGTCACGATAACTTGAGAACGGAAAGAGATAGCGGCTTGAAGGTTTCAGGTTAGGATGTGCATCAGAACGCGACATTTGAGTTTGTTTATAAGTATAATCGGCCAAACGGTTTTAGAGTTATAGCCATCTGAAATTTGGTTATTTTTTTCTCCTCATTCACTCGAAAAATACTAAACCGATTGAATTGAAACATGGTCATAAGTTGTAGAATGCCAACGCGAAAATTCTCGCAAAAAAAAGGGCCCTTAGAACCCAACTCTACTGCCAAGTTTCAAGTTTTAACACGATCGGTTAAATATTGTTGGAGATCCGAGCAGCCTTGTGTGAGTTCAGTAGATGGGTGACCGTTGCCTCCATAACTTTCGAACAAAAGCAGAAAGGGACTCGCAATTTTCAGGGTAGGTTGCGTATCCGAATGGGAGAGTTAAATTCGTTTTTGGGCATAATCGGTTTAACGGTTTCCGAGTTATACCACCTGGAATATTATTTCCTCGATAACTCAAAAAATAACGATTCGATCGAATTGAAGCTCGGTAACTATTAGTAGAAAATCAACATAAAGACGTGTTCAAAATTTTTCATTATCCGTACCCCTGGAAAATTTTAAAAAAATGACGAAAAAAAAATGTTGTCAGGACCTTACACCTAGAAAACTTAAAAAAAATTACGAAAAAAAAAATTGGTTCAAGCACTGACGTGAAGTCAGGAGCTTTTGCGCGTATGTTCTATTGTACATTCTCCTGTATTGGACACCCTTAATCGAATTTACCATGGTAAATTATGTTGTCCATTCTCCTGTATTGGACACTTATTTCGAATTTACCATGGTAAATTCAACGTTTTCACTGGAGATATTTTGAACCCAATATAATTAACTTATCAGAGTACATATTTTCATCATCGTGTGGATTATCCAAGGGCATAAAGGGTATAAAAATTAGGCATATAATATCCTATAATTGGCCATTTTGTATTCAATCATACTTTGTCTTCTAGAACAGATATAATTTGACATGTCTGGTAGATAAGATGACATGGATGTACACTCACATTGAACACAGATAGAACACAGACAGATTGAATTCACATTCTGTGAATGCATGGAAGTACGATGTATTATTGAAATTTTGAAAAATCATATCTCCGAAAGTATCAGCTTGTAAGAGTTGAAAATGATATCAATGGATTCTTATGGTGAAACTTTATGTTAAGAAAAATTTAATTTGAAATTTTGTAATGTGAAAAACATTTTTTTTTGTTACTCCGAAACTATCTGTCCGTTTTTGCCCAATAATGAATCCAACCGAGATATTTATGTCCTACTCTAAAAATTTCAACTGTCTAGCTAATTCCGTTCGAGAGTTATTCGAAAGAGCGCCAAAAACTCAGTGGAACGAATTTAATTTAAGTCCTGACGATGAAACATGTTGGCATCAACTACACTTCGATATCCATCGACATTTCCATCAAGTAAATTACAGGGTGATTTCATATACGTTTAATTACGTCCAATTCAACGTTGTAAAGGGTCCGACATCTAACGTTTTTTTTTCAACTAGTGCTTATTTCGTGAATGGTAACACTTAGCTCATGTCTGATTTGACAGATAATTAGTTTTATCCTTCCGCTGAACGAATACGGTTCTGTATACGCTTGAACAACGCTGGGAAATATTGCGACATTACTTTGAAAATGCAGAATGTGTGCGAAAATTGCGTACGGATTTTGGAAGAAGAGAAGCACCGACAGCTCCGTATGTTCGTTATCTTGTGAAAAAAGTGAAAGAAACTGGCATCCTCATCGATAAACCAAAGCGTGAAAAGACAAAAACAGTGCGTACACCCGAGAATATTGCTGCTGTGGCAGAAAGTGTGCGTGAAGCGCTATCAACATCAATTCACCCACGTTCACAAGAATTGAACATTCCGGAGACATCATTGAGACGAATTTTGCATAAAGACCTTGGTATGACGCCATACAAAGTCCAATTGATTCAGGAGTTGCCCTGTTTTTGAAGATCGCATTATCAGCCGCAGAGCTGATGTCGTTTGGCCACCTCGGAGCTTCGATTTGACACCGTTGGACTATTATTTGTGGGTTGCCGTCAAAGATAAGTGTTACGCCAACAAGCCAGAGACAATTGACGCTTTAAAGGACAATATTCGTGAAGCCATTGGTGAAATACAGCTGCACACAATCGATAATGTGCTTAAAAATTGGACCGATCGTGTAGGCTACTGCATATGGCCAGCCGAGGCAGCCATTTGAATGAAATTATTTTCCATTATCAACTGGAAGTATTGTACTTTCAAATAAAAAAAGAAATTTTAGAAAATATTCAGTAGCTTTTTTTTTATTGCATTTAAAAAGATGGGTTCAAGCCCTGTGGACAGGAGCTTTCTGGCGCTCTAGTTCAAACAGACAAATTATATCTCCGAAAGTATTGGATTCTCTGAGTTGGGAATTATATCAATGTATACATATGATAGAGCTGCATCATAAAGGAAATTCAATTCAAATAATAGTTTATTTATCAAGATTAAATGAGCAATCATGAGAATGAGAACTGCACCATGGAAGAAATCGAATTAAATCTGGCCAATTTTGCCCAATAACGAACTTAACCGAGATATTCATCTCCCTAACATTCTCTGAAAATTTCAACTACCTAGCTCATTCCGTTCGAGAGTTATTGTGGAAAAACTTTTTTTAAATTTTCAAAATTTTTTTTTTACACTTTGCGGTAATCTGGTCAATACAAAACTTCACATGCGTATAAAGGTCATGATTCTACAATTTCATGTTAAATTTCAGATAGATCGAACGAACTTGTCCGAGATATTTACGCTCCAAAACCACCTTGCAATTTTCAATCCGCTAACTCCTTTCGTTCGAGAGTTATCGTGCCTACGGCCGGTCGGCCGGCCGGACAGAATCGATTTCGCACTCGGATTCTTGATCAGTGAGTCGAACCAAATCGTTTGAGACCATTTTCAGCGAAAAATTCCAAAATTACAGACACTTGGGCAAATTGATAAGCACTCTGTTCCGAGGAACTAGAGCGCCAAAAAAACAAGTTTCGTATGACAATTGCCCAAAACAGGTTTAAAGTACCTACAAATAGTAGGTATTCCATAAAACATGTATGAAAGAAGATGAGTAATAATATGAAAGAAGATGAGTAATAAATAAAATACCTTGTAATCGATCAAAAATTTCCTGATCTACGTTCACCAAATTTTCTCCTCTCTCGAACTACAGAATTATGCTTTCAATATTTACGTAATATTTTCAAACATTTTCGGGTGAGGTCCCCGTTGCATCGCTAAAATACGAGTATTTCAACCCCAATATTTTTGAAGTTACAATATTCCCTTCTGTCAAGTTGACATTATGACAATTCATACATAGAATAATTATATCAATTTGTGAAATACGATTTACATTGAAATTTTGAAGAATCATATCTCCGAAAGTATTAGCTTGTTAGAGTTAAAAATGATATGAATGAATTCTTATGATAAAACTTCTTATTAAAAAAAAATTAATTTGGAATTTGTTTCGTAAAAAAATTTTTTTTTTGTTACTCCGAAACCATCTGTCCGATTTTGCCCAATAACGAACTTAGCCGAGATATTTATCCCCCAAACCTACTCTGAAAATTTCAACTGTCTAGCTCATTCCGTTCGAGAGTTATTCGAAAGAGCGCCAAAAACTCAGTGGAAGGAATTTAATTTAAGTCCTGACGATAAAAAACGTTGGCATCAACTACACTTCGATATCCATCGACATTTCCATCAAGTAAATTACAGGGTGATTTCATATACGTTTAATTCAACGTTGTAGAATACACAATTTCAACTCCAGTCATAATCCATCCGAGTAGAACCGAATTATCCGACCTTAATACAGCTTTTTACTCCTATAACGTCGATTAATAGCGGAATAACTTTTTCATCCCCTAATTTCTCGATTCCAGATGCCGCTCTCGCTCCAGACCCGAGCGCGTTATTAAATCAGTTCATTAAAAGCGATCCATTAATCATCAGTTTCGAGACGGATGTTTTTAATTTCGGAGGCCGCTAGACACCGCCCTCGTTTCTTTTATTTCTATCCGGAGACGGCGTAATTCGGTTCTGTTATTCGAGGACTAGAAAAATATAGCGGCGGAATTTACACCGGGGTTCGAGAAAGCGCTCGGGGCTGAGTCTGCTTTTTTTTTCGGGATCCGTAATTTAGATGTCGCGGCACTCAGTTCTTTATGAGGGGGATCTTTGATTCGCGATTCTCGTTACGTCAAGATCTGAAGTGACGGCGACTGTAAATCGTGGATTACATCGTTCCACGGTGGATGATAATGGAATTTTACACCGTGCTCGGAAAATCACGGCCTTCCGGATGATTTATTTGGAGTGATAAAAGTATAGGGTTTTATTTCTGGCGCTCTTGTTTTTTTTACATAACAAATTTAAAATTAAATTTTTTTTTCAGATGCAAATTCACCATAAGAATCCATTGATATCATTTTTAACTCTAACAAGCTAATACTTTCGGAGATATGATTTTTCAAAATTTCAATAATACATCGTAAGTTCTATGTATTCACAGAATGTGAACACAGAATCTGTCTGTGATCACTATTCATAAATGTCATCTTGTCTAGCTATTAGAGATTGTCAATTCGCAGTTGTTATTTTCTCTTGGAAAGCAAGTATTCGATTCTTGAATTTGTGAATATATACAAGACTGTTTTGATGTAGTTTATCGAGGCAATAGGAATGAAGAACATAATGGAATCATGAAAAGAAATTACTGTTCGTTGACCACTGAGGTTAATATTACCTTTTACTTCCTTAAGTAGTGAGACATGTTCCTATATACAGTATTTTCATAATGTTGCTAGCAAAAAAATACTGAAATATGGATGTACATTTGTGTATTAGGTAATCATTTTTTCTTGAGTTAAGGTTCATAATACAGAAAATAATGTGTTGTGGTATGAACTATTAAATTTTAAATTATGAAAAATGGATAGTATTTTATTAATATATTTTGAACTATTAAAATGATTTGTTCGTAATCCACTACCTACTCAAAAATCAGGAATAAATGGACAATCTGCTATGATTGTCTCCAGCCTTGCTCTAGATATTTCAATGATACTTTCCTTAGGTATTTCGAGTTGTGAAAACTATGCACCGAGTGTAAGTTGCAACAACCCATTCCACGAGGTTGAATCATTGCAGATTGCTCATTTAATCTTGATAAATGAATTGAATGACAATTTCTGAAGCATTAAGGCATTGAAGCATTGTAGATTGCTCTTTTTATTTAAAGATTATTTTTGAAGCATTTTTTTCAAACGACACTTTTTTAAATTTAAAATCTTTCATGATGCATTTCTATCATGGGAATCCATTGATTAAATTCCCAACTCTGAGAAACCAATACTTTCGGAGATATAATTTGTCTGTTTGAACAAGAGCGCCAAAAAGCTCCTGTCCACAGGGCTTGAACCAATTTTTCGGAATTTACCATGGTAAATTCGAATTAAGGATGTCCAATACAGGAGAATGGACAATCGAACATACGCGCAAAAGCTCCTGACTTCACGTCAGTGCTTGAACCAATTTTTTTTTCGTAATTTTTTTGAAATTTTCTAGAGGTACGGTTCTTACAAAATTTTTTTTCCGTAATTTTTTTAAAAATTTTCTAGGGTACGTTTCTTAAAAAAATTTAAGCACGTCTTAATGTTGATTTTCTACTAATAGTTACCAAGCTTCAATTCGATCGAATATTTTTTGAGTTATCGAGGAAATAATACTCCAGGTGGGTATAACTCGGAAACCGTTATACCGATTATGCCCAAAAACGAACTCAACTCTCCTATTCGGATACGCAATCTACCCTGAAAATTGCAAGTCGCTATCTCCTTTTGTTCGAAAGTTATCGAGGCAACGGTCACCCATCTACTGAACTCACACAAGGCTGCTCGAATCTCCAACAATATTTAACCGATCGTGTTGAAACTTGAATCTTTGCAGTACAGTTGGGTTCTTAAGGTTCTTGCAAAATTTCAGCAATTTCAGACGAATAGTTACTGATATATAGAATTTTTTTTTAAATTTTCAATGATTTCATAAAAATTTTCTACAAATACTATCCACAGGAAATTTTGCGAGAATTTTCGAGTTGGCATTCTACAACTAATAACCATTTTTCAATTCAATCGGTTTAGTATTTTTCGAGTTAATGGGGAGAAAAAACAACCAAATTTCAGATCGCCATAACTGTAAAACCGTTTGGCCGATTATGCTTATAAACGAACTCAAATGTCGTGTTCAGATGCACATCCTAACCTGAAAACTTCAAGCCGCTATATCTTTCCGTTCTCAAGTTATCGTGATAACAAAAATATTTTTTAATAATTTTTTAATAATTTTCTAGCCATACGATTCGCACAAAATTTCACAAACGTGCTTAGGATAATATTCTACAACTACTCACAGAGTTTCAATTCGGTCGGATTCATATTGGTTGAAAACAAAATTATTACTCGGAAACCATTGGGCCGATTATGCCCATTAACGAACTTTAACGTCGTATTGGGATGCGCCACCTACCCTGAAAATTTCAAGTCGCTAGCTCTTTCCGTTCTTAAGTTATCGTGGCAACGGCCGGACAGAATCATATTTGACCTCGAATTCTTCATTGTGGAGTCGACCCAAATCGTTTGAGACCATTTTCGTCAAAAAATTCTAAAGTTACAGACATTCGGGCAGAATGATAACGCGATGTTCCCCAGAACATACGCGCAAAAAACTTGTGAAAATCATGACCAATCTGCAAAAACAGGTAACAATATTATAATGCCGTTGGCGTATCCCAAGCTTATCAATATTCAATACATCGCACGCTGGGTAATTCAGTCGAAAATATATCATTTCTCAAATTCCACCAACATATATATTGCAAGGGACACATGCCAGTGAAATCTTGACAAGGGTCAATTCATTTATATTTGACCTCGATCCTTTCTGGGTTTGGTGAGAGTGAGTGCAGGTGTTCACTGACATATGGATTTAACGATATATGCTGGACGTGTACAAATGATTTTTGGAAGAAGCAGCGATGGCCAATATTGATGGAACAATTTATTCATTAATGGTTCAACAAATACAGATTTATCCAATAATTACAGATTTCGTTTTGAATAGCACGCTATTTTTGCCGCTGTCATTTTTTGATAGATGAGAACTTAAGTCCATGCCATTAATAAAAGGGGGAAAGCCCTGTGGCAGGAGCTTTGGCGCTCTTGTTCAATCTTTGACAAATCATGTCTCCGAAAGTATTGGTTTCTCAGAGTTAGGAATTATATCAATGGATTCTTATGAGCGAACTGCATCATAAAAGAAATTAATTTCAAATAAAAGTTTATTTATCAAGATTAAAAGAGCACTATGCAATTATTTAACCTCGTGGAATGGATTGTTGCAACTTACACTCGGTGCATAGTTTTCACAACTTCAAATACCTAAGGAAAGAAACATCCGAATGTCTAGAGAGCAAGGCTGGGTACAATCATAGCAGATTGCATATTTATTCTTGATATTTGAATAGGTTAGGCTGACGAACTAATTATTTTAATAGTTCATTTCATTTTTTTGAAAGATTAAATATGTATTTTATGATCTTGTTTTTCTTTATTTGAAAACATATCTCATTATACGACAAAATTTACCTATTTATAAAATACAATTCTCTTCCCATAATTTACACTAACACATTCATTCTGTATTATAAACCTTAATTCAAGGAAAAATGTTTGATACACAAATGTAGATCCATATTTCAGCATTTTTTTGCTAGCTACATTATGAAAATACTGTATATAGGAACATGTCTCACTACTTAAGGAAGTACAAGGTAATATTAACCTCAGTGGTCAACGAACAGTAATTTCTTTTGATGATTCCATTATGTTGTTCTGTCCTATTGCCTTCATAAACTACATCAATAAAATGATCCAATTCTAAATCTTCTGAAACATTATTCCCAATATTTATACATAAATTAATCAATATGTAACAAGTAAATATTATTTTCGGTTTCAAAACAGTCTTCTATATATGCACAAACTCAAGAATCGGATACTTCTTTTCCAACAGAAAATCTTATCAAAGTACGAATTATAAACAAACTAGAACATAAATGAATTTGACATGTCTCTAATAGCTAAATAAGATGATATTCATGAAGAGTAAACACAGATAGAACACAGACAGATAGAATTCGCATTCTGTGAAGTTTCTTTGTCAGTTAGTATATTATTGAAATTTTGAAAAATCATATCTCCGGAAGTATTAGCTTGTTCGAGTTGAAAATAATATCAATGGATTCTTATGATGAAACTGCATCTTGAAAAGAATTGAATTTGAAATGTTTAATGTAAAAAAAATTCTAAAATTACAGAAATTTGGGCAAATTTATAAGCACTTTGTTCCGAGGAACAAGAGCGCCAAAAAACTACATGCGAGAGACGAATGCGGTATCCATAATAGTAATCGGTCCAGACGAAAATTATACGATTGCATCTCATTTCGTCGCATGTAATGAAAGACAAAAGGTCATATTTACGTACTAATTTACATGCACCAAATTCCGGACTGCTCTGCAGACAGAATTAACGATATCGTAAAATTAGGAATAACGATGTACTTAAGCCAAACAACGTGACATAAATTCGTGAGGAAGAGCTGTATACTTCCTGGCCCTAGAAACCGGGAATTGTAATTCCTATTATGAAAAACGTAATAACGTTAAACAGAAAGAGCTATATTGAGTCTAGGATGAATCACACTGGGCATTTATGATCTGAATTCAAGGATATAGCTAGGAAATATGGAAGCTATATTATTTCTTTATGTAGGTTCTGAAGCCTCATTATTTCTATAACAGTTTTCCCAATAGCTAGTCGAAGTACGAGATATTGTTCTCGAGATTAATTGACGTCTCCCAAATTTCATGGATAGGAGGAATAATTAGGTTATATTGTAGAGATTCCTGTCTTGTTTCTACACCCTAATGACGTTATTATTTTATTTTCAAACGTACAATAATAACGACCTCTTTCTATTGAGAGGATCATCGAAAAGTTCTATTTCTCTGCCAAGGAGGAGAATTGTTCCTATGCAAAAGATGAATTGCTTAACATGAAAAAAAAAGTCTCTAATTCCAACGTCATTTTTGCGCGTATGTTCTGGGCAACATCGCGTTATAGTTTTGCCCAAATGTCTGTAACTTTCGAATTTTTTTACGAAAATGGTCTCAAACGATTTAGTTCGACTCCCCAATGAAGAATTCGAGGTCAAATTTGATTCTGTCCGGCCGGCCGTCCGGCCGTTGCCACGATAACTTGAGAACGAAAAGAGCTAGCGACTTGAAATTTTCAGGGTGGGTGGCGCATCCCAATACGACGGACAAGTTCGTTAATGGGCATAATCGGCCCAGTGGTTTCCGAGTAATGATTTTGTTTTCAACCATTATAGATTCGATCAAATTGAAACTTAGTGAGTAGTTCTAGAATATGAACCTAAGCACGTTCGTGAAATTTTGTGCAACTCGTATGGCTAGAAAATTATTAAAAAATATTTCTGTATTCACGATAACTTGAGAACGGAGAGAGATAGCGGCTTGAAGTTTTCAGGTTAGGATGTGCACCAGAACGTGACATTTCAGTTTGTTTATGAGCATAATCGGCCGAACGGTTTTAGAGTTATAGCCATCTGAAATTTGGTTGTTTCTTGTTCCTCATTAACTCGAAAAATACTAAACCGATTGAATTCAAACATGGTAATTAGTTGTTGAATGCCAATGCGAAAATTCTTGCAAAATTTCGTGAGGATAGTATATAAAAAAAATAGTTTATAAAAATCATTGAAAATTGAAAAATTGAAAAATACCTTTGTTGTCACGATAACCTGAGAATGGAAAGAGATAGCGGCTTGAAAATTTCAGGTTAGGTTGTGCACCTGAATGCGACATTTTAGTTTGTTTATGAGCATAATCGTCCAAACGGTTTTAGAGTTATAGCCATCTGAAATTTTCTGAAATTTGGTTGTTTTTTGTTCCTCATTAACTCGAAGAATACAAAACCGATTGAATTCAAACATGGTTATTAGTTGTAGAATGCCAACGCGAAAATTCTTGCAGAATTTCGTGAGGATGGTATCACTAGAAAATTAAAAAAAAATATTTAAAAATTATTGAAAAAAAATCTATATATCATAAACTATTCGTCCGGCATGGCTGAAATTTTGGAAGAGCCTTCAGAACCTAACTCTACTGCAGAATTCCAAGTTTGATGACGATCGGATCTATATTGTTGGAGAACCGCGCAGCCTTTTGTGAGTTCGGTAGCGAAGCGGTAGCGCCGGTAGCGGATGAGAATCGTCTTATGATATGTTGTCTATGGTCGTATTTTTGCGAGAACCTTCAAAAATAAAAATATGAATGTCATGATGACATATCTTTTACGCGTATGTTATGGGAAAATCGTGTTATTTCATCACAAATCTATGGGAGATGATAGCCCTACATTAGTGGTCAGACCTGGTTTTGAAAGAGATCCTCCTTAGGAGGAGGCAACTAAATATTGAAGGGATTTCTATGAACAAGAGTGAATATCTTTGAGAAATAGAGAAGACGATTCTTCTTCAAGAGATCCATGTGCCTTCAGAGGAGTATATTTGTGAGAGGGGACTTTTGAAAGGTTATGTATTATTTTTAATATGATATCGCTGAAATTTTGTTGAAGGCTTCTGATCTTGTAAGGTGAGAGGCTCATTTGTGGATATTAATTCTCGTGATGGGTAGAGAGAAATTTTAGGCCAGTTTTTCTATCACTAATGAGAATATATCTTTATGTTTCACCTCATCACCTTTAGATCTATCAATGGACATTTATTGGTTAAGAATAAGTAATTGAATATTACTTTGAATTGAATTTCATTCAATATGTTTGTAACTAAACTTATAATTTTCTTTACTTTGATTATTTAAATATGACATTAATTCCAGTAATATTTTTCAAGAATAATTATGTATTCTTCTCCTAAAGAAGAATTGAAGGTAGACAATAATGTGTTAATTTTTTCATCATTGCTTTCTATCCTGACTTCACGAAAAAAAATTGGTTCAAGCACTGACGTGAAGTCAGGAGCTTTTGCGCGTATGTTCAATTGTCCATTCTCCTGTATTGAACACTCTTCATCGAATTTGCATGGTGAATTCGATTAAGAGTGTCCAATACAGGAGAATGGACAATAGAACATACGCGCAAAAGCTCCTGACTTCACGTCAGTGCTTGAACCAATTTTTCATCGTATATATGTCTTCTTATGAGTTGATCTGTCCTGACTAAGAATAAACAGTCTGTTCGAATGATATTACGACGAATGATATTACGACTTCTTCAACATACGTTTCATATTTAGACAGTTGCGCCAAAAATCAGCGCCCTGGCATATGAGAGCGTAAAAACTATCAAAAACTAATGATCAAATTAGCGAATTCACTAATTCATGTTCCAGTAATCACAATAGGGGATGAAATCCGTTTGATTTTCCCCAATTCTGACGCCAGCTCGCCCCTGGCTGCCCGATCCATATATCGTAACTCAATCGGTATCCAGCCGTCCCATGATTTATCTGCAAAACAAAGCTGTTTGTATTATTTGCGATCCTTCTTGCCTTATCTGCCCTCATCCGGACATAATATCAATATTTCATGTCCTTTTTCTGGCCTCTCTCCGTCCTTACTGGACTCCGATCAATTTTCTGCCGTTTGATGTGGCACCGAAATAAAAAGGATTTCTTTGTGCTTTTTGTTCGCTTGCGCCGCTTTTAGGTCCAAAAGGCCGAGTCGGCATATATGTTCGCTGAAAGGATTGTGTTGTGAATTTTTTTCAGGTATCGATATAGATCGGTGATATTTGAGGGTTCGGCTCAATGGAATGTAATGGAAAAATTTGCTGAGGAAAATGTATACAGGGGAAGCCTTTACGTTGTACCTACATTCATTTCAAGCATACACTACTCTCATCAAATGATAGTATAAAGGGTTTTCCAATCAGAGGTGTTATTTTGAATAGCCCGCTATTTCGGTAGATGTCACTTTTGAAGCTGTCATTTTTTGACATTTGACAAGTAGAAACTACGCCATTAATAAAAATGGAACGATACACGCTTCAAGAACGCATTGAAATTATTAAAATTCACTATAAAAATGGTGAAAATTTGGCAGAGACGGTTCGTAAAACTCGAACATTTTTGGGTCGTCGTGAAGCACCTTGTCGGACCGCAATAAAGAAATTGGTGGAAAAATTCGAGCTGTTGGGACAAGTTAGTTATGTGAAGAATAAAACCCGTGCACGTTGCTCAAGAACAGCCGAGAATATTGCTGCTATAGACGAAAGTGTTGAAGAAACCCCATTTTGTCCATTCCTCGTCGTTCTTTGGAATTGGGCATTCCACAAACCACATTACAACGTATTTTGCATAAAGATTTGGGTCTTAAGGCTTATAAAGTTCAGTTACCACAAGCACTCAAGCTGGCCGATCACCAACAACGTCGTGTCTTTGCTGATTGGGTCATTGAAATGCATGAAAATGATCAGGAATTCTATCGAAAAATCATCTTGAGTGATGAGGCCCATTTCCACCTCGGTAGCTTCGTCAACAAGCAAAATTGTCGCATCTGGGGCTCGGAAAACATAAGAGTTATTGTTGAAAAGCCTCTCTATCCTCAACGTGTGACTGTTTGGTACGGTTTATGGTCCGGCGGAGTCATTGGACATTAATTTTTCGAAAATGAGGCTGGAGCAACAGTTACGGTGAATGAATTGCGCTATCGAGAGATGATTAATGATTTTTTATGGCCGGAATTGGATGGTATTAATCTGGACAACTTCTACTTCCAACAAGACGGTGCTACGTGCCACATAAGCAACGAAACCATTGATCTTTTGCGGGAAAAGTTATCTCTCGAGAGGTGATCACAATTGGCCACCGAGATCTTGTGATTTAACACCTTGCGACTTCTTCCTTTGGGGCCACGTGAAAGAGAAGGTCTACGCCAATAGCCCAGCGTCGATTCAAGACCTCAAAGATGGAATTCGTGAGGCTATCGAGGACATAGGGCAGCCACTTTGCGATTTGGTTATGGAAAATTTCATTGAAAGGATATGGTCCTGTAAGCGTGGTCGTGGTGGTCATTTGCCTGATGTTATTTTCCACTATTAACGGCATAGCTTCTTCTTTATAATGAAATAAACATCCGATCATTTATATTGAAAAATGGCATTTTTCTTTGAATATCAAAATAACACCTCTTATTGGAAAACCCTTCAGTTGTAAATGCAGTGAGGACGGGAGTTTGGCGCGCTTGTTCAATTTTATAGCCAGAGTGGTCACTCATATAGGTAATGTTAATATAATTTCCACAATATTTCAAAAAATATGTATGTGATCGAGTTTAAATCTAGAACTCGTCTGCAAAATGAGGTTTTGAAGACTAGGTGATATCTGAACTGTGATATAAGTCAAAAAATATCAAGAAAATTCTATGAAGTCTTTGAAATGGTGAATCTTTTATGAGTGGTGCAGGTTATTATTCAATTCAACCTTCAAGAAAATAACGGGTCTTTAAATAGGAACAACCCATTTTCAAATTAATATTACTCGCGCACGGCAGCCATTTTTTATCTGTGACATTGACAGTTGTATTAGTCAAAGTCTACCATTTAAACATAGAGGTACACGCTTCAACAACGCTTACAAATAATCCAGAATCATTACGAAAAATCTGTTACTCTAACTTTACGGACTGATATTACAGTGCCAGTGAGACAAAGAAATGAAAAGAGGATATTACTGCCGTACGTGAAAGTGATCGTGAAGAACAAAATTTATCGATATCTCGTCGTTCACAGGAATTAGGCATCTCCCAGGCGTATGTGTGGCGAATTTTACGAAAAAACCTTGGTTTACATCCATACAAAATTGTTTTAACCCAAGAGCTCAAACCAACTGATCATTTAAAGCGTCGTGTATTCAGTAATTGGTACTTAGAAAAAATCGGAATTGATGCATATTTTCATAAGAAAATCATTCTCAGCGATGAGGCCCATTTCTGGTTAAACATTTATGTTAACAAGCAGAATTGCCGTATCTGGAGTGGTGATAAACCTGAAGAATATCAAGAACTGCCATTACATTGCATATGAATAGACATATTTTCAGTAATGTGCTTAGGTGTTTTCCTCTCCAAATCCAACATCCTGTATAGAAAACAAAGGAATATAATTTGACAACAAATATTCGGGAGATCAGAGACGGCAATTCCGGGAAAAATAAGTCATGAAATCTGAAATGCTCATATTAATGACATAGATTACGGAGGAAACTGCACCTGCTGATGGCTTGTGCTACAAAGGTTCAAACAGGGGAATCAAAAGGGTTGAGACATCAAGAAGCTTGGCAAATATGAAATATTGCATATCACGACCTCCTGTCACTTTAAAGTATCTTATTCATCGTTCTCGAAACTCGGAAGCGACTTCAAAGACTTGAACATTCGAGAGCCTAATTTGACTGACGAACATCTCTGAGACGTCCTCTATGCAATCTTAAATATCAATGGTGGGTACGTAGTCCTGAATTTGTACTCAGAGTTGTGTTTTTTTTCCACAGAAAATATAGCAACTTGAAATCGTGACAAGATCTTTCTCGATGCCAAGCGGAATATTCAGCCAGAAAATACATTTTAAGTTGAAAAATTATCAGATCTCCTAAAAAGCCAACTCCCAAATTGTACAAGGACTTTCTGTACAAGCCCTAATTATATAAATCTTGGTCACAATGAATGTCTTGATTGTTTCATGTAACTATTACATGATACAGTTCTAATAGTATATTATTTCATAAGGAGGAGAAGTGTCACTTTTCAGGGCGAGCTTGAGTTTACCGAACATTCACAGTTATTAGGGAGAATAATCTGTATATTTATCGGAGATACACTGCGTTAAGACCAAACAATTTCGTTGAATTTAGAATTTTTTTTTTAAATATCAATCTGGAAAATGCTACAGAGCTGTGATGGGAATACAAGGTATAGCAAGTGTTCCAAGAAAGGTTGCCACTTTTTGCGCGTATGTTCTGGGGAACATCGCGTTATAGTTTTGCCCAAATGTCTGTAACTTTCGAATTTTTTGACGAAAATGGTCTCAAACGATTAAGTTCGACTCCCCAATGAAGAATTCGAGGTCAAATTTCATTCTGTCCGTCCGGCCGTCCGGCCGTTGCCACGATAACTTGAGAACGAGAAGAGCTAGCGACTTGAAATTTTCAGGGTAGGTGGCGCATCTCAATACGACGGACAAGTTCGTTAATGGGCATAATCGGCCCAGTGGTTTCCGAGTAATAATTTTGTTTTCAACCAATATAAATCCGATCGAATTGAAACTTGGTGGGTAGTTGTAGAATATGATCCTTAGCACGTTTGTGAAATTTTGTGCGAATCGTATGGCTAGAAAATATTAAAAAAATTATTAAAAAATATTTTTGTTGTCACGATAACTTGAGAACGTAATGAGTTAGCGGCTTGAAATTTTCAGGTTAGGATGTGCACCAGAACGTGACATCTCAGTTTGTTTATGAGCATAATCGGCCAAACGGTTTCAGAGTTATAGCCATCTGAAATTTTCTGAAATTTGGTGGTTTTTTGTTCCTCATTAACTCGGAAAATACTGAACCGATTGAATTCAAACATGGTTATTAGTTGTAGAATGCCAACGCAAAAATGTTTGCAAAATTTGTTGAGGATAGCATTTGTAGAAAATTTTTAATAAATCATTGAAAATAAAAAAAAAAAATTCTATATATCAGTAACTAATCGTTTGAAATTGCTGAAATTTTGCAAGAGCCTTCATAACCTACCTCTACTGCCAATTTTCAAGTTTTAATACGATCGGTTAAATATTGTTGGAGATTCGAGCATTCTTGTGTGAGTTCAGTAGATGGGTAACCGTTGCCTCGATAACTTTCGAACAAAAGGAGATAGAAACTTGCAATTTTCAGGGTAGGTTGCGTATCCGAAAGGGAGAGTTGGGTTCAATTTTGGGCATAATCGGTCTAACGGTTTCCGAGTTATACCCACCTGGAATATTATTTCCTTGATAACTCAAAAAATAAATATTCGATCGAATTGAAGCTTGGTAACTAGTATTGGAAAATCAGCATAAAGACGTGTTTAAAATGTTTTTATTAAATATTTAAAACTGTAATTAGTTCTTTGAAATACCATTGAATGAAGAAATTCTTGTAAGTTAACAAAATATCTTTATTTGAACAATAAAAAAATATCATTTTATTAAAATGATAGTTTGACTATCCAATTGCTTATTTTCTTTATAATATTTTTGCTGTAAGTCAGTATAGCTTAGAACTTTCAAAGTTTCAATGTTTCTTGAATTATAGACTTTACAGAATAAAATAGGTAGGTATACTTCTAATAGCTTAGAACTTTCAAAGTAACTTCCAACAATATTAATTTAAATGATATTATAAATAAAAAATTGGTTCAAGCACTGACGTGAAGTCAGAAGCTTTTGCGCGTATGTTCTATTGTCCATTCTTCTGTATTGGACACCCTTAATCGAATTTACCATGGTAAATTCGATTAAGTGTCCAATACAGAAGAATGGACAATAGAACATACGCGCAAAAGCTTCTGACTTCACGTCAGTGCTTGAACCAATTTTTTTCAAATCAAATCCAAAAGCTCTCAAAAAATCACCCGTTATTACATAAAGATATATTCTCATTAGTGATAGAAAAACTGGCCTAGAATTCCTTTCTACCCATCACGAGATTTAATATCCACAAATGAGCCTCTCACCTTACAAGATCAGAAGCCTTCTGCAAAATTCAAAGGTCCCCTCTCGCAAATATACTCCTCTGAAGGCACATGGATCTCTTGAAGAAGAATCGCCTCTCTATTCCTCAAAGATATTCACTCTTGTTCATAGAAATCCCTTCAATATTTAGTTGCCTCCTCCTAAGGAGGATCTCTTTCAAAACCAGGTCTGACCACTAATGTAGGGCTATCATCTAATCTCCTATAGATTTGTGATGAAATAACACGATTTTACCATGAATATATATGTATAATAATATGTCATCATGACATTCATATTTTATTTTTGGAGGTTCTCGCAAAAATACGACCATAGACAACATATCATACGACGATTCGCATCCACCTACCGAACTCACAAAAGGCTGCTCGGTTCTCCAACAATATAGATCCGATCGTGTTCAAACTTGGAATTCTGCAGTAGAGTTAGGTTCTGCAGGCTCTCCCAAAATTTCAGCCATGCCGGACGAATAGTTTATGATATATAGAATTTTTTTCAATTATTTTTAATTATTTTTTTTTGAATTTTCTAGTTATACCATCCTCACGAAATTCTGCAAAAATTTTCGCGTTGGCATTCTACAACTAATAACCATGTTTGAATCCAATCGGTTTTGTATTCTTCGAGTTAATGAGGAACAAAAAACATCCAAATTTCAGAAAATTTCAGATGGCTATAACTCTAAAACCGTTTGGACGATTATGCTCATAAACAAACTCAAATGTCGCATTCAGATGCACAACCTAACCTGAAATTTTCAAGCCGCTATCTCTTTCCGTTCTCAGGTTATCGTGACAACAAAAATATTTTTTAATAATTTTTTAATAATTTTCTAGCGATACGATTCTCACAAAATTTCATAAACGTGCTTAGGTCTATATTCTACAACTATTCACCAAGTTTAAAATTCGATCGGATTTATTTTGGTTGAAAACAAAATTATTACTCGGAAACCATTGGGCCGATTATACCCATTAACGAACTTGTCCGTCGTATTGGGATGCGCCACCTACCCTGAAAATTTCAAGTCGCTAGCTCTTTCCGTTCTCAAGTTATCGTGGCAACGGACGGCCGGACGGCACCACAGAATTACATTTCACATTTGGGCAAAACTATAACGCGTATGTTCCCCAGAACATACGCGCAAAAATGACGTTTTTTGTTTATGGTAACCAATTCATCCTTTGCATAGTAACACTTTTCCTAAAATTTAATGCTTGTGGCTTTTACTTGATGCAAATCCATATTAACTCAATGAAAAATTATATACGATTTACACTTATTTATTCAATATTGTGACGCGTTTCGTCGACACAGCGACTTCATCAGACGTCAGGTCTGATGAAGTCGCTGTGTCGACGAAACGCGTCACAATATTGAATAAATAAGTGTAAATCGTATATAATTTTTCATTGAGTTAACACTTTTCCTACCGCCGACCGGAAAAGTGTTACACTTCTCCTCCTTGGCGGAGAAATAGAACTTTTTGATGATCCTCTCAATCGAAAAATGATGTTATCATTGTATGTTTGAAAATAGAATCAGTTTATTTTCAAACGTACAATAATAGCGTCACTTTTCGATTGAAAGGAACTTCGAAAAGTTCTATTTCTCCGCCAAGGAGGACAAGTGTTGCAACACTTTTCCGGTCAGCGGCAGGAAAAGTGTTACTATGCAAAAGATGAATCGGTTACCATGAAAAAAAAATTCTCTAATTCAAACGGCATTTTTATTCGTTAAGGTTACATTGAATGTACAATTTTGGACAATGTTGCATTTTGAAAATTAAAACCATGTAATAATGAACTGGTAGGATTATGTCTCGGATTCTGTTCAAAAGCTGATGCCTCAATTGAGCAATCTGCGTTGCTGGTTCCAGGGAATTCGTTGACGCTCGATAACCTACCAGCGATCTCATTCTTATTTCGCGGATCTCAAAAAAAACTTCTAATATAGAGGCTGTCTTTCATTGCACCATTAGTGCCATATTTCTTCAAAACTCGATCATCTTAGCTTTTCTATCTGTGAAACATGAAATTGGTGCTTAATCAAGGTCACAGTGACAGATCATCAATTGAACTACTGTTTCTAATCTGAATATTTCTGTGGATAAATTGTCTGCTCGCCACTTCTTGTGACAACATTCATAGATCACGAATAAGAAATTCAAAGTAACTTAATCCTTGTCGATCTTTATTCAGTCATCCTGTTTCGAAATTGCCATGTCCTGTTTACAACAGAACGGCCAGAAAAAGCTCATCACCTCTATCCATCATCATGTTTTATTATTCATCTATTTCACCACGACGTATGACATCCTGAACTGAAATTCCTATCCAAGATGCGCACGAAATTAAAAATTTTCCGAATTTAATCTCGTGGATAGATTGAAGGCACGTCCAGTGCAGCTCTGTGGACTTTGGGTGGTATTGTCTTATATTTAGACGGTGTAAAGTTCCCTTAACGGTCACTTGGAGTATCTTTTATTGCTATCCTAGTGGATTTAGTATCGTGAAACGTATAATTTCCCAGTTATGTTGTGAAATATGATTGTCATCTTTGGAAATTCCATATTTCATTCTGTACGTGACAGTAGGAATGAAAATATTGGGTTGGCGATGGATTTACGAGAAGATTTCGTTGAAAGGAACGTGTTGGTTTGGCGAAAAGAAGGAATTATGAGCTGTGAACCGTTTTCATGTTTTATTTCAGGGTTTTATTTGACATCTCAATTTTTCTTTTCTCTTGACGTATTTGCCCGCCTATCAATTCACCCAAATTTCAGTATTTTAGGAATTTTGGGCCGAAAATGGTCTCACATTGTAGTTTCGACTCACTGATGAAGAATCCGAGGTCAAATTTTATTTGTATTCTTTATGAGTCCTTCAGAGCTGTCGATGCCATTACCATCTACAGCGCCAGCTCCTGTAGTGGTTTTTGAACCGCCTGTATAACATTAAATGGCATTTCTTTTAAGAACTTGGGTGGTGGATTCCCTATCACAGTCTTTTTCCTACCAAGCATCGACATGCCGATTCCATGCCGAGAAACCTATTCAAACTTACTTGATTACATATTGAATGAAATATTTTTTAATTAATTTCTTAAATGTAAATCAACGATCGAAGAAAAAATAGTATGTATAATTCGTGGGAAAAGTATATTCTAAGACAAGTTGCAGAATGGGCTGATATTTAAACACGAATGCGAAATTCGTACGCATTCGAACGCATGAATTGGAATTGCCTTCTGCAACGAGTATTAGACGATATTTTCTCTATTTCAGGTAAGTTTTGTAAAATACTGTTGAAATTTAATGAAAAATTAGGATTATACATCCTAGTGACTTTTGTATTGTATCATGGCAGTTGGTGTGACTGTTACGAAAGTTGACAGATCACGGAATTTGAATTGTACGTAGAGCATGGAGATCAGATTGAATAGTTTCCTAATATCATGAATGATTCAAAATTAGCAAGAAGGAAATCTCCAGTACATTATTTTTTTCATGAAAATAAAACCTTTCCTCTCAACAGTTATTTCACCTCATCCAGATTATCTTATATTGACAATAATTGACGTGTGTTGAAATTTGATAGGATCGAATGTCAGTGCTGACTACCACAAAACGAAAAATATAACTAGAAACAATGCGGGAATGAGTTCATTCCAGCACTGTTTTTAGTGCTGGAATGAACTCATTACGATACTGAAATGAAGAAAAGCATATTCCCAAACTCCTGTGTTGCCAGACTCGTCGCTACGCTCCTCGTCTGGTAATTATCACAGTCGTTTGGGAATATTATGCTTTTCCCACTAATTATACAATATACTAATCACGACAAAATGCTAGGAAGATCTTGCAAAAAGAAAAACCCTCAAAAAAACTACCCCCTGTAGGAAAGACGGATCATCCCTTCCGCCGGTCACGTGAGCACGTTCTGCACTATCGGAACGTATGCCGGCACAACGATTCATCATATCATGTGGACCGTTCCGATATCGACAACGAAAAGTACTTCGAAATCGCATCCATTAGTTTTTCCGTTCGTGATAAATTATGTTCGCCGGCGGGAATTTCTTCTCATTTAATTCCGGCGGACCGGAGAACAATTCATCCCCTTCTTGCGGCATTCTTTCCGGAATGAACTCCGGGTCGTTATCCGTCCGGTGCATCGTGCCATGGACATGGCTGAGGGCTTTCGAACGCGGCCGAAATGAAAGAAACGCCCGTTGACTGATGGCGTCGGTGTCGGTGAAGTATGCCGGGACAATTAAGATCTTTGTCGAATTGAATATGGCGGATTCCTCGCGGATGAGGGCCGCTTGCGTCGGACTTTTATGGGGGTTGTAACTTACGTAGGCTCCGTCGTTTATATGGCGCAAGAAGAAAAACGTTGATGGACGTTGAACGTCGAATGTACAGGGTAAAACGAGATGGAAAAGGACTGTGGCCAGGAGCTTAGGCGCGTTTGTTTGAGTTTGCTGCCAGAGCGGTCACTCATCCAGGTACTGAATTCGCCCAAAGCTGCTTATCTCCAGGAAGAAAATAAAGGGTTTTCCAATAAGAGGTGTTATTCTGATATTCAAAGAAAAATGCCATTTTTCAATATAAATGATCAGATGTTTATTTCATTATAAAGAAGAAGCTATGCCGTTAATAGTGGAAAATAACATCAGGCAAATGACCACCACGACCACGCTTACAGGACCATATCCTTTTAATGAAATTTTCCATAACCAAATCGCAAAGTGGCTGCCCTATGTCCTCGATAGCCTCACGAATTCCATCTTTGAGGTCTTGAATCGACGCTGGGCTATTGGCGTAGACCTTCTCTTTCACGTGGCCCCAAAGGAAGAAGTCGCAAGGTGTTAAATCACAAGCTCTCGGTGGCCAATTATGATCACCTCTTCGAGAGATAACACGGTCCGGAAACTTTTCCCGCAAAAGATCAATGGTTTCGTTGCTTGTGTTGCAGGTAGCGCCGTCTTGTTGAAAGTAAACGTTGTCCAGATCAATACCATCCAATGCCGGCCATAAAAAATCATTAATCATCTCTCGATAGCGCAATCCATTCACCGTTACTGTTGCTCCAGCCTGATTTTCGAAAAAGTAAGGTCCAATGACTCCGCCGGGCCATAAACCGCACCAAACAGTCACACGTTGAGGATAGAGAGGCTTTTCCACAATAACTCTTGGGTTTTCCGAGCCCCAGATGCGACAATTTTGCTTGTTGACGAAGCCACCGAGGTGGAAATGGGCCTCATCACTCAAGATGATTTTTTGATGGAATTCCGGATCACTTTCATGCATTTCAACGACCCAATCAGCAAAGACACGACATTGTTGATGATCGGCCGGCTTGAGTTCTTGTGTTAACTGAACTTTATGAGCCTTAAGACCCAAATCTTTATTCAAAATACGGTGTAATGACGTTTGTGGAATGCCTAATTCCAAAGAACGACGAGGCTACAGCAGCAATATTCTCGGCTGTTCTTGAGCGACGTGCACGGGTTTTATTCTTCACATATCTAACTTGTCCCAACAGCTCGAATTTTCCCACCAATTTCTTCATTGTGGTCCGACAAGGTGCTTCGCGTCTACCCAAAAATGTTCTAGTTTTACGAACCATCTCCGCCAAATTTTCACCATTTTTATAGCGAATTTTAATAATTTCAATGCGTTCTTGAAGCGTGTATCGTTCCATTTTTATTAATGGCGTAGCTTCTACTTGTCAAATGTCAAAAAATGACAGCTTCAAAAGTTACGTCTACCGAAATAGCGGGCTATTCAAAATAACACCTCTTATTGGAAAACCCTTCAGTTTTTATCATACTCGAATCAGTTTCCGCATAGTACACAGATTTATATTTCTAGTAGTTTAATTCGACAGATAAACAAACATAGCAAAAAACATATTTACTCCACGATAATCCACAAAAAAAACAGGTTCCATTTTCCATCATATTTCAGTTTTGGGCTGTTAATGTTTGGGGATATCATTGAAACCATTTTACCGCAAACATGTTGGATTATTGGTTGGAACCAAATATACCGCGATGTTATTTTTGATAATGAGTCGTTTTATCATCGAATTTTTTCATTTAATTGCGGTTGATGCGAAACCAATATCCGGATTATATTTTGTGTGCAATGAGCAAATTTGAGGTAACACTAATCAATAGTTCATTACTTCATTGATGATTCGATAGCGAGTTTTCAGAATAAAGTACGAGAAACATTAATACGGTGGGAAAGAGGGAGCCACTCAACGATCAATCCCGTCTCAGAGGAATCAATATTTGTACATATCAAGTTTCATATTTGAATAGTCGGAAAATTTCGTATCTCAGAAATTAGCCCCTCGTTTTGTTTGGCATTTCTCATTTACATCCATTCTATTTGTGAACAGTGAATATCTTCGTAAAATCTTAAGAATTTATTATTAAGAATTCAAATAACGGAATAAACATGGAGCCTGAAAGCCAATTATGCTGTCAGAGTAAACCGAATGTCTCTATCTGAAAAATGTAATACTCGAAGATAAAACATTTCAGGGGAAAAATGTTGCTGACTTGGCTAAAACAATGAAATCTTCGACGTTGTGGGTACATTAATCCATGCTTCGATCAACTTTGTCTGTTGAAAATAATATTAATATTGCCCAGTACCAAAAACTGAGAGCATTTTTAAAACGTCAAGCTACAGGATACAAACCGAAAAAAACCAAAATTTTAACCCAGGAACAAGTTCAGAAATCATTTTAGAGGCCCCGGATGACATATTTTTATCGACGAAAGTAAGTAGTTATACACTGCGCAAAAAAATTAACGCACATTCTGAAAAATCTCAATTTTAATGAAAGTTAACTCTACATTGACTTTATAACTTATTTTTTATGTTCTCTCGGGAAGGTTTTGAACGAAACAAGACACATTAAATGGAAGAAAACTTCAGGATTTCACCGAATCTTACGTGAAAGAAGAGAAATAAACAATTTTCAAAATTCTGGAATGCTGATAAGTGATTTGATACTTGGTATTTCCACCCCTTGCGTTAATTACAGCTCGGCAACGACGGTTCATACTCAAAATGAGTGATCTTAAAATGTTCTGATCTAATCCTTCCCAGATTTCTCTGAGTTGGATTCCTAAGTCATTAAGAGTAGCTGGATGATTTTCTGAACTTCTCAGCCTTCTATTGAGGTTGTCCCAAACCTGCTCAATCGGATTGAGATCTGGACTTCTTGCTGGCCATTCCATTCGAGAGACTTCAACCTCTTCAAGGTACTCCTGAACGATGCGCGCACGATGGGGTCTGGCATTATCGTCCATAAAAATGAAATTTTCACCAATGTATGGGGCAAATGGCACTACATGCTCTTCAAGAATGTTCCATATATACCTATCAGCATTCATAGCTCCATTATCAACGACCACTAGGTCTGTGCGAGCAGTCAAAGATATTCCACCCCATACCATAATCGATCCTCCCCCGAAACCAGTAGTATTCAGGAAATTGCACTGAGCATATCTTTCATGTGGACGTCTGTATACAAGGGAACGTCGATCACAATCGTAGAGGCAGAATCTAGACTCATCTGTGAAGAGAACTCTTTCCCAATCAGCCTCTTCCCAATGGATATGCTCTCTCGCAAAATCCAAACGCGGCCTTCGATGGGCTGGGGTAAGAGCTGGGCCTCTTGCCGCGACACGAGGCCTTAAATCATATTCTCTGAGGCGATTTCTTATTGTCTGAGTGCTAATTTGCACCCCATGAGTTTGCTCAAGCTGATTTTGAAGGAGGCGAGCGGTTGCAAACCGTTGTCTCATGGAAGAAACTCTCAAGTAACGTTCTTGAATGGCAGTTTTTACCCGTGGTCTACCCTGTCCTGGTCTTCGGACATTCATACCTGTCTCCCTGAATCGCTGCAACATTCTGGACACACTTGTATGGGAAACTCCAAACCTTTCTGCAATTCTTGTGTATGTCCACCCTTCTTCTCGCAAAACTACCGCTTGGGCACATTCCTCTTGGATCAAATTGCGTGTTTCGCGTTGCATAGCGATCGAGTGTAGAAAATCAAACGAAAGAAAAATTATTGATCACTAGAATTGATCGAGAACAAGTGATTTCAAAATGGAGCCAATACATTCAAAATCTGATAATCTCATCTTTTGGCGCTCTAGTTCCTCGGAACTGAGTGCTTATCAATTTGCCCAAATGTCTGTAATTTTCGAATATTTCGATGAAAATGGTCTTAAACGATTTGGTTCGACTCACTGATCAAGAATCCGTGGTCGAAATTCATTCTGTCCGGCCGGTCCGTCCGGCCGGTCCGGCCGGCCGGCCGGCCGGCCGGCCGGCCGTAGGCACGATAACTCTCGAACGGAATGAGCTAGAGAGTTGAAATTTTCAGAGTAGGTTTGGGGGATAAATATCTCGGCTAAGTTCGTTATTGGGCAAAATCGGACAAACTGTTTCGGAGTAACAAAAAAAAAATTTTTTTTTTACGAAACAAATTCCAAATTAAATTTTTTTTAATAAAAAGTTTTATCATGAGAATCCAATCATATCATTTTTAACTCTAACAAGCTAATACTTTCGGAGATATGATTTTTCAAAATTTCAATAATAAATCGTATTTCAACGTTGTCACAGAATAATATTATTCTATGTATGAATATGAATTGTCATAATGTCAAATGATGTTCCTGAGACTAATCAATCGAAGAATTGTGAGCGAAGTGAGAAAAATCTCAGATATGATTTTTCAAAATTTCAATAATAAATCGTATTTCAACGTTGTCACCATAGATTAAAGACCTTTAATCTATGGTTGTCACAGAATGATATTATTCTATGTATGAATATGAATTGTCATAATGTCAAATGATGTTCCTGAAGTAATCAATCGAAGAATTGTGAGCGAAGTGAGTTAAATCTCAGTTGTTTGCTCCGATATTAGTTTTTCTCAGAAAATTCTTACATTTCGGAACTGAACATGAAGTAAGAGATCTGAGAGTAGTGAGACTGCTTTTCATCCATAGACATAGATATAACTCTCGAACGGAATGAGGTAGGTACTTGAAATTTTCAGAGTAGTTTAGGGAGATGAATATCTCGGTTATGTTCGTTATTGGGCAAAATTGGCCAGATTTAATTAGATTTCTTCCATGGTGCTTTTCTCATTCTCATGATTGCTCATTTAATCTTGATAAATAAACTATTATCTGAATTGAATTTCCTTTAGGATGCAGTTCTATTATATGAATACATTGATATAATTCCCAACTCTGAGAAACCAATACTTTCGGAGATATAATTTGTCTGTTTGAACTAGAGCGCCAGAAAGCTCCTGTCCACAGGGCTTGAACCCATTTTTTTTATTCCTGCTGGGAAAAAAACATATGTATTGAAGAAAAACGTTGAAAGTGGATAACATATGCAAATGCATGCATAATTCTGATAAAAATAATTGACATTGAGAACACCTTCAGTTGTAGAATAAATTTGAGATTTCCATAATGTGCGTTAATTTTTTTGCGCAGTGTAGATAAAATAGTATTACTTAAAATGCATAAAATACGAAATATACAATTTTTGACTAAAATAATATAAAAATCAAAACCATACTTTGTTTCGTTTTATTGTAATAATCCATTTGTGACATTACCGCACGCTACAGCAGTGCGGTATAGTATATTCTAAAACAAGATGCAAAATGGGCTCCTATTAAAACACGTATGCGAAATTCGAAAACTCGCTCCTTCGTCGCTCGTTTTACAACGCATGAGTGTTGGAATTGCCTTCTGCAACGAGTATTAGACGATATTTTCTCTAATTCAGGCCAATTTTGTAGAATTCTATTGAAATTTAATAAAAAAATTCGATTATACATCTTAGTGGCTTTGGTATTGTATCTTGGCAGTTGGTGTAACTGTTACAAAAGTTGACAGATTACGGAATTTGAATCGTACGTAGGAAATGGAGATCAGATTTGAAACAGTTTCCTGTTAATATAAGTAATAGCATGTATGATTCAAAATTAGCAAGAATGAAATCTGTATAGTACCTTATTTTTTAATGAAAATAAACTTTTTCTCTCAACAATTATTGCACTATAACCAGATTATATTATTGTTAATTGACGTATGTTGAAGTTTGCTAGGATCGAATGTCAGTGCTGACTACCACAAAACGAAAAATATAACTAGAAACAATGCGGGAATGAGTTCATTCCAGCACTGTTTTCAGTGCTGGAATGGACACATTACGGTACTGAAATAGAGAAAGAATATTACCGCACTGTTATTTTCTAATTGCTCAGCAACTGCCCACTATTCTGGAATGTTGAGCTTTGCGCATAGAAAACAGGTCAAAATAGTGTCTCTTTTCCCACGATCGAAGAAAAACATAGTTAAATAGTCGAAGTGTGGAATCTTCTGAGACTAAACTCCAATCTGGAATATTGGAGTATTCGCATTGAAGCCCCAGTCCAGATGAACAGTCCTGAATGCGGCTCCCTACAATACCCCGGCGCTGAATAAACACTCCAGCAATTCCGCTTGCTCAGAAACAACTCCAGTTCACATTCAATTAACTAAGACACAAATGCAACCCGCAAACTTCCAAAAGAAGTTCCGAAAGCTCAGCCGATGCATTATTCAGATCGCATCTATCTCTGAACGGTACTCCCGTGGCTTTACAAACTCGAAAACTCATCGGGAAGTTGCCATCATTATAATATTCATTTCCGGTCTCTCCGTTCACATTAAAAGTTGATGGTCTCGTCGGAGATTTTTGCTGGAGATGATCGTCGCACGTCTGTTAAATATTCGATGGGTTTGGAGATCTCGTACCTTGAAGGATTGGTTTGTGCCTCTTTAAAGGCTGTTTTCAAAGGTGAGTCTTGTTCCTCGGCACAGAGTGCATATCAATTTGCCCAAATGTGTGTAATTTTCGAATTTTTCGATGAAAATGGTCTTAAACGATTTGGTTCGACTCACTGATCAAGAATCCGTGGTCGAAATTCATTCTGTCCGGCCGGTCCGGCCGGCCGTAGGCACGATAACTCTCGAACGGAATGAGCTGCACAGTTGAAATTTTCAGAATAGCTTTGGGAGATAAATATCTCGGCTAAGTTCGTTATTGGGCAAAATCGGTCAGATGGCTTCGGAGTAACGAAAAAAAAATTTTTTTACATTACAAATTTCAAAATAAGTCTTTCTCAAGATGCAGTTTCACCATAGGAATCCATTGATGTCATTTTGACCTCTAACAAGCTAATACTTTCGGAGATATGATTTTTCAAAAATTTCAATAATGAATCGTACTTCTGTGTTTTCACAGAATGCGATAATTATTCTATCTATGAACTATTAGAATATGATCTGTGTTGATAAATGTCAACTTATTTTCCTGGGACATGATATGTCAAATTTTGATATTTAATGCCCATGGTTCATCCATATGATGATGGGAATGGTAATGGTTAAGTTAATAATATTGAGTTCAGAATATCTCCAGTAAAAACAGAACTGAAATATCGGCTAAAGTTTCAATTAATATGATATAATTTTCAGTGTGGATTTGAGGAAAAAATATATCGTTCATCATTGAAATGAGGAACGAATATCTCGGATGAGTTCGTTGTTGGGTAGAATTGTTCTATTGGTTTTGGATTAATAATTTTTGGCGCTCTTGTTGAATTTAAATTCTTTTATGATGTTTGAATTTGATATCTGCTACAATGAAATTCTATCATAAGAATCCATCGATATAATTCCCAACTCTTACCAATACTTTCGAAGATATGATTTGTCAAAGTTTGAACAAGAGCGCCAAATATCCTGTCCATATCCTGAACCAATTTTTTTAAGACGCAGTTTCATCATAACTATCTATTGATATTATTCTCAACTTTAACAAGCTAATAGTTTCGAAGATATGATTTTTCAAAATTTCAATAATACATCGTACTATGTTTTCACAGAATACAAATTCTATCTGTCAGTATTCTATCTGTTTGCGGTGTCTTTTGGTCCAGTGTGAAAGATAAACGTCAATAATGTCAAATGAAACTGTTTTTTTGTTTGGTTGATATAAGCATGTAAAGAATTTGAAATTTGGAGTTATTCTCCAATTATGGAAGATTTAGAACGAGATTTCCAACTAATGTACAGGTAGTTATTCCTTAGTAACACTATTTGAGATATCCTACATAATTATTCTGGTTTGAGTTCTCTCTGGACTGATTACATTAGATTTGTTTCATAAATAAAACTGGCTATTTCATTTACTCAATTTTTCAGAATGACTCCTGAAACACTTGTAGCCAAAATTGGACCGTCATATAAAGATAAAATGCAAAGGGATTTTAATTTCTTTCATGATGTACTTCTATCATAATATAATCCATTGATATCATTCCCATCCCTGAGAAACTAATACTTTCGGAGATATGATTTGTCAAAGATTGCAGACAATAGCGCCAAAGCTCCTGCCACAGAGCTTTCCCCCTTTTTGCGCGTATGTTCTGGGGAAAATCGCGTTATCATTTTCCCAAATGTCTGTAATTTTCGAATTTTTTGCCGAGAATGGTCAACTTACTGATGAAGAATTAGAGGTCAAATTTGATTCTGTCCGTCCGGCCGGCCGTTGCCACGATAACTTGAGAACGGAAAAAGATAGCAACTTAAAATTTTCAGGGTAGGTGGCGCGTCCCAATACGACGGACGAGTTAGTTAATGGGCATAATCGGCCTAATGGCTTCCGAGTAATAATTATGTTTTTGACCACTACTAATCTGATCGAATTGAAACTTGGTGAGTAGTTGTAGAATACAAATCAAAGGACGTTCATGAAATTTTGTGAGAATCGTATCACTAGAGAATTTTAGAAAAATTATTGAAAAGTATTATTTATGTCATGATAGCCTTACAACGGAAAGAGATACCAACTTGAAATTTTCAGGTTAGGTTGTGCATCTGAATGCGACATTTAAGTTTGTTTATAGGCATAATCAGCCAAACGGTTTCGGAGTTATACCCATCTGGAATATAACTTCCTCGATAACTCAAAAAATATAGACTCGATCGAATTGAAGCTTGCTAACTAATTGTAGAATATCGACTTGAAGACGTGTATAAAATTTTGTGAGGACCTTACAACTAGAAAATTTTTTAAGAAATACGAAAAAAAAATTGGTTCAAGTATACTGACGTGAAGTCAGGAGCTTCTGCGCGTAGATTTTATTGTCCATTCTCCTGTATTGGACATTCTTAATCGAATTTACCATGGTGAATTATATTGTCCGTTCTCCTGTATTGGACACTCTTAATCGAATTTACCATGAAAAATTCGATTAGAGTCTCATAGAATTCCCTTAAAGCCTAATTCCCTTTGTATGGTTCCGATATTTTCGCTCATGAGTAATACCTGGTCGTTTTTGCTCCCGCATGGTGAACAGCAAGAGAATTCAAACGATGTACCTACTTGCGAAACACCAAAGCAGGAAAAATAATATACGCAGGGATCTATAGTTTCCAGTGACCGCAGTCGAGGAGCTTAGTTCCTTGAACACCAGGTGTCACTTCCATGTTTTATTGCAACCATTACTTTATCTTTGATTTTCGAATAATTAAACTCTTGTCATCCCTTTTGTATGAAGCGTGTTCATTTAAGCACGCTCTTTCGGTGCTATTGAAAAGCCCCTCGCTGAAACTGCGAGGCAGTATAGACGAGAGGAAATTGAACACATTCACGACGTTCTTTGTGATTTCCTACAGTCTGGAACGTTCGCCTCAAAAATCTATCGTAACCGTTTTCGATTAAACTACGATCGCGTTCTATCCGGACCAGAAACTATAAACATCGCCGTCTCATTACCTCCCAACATCGCCTGCAAGCACGGAACAATCGGAACAATCCGGAAACGGCGCGTCGAATTTACGCAACACCGATCGCCCGCGCGCCGATACCCCGTATTGGGATCGGTTCGATAAAGCGGACAGAGTTACGAGGGCGATTCGTTCTCTCGATCTGCGATTCGGCAAGTTTTGTATCTCGTTTGAATGCAAATTACGCGCCGTTGAACGCGGCCACTTCGATCTACGTAATTCGATATATAATGCGGAATTTTAAATTGGAAAAGTTGGCTGCGGCGCGTGTTTATCATGTGACGACGACGTGGCACTTTTGAGCGTCGACGAAGGCGGAAAGGACGGAAGGGGTTCGATCGGATCGGACGGCGTGGCGGTTTGAGATTGGGGCGTGAAGGGCTTCGTAATCTTGGGATAGATATGAATATTACCTGAGGAAACATCGTAGGAGTCAATTTTTAAAGGAGGTCAATAGATAGGGAGAAGCCTTGGTGTGTGGTTGAAATTGCGGTTTTCCCTTCAGAAATCCTGCAACGGGAGAATTTCTGGTTCACAGTTTTGCCCCCAACACCCATTAATTCAATATTTGATACATAATACAGGGTCTTTATAAATGATTGTAACTGTTCGAACTTCTGAACGCCTGTATAATAATAATAATAATAATAAATAGCGGAAACCAGGGATACTCCAACACTTCACAGATTCCAGATATTATGTGATGAAAGTCTGCAACAACCCGAAGAGCTGACTGAAGTAACAACTGAAGAGATTAGACATGCCTTGAAGAACAAGCTTGATTTCACGGCACCTGGACTGAATGGCATTCAGAACTACTGGTGGAAGAACTTTCCAGCTACCCACCAACACCTAGCTAGATTATTTAGTGAGATAGTAATTCACCGTGAGCCAATTCCTTCATTGTTGGTAGAGGGCAGAACTGTACTGATACCGAAATCAGGTGAAATAGGACAGCCAAAGAACTACCGCCCAATCACGTGTCTGAATACGTTGTATAAAATTCTCAGAAGTGTTCTTCAACATCGGATTCTGGAGTCCATTGGACCAGTGTGGAATAAAATCCACGAACGAAGAGGAGCAAGGAAAGGATCACAGGGGTGCAAGGACAACCTCCTTATAGACAAAAGCATTTGTCAAGATGCGAAACACTACAAGCGCGACCTACATACATCATGATTAGATTACGCGAAAGCATTTGACACATCGGCTCACAGCTTGATAATACGGCTGTTAGAGATGCTCAAAGTCCACCCTAACATCGTCCATGCGATGGTAAACATCATGGCTACATGGAAAACTTATTTCGCCGTCCGATCCAAAGGTCGGACCGCTTATACTGGATGGGTGAGATACAGGCGAGGCGTATTTCAAGGACACTCGCTAAGCCCGTTATTGTTCTGCATAACACTTCTACCATTAACAACTGAGTTGAGGGTGAGCAGAATAGGGTACGAAGCCGGGCCACCAGGCAGAAGAGAACATCTGATCTCACATCTACTCTACATGGACGACTTAAAACTGTACGCTTCTTCCAAGGCAGCACTACAACAATTACTGAATATCGTTGCCGAATACACCTCAGCAATAGGAATGTCATTCGATCTGGACAAATGTGCTGTTTTTCATCTAAGCAGAGGAAGAACTGAAGAAACAGGAGAAGACATCGACCTAGAAGGGGGAATAAGACTCGACACCTCGAAGAGGAAGAAACATACAAATTCCTTGCGATGAAACAACGAGGTGCACTGGAGACAACCCAAATCAAGGATGCCTTAACAGCTAGCTATGAAAAGAAGATCCGAGATATATGGAAATCACAGCTGTCCGGGAAAAATAAAGTATCTGCTTCGAACAGCTTGGCAGTACCGATAATCACCTACTCATTCGGGATAGTTAACTGGACAGTGAATGAAATTCTCGAGCTAGAAAGAACCACTCGTAAAGTGATGAACATGAATCTTAACCTGCAACCGAACTGCTCGATTCAAAGGATATACCTTCCACGAACGCAGGGAGGCAGAGGTTTGCAAAGTTTGGAATACCAACACCATCATCAAACGTTGGACAAGGTAATAAGGATATTGAGAATTGAAGACCCGCTTCTGAAAATGGTGACTCATCATGAAATTAGGACCCAAGGAGCTTTCCTATTTGGAGCTATTCAGAGATCTGTGGAGAAGCTCAGTATAACTGCCATATCCATCGATCATGATCTAGCAGGAACACCTATCACGCAAACAGACCAAAGAAGAGATGGCAAAGAGATGAGACAGGCACAACTAAAGACACTACTCGAAGATCACATGAGTAAACACCTGCACTCCATTTGTTTCAGGAGTTTGAAAGATCAGGCTCTTTCGGAGAAATTTTCCTTCGTCTTTTTGAAGTCCGCTGGGTTCAAGTCGGAAACGGAGGGATTCGTTATGGCTTGTCAACATAGGGTGATAAATACAAGATGGTATAAGAAGAATATCATGAAAGTGGACACCGCAACAACGTTTAGAGTATGCCACAAGATTATCACCCAAAATTTTTTCAGCAGTTTCTACTTTATTTTTCAACGAATTTTCCATATGAACCTTAGCGACTGAAGTGGACTGCCAACCACGAAGTCGTTTGATGGTTTGATGGCTGAAAAATCTGAACATTTATTGTTTCTATAATAAACGACAAACTTTCCGTGTGAACTGTGAGCTGGTGTTGATTGAATTCAAGATTTTATGTTTACCATTAACCACCACAGTAAATATCCTATTCGAATGTATATTCTAGTTTGAGTTGACTGTGGACTTTTGGTACCATATCTTGGACAACATTTCTTCGCAACATACAGAAATCATTTTTCATAAAAGCACCCGCACCTCCAAATCAATGCTACCTACAAATCAAATAAGGTTAGTTATTATTTAAATTTGTATGCCCCCTCCGATGTAAAATTGGCAACGCCGGCCGCATATTCGAGGATGATCCTAGCGTGTCATTAAACTAGGTAAGGTAGCAAATATAATTCTGATGATGATTCTAATTTACGATTCATCATCCAAAGATCACCGATCCATCCTTCGTGTGGAGTATTTGAAAATTTTCTGGACCCATCTCATAAAATTCATCAAATCAGATTTCGAATATTTAAAATGTAGCATTTCTGGTGCCGTAGACCAACCGATTAATATCCGCACAAAGAATGAATGCTTAATTACTTTAGTACGGACCAAATTCCAACGAGAAAAATTATACATTTAAATGGATACTCTTCAGTGAAACTTCTATACGGGTTATTAGTCCAACAAGATGAGCTCGATAGTAATTAAAATGTCTTCTTCTTTTTAAGCTCCTCCTTTTCTGTGTTAGATTATTTTCTGATGACTTCATAGACTTTACCGTATCGAACAACAAGGGACGTTAGGAATTTTTATAATTGCTTTTCAAAAAGAAATAAGGTTTCAGAACACAACCGAGCTGGGTCACTGTTGCTTTCGCTAAAATGTCGATGATATGTCGTAGATCTATACAGCTCAAGAAAAGAAAGGGGTGAGGATTACTAACGTGGGTGACAATTTGACTTTCAATTACGTCATTTCAGGTATATTCAATCATTTCTCCTGAAACGTATCATTCTTATTGTGCAAACTATTAGTATTTTACTAGTTGAAAATTATCAATAGTGGAATATTTTTGTTACAGATGCTGCATTAAGAAGCAAATCATAAGAATTTGGTGAGTAAACGAATTTTCTCATAGAATTCCTGGCGACTGTTGAAGATGCTATTTTCTTGTTTCTTTCACTTATATAAACTGGTTGGAAGATGCTATTTTCTTGTACGAAAATCAAGAATCAATTGTTGAAATTTTCATTAAAAATAATGGATACAGTAGTCCGTTACTTTGTGATAGTTCATTTGAAGAAGAAATAAAAGTACCTCAATAACCCGTCAGTCCTAAGACAGAATGAAGTTTTCCTATTGTAGATTTCAGTTCAGCATAGCACTTCCTGATACTTTGTGTCTGCTTCTCCAAAACTGCTTTCGTCATTGTCAATTTCTTTTATCAGGATACAATGATTTCGAAGGACCAGAATTATACACCCTGATTTTTGGCGCTCTAGTTCCTCGGAACTGAGTGCTTATCAATTTGCCCAAATGTCTGTAATTTTCGAATATTTCGATGAAAATGGTCTTAAACGATTTGGTTCGACTCACTGATCAAGAATCCGTGGTCGAAATTCATTCTGTCCGGCCGGTCCGGCCGGCCGTAGGCACGATTACTCTCGAACGGAATGAGCTAGAGAGTTGAAATTTTCAGAGTAGGTTTGGGGGATAAATATCTCGGCTAAGTTCGTTATTGGGCAAAATCGGACAGATGGTTTCGGAGTAACAAAAAAAAAATTTTTTTTTTACGAAACAAATTCCAAATTAATTTTTTTTTAATAAGAAGTTTTATCATAAGAATCCATTCATATCATTTTTAACTCTAACAAGCTAATACTTTCGGAGATATGATTTTTCAAAATTTCAATAATAAATCGTATTTCAACGTTGTCACAGAATGATATTATTCTATGTATGAATATGAATTGTCATAATGTCAAATGATGTTCCTGAGACATTATCTAATCAATCGAAGAATTGTGAGCGAAGTGAGAATAATCTCAGTTGTTTGCTCCGAAATTAGTTTTTCTCAGAAAATTCTTACTTTTCGGAACTGAACATGAAGTAAGAGATCTGAGAGTAGTGAGACTGCTTTTCATCCATAGACATAGATATAACTCTCGAACGGAATGAGGTAGGTAGTTGAAATTTTCAGAGTAGTTTAGGGAGATGAATATCTCGGTTAAGTTCGTTATTGGGCAAAATTGGCCAGATTTAATTTGATTTCTTCCATGGTGCTTTTCTCATTCTCATGATTGCTCATTTAATCTTGATAAATAAACTATTATTTGAATTGAATTTCCTTTAGGATGCAGTTCTATCATATGAATACATTGATATAATTCCCAACTCTGAGAAACCAATACTTTCGGAGATATAATTTGTCTGTTTGAACTAGAGCGCCAGAAAGCTCCTGTCCACAGGGCTTGAACCCATTTTTTTATCAGGGGGCTGAGTAAAGGGGTATACTTAACTTGAAGCACCCAGTAGTAATCTCGTTGATTACGGCGTAAGTTCTTACTTGCAATAATAAAACAATTACGAGGATAGGAAGTGGTGAAATATTCGAACGCACTTTTAACAAACAACAAAATGTATTTTCTTGTTAGCGATACTTTGGTAACAAGCACGAATGAATTGTACAATGAAATATTGATACAATTTAAAATCTTCCTTCTATATGAAAATGTATAGCAAGGAAGAAGTGACTACATATTTGGAAGGAGATCTAATGATAAAATGTATATAAAAGACCAGATAGATGAAAAATAGGAGGTTCCTTCATCTGGGAAAATCGGGGGAAATATTAACAATGATTGGGGTTTCGATGTTAAAACCGCCCCTGATATGTTACAACAATACTCCCATTTGTCGTTTACAAAAAAGAGTGGGAATGAATACTAAGTTTCCGATGCCAGCACCACCTAAGTTTCCGATTCCAGCGCCACAGAGTGAACTTCTAGGGTGTTTAATCTTAGGACATCAAAATTTCGAATTTCTCCCACTATCTGGACTAACTTTACTTGCTTTCTGCATATAATCTATCGGAAAAAGCTGACAAATAACTTTCACAGATCAGAGGTTTCCATAGCGTCTAGACAAAAAGAATACCAGCACTGGGCAATTTGTTAGAAACCTGATAAGTTTCTGACCACTTCAGTTGTTGAATGCATTTCAGCATTCTTTTACAGGAAATAGGCAATGAATCGCTCTACAAAGGTCGAAGCTTAACAAGATATTCTACTCGCAGTTATCTTTGTAAAAGTATTGTTTTCAAGGGTGAGACCACACATGGTAAACTAAAACCCAGTTAACTCAATAGACACATATTCAAGTTTTACAAGCGATCTCCTTTGTTGAGGAAGACAGATCTACGTTTCCCAAAATGTGACATCTAATGACAGTAGTGTATTAGCACTTTGTGAAACCTTCATGACTCTTGTTTTATTTCATGTAATAATGTAAATTTTAAAGTCTGACCATGTAAAGGGTTTTCCAATAAGAGGTGTTATTTTGATATTCAAAGAAAAATGCCCTTTCTCAATATAAATGATCGGATGTTTATTTCATTATAAATAAGAAGCTATGCCGTTAATAGTGGAAAATAACATCAGGCAAATGACCACCACGACCACGCTTACAGGACCATATCCTTTTAATGAAATTTTCCATAACCAAATCGCAAAGTGGCTGCCCTATGTCCTCGATAGCCTCACGAATTCCATCTTTGAGGTCTTGAATCGACGCTGGGCTATTGGCGTAGACCTTCTCTTTCACGTGGCCCCAAAGGAAGAAGTCGCAAGGTGTTAAATCACAAGATCTCGGTGGTCAATTGTGATCACCTCTTCGAGAGATAACACGGCCCGGAAACTTTTCCGGCAAAAGATCAATGGTTTCGTTGCTTGTGTGGCACGTAGCGCCGTCTTGTTGAAAGTAAACGTTGTGCAGATCAATACCATCCAATTCCGGCCTTGAAAAATCATTAATCATCACTCGATAGCGCAATCCATTCACCGTAACTGTTGCTCCAGCCTCATTTTCGAAAAAGTGAGGTCCAATGACTCCGCCGGACCATAAACCGCACCAAACAGTCACACGTTGAGGATAGAGAGACTTTTCAACAATAACACTTGGGTTTTCCGGGCCCCAGTTGCAACAATTTTGCTTGTTGACGAAGCCACCCAGGTGGAAATGGGCCTCATCACTCAAGATGATTTTTCGATGGAATTCCGGATCATTTTCAAGCAATTCAACGATCCAATCAGCTGAAACACGACGTTGTTGATGATCGGCCGGCTTGAGTTCTTGTGTTAACTGAACTTCATAAGCCTTAAGACCCAAATCTTTATGCAAAATAAGGTGTAATGACGTTTGTGGAATGCCTAATTCCAAAGAACGACGAGGAATGGACAAACCTGGGTTTTCTTCAACACTTTCGGCTGCAGCAGCAGTATTCTCGGCTGTTCTTGAGCGACTTGCACGGGTTTTATTCTTCACATAACTAACTTGTCCCAACAGCTCGAATTTTTCCACCAATTTCTTTATTGCGGTCCGACAAGGTGCTTCACGACGACCCAAAAATGTTCGAGTTTTACGAACCGTCTCTGCCAAATTTTCACCATGTTATAGTGAATTTGAATAATTTCAATGCGTTCTTGAAGCGTGTATCGTTCCATTTTTATCAATGGCGTAGTTTCTACTTGTCAAATGTCAAAAAATGACAGCTTGAAAAGTGACGTCTATACCGAAATAGCGGGCTATTCAAAATAATACCTCTTATTGGAAAACCCTTGATATGTATCCCTAAATATATCTGCTAATTTATATCAGTGTTCCATCATTTGATACATGATCAAATTGGGCATCGCGGCCTAATATATCACTGAAGTTTACACGAATTCGAATCTGTTCATCAATTTTCAACCTAGCGTAAATTTGGCCGCTCTTGAAATCAGTTCAACAGTCATTTAGGTGGTTGTGGCGGAAGTCCTGCAACCGAATATCAATTTGTCGAACGTGATCCAACGCTTTGATCGCTGATATGAACTTTATCTGTCGAAAATTATCGCCCCATGTCTCTATTGCTTATAATTGCGATTCCAGTATTGAAATGCTTGGTACACTCCATTTGTTGGATGGAATTTGAATTATATGGAGAATATTGCCGAAATGCAATTCCGGATGACTACAGGTTATTTGGTGCTATATGAAAAGCCATTGACTAATTGAAAAATGTTGTAGGACTTCATTTGATCCGAATATTCATGAAATTGGACGTGGGTACGATGTCTGTTGGTTTCCGGTCATCCTATTCTTCGTTCTTAGGCTCAACTCAAGTGTGATCGCAACCGAGTAGTTTGGTCATTCGGCTGATATTTATCTGCATTATTAAAGGCAAACGCATATTCCTTCAAATCAAAATGAAACCTCTTATTGAAAAGTCCTTTATATCCTTACATAGTATAAAACAAAGTCGCTTCCCGCTGTCTGTTTGTTCCTATGTATGCTTAGATCTTTACAACTACCTGAAGGATTTTGATGCGGTTTTTTTTTATAGATAGAGTGATTCAATAGGAAGGTTTATATGTATAATACATGTATAATATATTAGAGAAACACTGATAATTTTAGAGGTTTCTAATGTGATGTCGTAAATAAACACATTTTTTGCGATAATATTGCAAACGCTGGCTGAACCCTACGAGATAGATCAAAATAATGTAGTACAGTATGGTACACTGTAAAAAGGTCTACAAAAAAGTCCGCGACGGTATCTCTTAAGGATAACCCACAATAACCATTTTTGGCGCTCTAGTTCCTCGGAACTGAGTGCTTATCAATTTGCCCAAATGTCTGTAATTTTCGAATTTATAGATGAAAATGGTCTTAAACGATTTGGTTCGACTCACTGATCAAGAATCCGTGGTCGAAATTCATTCTGTCCGGCCGGTCCGGCCGTTCGACCGGCTGTAGGCACGATAACTCTCGAACGGAATGAGCTAGAGAGTTGAAATTTTCAGAGTAGGTTTGGGGGATGAATATCTCGGCTAAGTTCGTTACTGGGCAAAATCGGACAGAAGGTTTCGGAGTAATAAAAAAAAAATTTTTTTTTACAAAACAAATTCCAAATTAAATTTTTTTTAATAAGCAGTTTTATCATAAGAATCCATTCATATCATTTTTAACTCTAACAAGCTAATACTTTCGGAGATATGATTTTTCAAAATTTCAATGTAAATCGTATTTCACAGATTGATATAATTATTCTATGTATATTCTATGTATGAATTGTCATAAAGTCAACTTGACAGAAGGGAATATTGTAACTTCAAGAATATTGGGGTTGAAATACTCGTATTTTAGCGATGCAACGGGGACCTCACCCGAAAATGTTTGAAAATATTACGTAAATATTGAAAGCATAATTCTGTAGTTCGAGAGAGGAGAATATTTGGTGAACGTAGATCAGGAAATTTTTGATCGATTACAAGGTAATTTATTATTACTTATCTTCTTTTATACATGTTTTATGGAATACCTACTATTTGTAGGTACTTTAAACCTGTTTTGGGCAATTGTCATACGAAACTTGTTTTTTTGGCGCTCTAGTTCCTCGGAACAGAGTGCTTATCAATTTGCCCAATTGTCTGTAATTTTGGAATTTTTGGCTGAAAATGGTCTCAAATGATTTGGTTCGACTCACTGATCAAGAATCCGAGTGCGAAATCGATTCTGTCCGGCCGGCCAACTGGCCGTAGGCACGATAACTCTCGAACGAAAGGAGTTAGCGGATTGAAAATTGCAAGGTGGTTTTGGAGCGTAAATATCTCGGACAAGTTCGTTAATGGGCGAAAACCATCAAGGGGTTTCGGAGTGATGGCCGATTTTATTAAAAATATTTTTTATGAATATTTCCAAAACCGATCACTCGATCTATCTGAAATTTAGCACCAAATTGTAGAATCATGACCTTTATACGCATGTGAAGTTTTGTATTGACCAGATTACCGCAAAGTGTAAAAAAAAAAAATTTTAAAATGTGGTGCAGTTCTCATTCTCATGATTGCTCATTTAATCTTGATAAATAAACTATTATTTGAATTGAATTTCCTTTATGATGCAGTTCTATCATATGAATACATTGATATAATTCCCAACTCTGAGAAACCAATACTTTCGGAGATATAATTTGTCTGTTTGAACTGGAGCGCCAGAAAGCTCCTGTCCACAGGGCTTGAACCCATTTTTTTATCCTTTACATTCTGCGAGAAATAATGGCTTGATTACGAAGCAATTTTAAGCAATACAGCATTTATCCTTATCCAATTAAGTACCTTAAATGCAACGAGAGCAGTTTTGTGGAGTAATGCAGGAGAGATGCAATGAAGATAATACCTTTTCATCGAGAATTCTTTTTACGGATGACGCAACGTTTTATTTGAATAGGTCTGTCCATCCACATCATTTTTGCTTCTGGTCTTCAGCAAATCCTCATTGGGTGCAGACAGTGCACACCCAACATCCCGAAAAATTAAATGTTTGGTTGGGCTCAATTGGCCATCATATTATTTGACCTTTTTTTAAAGAAGGAAATTTGACTAGTGTCTCTTATCTAGAATTACTGAATTGAATATTACTTGCAGTCATTGATCTCTGTCCCGGTGTGAATGGTAGACAAGTAGCCAAGGGCGTAGCGAGGGGGGGGGTTTGGGGGTTCAAACCCCCCCGAAATGTTATTTTTCTTCTAAAAAAAAAATTTTCCTGCAGAAAGTGACCCTTACAACCCCAAAACCCTCCCCGAAATTAATTCCTATTTCAAAACCCCCCCCGAAATTAATTCCTGGCTACGCCCTTGCAAGTAGCTGACAATATTTGGTTTCAACAAGATGGTGCGCCTCCGCATTATGGAATTGAAGTGCGGAGGTATGTTGATGGCAGATTTCCTGAGAAATGAATTGGTAGGAGAGGATCAGTTGAATGGCCTCCCCGATCACCAGATTTGAACCCACTCGACTATTTTCTTTGGGGCCATTTGAAGAATACTGTTTACCAAAATCGGCCAGATAATTTGGAAGACCTGCGACTCAAAATTCAGAGAAAAGTCGGAAGAATACCTGTTGCAGCGTTGGATAATTCATTGAGGAGTTTCGAAGAACCGCTTGCACATTATGAAGCAGTCAACGGTGATAAATTTGAATATTTGATACATTAAAGTTATTCTCCATCCTTGAATAGGAAACTCGTCGATTTCAAAAAGCAAATAATCATACCCGATTGATTTTTTCTAATGTTTTAATAAAAAAAATTGGTTCAAGCCCTTTGGACAGGAGCTTTTTGGCGCTCTTGTTCAAACAGACAAATTATATCTCCGAAAGTATTAGCTTGTTGGAGTTGAAAATGATATCAATGGATTTTTATGGTGAAACTGCATCTTAAATAAAAATTGAATTTGAAATTTGTTACTCGAAGAAAATTTTTTTTTTCGTTACTCTGAAACCATTTGGTCTATTTTGCCCAATATGAACACAGCCGAGACATTTATCTCCCAATCATACTCTGAAAATTTCAACTGCCTAGCTCATTCTCTCCGAGAGTTATTGTGAAAACAAAATTTAGAAATAAAAAAATTTTTTCACACTTTACGGCAATCCGATCAATACAAAACCTCGCATGCGTATGAAGGTCATTATTCTACAATGTTATGCAAAATTTCAGATAGATCGAGTAATCGGTTTCGGAAATATTCATAAAAAATGTTTTTACTAAAAACGGCCATAACTCCGAAACCGCTCGATGGATTTTTCTGGTTAATGAAGTCGTCCGAGATATTAACGCTCCAAACCTACCCTGCAAATTTCAATCCTCTAACTCCTTCCGTTCGAGAGTTATCGAGTTAACGGACGGCCGGACAGAATCGATTTCGACCTCGAATTCTTGATCAGTGAGTCGAGCCAAAAAAAACGGCACAGCCAATTTTCCTATCATTCGCACCGTTGAGTAGGTAATCAAATTACTTTTCATTTGATGTATCACAATCCATATATTCCCATTTGACAAAAAAAAGTAGAGGGTTGCGGGGCGTAGGGGGTGAGAAATATCAAATTCAAAAAAAGCATACGATAAATTGCTTTTGAAATTAAAAATTGACGGGTGCGATGACTTTCCCTAATAATTCTTCGTACAAGAATTATTGACGAGATACGTTACTTTTTTGGCACCCTGTATACAGGGTGGTTCAGAACTTCACCAAGAAGTTTTAACCACGTATTCTACGTCAAAAATAAGCCCTAGTTTGTCATATAAACATATGTCGAGAAATGCTTCCTCTTTGAGATACAGGGAGTTAAAATTATTAGAAAAAAAAATGTTTTTTTTCTTTTACTTCGAACATCTTTAAATTCGTATTCGAGTGTGGATATTAACGCTTATTTTTTCGTAATTACGAGTATTATTATTATGTACCATATCAAATTTTAGCGATTTCCTCATGCATGAGAATGTGTTCAATTTTTTTACTCGGAAACCGTGCCTCGTACGTCAAGAAGTTAGGAGAATGAATTTGCTTCAAATCGAATAAGGATTTCAAAAGTAATTTTTATTGTTGGAAAAACCAGTGGCGTATCATTTTTTTGTCTGAAAATATTCCGTCTCGATGCAGTACGGACGCCACTGGTAGAATAAACAAAAAATCATTTTATTCAAAAAGTGCTCCTTGATCCTTGAAACTTATGTCCCAAATCTCATTGAAATATCTCAAAAAGTGTAAAAGTTATTAATAAAAAACATTTTTTTTTCTATAATTTTAACACCCTGTATCTCGGAGAGGAAGCATTTCTCGACATATGTTTATAGACAAACTAGGTCTTATTTTTGACTCAGAATACCTGGTTAAAATTTCTTGGTTAAAATCTGGACCACCCTGTATATTATACGTTTACTTGTTGGCACGTACAAACACGCAGTTCTGTATACAAATGTACGTTCTAATACGACGAAGCTCTACAACAAAGACTCATGTCCACTCCCATCATCACCGATCCATTCACGAAACCATCAATCATCGTAACCACCGTGTTGCACCGGGACAATGGTCATTGCATATTAGATACGACAATTCCAGACTTGGAAATTAACCGGCGTGGGCGCCGGGGCGTCCTCCGCCTCCCGGACTCCGGCGTTTTAATCATTTATGAAGAGAAGTCGTTCGTTGGCATGTGAGACCCGTGTAGGGGGTGATAGCAGCGGATTCGCCGAATTTAATAGGGGTAAATCAGGTCTCCAGATGAATAATGAATAAGTGCAGGGAAGAACCCGAGCTTCTCTACTCGAATTGATTCCATATTTTAGATTGGTGCAAGGTTGTGTTGAAACCGGAGTTGGGGTGGAATTTTCGTTCGAAAATGGGGTTCTCATTTGGATTGTGATTTTGCTTCGCTGAGTTTTGTTGTCTGGATTTATTTAGTAGATTTACGATTTAAGAGTGGATATCGGGCATTAACAATTGATTATTTGAATGGATACGTTTTGTTCATTGATCTGTTGGTTATGTAGGTCTACCGTAGTTTGACTGGCTATGTAGATACACTGGTTCATTGATTAAGGGCTAGGTGGATTAATTGCTAGGTAGATCAATGGCCCACTAGTTAATAATACTAAAAAAATCTTGACATATGGACCGACCACCGAAGGAGATCAGAGAAACTTTTTTCGAAAAAGGCTATTTTTTTGAAGATTTTTCCCGTTCACGTTCGTGAAAATGGGACGAAAACAGAGGCACTGTCGGAGAGAGAAAGGGTGGTTTTATGCGGGAATTTCTTCCGTATTGACCGAAAATGTGGCGTCTATTAAAAAAAAAATGGTTCAAGCCCTGTGGGCAGGACCTTTTTGGCGCTCTTGTTCAAAAATACAAATTATATCTCCGGAAGTATTGGTTTCTCAGAGTTGGGAATTATGTCAATGGATTCATATGATAGAACTACATCATGAAAGGAATTGAATTAAAAAAAAATGTTTTGTTTAAAAAAATGCTTCAAAAATTGTCATTAAATTTATTTATCAAGATTTAATGAGCAATCTGCAATGATTCAACCTCGTGGAATGGGTTGTTGCAACTTACACTCGGTGCATAGTTTTTACAACTCGAAATACCTAAGGAAAGTATCATCGAAATGTCTAGAGCAAGGCTGGAGACAATCATAGCAGATTGTCCATGTATTCCTGATATTTGAGTAGGTAGTGGATTACGAACGAATTATCTTAATAGTTCAAAATATATTAATAAAATACTATCTTCTTTTCATTTCATAATTTAAAATTTAATAGATCATACCACTAACACATTCTTTTCTGTATTATGAACCTTAACTCAAGAAAAAATGTTTGATACACAAATGTAGATCCATATTTTAGTATTTTTTTGCTAGCAACACTATGAAAATTCTGTATATAGGAACATGTGTCACTACTTAAGGAAGTAAAAGGTAATATCAACCTCAATGGTCAACGAACAGTAATTTCTTTTGATGATTCCATTATGTTCTTCTTTCCTATTGCCTCCATAAACTACATCATTAAAATGATCCAATTCTATATCTTCTGAAACATCATCCCCAATATTTATACATAAATTATTCAATATGTAATCAGTCAATATTATTTTCGGTTTCAATACAGTCTTGTATATATTCACAAATTCAAGAATCGGATACTTATTTTCCAAGAGAACGTATTTTCAACCTACGAATTGACAATCTCTAATAGCTAGGAAAGTTGACATTTATGAACAGTGAACACGGACAGATTCTGTGTTCACATTCTGTGAATACATAGAACTTACGGTGTATTAATGAAACTTTTAAACATCATATCTCGGAAAGTTTTAGCTTGTTGACAACAATAGATTTTTATGATGAAACTGCATCTTAAAATAATTTGAGTTCAAATGTTGTAATGTAAAAAAAAATATTTTTTTTCGTTACTCCGAAACTATTAGACCGATTTTGCCCAATAACGAACTTAGCCGAGATATTTATCCCTCAAACCTACTCTCAAAATTTCAACTGTCTAGCTCATTCCGTTCGAGAGTTATAGTGTTAACGGCCGGACGGACGGCCGGACAGAATCGATTTCGATCACGGATTCTTGATCAGTGAGTCAAATCAAATCGTTCAAGACCATTTTCAGCCAAAAATTCGAAAATTACAGACATTTGGCCAAATTGATAAGCCTTCTGTTCCGAGGAACAAGTATTGGGTACCTTCATCATTAGTGCGTGTTTTCATGTTATTTCCACATTAAAATATACTTCTATTTATTCTTAAATCAAAATTGAAACCAGTGTAGTTAGAAAGATTTCCGTATGTCGTAGATGACTTCTGTTGTGCGTCATTACAAGGCCTATTTTGGGTTATGTTATTATTTTTGACTGATTTCGAGTGAGCTAAGACATACGTAAATCGAATTTGGTGAACACTTTTATATTCATTAATTATTTTGGAAATATACAATTTTGTTATGAAAACTTGATTCTAGATGGTTGAGAAAGGTTCACAGAATCTATTTCAACCGAAATAAACCTTAAGAAATTAGCCAAAGTATCTAAAAACAGGCGAGAAATTCGCGTAAATTTTAGTTCCATAAGAAATGCATGGGGAATTCAGTGCTCGGATCCACGGATGGATCGTAATTCAAATTTCCCGCCTAACCTAACTAATGTGTTCTACAGAGTGCAGGATTGTAATAGCATATTGTGAAAACTTTGAACACTTTTGAATTCTTACCTGTGCTTACCGAATCTGAAAAAATGGTAAACGAATAAAGTGTTTTGCTTGATGAGATCAATCTGTGGTTAAAATTATTGTACAACTTCAAGGCTCACCCTGTATATACAGAGTGAGTCTTTGACCACTGCATTAAATTTAACCAAAGTTTCCTCTCATCAAATGAAACACTTTTTTCATTTACCATTTTCCAGATTCGGCTCAGGTAAAAAGTTACAAGCGTTTAAAGATTTCACAATGTGCTATTACACTCCCGCATATAAATTATCTATGACATTGTTGGCGGACGAGAATAAGGCATGGTAACGTGGTTTACAGCTTGAATCGGGATTCCAACGCTCAGGGACGGATCCATAAAAGTAGTGAAATTTCTATAGTTTTCCATTTTAAAACATTCAATGAAGAATATCTCGAAAACGGTGCGTTTAAGGAGAAATGATGAAGAATAATATAATGTTCTAAAACGATGGAATATTCTTGAAATGACTCAAGAATAACTTTATATGCTTTCTTTATGCTAATTTCGTTTAGTTTTATGAATCCACGAGTCCATAACTAGAAAACCAGTAGAAGTAGAAAATAACTAATATTTGGAAAATATGTATCATAGTTATAGGAAACTTTACGCTAACATTCATTTTATTCGAAAAAAGGATGTCAAAGCTACAAAATAAAAACTGATTTTTTTTCAAAATTTCAACAGCCTGTATCTTATTACCTGAGCCGAATCTGGAAAAATGGTAAATGAAAAAAGTATTTCATTTGATGAGAGGAATCTTTGGTTAAAATTAATGCAGTGGTCAAAGACTCACCCTGTATAACTGTTTTCCCCTCCATCATGCTCCTCATGTCCAACGCAGCCAATAACAAATATCTTCACGTACCCCACCGCTAGCACCCCCCCCCAATTCAATCTCTACGGAAGCTCATCCTTAATAAATATGTATAAAATTCATGACAAGGGATTAGCCCTGTGCGTCCTTATGAGTTAAAACGCCTAGAGGCCTCCAGCTTGTTATAATATTTTTCTGCTTTGCGGTCTGAGTTTCCGCTTTGATCTTTCGAGCTCGATATTAATTTCGGTTTGGACCCACTAGAGGCGCTCCTTACACACGACGCCAGGCACAACATGAACTATGACTTCTGAATTATCTCTTCCGTGCATCCACAAGCGACAGGCCCGATTTGTACGGTATTCGAGGGGGATGAAGCAGAATTATGCATGTCGAGTTCCGAGGTATGAGATTTAGGGCTTGGAGAAAATGCATTATCCGTGAAATATGCGGTTAGTGATGAGGACAGGTCCTATCTTGGTAAACACTGTAACGTTAATGTTGGCCACGGGCTTCAAACATTCAGATAATGAGCATGTGGTCTTACGTTTCTATGACTAAAACATACACAGAGAGGCGCTACGGTGTCGCCTTTCCCAGCAGAGACGATTGGATCATTTCTGCTTGAGGGTCCTTCCCAGGTGACACAGACCTCGCATAGAGGTCTCTGAGAGGTTACAATGTGGATGAAAATGCGAGCTCCCAATGTGAGATCCTCAAGATATCACACAGATATCCAGAATAAGATATTCCTATTGCGAGCTCCTAAAGATATCCCACAGATAACCAGACTAAGACATTCCTGTTGCGAGCTCCTTAACTCATCGCAAGTATAATAAGAATAAGATATTCCTATTGCGACCTCCTAAAGATATCCCACAGATAACCAGAATAAGACATTTCTATTGCGAGATCCTTAATTCATCGCAAGTTTAACAAGAATAAGATATTCCTATTGAGGAGATCCTCAAGATATCACATATGTAACCAGAATAAGATATTACTATTGCGAGCTCCTAAAGATATCACACAGATAACAAGAATAAGATATTCCTATTGCAAGCTCCCAAGATATCCAGAATAAGACATTCCCATTGCAAGCTCCTAAAGACATCAGGCAGATAACTAGAAAAAGACATTCCTATTGCGGGCTCCTCAAGATATCACAAGTGTGACGAGAATAACACATTCCATTGCGAGGTCCTGAAATCCTCGCAAATTCAACAAGGATAGGAAATCGGGCGGCGTGTTGCAGGGATCTACTCCATCTCTACTCTGCACTTCTAGTTTCCACCGGTAGATGGCGCAATCGTCTACTCTGTACCCGGAAGAACAACCCCATCGCTAATAACCCGAGTGGAATATCGATCTACGCATCGGAGTGATGTATTCGGCGCTACACATCTACTGCACATTTGGAGGATATATAGATTATAGATCCATATCACAGCCATCTTCTCTTAGTGCTGCCCCGGTTGAGCAGCCTGAGAACTTCCCCATGTGGTATCTTTGAAATGTTACTGGGATCATTCCCTGTGGAGGATATTTGGAGGCGATACAAGGGTCTGGGCGACCTCCCTGCGATATAGCAGCACACATCTCAAAGTATTCCCCAGGGCGAGCAGTTTTAGAACTTCCCCATGTGATATCTCTGAGATGTTACTGGGCTCATCCCCTGTGGCGGACATTTGGAGATGATAGGGAGGTCTGGGCGAGTTCACTGCAATATCGCAATAAACCTCTCAAAATATTCCCCATGGTTTGCAGTTTGAGAACTTCCCCATGTGATATCTCTGAGATGTTACTGGACTCATCCCCTGTGGCGGACATTTGGAGGTGATAGGGAGGTCTGGGTGACCTCCCTGCGATATCACAATAGATCTCCCAAATTATTCCTCAGCGTGAGCATTTTGAGAACTTCCCTATGTGATATCTCAGTGGTGTTACTGGGCTCATCCCCTGTGGCGGACATTTGGAGGTGATAGGGAGCTCTTGACGACCTCCCAGCGATATCGCAATAGGCGTCACAATATCCCGGCAAGAGCTCGCCGAGACATCTCTGGGTGGTCCCTGTGTTACCTGGGTTGTTGGTTCACAGATGGCTAAGTTGCCACCCGAGGGGTGGCAGCGGGAGTCAGTGGTTGCAAGATTGCTGGTGCTGGTGAATCCGTCAGCCTGGGTAGTTTTGCGACTGTCTTTCAAGCGGAAATTTTCGCCATCATATTGTATATTTGAATATTGTTGAAGGGGGTAACGTCGCACTGCGACCTTAAGGTTTATTGTGCAGCTTGACTGTCAGAGTGGATTGCTATATCACATCTCTGATTTTTGCGCGTATGTTCTGGGGAACATCGCGTTATAGTTTTGCCCAAATGTCTGTAACTTTCGAATTTTTTGACGGAATTGGTCTCAAACGATCAAGTTTGACTCCCCGATGAAGAATCCGAGGTCAAATTTGATTCTGTCCGTCCGGCCGTCCGGCCGTACGGCCGTCCGTTGCCACGATAATTTGAGAACAAAAAGAGCTAGCGACTTGAAATTTTCAAGGTGGGTGGTGCATCGCAATACGACGGACAAGTTCGTTAATGGGCATAATCGGCCCAGTGGTTTCCGAGTAATAATTTTGTTTTCAACCAATATAAATCCGATCGAATTGAAACTTGGTGAGTAGTTGTAGAATATGAACCTAAGCACGTTTGTGAAATTTTGGGCGAATCGTATGGCTAGAAAGTTTTAAAAAAATTATTAAAAAATATTTTTTTTGTCACGATAACCTGAGAACGGAAAGAGATAGCGGCTTGAAAATTTCAGGTTATGTTGTGCATATGAATGCCACATTTGAGTTTGTTTATGAGCATAATCGACCAAACGGTTTCAGAGTTATAGCCATCTGAAATTTTCTGAAATTTGGTGGTTTTTTGTTCCTCATTAACTCGAAAAATACTGAACCGATTGAATTCAAACAGGGTTATTAGATGTAGAATGCCAACGCGAAAATGTTTGCGAAATTTGGTGAGGATGGCATCTGTAGAAAATTTTTAATAAATCATTGAAAATAAAAAAAAAAAATTCTATATATCAGTAACTATACGTTTGAAATTGCTGAAATTTTGCGAGAGCCTTTACAACCTAACTCTACTGCCAAGTTTTAAGTTTTAATACGATCGGTTGAATATTGTTGGAGATTCGAGCATTCTTGTGCGAGTTCAGTAGATGGGTGACCGTTGCCTCGATAACTTTCGAACCAAAGGAGATAGGGACTTGCAATTTTCAGGGTAGGTTGCGTATCCGAAAGGGAGAGTTGAGTTCGTTTTTGGGCATAATCGGTTTAACGGTTTCCGAGTTATACCCACCTGGAATATTATTTCCTCGATAACTTGAAAAATATAGACTCGATCGAATTAAAGCTTGCCAATTAGTTGTAGAATATCGACTTGAAGACGTGTGTAGAATTTTGTGTGAATCGTATTGCTAGAAAATTAAAAAATATATTTTTTATGTCACAATAACCTGAGAAAGGAAAGAGATAGCGATTTGAAATTTTCAGGTTAGGTTGAGCATCTGAATGCGACATTTGAGTTTGTTCATGAGCATAATCGGTCAAACGGTTTTGGAGTTATATTCATCTGAAATTTGATTGTTATTTTCTCAATAACTCGAAAAATATAGAACCAATCCAATTCTAACTTAGTTATTAGTTGTAGAATGCCAACGCGAAAGTTCTTGCAAAATTTTGTGAGGATCGTATCACTAGAACATTTTTAAGAAATCATTGAAAAAAAATTCTAGATATCAGAAACTATTCATCCGACACGGCTGACATTTTGCGAGAGCCTTCAGAACATAATTCTACTACCAAGTTCCAAGTTTGAATACGATAGGATCTATATATGTACATATATGAAATTTATTCCATTTTTTTTATTAAATATTTAAAACTGTAATTAGTTCTTTGAAATACCATTGAATGAAGAAATTCTTGTAAGTTGACAAAATATCTTTATTTGAACAATAACAAAATATCTTTATTTGAACAATAAAAATGCATCATTTAATTAAAATTATAGTTTGACTATCCAATCGCTTCTTTCCTTTATAATATTTTTACTGTAAGTCAGTATAGCTTAACTTTCAAAGTAACGTCCTACAATATTAATTTAAATGATATTATAAATAAAAAAATTGGTTCAAGCACTGACGTGAAGTCAGGAGCTTTTGCGCGTATGTTCTATTGTCCATACTCCTATAATGAACACTCTTCTTAATCGAATTTACCATGATGAATTCTAGTGTCCATTCTCCTGTATTGGACACTCTTCTTAATCGAATTCACCATGATGAATTCTATTGTCCATTCTCCTGTATTGTAGACTCTTCTTAATCGAATTTACCAAGATGAATTCTATTGTCCATTCTGGACAATAGAATTCATCATGGTAAATTCGAATTAAGAGTCTCCAATACAGGAGAATGGACAATAGAATTCATCATGGTGAATTCGATTAAGAAGAGTGTCCAATACAGGAGAATGGACAATAGAATTCATCATGGTAAATTCGATTAAGAAGAGTGTTCATTACAGGAGTATGGACAATAAAACATACGCGCAAAAGCTCCTGACTTCACGTCAGTGCTTGAACCAATTTTTAGTTTCATTTCCACGCATCCTTCGGTCCGGCTGGACGGCCGTTAACGTGATAACTCTCGAACGGAATGGGCAGAATAGGTCCGATCGTTTCGGAGTAACGAAAAAAAATAGTTATTTCTGAATTAAGTACGTAAAATAAGGGCTTATTAGTGGCATATGAGGGTGTAAATTATTTTTGACACTTATTTTTTAATGGCAGTTTTTTGAATTCATTAGTCCTCAATATCGCTGGATATTATTCGAGGAAATGCGGACAGGACAATAAATCAGATTCAAAAATTATAAAATTTCAGCATGTTTTTAATGAGAACCAAACTTAAAATTTAATATTCTTCGTATCATAATGCATCGTATTTCCTCATAACTTTGACCATTGGCTCATAAAGAAGAGAAATACTATCCTTGGCTGTCAAGAAATCAATATGGTTGAATTTGTCATCTTCAACTATATGAATATGAACTACGTTGGACATTTTTTCATCCAAATTGTCCTACAACAATGAAATATGATTACTGAAGAAATGATTATATAAAATTACACATTTACCTGTCTGTAATCATTGTACATATCATTCTTCCCATAGAACAAAGCTACTGGTGATGTCACTTTCGACAAATCATAGAGGGGTGGTTCTGTAGATCCATATTTTTCCACGTTTCTTTCGGATCCATAGTCGTATTGGGCGAAAATCCCTTCTGAAAAATTTCACATAACCTTAGATTCTCTTGGATATATTGGTTTAAGGTCCGGCGGAGACATTGGACCTTACTTTTTCGAAAATGAGGCTGGAGCAACAGTTACGGTGAATGGATTGCGCTATCGAGAGATGATTAATGATTTTTTATGGCCGGAATTGGATGGAATTGATCTGGACAACGTTTACTTCCAACAAGACGGCGCTACGTGCCACACAAGCAACGAAACCATTGATCTTTTGCGGGTAAAGTTTCCGGACCGCGTTATCTCTCGAAGAGGTGATCACAATTGGCCACCGAGATCTTGTGATTTAACACCTTGCGACTTGTTCCTTTGGGGCCACGTGAAAGAGAAGGTCTACGCCAATAGCCCAGCGTCGATTCAAGACCTCAAAGATGGAATTCGTGAGGCTATCGAGGACATAGGGCAGCCACTTTGCGATTTGGTTATGGAAAGTTTCATTAAAAGGATATGGTCCTGTAAGCGTGGTCGTGGTGGTCATTTGCCTGATGTTATTTCCACTATTAACGGCATAGCTTCTTCTTTATAATGAAATAAACATCCGATCATTTATATTGAAAATAGCATTTTTAATTGAATATCAAAATAACGCCTAAACTGGAAAACCCTTTAGATAGCTAGTGCCTCTGCTTATAAGATAGAGAGTTCATGTCCTAGGAGCACAGACACCTGCCCGACTTTTTGGCGGTCTTGTTTTCGTTTACGGTTCATCAAAAGTCATGATCAATTGTTTGCCCGAAACGTCGAACATAATTCTTTCAACACGAGATTATCTCGCAATGAAAGTTATCTGGTGGCAATAAATCGTTGATATAAATTAGGTCTAATTCAGAAGTTCCCAGGGTAATTAATGTCGATTCCTCCCACACCAGATCATTCCTGGATAGAAACTAGCACAACTGATAATAATTGTTGCTTCATCCTCGACAATATCGTCAATTCATTTTCATTTCGATCACGGAGAGCTTCATAAATTGCGAATATTCATGATTGAATGCAATGATAATGAACAAAATATTATTTTAAATTTGAAAATATTCCAGAGAGGAAACATTCTGATTAATTATTAATGAGAATGGTCAATTCATCCGAATTATGAGCCCCTGAATTATCTATATTTCATCGCTTCGGTATTGTATTTTATCTATTTGCTGAAATTATATTTGGGCATAATTGCATGACCTAACAGGAATCATCAACTATTTTTGAGCGCATTTTCTAGGGAACAGACTGCGTCATTTCGCCAAATATACGGGGGTGAGTTATTAAGGGTAAAAAACGGTTTTTCTACGTAGATTTTATAGACTGCAGTAACAGTTTTCTATGTCGAATGGGTAAACAAAGTGCAAGAGTGTATTAGCATATTGTGAAGTCTTTAAACGCTTATAACTTTTTTCTGAGCCGAATGTGGAAAAATGGTGAATGAAAAATTGGTTCAAGCACTGACGTGAAGTCAGAAGCTTTTGCGCGTATGTTCTATTGTACATTCTTCTGTATTGGACACCCTTAATCGAATTTACCATGGTAAATTATGTTGTCCATTCGCCTGTATTGGACACTCTTAATTCGAATTTACCACGGTAAATTCGAATTAAGTGTCCAATACAGGAGAATGGACAACATAATTTACCATGGTAAATTCGATTAAGGGTGTCCAATACAGAAGAATGTACAATAGAACATACGCGCAAAAGCTTCTGACTTCACGTCAGTGCTTGAACCAATTTTTTTTTTCGTGATTTTTTTTAAATTTTCTAGGGGTACGGTTCTTAAATTTTTTTTTTGCGTCATTTTTTTCAGATTTTCTAGGGGTACGGTTCTTACAAAATTTTAAACACGTCTTTATGTTGATTTTCTACTACTAGTTACCAAGCACCAATTCGATCGAATATTTATATTTTGAGTTATTAAGGAAATAATATTCCAGGTGGGTATAACTCGGAAACCGTTAGACCGATTATGCCCAAAAACGAACTCAACTCTCCCTTTCGGATACGCAACCTACCCTGAAAATTGCAAGTCCCTATCTCCTTTCGTTCGAAAGTTATCGAGGCAACGGTCACCCATCTACTGAACTCACACAAGAATGCTCGAATCTCCAACAATATTTAACCGATCGTATTAAAACTAGTAACTTGGCAGTAGAGTTAGGTTATGAAGGCTCTTGCAAAATTTCAGCAATTTCAAACGAATAGTTACTGATATATAGAATTTTTTTTTTTTATTTTCAATGATTTATTAAAAATTTTCTACAAATGCTATCCTCACCAAATTTTGCAAACATTTTCGCGTTGGCATTCTACATCTAGTAACCATGTTTGAATTCAATCGGTTCAGTATTTTTCGAGTTAATGAGGAACAAAAAACCACCAAATTTCAGAAAATTTCAGATGGCTATAACTCCGAAACCGTTTGGCCGATTATGCTCATAAACAAACTGAAATGTCGCGTTCTGGTGCGCATCCTAACCTGAAAACTTCAAGCTGCTATCTCATTCTGTTCTCAAGTTATCGTGACAACAAAAATATTTTTTAATAATTTTTTTCAAATTTTCTAGCCAAACGATTCGCACAAAATTTCACAAACGTGCTTAGGTTCATATTCTTCAACTACGCACCAAGTTTCAATTCGATCGGAATTATATTGGTTGAAAACAAAATTATTACTCGGAAACCACTGAGCCGATTATGCCCATTTACGAACTTGTCCGTCGTATTGGGATGCGCCACCTACCCTGAAAATTTCAAGTCGCTAGCTCTTTTCGTTCTCAAGTTATCGTGGCAACGGCCGGACGGCCGGACGGACAGAATCAAATTTGACCTCGAATTCTTCATTGGGGAGTCGAACTTAATCGTTTGAGACCATTTTCGTCAAAAAATTCGAAAGTTACAGACATTTGGGCAAAACTATAACGCGATGTTCCCCAGAACATACGCGCAAAAAGGTGTTTAACTTGATGAGAGGAACCTATGATTAAAATTAATGTATAATTCAAGTGCTCGCCCTCTATCAATTTGATTAAACGATTCATGAAAAAGTAAATATTTGAAAACGATTTGATACCAGCGAACCGAACGCACCTATAGTCATATACCTATGTATTCTATCAAATTCTATGGATGAAATAGAATTATTTTTTATTGCATTGATGGAACAGTGCTGGAAAATCGACACAGCTTTTCACATATTCAGTACAAGGCCATGGGAATTCTATCCGAATATTTCGATTAAAATCTGTTGATAACATATAACATATAATGTTGCTGGAGGCTTTGGAGTCACCGTAATATAAATACTGTCAATATAAAATTGGTTCAAGCACTGACGTGAAGTCAGAAGCTTTTGCGCGTATGTTCTATTGTCCATTCTCCTGTTTTGGACACCCTTAATCGAATTTACCATGGTAAATTATGTTGTCCAATACAGAAGAATGGACAATAGAACATACGGGCAAAAGCTTCTGACTTCACGTCAGTGCTTGAATCAATTTTTTTTTTCCTCATTTTTTTTCAAATTTTCCAGGGGTACGGTTCTTACAAAATTTTGAACACGTCTTCATGTTGATTTTTTACTACTAGTTATCAAGCTTCAATTCGATCGAATCTTTATTTTTTGAGTTATCAAGGAAATAATATTCCAGGTGGGTATAACTCGGGAACCGTTAGACCGATTATGCCCAAAAATGAACTCAACTCTCCCATTCGGATGCTCACCCTACCCTGAAAATTGCAAGTCCCTATCTCCTTTCGTTCGAAAGTTATCGAGGCAACGGTCACCCATCTACTGAACTCACACAAGGCTGCTCGAATCTCCAACAATATTTAACCGATCGTGTTAAAACTTGAAATTTGGCAGTAGAGTTAGGTTATAAAGGCTTTTGCAAAATTTCAGCAATTTCAAACGAATAGTTACTGCTATATAGAATTTATTTTCTCAATTTTCAATGATTTTTTAAAAAATTTCTACAAATACTATCCTCACGAAATTTTGTAAGAATTTTCGCGTTGCATTCTACAACTAATAACCATGTTTGAATCCAATCGGTTTAGTATTTTTCGAGTCAATGAGGAACAAAAAACAACCAAATATCAGATGGCTATAACTCTAAAACCGTTTGCTCCCTGAAAATTTCAAGTCGCTAGCTCTTTTCGTTCTCAAGTTATCATGGCAACGGCCGGACAGCCGGACGGCCGGCCGGACGGAAATCAAATTTGACATCGAATTCTTCATTGGGGAGTCGAACTAAATCGTTTGAGACCATTTTCATCAAAACATTCGAAAGTTACAGACATTTGAGCAAAATGATAACGCGATGTTCCCCAGAACATACGAGCAAAAATGATAATCCAACCCATCAGGACTTTGCGAACTCCGAAAAAATATCGAACAAATTGTGATATGTTTTGGATCTGATTGGTTCACAGGGCAATGTTCATAAATTATTTCTAATGGACAACCCCACTCAAGTTTGATTTAACTAATTTGTAAAAACTGGGACCGGAGCAATGAAGAACTCAATTTTCAGATGCCATGATTTATCGCTTCGACTGTACCGGTCGAAATCTGGCTCGGTTTGAAATATAGCTGCAGATATTGGGATGACATGTAACCTCCGATAACTCTTTCGGTACATTATTTTCTACAGCGATGAGAAAATTTCGCTGAACTGTCATGACATCAATTGGTTCAAGCACTGAGCTTTTGCGCAAATTTTCTTTTGTCTATTTACCTCTATTGGACACTCTTAATCGAATTGACCGTCGATATACACGGTGTCCGGGAAAATGTGGGAAATCTCTCGGATTCAGATAGAACATAAAAGATTGGTACAAGCCCTGTGGACAGGAGCTTTTTGATGCTCTTGTTCAAACAGACAAATTAAATCTGCGAAAGTATTGGTTTCTCAGAGTTGGGAATTATATCAATGGATTTCTATGATAGAACTGCATCATGAAAGAAATTAAATTTAAAAAAAGTGTCGTTGAAACAAAAATGCTTCAAAATTTGTCTTAAAAAAAAGAGCAATCTACAATGCTTCAATGGCTTAATGCTTCAAAAATTGTCATTAAATTTATTTATCAAGATTAAATGAACAATCTAAATTATTCAACCTAGTGGAATGGGTTGTTGCAACTTACACTCGGTGCATAGTTTTCACAACTCGAAAGGCAAGGCTGGAGACAATCATAGCAGATTGTCCATTTATTCGTGATATTTGAGTAGGTAGAGGATTACGAACAAATTATTTTAATACTTCGAAATATAAAAATAAAATACTATCCCCTTTTCATGATTTAAAATTTAATGGTTCATACCACTAACACATACTTTTGTGTATTATGAACCTTAACTCAAGAGAAAATGTTTGATACACAAATGTAGATCCATATTTCATTATTTTTTTGCTTGCAACATTATGAAAATACTGTATATAGGAACATGTCTCACTACTTAAGGAAGTAAAAAGTAATATTAACATCAGTGGTCAACGAACAGTAATTTCTTTCGATGATTCCATCAATATCTTCTTTCCTATTGCCTCCATAAACTACATCATTAAAATGATCCAATTCTAAATCTTCTGAAACATCATCTCCAATATTTATACATAAATTATTCAATATGTAATCAGTCAATATTATTTTCGGTTTCAAAACAGTCTTGTATATATTCACAAATTCAATCATCGGATACTTGTTTTCCAAAAGAAAATATTTTCAAACTACGAATTGACAATCTCTAATAGCTAGAAATGTTGACATTTATGAACAGTGAACACAGATAGATTCTGTGTTCACATTCTGTGAATACATAGAACTTACGATGTATTATAGAAATTTTGAAACATTATATCTCCGAAAGTATTAGCTTGTTAGAGTTGAAAATGATAACAGTGGATTATTATGATGAAACTGCATCTTAAAAAAATTTGAATTCAAAAGTTGTAATGTTAAAAAAAATATTTTTAACCGAGATATTCATCCCTCAAATCTACTCTGAAAATTGCAACTGTCTGGCTCATTCCGTTCGAGAGTTATCGTGTTAACGTTTTCTGTTTCTTCTGTCTCCCGAATGATTTCCATTTCCTGGAAAAACAAATTTGGATACCTTGAAAACGGTTCATTTTATCGACAATGAACAAGAGTACCTTTTCTTTAGCATAATGTTCAAGGTATCCAAATTTGTTTTTTTTTAACGAATCTAAAAGAAACTAAAATAGACAAACTTACTTCTTATATTCTGCTTATAGTGTTGTACTTGGCGAAATGAAGAAGCATTGGGAAATGTCTGGGAAAGTTTATCTATCTGCAACTGAAATCGTAAAAAATTGCAGAGGTTATTCATTAAAAAATTTACAAAAAATAAGCAAATTTCCTAATTTAGTTTTCCTTTAAAGAATTAAATCTGGTGTTTGATAATTTGTTTACCATAAACTTCTCTTTCTATTTGGTGAACTGCATTATGTGAAATGAATTCCGATTTTTTTATTTTCGAGAATGAAATTTTGACTTGTGTATGGAGCTTACCAACATCAAGCCATCGAAAATAACCTGCTACAATACGTTATTACTCAAGTGTACAAATATGTACGTTGAAACGAAATATAATCAAAAAATATTCAAGAGCCAGTTTTATATGGAAGAAATTTTCTTGGATGTTCTTTGATCTAGTTCCGCCTCACACACCCTCACCAAATACTGTGTGAGCCATCTCTTTTCAACCGAGTACTAGATTCAAATTCCATCAGATCTGTGTTTTTGGAAATTTTGGGAGAATGAAATGAAGAAAAATTTTTAATTTTTCTCATCTTCTTATAGATTTTTCTAGCGATAAAAGCCTCAACAAATTGGGGCAAAATAATAGCACGCTCTTCCCTAGAACATGCGCGCAAAATATAAGTAATTATATTATAATCTTACCTCGGCGATCTGCTCATCATTGGCATTGCCACACACGGAATAAATAATTTCTTGTGCACACTTGCGGAAGATACTTTTTTTCCCTACGACAGATCCACATGCTCTCATTACATTTGATAATGGTAATTCGTGAAGCCTGATGATATATTCATCAATAATCTGTAAAAATAACAAAAAAGTATACAACGATATACAGGGTGAGTCTTTACGTTGTACAATAATTTTAAGCATAGATTCTTATCATCAAATGACACACTTTTATCATTCACAATTTTTCCAAATTAGGCTCAGGTAAAAAGATACAGGCTGTTGAAATTTCGAAAAAAAATCAGTTTTTAATTTGCAGCTTTGACATCCTTATTTCGATTAATGTGAATGTTGGTGTGAAGTTTTCTATAACAATGATACATATTTTTCAAATATCAGTTTTTTCCTTCTTCAACTGGTTTTCTAGATATAGACTACTGGATTTATAAAACTATACGAACTATACATTTTTTTTGAGTCAATCATTTTGGAACATTAAATTATTCTTCATAATTCCTCCTTCAATTCCCACATATTCTTCATTGAATGTTATAAAATGGGAAACTCCAGAAATTTCACTACTTTTATGGATCCGCCCCACAGCGGTGAATCTCGAATCAAGCTTTAAACCTCGTTACCGTACCTTTTTTTCTTCCACCATCAATGTCATAGATAATAATTTATATGGAGGAGTGTATTAGAACATTGTGAAATATTTAAACGCTTATAACTTTATAGCTGAGCCGTATTTTGATAACTTGTAAATGAAAAAAGTGCTTTATTTGATGAGAGGAATCTATGGTTAAAATTGATATACAAATTTAAGATTCACCCTGTATATATTTACATATATAATAGAGTGAGAGGGTAAAACATTCAAAACCAGTAGGTCCGTTCGAAAATTAACAAATAATTGGTCAGAATGATAATCGTTGGTTTTTCATACTTGATATACAGGGTGTCTGATGTAGGACACCGTTCAGGTGAAGAAAGAGGTTGAATCAGAAAGTGGTATTGAAAATAATTTCAGAGCTTCAGTTTCCCTTCAAGTTTTCAATATCTGTTCTCTTTTTGGCGCTCTTGTTCCTCGGAACAGAGTGCTTATCAATTTGCCCAAATGACTGTAATTTTCGAATTTTTCGATGAAAATGGTCTTAAGCGATTTGGTTCGACCCACTGATCAAGAATCCGTGGTCGAAATTCATTCTGTCCGGCCGGTCTGACCGGCTGGCCTTAGGCACGATAACTCTCGAACGGAGTGAGCTAGATAGTTGAAATTTTCAGAGTAGGTTTATGAGATAAATATCTCGTCTATGTTCGTTATTGCGCCAAATCGGACAGATGGTTTCGGAGTAACAAAAAAATTTTTTTTTTACATAACAAATTCCAAATTAAATTTTTTCAATAAGCAGTTTTACCATTAGAATCCAATGATATCATTTTTAACTCTAACAAGCTGATACTTTCGGAGATATGATTTTTCAAAATTTCAAAAATAAATCGTATTTCTATGTTTTCTCAGAATGATATAATTATTCTATCTATGGATTGTTATAATGTCAACTTATTTTCCTGAGACATGACATTGTCTAATTCATTTCAGCAATCGAAGAATTATGAGAATAAAGTGTATTCTGAAATGTGAGCGAAGTGAGAAAAATCTCAGTTGTTTGTTCCGAAATTAGTTTTTCTCAGAAAAGTCTTACATTTCGGAACGGAACATGAAGTAAGAGATCTGAGAGAAGTGAGACTGCTTTTCATCATGCTCAGTTCTCTCACTTAATGACGGGACTGACGGAAGGGAATATTATAACTTCAAAAATATTATGTTGGTGTTGAAATACTCGTATTTTGGCGATGCAACGGGGACCTCACCCAAAAATGTTGGAAATTATTACTTAAATATTGAAAGCATAATTCTGTAGTTCGAGAGAGGAGATAATTTGGTGAACGTAGATCATGAAATTTTTCATCGATTACAAGGTAATTTTTCATTATTACTTCTCTTCTTTCATACATGTTTTATGGAATATCTACTATTTATAGATACTTTAAACCTGTTTTTGGCAATTGTCATACGAAACAAGTTTTTATTGTAATTAGAATCTGTTTCAATATTCTAGTATTTATTTTTCAAATATCTTTTTTTCTTATTTGTATTTGTAAAAGAAAAATTTTATATTTTTTATAAGATAATTTTTGAAGCCCTTTTTTTAAACGACACTTTTTATAAATTTAATTTCTTTCATGATGCATTTCTATCATAGGAATCCATTGATACAATTCCCAACTCTGAGAAACCAATACTTTAAAGATATAATTTGTTTGTTTGAACAAGAGCGCCAAAAATCTCCTGTCCACAGGGCTTGAACCAATTTTTTTTATAAATGTTTTAAGATCTAGTTTCATTCAACAACCATAACACATAAACAAACATCTCCAATAGATAATCAGAGGTCTCATATGAACAATTTAAAAAAAAATCTTACCTCGAAAAAAGGAATGAGTAAATGTATCAGAAACTTCAATCGGTAGGAGTTAGAAACAGCAGCAGGAGTTGGGATGGCCATTCCCAACAAGCAACTAAGGCTGATTTTCTCATTATATTCAGGTCTCTCGGACGCAAAGACTGCATAAGTAGTACTTCCTTGGGAATGTCCGATATAATGTACTTTTTGAAATCCTGTGTGCTCTATCACGAAGTCCACAAATGCTGGAAAGTCATATTTTCCAATCTCGTGCCAACTGTAATAGAACATTGTATATCTACAGAATATTCTCATTCTCAGTAACATCAGTTAAATATAGTGCTGCATCTTATTTCATCCAAAACATGAATTTAGGAGTTCCACATTTGAATACCTATGTAGGTACCTGAGAATAAAAATACTCATTTTTGAATTATTCATCTTTGAAAATTCTTTTTTCGAATAATTGAAACACAGATGTTAGCAAAAATGAAGATTTTATGCCAAACAACGGAAAACTCGAATTAAGTATGGATAGAAGTGTGAAGAAGTAAACGGTTTTCCAATAAGAGGTGTTATTTTGAATACCCCGCTATTTCGGTAGATGTCACTTTTGAAGCTGTCATTTTTTGACATTTGACAAGTAGAAACTACGCAATTAATAAAATGGAACGATACACGCTTCAAGAACGCATTGAAATTATTAAAATTCACTATAAAAATGGTGAAAATTTGGCAGAGACGGTTCGTAAAACTCGAACATTTTTGGGTCGTCGTGAAGCACCTTGTCGGACCGCATTAAAGAAATTGGTGGAAAAATTCGAGCTGTTGGGACGAGTTAGTTATGTGAAGAATGAAACCGTGCACCCCGCTCAAGAACAGCCGAGAATATTGCTGCTGTAGCCGAAAGTGTTGAAGAAAACCCAGGTTTGTCCATTCCTCGTCGTTCTTTGGAATTAGGCATTCCTCAAACACAAGAACTCAAGCCGGCCGATCATCAACAACGTCGTATCTTTGTTGATTGGGTCGTTGAAATGCATGAAAATGATCCGGAATTCCATCGAAAAATCATCTTGAGTGATGAGGCCCATTTCCACCTCGGTGGTTTCGTCAACAAGCAAAATTGTCGCATCTGGGGCTCGGAAAACCCAAGAGTTATTGTTGAAAAGCCTCTCTTTCCTCAACGTGTGATTGTTTGGTGCGGTTTATGGTCCGGCGGAGTCATTGGACCTTACTTTTTCGAAAATGAGGCTGGAGCAACAATTACGGTGAATGGATTGCGCTATCGAGAGATGATTAATTATTTTTTATGGCCAGAATTGGATAGTATTGATCTGGACAACGTTTACATTCAACAAGACGGCGCTACGTGCCACACAAGCAACGAAACCATTGATCTTTTGCGGGAAAAGTTTCCGGACCGTGTTATCTCTCGAAGAGGTGATCACAATTGGCCACCGAGATGTTGTGATTTAACACCTTGCGACTTCTTCCTTTGGGGCCACGTGAAAGAGAAGGTCTACGCCAATAGCCCAGCGTCGATTCAAGACCTCAAAGATGGAATTCGTGAGGCTATCGAGGACATAGGGCACCCACTTTGCGATTTGGTTATGGAAAGTTTCATTAAAAGGAGATGGTCCTGTAAGCGTGGGAATGGTGGTCATTTGCCTGATGTTATTTTCCACTATTAACGGCATAGCTTCTTCTTTATAATGAAATAAACATCCGATCATTTATATTGAAAAATGGCATTTTTCTTTGAATATCAAGATAACACCTTTTATTGGAAAACCCTTTAGTTGCGTGTGTTTTAGTTGAATTGACCGATATTTCCCAACTGAGACATAGCAATGAAAATAAATGGTACATAAAATCTGAACCTACAGATCGATTCAAGCTGCATATGAGGAGATAAATAATTGACCAGAAAGACTAGAGAAAGCTGCAGCACACTCAATACGAGAGCTAGCAAGTGTCAAAAAGAAATAGGGGAATTTACTTGAAGTTCCCTTCACTTCAATGTTTAATATTTTTTTGTGTTCTTGTTTCTATGAAATGTCTGATGCTGCTACCATCTGTTTCGATTATTCAAAGCAAAGAGTTTCAAAGATAGGTAATTCGAGTATGAGAATTTCTATCATTTGTACACTGTTTTTGAACAAAGCATTTTTTTGAAAAACTCTTTTGAGTAATCTGCATTCAAAACCCTAAATTTGTGTATTGGGTGAAAGAAGATGCACCACATTCTTGAATTGAGGATACTGAGAAGTTCAATTCATTCAATATGAATTAACGCATTATTCGGAGATTCATAGATTCGTGTTTATTATAAATTCGAAAGTCCAAATATTCAATGGTTCATAAAATATTGATACGAAGTGTGCTATTATTGCCAATAGGCTTGTTTGAAAGAGTATTTATTGTAGATTCGAGAAAAATTTCACTTCTTGAAAATTTGATGTACAGGGTGTTTTAAAAGATGTGGAATAAAGAAAATAATTTTCTCAGTCCGGACCTGCGCTATCAACAAGTCATTATGAGATAATATTAGGCATAGGCCTATACTCATTCCCTGAAATTTTCATGAAGATCCAAGTGGGCGTTCAAGAATTATGCCTATTGAAAGTTTTTGATAAAATACATGAAACATCCTGTAGCCTTTAAACGAAAACACTGATTTGGACCCCCCAAAATGCCCTGCATCTGCACTGAAAGCCTGTACAATCATTCGTGAAACACCCTGTATATAGGGTCGTGCACGAGTAACAGTACAAACTTTCATGGTGAATAGACGGTACCCAAGGGAGCCATAAAACAACAATTAAATATGGGCTAAGGTTCTTGGTTTCTGATACTGAGATACAGGGTGATTCATCGATTTGAGTACAACTTTTGGTTAGCTAAAACTCCCGAACCGTTCAACGAATTATTTTTAAATTTGGCAGTTATTGTTGTCTCAGGCCAACGAACTCTGCATGTGGAACATACTAAGAAAGTACAGACCAGGACTCAGACATTTTGATATTTTCTTCACGGTCTAATAAAACCCCCTGTACATGGAATATTGATTAACTTTTATTATTATCTGATTATCCTTAGATTTCTCCCTCGGAAACGTTTTATTGGAACCCCCTTACTAACCTGAAAGCCCAGTATTTTTCCTTATCCTTCTCCGCATCTAAATAAACGTGCCCTCTGGAATATGTTGTTCCTCTGTTATTGGGCAACCATACGTCGTAACCATTATCAGCTAAATAATATCCCAGGGTACACTGGTTAAGAAAAACCGCAGAAGTACAGGTCAAACCATGACCGAGAATTACTGGAGGCCTACGCTCATTATTATTCGATTTAATTTTTTTACTATAAGGAATCCTGTGTATTGAATTTATGTATCCATCTTCAGTGGTCACTGTGTATTCTTCCCATGGATAACCCCCTTCTTGTACTAAACTGTCCTAGAATGTATGGAAAATCAGAAAGTTTTACAGGTTACGTTTTATGTTTTGAAGGCTTTTCATCGATGTAATGTGTATTATTCTCAAGGTTTTCTCACCTAATATATAAAAATGGGTTCAAGCCCTGTGGACAGGAGCTTTCTGGCGCTCTAGTTCAAACAGACAAAAGTTGGGAATTATATCAATGTATTCATATGATAGAACTGCATCCTAAAGGAAATTCAATTCAAATAATAGTTTATTTATCAAGATTAAATGAGCAATCATGAGAATGAGAAAAGCACCATGGAAGAAATCAAATTAAATCTGGCCAATTTTGCCCAATAACGAACTTAACCGAGATATTCATCTCCCTAAACTACTCTGAAAATTTCGACTACGTACCTCATTCCGTTCGAGAGTTATATCTATGTCTATGGATGAAAAGCAGTCTCACTACTCTCAGATCTCTTACTTCATGTTCAGTTCCGAAATGTAAGAATTTTCTGAGAAAAACTAATTTCGGAGCAAACAACTGAGATTTTTCTCACTTCGCTCACAATTCTTCGATTGATTAGATAATCTGTCAGGAACATCATTTGACATTATGACAATTCATATTCATACATAGAATAATATCATTCTGTGACAACGTTGAAATACGATTTATTATTGAAATTTTGAAAAATCATATCTCCGAAAGTATTAGCTTGTTAGAGTTAAAAATGATATGAATGGATTCTTATGATAAATCCTCTCATTAAAAAAAATTTAATTTGGAATTTGTTTCGTAAAAAAAAAAATTTTTTTTTGTTACTCTGAAACCATCTGTCCGATTTTGCCCAATAACGAACTTAGCCGAGATATTTATCCCCCAAACCTACTCTGAAAATTTCAACTCTCTAGCTCATTCCGTTCGAGAGTTATCGTGCCTACGGCCGGCCGGACCGGCCGGACCGGCCGGCCGGACCGGCCGGCCGGACCGGCCGGACAGAATGAATTTCGACCGTGAATTCTTGATCAGTGAGTCGAACCAAATCGTTTAAGACCATTTTCATCGAAATATTCGAAAATTACAGACATTTGGGCAAATTGATAAGCACTCAGTTCCGAGGAACTAGAGCGCCAAAAAGTTTGAAAGATAAACGTCATTAATGTGAAACGAAACTGGAGAGTTTGGTTGATGTAAGCATGTGAACAATTTGAATTCGCGAAGTCCATAGGTAGAATTTTTTGGTTAGTGAGTAGAAAATGAATGATGCAAGGAAGTCGAGCATAATTCACGAGTCATTATCTACCTATGGAAGATTTAGAACGGGATTTCCAACTAATGTACACTTGACTATTTAAGATTACCTACATAAGTATTCTGGTTTGAGTTCTCTCTGGACTGATTACACTAGATTTGATTCATTTACGCAATTTTTCAGAATGACACCTGATAGTTTTGGAACACTTGTAATCAAAATTGGACCGTCATATAAAGATAAGATGCAAAGGGATTTTAATTTTTTGGCGCTCTAGTTCCTCAGAACTGAGACTGAAATTTTTTTTACGAAACAAATTCCAAATCAATTTTTTTTTAATAAGCAGTTTTATCATAAGAATCCATTCATATCATTTTCAACTCTAACAAGCTAATACTTTCGGAGATATGGTTTTTTTAAATTTCAATGTAAATCGTATTTCACAGATTGATATAATTATTATTCTATGTATGAATTCTCATAATGTCAACTTGACAGAAGGGAATATTGTAACTTCAAAAATATTGGGGTTGAAATACTCGTATTTTAGCGATGCAACGGGGACCTCATCCGAAAATGTTTGAAAATATTACGTAAATATTGAAAGCATAATTCTGTAGTTTGGTGAACGTAGATCAGGAAATTTTTGATCGATTACAAGGTAATTTATTATTACTTATCTAATAAACTATTATTTGAATTAAATTTCCTTTATGATGCAGTGATATCATATGAATACATTGATATAATTCCCAACTCTGAGAAACCAATACTTTCGGAGATATAATTTGTCTGTTTGAACTAGAGCGCCAGAAAGCTCCTGTCCACAGGGCTTGAACCCATTTTTTCTTGATGTAGTTCTATCATAATAATCCAAATACATCATTCCAAACTCTGAGAAACCATTACTTTCGGATATATGATTTTTTCTAAAATACTTTTCTACAAAACAAGCACCGAAGAACAGGAGTAAACAATAGGCAGGTGATGTATCCCTTATAAAAATCAATTGAATCTGGAACCGCGAACAAATGGAACATATTGGGTTGTTTATAGTTATCATATTTTTGCCGAATTTGAACGAATACTCGACTAAGTGGATCCTACGAGTTAAACAGATCATTTAATTCTGAATTTTGTTAACAAATTACTATATAACACACTCAATGATTCTACATCAGTTCTCAAATTGACCGTATCATTATGGTTACTAGTAGAATGCCGACGCGCTGACTTTTGCGAAAGTTCGTGAATATACTTGTATAGAAATAAAAAATTGGTTCAAGCCCTGTGGACAGGAGCTTTCTGGCGCTCTAGTTCAAACAGACAAATTATATCTCCGAAAGTATTGCTTTCTCAGAGTTGGGAATTATATCAATGTATTCTTATGATAGAACTGCATCATAAAGGAAATTCAATTCGAATAATAGTTTATTTATCAAGATTAAATGAGCAATCTGAGAATGAGAACTGCACCATGGAAAAAATCAAATTAAAATAGCTGAAATAAATTTGACTCTCTCTTATAGAACATGATGACATGTACGAGTGTGAACACAGATCATATAATAAAGCTTAGCTGGAATAATTTAACATTCTGTGAAAACATAGAAGCACGAGTCATTATTGAAATTTCGAAAAATCATATCTCCGAAAGTATTAGCTTGTTGGAGTTGAAAATGATATCAATGGATTTTTATGGTGAAACTGCATCTCATATAAAAATTGAATTTGAAATTTGTTTCTTAAAAAAATTTTTTTTTTCGTTACTCCGAAACCATCTGGCCTATTTTGCCCAATAACGAACTTAACCGAGATATTCATCTCCCTAACCTACTCTGAGAATTTCATCTGCCTAGCTCATTCCGTTCGAGAGTTATTGTAGAAAATTTTTTTTTTAATTTTCGAAATTTTTTTCGACACTTTGCGGAAACCTGGTTAATACAAAACATCACATGCGTATAAAGGTCATGATTCTACAATTTGTTGCTAAATTTCAGATATATCGAGTGATCGGTTTCGGAAATATTCATAAAAAATGTTTTTACTGAAATCGGCCATAACTCCGAAACCGATTGATGGATTTCGCCCATTTACGAACTTGTCCGAGATATTTACGCTCCAAACCCACCTTACAAATTTCAATCCTCTAACTCCTTTCGTTCGAGAGTTATCGTGCCTACGTCCGGCCGGCCAGCCGGACAGAATCGATTTCGACCACGGACTCTTGATCAGTGAGTCGAACCAACTCGTTTGAGACCATTTTCAACCAAAAATCGAAAATTACAGACATTTGGGCGAATTGATAAGCACTCTGTTCCGAGGAACTAGAGCGCCAAAAAGTTTTTCTTCAAAAATTTTATATTTCAGAAACTATTCGTCAGAATCTGCTCAAATTCTGCACATAGCTTCGAGTCACAATTTTAAAACAAACGGTATTTGTCAGTATTAATTCATGTTGCCCAATAAACAGTAACGAAACAACACCAAAGAGAAAATAAATTTTTGTAAGCTTTCAGAGCACAAATTAGACTCCTCTATCAGAAAATCTTTAGAATTATTTAAATTATTTTTCTATTTAACTGAGTAAATAACAAACACCTGTGGATATGCAGTTTTTTTCCGATGTAAGCTGTCAAAATACTCACCAAATTCTGTTTTAATCGTTCACCAGTGTTTCCAAAAAAATTCCACATTTTCTTTAATACATTCAATCACAAATTGATATTGAAAGTCACTTATCTATGTATGATTTTTTCATCAAATTCGGAACCACACTGATTAGGGAGAGTAATGAACATTTTTGATAGATAAGATAATTGCTAGACCTCTTTGTATAAGGTCCTACGCACAGTTTGACCCACTTGATCTCAATGCCGAAATCGAAGTGACTTCTGTATTGATTCCTTATCTATGTCCGGAGTAATGAAATAGAAAAACTATAATGATTTAGATAAGATTGTCATTAGGTTCGTGTTTCTAAGAACGGAAAAATATCTTTCAAGGCCGGACAGAATCGATTTTGACCACGGATTCTTGATCAGTGAGTCGAACCAAATCGTTTAAGACAATTTTCAGCCAAAAATTCGAAAATTACAGACATTCGGGCAAATTGATAAGCACTCTGTTCCGAGGAACAAGAGCGCCAAAAAACCCGACTTCTGCAATGATTATTCACTGAACGGGGCGAAATAATTTCTATAAGACGTTTGTATAGGCAGATTTATACAGCGAATTAAATTAATATTAAGGGCTATAAGGATTGTTTTATACAGATGATCTTAAACAAAATGAAATGAGAATGAATCAATCAAATGACAGCTTTTTGACAACTTTATGCAAGTTCTGTGATTTTCACTCTTTTAGCATGTGCATTCTCATTTTCCGAACAAAATGAAATGAAAAATTGGTTCAAGCACTGACGTGAGGTCAGGAGCTTTTGCGCGTATGTTCTATTGTCCATTCTCCTGTATTGGACACTCTTAATAAAATTTACCATGGTGAATTCTATTGTCCGTTCTCATGTATTGGACACTCTCTTAATCGAATTTACCATGGTTAATTCGATTAAGTGGCCGGCCGAACGGACAGAATCAAATTTGACCTGGAATTCTCCATCAGGGAGTCGAACCCAATCGTTTGAGACCATTTTCGGCGAAAAATTCGAAATTCGAAATGTTCCCCAGAACATACGCGCAATAAAAAATGAAGATGAAAATTTTACATCTCTAGTTCTTATTTATTAGTTTAATTCATGTCAAACGCTATAATTGAAATGTGCATGTTCAACTTTCTTATTTTGTTTAAATTTTTTGGTTTATTTTATTTTACTTGCTATATATACCCGCTTTTAGACCATTTGTTTGATAATTGTGTCAATTCAGGGATTGGCAAAGGGTTCATTATTTACATATTGGGTGCGCTAATAAAAAAATTGCTTCAAGCCCTGTGGACAGGAGCTTTGGCGCTCTTGTTCAAACTTTGACAAATCATATCTTCGAAAGTATTGGTAAGAGTTGGGAGTTATATCAATGGATTCTTATGAATGAACTTCATAATAGCAGAAATTAAATTCAAACATCATTAAAGAATTTAAATTCAACAAGAGTGCCGAAAATTATTAATCGAAAACCAATAGATCAATTCTAACCAACAACGAACTATCAGAGATATTCGTTCCTCAATTCTATGATGAACGATATATTTTTTTCCTCAAATCCACTCTGAAAATTATATTATATCAATTGAAAGTTTAGCCAATATTTCAGTTTTGTTTTTACTCGAGATTTTCTGAACACAATATTATTAACTTACCAATACCATTCCCATCATCATATGGATTAACCGTGGGCATTAAATATCAAAATTTGACATATCATGTCTCATAAGTTGAGATGTATCAACACAGATCATATTATAATAATTAATAGATAGAATAATCATCGTATACTGTGAAAACACAGAAGTACGATTTATTATTGAAATTTTTGAAAAATTATACTCCGAAAGTATTAGCTTGTTAGAGGTCAAAATAACGCCAATGGATTCGTATGGTGAAACTGCATCTTGAGAAAAACTTATTTTGAAAATTGGTACCGGCCAGAATCGATTTCGACCACGTATTGTTGATCAGTGTGTCGAACCAAATCGTTTAAGACCATTTTCAGCAAAAAATTCGAAAATTACAGACATTTGGGCAAATTGATAAGCACTCTGTTCCGAGGAACCAGAGCCCCAAAAATGAGGGCTGGTTGAAACAAAAAATTTAAGGAATGTCAAATCAACATTATGGGTTATAAGTTTATGCTTAGCAAATAATTATTTCCTAGTACTCTAATCTTTTAAAACCAACTTTTAGTTGGACATATATATCGTTGATACATAAATATTTCAGTTCAATACATATTTATGAAATAGGATTAATACTCATAATGATATTAAATAAAATATATTTTCAATTATATTTGTATAATAGCATATTTTACTGCATTTTATCAATAAATAAAAATTGGTTCAAGCCCTGTGAACAGGAGCTTTCTGGCGCGCTTGTTCAAACAGACAAATTATATCTCCGAATGTATTGGTTTCTCTGAGTTGAGAATTATATCAATGTATTCTTATGATAGAACTGCATCATAAAGGAAATTCAATTCAAATAATAGTTTATTTATCAAGATTAAATGAGCAATCTGAGAATGAGAACTGCACCATGGAAGAAATCAAATTAAAATACCTGAAAAGAATTTGACTCTCTCTTATAGAACAGGATGACATATACGATTATGAACACAGATCATATAATAAATCATAGATAGAATAATTATAGTATTCTGTGAAAACATAGAAGTGTGATTCATTATTGAAATTTCGGAAAATCATATCTCCGAAAGTATTAGCTTGTTGGAGTTGAAAATGATATCAATGGATTTTTAGGGTGAAACTGCATTTAAAAAAAAATTTATTTTGAAATTTTCAAGTAAAAAAAAAAATTTTTGTCGTTACTTCGAAACCATCTCGCCTATTTTGGCCAATAGCGAACTTAACCGAGATATTTATCCGCCTAACCTACTCTGAAAATTTCAACTGCCTACCTCATTCCGTTCAAGAGTTATTGTAGAAACAAAATTTAAAAATTTTCAAAATTTGCGTCTAAAGGTCATGATTTTACAATTTGATGCTACATTTCAGATAGATCGAGTGATCGGTTTCGGAAATATTCATAAAAAACGTTTTTAGTAAAAACCGGCCATAACTCTGAAACCCCTTGATGGGTTTCGTCCGTTAACGAACTCGTCCGAGATATTTACGCTCCAAACCTACCCAGCAGGTATCAATCCTCTAACTCCGTCCGTTCGAGAGTTATCGTATTAACGGACGGCCGGACAGAATCGATTTCGACCACAGATCCTTGATCAGTGAGTCGAACCAAATCGTTTGATACCATTTTCAGCCAAAAATTCGAAAATTTTAGACATTTGGGCTAATTGATAAGCACTCTGTTCCGAGGAACAAGAGCGCCAAAAATGTATTGAACTGAAAAATATTTTATTGTGCATTTCACATTACTCACACAAAATTCTGTTAAACATTATACTTGTTTCTCTATTTACAGATCATCATTCCTATATTAATGTTTTTCACATTCGGGTTTTTGTTTTTTGGCGCTCTAGTTCCTCGGAACTGAGTGCTTATCAATTTGCCCAAATGTCTGTAATTTTCGAATATTTCGATGAAAATGGTCTTAAACGATTTGGTTCGACTCACTGATCAAGAATCCGTGGTCGAAATTCATTCTGTCCGGCTAGAGAGTTGAAATTTTCAGAGTAGGTTTGGGGGATGAATATCTCGGCTAAGTTCGTTACTGGGCAAAATCGGACAGAAGGTTTCGGAGTAATAAAAAAAAAATTTTTTTTTACAAAACAAATTCCAGATTAAATTAAATTAAATTTTTTTTAATAAGGAGTTTTATCATAAGAATCCATTCATATCATTTTTAACTCTAACAAGCTAATACTTTCGTAGATATGATTTTTCAAAATTTCAATGTAAATCGTATTTCACAGATTGATATAATTATTCTATGTATATTCTATGTATGAATTGTCATAAAGTCAACTTGACAGAAGGGAATATTGTAACTTCAAGAATATTGGGGTTGAAATACTCGTATTTTAGCGATGCAACGGGGACCTCACCCGAAAATGTTTGAAAATATTACGTAAATATTGAAAGCATAATTCTGTAGTTCGAGGGAGGAGAAAATTTGGTGAACGTAGATCAGGAAATTTTTGATCGATTACAAGGTAATTTATTATTACTTATCTTCTTTTATACATGTTTTATGGAATACCTACTATTTGTAGGTACTTTAAACCTGTTTTGGGCAATTGTCATACGAAACTTTTTTTTTTGGCGCTCTAGTTCCTCGGAACAGAGTGCTTATCAATTTGCCCAAGTGTCTGTAATTTTGGAATTTTTGGCTGAAAATGGTCTCAAATGATTTGGTTCGACTCACTGATCAAGAATCCGAGTGCGAAATCGATTCTGTCCGGCCGGCCGACCGGCCTTAGGCACGATAACTCTCGAACGAAAGGAGTTAGCGGATTGAAAATTGCAAGGTGGTTTTGGAGCGTAAATATCTCGGACAAGTTCGTTAATGGGCGAAAACCATCAAGGGGTTTCGGAGTTATGGCCGATTTTAGTAAAAATATTTTTTATGAATATTTCCGAAACCGATCACTCGATCTATCTGAAATTTAGCACCAAATTGTAGAATCATGTCCTTTATACGCATGTGAAGTTTTGTATTGACCAGATTACCGCAAAGTGTCAAAAAAAAAATTTGAAAATGTATGCAGTTCTCATTCTCATGATAGCTCATTTAATCTTGATAAATAAACTATTATTTGAATTGAATTTCCTTTATGATGCAGTTCTATCATATGAATACATTGATATAATTCCCAACTCTGAGAAACCAATATCAGATATAATTTGTCTGTTTGAACTAGTTTTATGATATTTTTTGTTTTCTTATATCAGTAGCTTTGTGTTGGGGTATCTTCTGTTCCTTTCGAGAAAATGTATAATTCCTATCAATATATCATCTGTTGAATGTTGTATTTAAATAAACTGATTCCTCATAACTCGGTCAGGCTCCTAAGGGCTTATGAGGGGTCTCCTTGGGGAAGATTTACGAGATTAATAATATCAATATCAATATCTATCACTATGCGATTAGAGTTGCTACTTGCCCCTTTAAACCTAAGCATAGGGTACTAGAATAAAATACTTCATCATCCACTTAATCACTTTTACTATTGTCTATACAGTAATTCTTCATATATTTCAGAGTATGACTATACAACAGATCAATATTATCTTTAGCGTAGAGAAAATCTAGATGATTATAATAATCATAATCAATGATATGTTCATGTACGACTCCTCCCAATCGTTCTTTCAGTGTGTTCTGGAATAGAAGAAAAATATTATTGATCCAATTACGATATAATACCGATCAGTAAATTCAATTGGATTTCGACTCCGAGTATTTTCTCGAATGATAAAATATTCAAAGATATCGATACCAACATTGTATTCTTTGAATGGTTTCTTTCTGTGTTTTCTCTCCCAAACTCTGAAAAATATCTATAAAATAAAAAATTCATTATTTTGTGATTTGCTTCTGCGTAAGAAACACAAGATATTTGTCAGAAGTAATCAATCGAACAATGTTGCCTAACAAATAACAACGAGAAAGTACTTTCTCAAAATTACTTCCGCTGTGGTCACTATGAATACGGCATGATACGGTACAATACAAACATAAGTGTCTGTAAGAATAACTTCCAGTAATGTGGTCACTATGGATACGGTTCAGTATAAACATAATTGTATGTGTCATTTGCTATTGTGAAATTATTCAAGAATTAGTTAAAATATTTGGAGGTCGAGGAAAAAGTGTAATGTGCACCTCGGCGAAAAACTGTCTATTGTCTCGACTATATTAGACTGTTTTTCGTCCTTCATACATAAATAACTATTCTCTTATACTTATGATTTACATACATTAATGTGATTATTATACATGTCGTTTTTCCCATAGAAAATTACCACTGGTGCCGTCACCTTGGATAAATCATACAATGGTGGAATTTTAGAGTCATAGAGCTTCATGTTCATGTCAGTACCATAGTCGTACTTGGCAAATCTTCCACCTGAAAATATATATAAATTCGATTATTCGAAAAACTTGTATGAAATTTCGTTTATCATTTCTGTGATTGTTAGGATCAGAAAAGATATCCAAGTGGACGAGCAAAGAGTCTTCCCAAAAACGACGTTGTTTAGTCGTTTTGGGATTTTGAAAAAAAAATACTGAGAAGCCAAGATTCTAGTTTTGAGATTTTTCTACCGAAAACTTCATTCTTTTGACGCGCTTTTCCTCGGGTTTCCGTAATAGACCAGAGTCTATAATTTTTGAACCAAAAAAATAATAGTAGGATAAAACCCATTGGAAAAGGAATAGAATGTAACAAAAATGAAAGGAAAAATAATTTATGGGCGATCTGAGTTCGGGAAGTGGAAGGGGTTGAGTTTTTAAGGGTATAAAACGGATTATCTCGATTTCCTGCAAAACTACCTGTCCTATGGAAAAAAGTTGAAGTGCAAAGGTGTAGGTAATATAAAGATCTTATGTATTTACACATTTTTCAGAAAACCTCAAAATTTATGTGAATAAAAATAAAAATTTCAAATAACCAAGATTCTGGTTTTTTAATTACCTATATCTTTTACAAAAAAAAATTTTGTTATTGAATTTGGTGAAACTTAAGTCCCAAATACACTGTAATTTTTTTGATTTAATATATTAATTTTTTCATCTTATTTTCACATAATATCGTCAAAAGCAGTCGTATTTTCAATCAAAAATTATCAAAATATCTGCATTTTTAAAATAATTTCTAGGCTTTTTGTTCTTTGAAATCTCTAATTTCTCATGAAACAAAGATTACTGTATGGGCGTCAGTGCTTTCATAGTTTTTTTCAAATATCAAAACGCTTCCCCCAATCAAATGATATGTCATAACTGACATTAATTTGTTGATTCTTTGTCTAACAATTCCAGAATATTTCATACTATTTAGAATTTCTTTAATTTTCAATTCAAATTTTCCTAAGATATATTCGAGTATCGTTGAAAATTTTTATCCGGCTCTCGAAAGGTCAGCATTTTGAATTTTTTGCTCTTTATACAACACACTTTATCAAGAGTTCTAGTACAGTAAGTCGTAGTTACAAAGCTTAACAGAAATTGCATATAACTCACTCAGTAGCATCTGTCCGAAATGCAATAATTGTAGTTTGGATGCTGAGTCCGGGCCTGTGAGACTCACCCTTGGAATATCCAGCTACAGTAATTGAAAATGGAAATTTCATCAATTATAAAATGAATTTTAATAATTTCACAACATTGTTATGGTATTCCATGTTGTTTTTTACAAACTAACCTTCAACTCACTTGAGAATGATAGAATTACAACAGGAAAAATTAACACAACATCAATAAACATGACTATTCCCCTCAGAAAATTTCAACCAATCATACTAACGCATATGATACAAAGCACAACAAAACAATATTTTGACTATTCCCCTCAAAAAATGTCAACCACCTGCTGGGCCAGAACTCTTCTGTAGGCTTGGAAAATACCACTAGAGGGTGGTGGTGCAACAATAGGAGCTAAATAACAGAATAGCTTTTTTTTAGATTTCTTGCCTAAAGCATTCGTTGCGTTGGTTTGAGATGGCGAGGCATTCGGTAATCAGGTGATCAGGAGATTAATCCTCCTCCCAACAGAATCTGCACTCGTCAGTTTCTGCTAGCCCTTATCTCATCATATGCTTCCTAAGGCCGCAGTGCCCTGTGAGGAAACCAGTGAGGAGGTGCAGCGTGTTTTAGTGAGGTCCATATATTTCTTGGATCTGATTGTGTCAAAGTTCCAGAGTATACCTCTTTCACCAAAATCACCTACAAAATTCACTTTTGTAGGTGTATCTACCAACCCCACAGTAGGATTCCGGGCCAATAAAAGGGGTTTGTGTTCCTTTATAACCACTTCAACTGTTCCCAAGTCGCAGCGGTTAAATTCGGAGCTACTAGAACTCGAGGATCCGCGGTCTAGCTCCAGTGGAGATGGGAGTGGGTTCCAAAAAGGGAACCTGGTAAATGGGCGCCAGGTAAATTTAATTCTCCCAGATACCCCAGCGTAATGCAATAATTCCTAAATTCACCAAAAGAATATTCACGCTAAAAACAAACGCTTCCAACCCAGGTCTTTAGATTCAATAAAGAAAAACCATCGCAGTATTGCGATGGTCTCGCAATACTGTTCTCGTTCCTTCGGTGCTTGTACTCTGCAACCCTGCGTTGGCTGTCCCACAGCGTTGTTTACTGACCACCTTGTATATACTCGGGATCTGCAATCCTGCGTTGGCTGTCTCACAGCGTTACCCATGGACCACCTTGTATATACTCGAATGCCTCAGTGCTTCTCTTCCTATCATAAAAACCCCTGATATTCGGGGTTGTCCTGTATAAGTTCGCTTCAAAACTAGATCTGGCCGTGCCTCCTCCATATAATTCTTCAAGCACACAGCAATGTTCTGTCATAGTCGCCAAGATCATTCACGTGTTCAACTTGGATTTGCAAAAGGTCTTTAAATCCTCTTTCGAGACAAGTAAAAGTTACCTGTTAACTTTCCAAATCAAACCAATGTAACCCTCACTCCTAATTCGATTTTCGAAACTATATCCAACTAAGAAGATTTCAATAATTCTTACAAAGTTTCGCAAATGCGCACAACCAATTGCTCCACCGTAGAATCTCCACGAAATGGACGATCTCATCTCACCGACGCCGACTCTCCCAAAATTTCAGACTGTTACAACGAAACGATATTGCCAATTCATCGGGTTCCGTGAACACAATCCATTATGCGTCGATTTGTACTATTGAGACTTATATAGTCTAGTCAACAAGTGCTATTTGGACCAACTTTTTTCAGCAGTCTCCGAAAATTATGTATGGGGTGTCATTCGATTCGGAATGGCATCTAGATGATTTTTGAAAAAAATGAAGTTCCGCTTGCAAAAATTGTAAAAGTTATTAACGATTAACTAAAAAAAAAGGGGTTTTAGTTTTTTGTAAATATCTGAAAAACTAATAAAGATTTTTCAAATCTGAAAAAAGATTCAAAAAGAAGAGGAAATTTCCAAAAAAAAAAGTCTGGACTCCCGAAACTGTACGATAAATATTTATAATTTTTCCAGAGGGATGAAAATAAGGCCGAAAACGGGTACTCTGGCTTGGAGAAGCCACGTCCACTTCGGACACTTCAACAATAAACATTTTTTAAACATAGTAAATATGAAAAAAAAAATTGAAAAAATTCAGGCAGTAACTGAATAGATGAATGAATAATAATCCGCTTGAACAAAATTTTTATAATAATTTTTCATTTAGTTATTCAACAGTTAATTAATAACTTTTTTCTGCTTGCACATTAACATTGCAAGTGTGATAATTGCTAAACTATAAGTTTTAGATTTTTTTCCTCTCTTGGAGCAATTCTTCAAAGGCTTAAGACTAGAATCCCGTTGGGAAAATTAAAAAATGTTTATTTTTCAATTTTTTATTGATAATTTTCGTTGTTGCAAAATTAAAAACTTAAATTAATCATCGAACAAAATTTTTTGTTTAATATTATTAACGATCCGTTTTTATGTTATTAGAAACTGCATAGAAATAATTTTTTCAAATTTTTATCTCTAATTGTTTAAAAAATTATTATAAACAAATGCGTTGTTTATAAGATAATTGAAAATTTTTTTTTGGAATTTTAATCTTTGATACAAATAATGATTTTTAAAAGAAAAATTGTTCCTTAAAAAAAATTTTTTATTGCTTAAAAACGCATTTGTTAATTAACAATTATTTTCTCCCACTTCTAATTAATATTAAGGATCGATATTTTTTTTAAAAAATCATTATTCATTTTTCTTTTCGATATAAAAAAAAATTTTCATTTTATTTATTTTTTCATTGTTTATGCAATAAACAATTTGTTATAAACAAATAAATTTTTACCTTTTATTTTTTTTTCTGTTCTACTTTCTGTCACAAAAGCAGAAATGCATGGATCGTTAATAATATTAAAAAAAAAATTTTGTTCGATGATTAATTTAAGTTTTTAATTTTGCAACAACGAAAATTATCAATAAGAAATTGAAAAATAAACATTTTTTAATTTTCCCAACAGGATTCTATTCTTAAGCCTTTGAAGAATTGCTCCAAGAGAGGAAAAAAATCTAAAACTTATAGTTTAGCAATTATCACACTTGCAATGTTCATGTGCAAGCAGAAAAAAAGTTATTAATTAACTAGTGAATAACTAAATGAAAAATTATTATAAAAATTTTGTTCAAGCGGATTATTATTCATTCATCTATTCAGTTACTGCCTGAATTTTTTCAATTTGTTTTTTTCATATTTACTATGTTTAAAAAATGTTTATTGTTGAAGTGCCCGAAGTGGACGTGGCTTCTCCAAGCCAGAGTACCCGTTTTCGGCCGTATTTTCATCCCTCTGGAAAAATTATAAATATTTATCGCACAGTTTCGGGAGTCAAGACTTTTTTTTAGGAAATTTCCTCCTCTTTTTGAATCTTTTTTTATATTTGAAAAATCTTTATTAGTTTTTGAGATATTCACAAAAAACTAAAACCCCCTTTTTTTTAGTTAATTGTTGATAACTTTCACAATTTTTGCAAGCGGAACTTCATTTTTTTCAAAAATCATCTAGATGCCATTCCGAATCGAATGACACCTCATACATAATTTTCGGAGACTGCTGAAAAAAGTTGGTCCAAATAGCACTTGTTGACTAGTCTATTAACCCCAAATTCAATGACAATACAACTGACAAATTCATCGCAAGCAAAATATAAACAAACCTCTGCCTGCATCAAACATGAACGTTACACCTTTCTTGGCAAGTGTGTTGGCTTCCTAATTTCCTTCAATTTCCGCGTGACCAGGAACCCAGACCAAGGAGACCCCGCAGCTCTTGCCAACTTCATTAAGTTTTTTTCGGCACTCCCATATTAGCTTAGACGCGATAACATGTGAGCTCAGAGCTTTAATAGCAGCTTGACTATCAGAGTGGATTGCTATATCACATCTCATATAGTTTCCTTCTAGGTTCATTTCCACGCATCTTTCTATTGCAAGTACTTCTGCGTGAAAGATGCTCGCATATGAGCCTAGAGTTTTTAAGAACAAGGGTGTTGGATTCTCTGTCCTAGTCTTTGTTCCTACCAAGCATCTAGTGAAGTTCTGTTCGATGCTTACTTTCTTAATCATTTCGTCACTAGGAAGATTGGCTGATGAAATGTACCTGGTAAGAGAGGACCAGGCTTTCTGGTTTTAATACTCTCATTACCTGTTCCTTTCCTAGATATTCTGAGAATGGCTTCATGGGCCATTTTCTCTATCACCAGATGAAGTTGTGTGAGATTTGTGATAATCTCAAGTGACCTGGAAGGACAGGATCCCATAGCTCCAGTGATACACACAGGTCAGCCCTTGTACTTTCTCGAGGGTTTTCCTCGTACTATTCTGGCTTATTTTTGTATACCATACTACTGCCCCATATGTGATTATGGGTTATAGCAGTATCTTAGGGTTGTAGCCCCAAGTCTTACCCGCTGCACGCTATTAAAGCCTTTATTGCTTTACTAGCAGTGATTTCAACATGCTTATTCAACAGAAGTTTAATATCTTGTGTTACCCCTAGATATTTAGCTTTTCTTCTTCCGAGTAAACAAAATCACTGTGATCTTATTCGAGTTTATGCTCAACCCCACTGACACCCGAAGCCGAGCTCCGGGTAATTGTGGACTGGTGACAAGGCACTGTCAGTACAAATACCAAGTGCACGATCTGTGTATAATAAAAGGAAGGATGGAATGGAAAAGCTGGTTCATTGACCAGATCAAGAAATTTGCGATTATGCCAATGGAGGAAGTGATGAGGACTGCTTAAGATAGAGACTCATGCAGACAGCTGTCCTGTCTGCTCACGTGATGAGTCACGAAGTTCGAAACGAACAATGGCAGAAGAGAACCTACAAAAATGTTAACTGTGTTTCCTACATTTCATTTCAAATACCCAAAGTACTAATTGAATCCCCATTTGTTAGTTGGTATTATTTCTATTTACCTCTTGAACTTGTACTGAGTCTTTGTGTCCGATTGTTGACCAAACCAAAAGTTCTATCACTTTGCGAGTAAACGTATTCTTCTTCGCATACGCCATAGCAGCTCTTATTGATCTAATCCCAGGTATTTCATGTACATGCATTCTGAAAATGTTCTCCAGTACCTGTAAGATGAATTAATGATAACGGGTCCGCCAAATAACTTTTTTTTTGAGAATGCAATAAAAAAAACTACTGAAGGTTTTCTCAAATTTCTTTTTTTATTTGAAAGTTAAATCGAAATGGAAAATAATTTCATTCAAATGGCTGCCTCGGCTGGCCATGCAGTAGCCTACACGATCCGTCCAATTTTTAAGCACATTATCGATTGTGTGCAGCTGTATTTCACCAATGGTTTCACGAATATTGTCCTTTGAAGCGTCAATTGTCTCTGACTTGTTGGCCTACCACTTATCTTTGACGGCACCCCACAAATAATAGTCCAACGCTGGCAAATCGCAGCTCCGAGGTGACCAAAAGACATCAGCTCTGCGGCTGATAATGCGATCTTCAAAAACAGGGCCACTCCTGAACCAATTGGACTTTGTATGGCGTCATACCAGGTCTTTATGCAAAATTCGTCTCAATGATGTCTCCGAAATGTTCAATTCTTGAGAACGACGGTGAAATGATGTTGATGGCGCTTCACGCACACTTTCTGCAACAGCAGCAATATTCTCGGGTGTACGTACTGTTTTTGGCTTTTCACGCTTTGGTTTATCGATGAGGATGCCAGTTTCTTTCACTTTTTTCTCAAGATAACGAACATACGGAGCTGACGGTGCTTCTCTTCTTCCCAAATCCGTACGCAATTTTCTCACACATTCTGCAACATTACCATGATTTTCAAAGTAATATCGCAATATTTCCCAGCGTTGTTCAAGCGTATACACAACCATATTCGTTCAGCGGAAGGATAAAACTAATTATCTGTCAAATCAGACATGAGCTAAGTGTTACCATTCACGAAATAAGCACTAGTTGAAAAAAAAAAACGTTAGATGGCGGACCCTTTATGAGCTATAGAAAGGACTACTGAGCATTTATCTCTAATTTATGAATGAATGTTCTTAAAAACCACCAACGTAAAGTCTGGAATTTTTGCGCGCATGTTCTTTTGTCTATTCACGCCTCACACACCCTCAAGAAATACTGCATGAACCTTCAAGCCGTTTTTTGCTTGCATGTTCTAGGGAATTTTTTCGGAAAATGTTTGCAAACGATCGTGTTCGAATTCGTATTAAAATTAGATTCTGTCCAACCGTTGCCACGATAACTCTCTAAGGGAAAGCGATATCGACTTGAAATTTTCAGGGTAGGGACCGTCCTAATACGACGGTTAAGTGCATTAATGGGCATAATCGGTCGAACGGTTTTGGTCGATTCTACCCAATAACGAACTGAAAATCTTGCAAAACAAGCCCTACGGACAGAAGCTTTCTGGCGCTCTTGTTCAAACAGACAAATTATATCTCCGAAAGTATTGGTTTCTCAGAGTTGGGAATTATATCGATGTATTCATATGATAGAACTGCATCATAAAGGAAATTCAATTCAAATAATAGTTTATTTATCAAGATTAAATGAGCAATCATGAGAATGAGGACTGCACCATGGAAGAAATAAAATTAAAATAGCTGAAATGAATTTGACTCTCTCTTATAGAACAGGATGACATGTACGAGTATGAACACAGATCATATAATAAAGCTTAGATAGAATAATTATAGCATTCTGTGAAAACATAGAAGTACGATGTATTATTGAAGCTGTGAAAAACCATATCTCCGGAAGTATTAGCTTGTTACAGTTGAAAATGATATCAATGGATTCTTATGGTGAAACTGAATTTGAAATTCGCGTGACTAGACAGGAAAACATGCGCGAAAAAGTTCCTGACACTTTAGGGCTTTTTAAGAATTCAATTATCGCTACATCAAGGGTTTTCCAATAAGAGGTGTTATATTGAATAGCCCGCTATTTCGGTAGATGTCACTTATGAAGCTGTCATTTTTTGACATTTGACACGTAGAAACTACGCCATTAATAAAAATGGAACGATACACGCTTCAAGAAGGCATTGAAATTAGTAAAATTCACTATAAAAATATTGAGAATTTGGCAGAGACGGTTCTTAAAGCTCTAACATTTTTGGATCGTCGTGAAGCACCTTGTCGGACCGCAATGAAGAAATTGGTGGAAAAATTCGAGCCGAGAATATTGCTGTTGTAGCCGAAAGTGTTGAAGAAAACCCAGGTTTGTCCATACCTCGTCGTTCTTTGTAATTAGGCATTCCACAAACGTCATTACACCGTATTTTGCATAAAGATTTGGGTCCTAAGGCTTATAAAGTTCAGTTCACACAAGAACTCAAGCCGGCCGATCATCAACAACGTCGTACTTTGCTGATTGGGTCGTTGAAATTCATCTTGAGTGATGAGGCCCATTTCCACCTCGGTGGCTTCGTCAACATGCAAAATTGTCGCATCTGGGGCTCGGAAAACCCAAGAGTTATTGTTGAAAAGCCTCTCTATTCTCAACGTGTGACTGTTTGGTGCGGTTTATGGTCTGGCGGAGTCATTGGACCTTACTTTCTCGGAAATGAGGCTGGAGCAACAGTTACGATGAATGGATTGCGCTATCGAGGGATAATTTTTTTTGGCTGGAATTGGATGGTATTGATCTGGACAACGTTTACTTTCAACAAGACACAAGCAACGAAACCATTGATCTTTTGCGGGAAAAGTTTCCGGACCGTGTTATCTCTCGAAGAGGTGATCACAATTGGTCACCGAGATCTTGTGATTTAACACCTTGCGACTTCTTCCTTTGGGGCCACGTGAAAGAGAAGGTCTACGCCAATAGCTCAGCGTAGATTCAAGACCTCAAAGATGGAATTCGTGAGGCTATCGAGGACATAGGGCAGCCACTTTGCGATTTGGTTATGGAAAATTTCATTAAAAGGATATGGTCCTGTAAGCGTGGTCGTGGTGGTCATTTGCCTGATGTTATTTTCCACTATTAACGGCATAGCTTCTTCTTTATAATGAAATAAACATCCGATCATTTATATTGAAAAATGGCATTTTTCTTTGAATATCAAAATAACACCTCTTATTGGAAAACCCTTTATAATGAAAGTAAATATCTCACATACCATGATAATAGCATTTATAAGATAAATGTTGAACCTAGCAGGATAAAACGAAAGATTCTCGAACAGAATCGGACATCCAAAAAAGACGCTGAGACTTATTTTTTTGTTATATTCTGGAAGTTCAGCCGTCATGATCGCAAAAATAGTACAACCTTGAGAGAATCCAATGAGGCAAACTTTCTGCTGACCCGTATGCTCCAGTAAGAAGTCTATAAAAGCTGTCGTGTCATAAATTGCTAGTTCGTGTATCCTGAAATAATAAACAACGTAAAATCTGTAAAAGGTAATGGAAACAATAATACAAGGTAATTCGTGACCAATTACCCATCGAGCAACAGGTAATAGAGTACCATTTGGGGAGTCAGAATGGGGACTCAAACATCTCCTATGCCTACTAGTTTTTGGGATACAGGGTGTTCCGAAAATCATCGAATTTTCGACAGCCCTATAAGTTCAAAACTGTTGAATCGATTTTGATAATGTTTGGGAGCTTATTGTTTTCGAGACACCAAAAATGGACCGTACTAGAATATTAATTTTTTTTCGTCCAGGTACCAACACATCACTCTGTACATGGAAAAAAATGCTATGGAAATCAATAATACATTGAAATGGTAACAAATCATTATTTTACACGGACGTAAGAAATGTATGTTTTAGTACGGTTCTGATTTTTTTTCCTTTCGCTTTCGGATTTATTCAACAGTTTTGAACTTATAGGGGTTTGAAAATTCTATGATTTTCAGAAAACACCCTGTATCTCGGAAACTAGTAGACATAGTTCCCCCTGCCCGATTGTTCATTGCTCATAAACCATCCTGTATAGACATCGCCAAAATTCTTCAACACCCTTGTGTTTGCCAAAATAGAACAATAAAATTTCAATTGAAGAAGTGTGCTTCAAATTACATCCTATCTTTTATCTGCATTTCTATCCAATGCGAATTGACATAATTAAATTTCAAAAGATCAAGTAACATCAAAGCCTAAATATTGCATAATATAATGATTTCAAGAATTTCAAATCTAGAATGCATGACTCTTTCTCAGGTGTAAATGAAGTATGTAAAGACGAGTCAGGAATGCTATAATTTTTTTTCCTACGGCGGTCCAACGAACTCAAACCAGAATAATTATGTAGGAAACCCTAAATAGTGTTGCTAAGGAATAACTACCTGTACATTAGTTGGAAAGCCCGTTCTAAATCTTCCATAATTAGAGAATGACTCGTAAATTATGCTCGACTTCCTTGCATCATTCATTTTCGACTCACTAACCAAAAAACTCTGCCTATGAACTTAGCGAATCCAAATTGCAAATTGTTTACATACTTACATCAACCAAACTCTCCAGAAATACACTTTCAGTTTCGTTTGACATTAATGACGTTTATCTTTCAAACTGGACCAAACGACAGCTACCGCAAACAGACACATTCTGTGAAATCATAGAAGTACGATGTATTACTGAAATTCAAAAAAATCATATCTCCCAAAGTATTAGCTTCTTAGAGTTGAGAACAATATCGGTGGAACGCATCTTAAAAAAAATGAATTCGAAATTTGTAATATAAAAATTTTTTTTTTGTTACTCCGAAAATGTCCGGTTGATTTTGCCCACTAACGAACATAACCGATATATTTAAGTCCCAAACCTACTCTGAAAATATCAACTGTCTAGCTCATTCCATTAGATAGTTATCGTGTTAACGGACGACCTGACAGAATCGATTTTGACCACGGATTCTTGATCAGTGAGTCGAACCAAATCGTTTAAGACCATTTTCAGCTAAAAATTCGAAAATTACAGACATTTGGACAGATTGATAAGCACTCTGTTCCGAGGTACAAGCGCGCCAAAAATGCACCGCTTTCGAGCATTTCTATGATTGAATATCAAAATTTTTTCATGAATATGGCAAGCTGTTTATTGTTGATATGGTTACTCAAACTTATCTTTCTGTGATTGTTCATTTTTCTGAAACTTCCCCCAAATAATTGTATGTTCAATCATAAAAATTGTTGTATCTCAAAACGGTGCATTTTTTCAAAGTTGCACCGTTGCAGAATTAATGATAAAATATGTATATTAGTTCAGTCAATCTGGCAAAAATTAAATCGTTCCGATACAGAAAATAACCAGTGGCTGAATCTTTGTTAATAGTTGGAGAATGATGTTAGAAAAGAGTTTATTGGGTCGGCCACGTTGGACCGTGATGCGTGTTTTGAAAAACTCAAAAAAATTTTGAAATGCATTTATCTCGTGATCTATGCATTTCACAGAAAAATGTATTCAAGAAAAAATGTAGAGGACATCGATATCTACAATTAATCTCATTGGTGCTATGCCGTACAACAAAAAATGCACGCAGTAGGTGGCGCTAAAGTTCCAAAATAAGAGTTTTTCCACTTATTTGCTATTAAATTTTCTTTTTTCAACTATATTGTGAATGTAAATGTTGTACCTTTTAATATTACGAACAACTTTTATTTAAACATTTTTTACATACAACTTACCGTTCGAAAGTTATAGTGTAATACAGCGCTGCGTTAACATCGCAGTGCTGCTAACGGTATTTTTCTCGGTCCTATTGTAACTTTCTCCGGCGTATATACACAGTTTTTCACATCAATTTAACTTATACAAAAATGTAAGGGTGAAAGGGTTAATCAAGTGTAAAATCCATATTTGTACTTTATCATCGTTATAAAATGAAAAAAATGTACATTAAAAGAAAAACGCTATTGTATGTATGTACCAATAAAATTGATGTTATATAATGATGTTATTGAATTTGTTTTCGTCAACCTAATCCAAATTTCTCGAAAAGTCAATGAAATCATTTTAATTGTTAACATTTTTCATAAATCATTTTATAAGAAATCATTTTTCATAACAAAAATAAAGATTTGAAAACTATTTCCGTTCAATAAAATAATGTATAAAAAAATTTGATCAAAAGCTATAATTCTTAATAATAATTTACAATCGCTAATTGGAAATATTACAAACAATGTTACAAACAATATAAATTATTACATCTTGATCAAAACAATAAAGATACGTCAGTTATATGCACCACAGCTGTCCTCATACTTTGTGAAATCGTTGTAATGGAATTTTCAAACTTCAGCAAGCTGTAGCTTCAAAACGGTAAGTTGTATGTAAAAAATGTTTAAATAAAAGTTGTTCGTAATATTAAAAGGAACAACTTTCACAATATAGTTGAAAAAAGAAAATTTAATAGCAAAAAAGTGGAAAAACTCTTATTTTGGAACTTTAGCGCCACCTACTGCGTGCATTTTTTATTGTATGGCATAGCACCAATGAGATTAATTGTAGATATCGATATCCTCTACATTTTTTCTTGAATAAATTTTTCTGTGAAATGCATAGATCACGAGATAAATGCATTTCAAATTTTTTTTGAGTTTTTCAAAACACGCATCACGGTCCAACGTGGCCGACCCAATAAACCCATTTCTAACATCATTCTCCAACTATTAACAAAGATTCAGCCACTGGTTATTTTCTGTACCGTCGAAATGCCAGATTGACTGAACTATATGTAGGAATTTCGCCGATATCATCAACCAAAAAAAGTTTTTGACCATTAAGTGCTAAGGTCAGTACGTCCCAGGCTGTCTTGAAGACTTATGGTGAAGGTGTTGGAAATAAATCAATACTGATATTTTCATTGATTCAACTTCGAAAAATCACCAGAATCGGTTGAGTCGTCCGGGAGTTGTCACAAAAAAACTGAAGTACCATTTGGAGCCACAATATTCGCAGGGGGGCCTTGTAGGATTTTTTTTAGCATTCCTGACTCGTCTTTATATACTTTATTCATTTCTGAGAAAGGGTCACGTAGTGCTGGGACACCCTATATACAGTGCGAGTCTCTAACTTGGACTAAATTCAGTAAAAAGACTTTTTGTTTTGAATATGCCTAGATAGGTCGATTATTATTTTTAATTGCGATGCTATTGATGTAAGAAAATGTTATACGTCGTGTCCCAAATTCGAGATGAATGGCATGCCTTCTTTTTCTATGACTATTCTTAAAAGGTGTATCAAGTTACCCAAAATTCCAATATCTATCTTTATCTATTTCTGCATCGAAATCAGCGTGTTTGGTAGAGAAGGAGGTACCCCTGTTGTTTGGTAACCAGACATCGAATCCATTATCAGCCAAGTAAAATGCGAAGCAATTGCTATTGACAAACATAGCAGAGGAGCATATCATTCCATGGTTGAGCATTACTGCAGGTCTACATATGTTGTTACTGTTTCCATCTTTTCCATGGCTTATTCTATACATAATATTGATGTAGCCATCTTTAGTAGTTACTTCAAATTTTTCTAATGGATAACCATCTCGTTTCACACTCTCCTCCTACAACAAAATGCTATACAGGGTGAGTCTTTGACCACTGCATTAATTTTAACCAAAGATTCCTCTCATCAAATGAAACACTTTTTTCATTTAACATTTTTCCAAATTCAGCTCAGGTAAAAAGATACAGGCTGTTGAAATTTTGAAAAAAAATCAGTTTTTATTTTGTAGCTTTGACATCCTTTTATCGAATAAAATGAATGTTGGCGTAAAGTTTCCTATAACTATGATACATATTTTCCAAATATTAGTTATTTTCTACTTCTACTGGTTTTCTAGTTATGGACTCGTGGATTCATAAAACTAAACGAAATTAGCATAGAGAAAGCATATAAAGTTTTTCTTGAGTCATTTCAAGAATATTCCATCGTTTTAGAACATTATATTATTCTTCATCTATTCTCCTTAAATGCACCGTTTTCGAGATATTCTTCATTGAATGTTTAAAAATGGAAAATTCCAGAAATTTCACTACTTTTATGGATCCGTCCCTGAGCGTTGGAATCCCGAATCAAGTTGTAAACCACGTTACCATGCCTTATTCTCGTCCGCCAACAATGTCATAGATAATTTATATGCGGGAGTGTATTAGCACATTGTGAAATCTTTAAACGCTTGTAACTTTTTACCTGAGCCGAATCTGGAATAATGGTAAATGAAAAAAGTGTTTCATTTAATGAGAGGAATCTTTGGTTAAAATTAATGCAGTGGTCAAAGAATCACCCTGTATACAGTGCGCGTCAAAATTATGGAACAAATTCATTTTCTCAGAAGAAAAGTATTTGGCAACAAAATCCTGAAACAGGTCAATTTTTGTTTCGCTTTTTCCAAATTTTTATGCATTTTTGAAGGATTTTTGTTGCACCCTGTGCCATCCCCATCAACCCTCAAAATTTTTCGAACAGGGAAAGTGGGTCATGTGGTTCTTTTTTGGCAAGGTCTTTGTATCTTCTTAACAGAAATTTTCGTGAAAACATTTTTCTTTTTTGAAAAATAGTTAGTTCAAAGAGGTTTTCAGTATGTGCACTTTGTCATGGCTCATTTACTTTGAGACGATGGTACCTGATGAAATTTGTCACCGAATGAAAGTCGACCATTACAGTTTTGTTCATGCACAACTTTCAACCCGTTTCAACCCCCTCACGCCCCCCCCCCCCATTTTTTTCTGCATTAAAGGGTTTGTAGGGGTTGAAAGTTGTGCATTTCACGCATTCACAACTAGGACTCTCAACTGAGTTCCGTCTGAAGAGCATGATGTTGCAACGACCATGACCGGTTCTTGAAAGATTCAGAATAGACCATATCTTCCTTGGAAGATCAAACCCCGGAACTCTATTTGAATAATCAGAAATTAAATATTTGTTGAAATCACAAGAAATCCATTCAGACCGCCAAACTTCCTTGTCACTTTTATTCGAATTGGGAAAACAGTTGGACCATAAAGGGTTACGTGATTTCAATCTGGGAATCTTATTGCCTGGAATATAGGTGAGAACCGGAAATGAATTCGGAAATTCATTCCAAGAATTTGAAACAGCAGTCTGCCTGCGAATTTTGGGCGGGACAACTTTTGAAAGAACTATATTTGTAGTGGACAAGGGTGTAGTTACTAGTGTAGTGCCTGTAATATCTTACACTCAGTTGCAAGAAGGTCTATTCTAATTTAATGGCAACATTGAAATTATGGTTTTCCGTTAAACAAGAGTTTCCGTAGCAGATAACAAAATGGACCATTAAATTAATGTGCCTCAATTTAACATAACACAGTTGTCTGAATTTATGTTCCAATATGCCAAAACAACGTTCATTTACATATCGATTTCTACACAGTTTCAAGTTGTATACTGAATGACAAAGAAACTGCAGCACCCAGAAGGACCGGTTTAACTTTTAATTTTTTCTTGGTAAAACATAGATAGTATATCAAGGAGTAAATTATTGAAATTTGAAGAAAAAAACGAAGGGATTATAATTTTTCTTGATAAATTTGTTAATAATGTGTTTGTCCACCGCGATTATCTATAGACTCCCCAACACGTCTTGGAATTGATGCAATAAGATGGTCTATTTCTTCTTGAGGGATACTATCACAAGCTACCTGTAGTTCATGTATCAGAGCCGCCAAAGTATGGGGGCTGGGGTAAATTTCCAAGCCTTCTACCCCTGATGTCCCAAACATGCTCTATGGGCGAAAGATCGGGGGATCTGGGCGGCCATTGCAAAAGATTCACATGGGTAGCTTCAAAAAGGTTTAAACTAACTCTGGCAACATGAGGTCGAGCATTATCTTGCTGAAATATTGGATTTTCGAGCCGGTTAAGGTAAGGGAGAACATATGGCTCCACTATTCCTCGAAGGTAACGCAGCGCTGTCATGTTACATCGAATAAACACTAAAGGTAACCTACTTGCATGTGCAATAGCACCCCATACCATAACGCCTATTGTCCGGTGTACATGACGCTCAATATCAAACTGAGGTTCACGTCTTTCTCCCCGACGTCGCCGTCGTCTAGTCCTTCTTCGGTCATCATGTGCACCCAAGGAGAATCGAGATTCATCAGAAAAGACGACCTCATGCCATTCCACATTCCAATGTTGACGTTCTCTGCACCACTGTAATCGTTGCCGGCGATGCTCAACCGTCAGAGGTAACACAAGTTGGGGTCGATAATGCTGCCGTCCAAAAGACCTTATCCGGCGGTAAACCATTCGGACAGTTACAGGATGGCCTTGTTCTCCTAACCACTCATCAGCCAAAGATCGAGTTGTCGCAAATCGGTCTCTAATAGCCATGAGTCTTAGACGTCGATCTTGAAGTTCATTTGTGCCCCTTCGACGTCCGGTGCCTACTCTCCTGCGATTTTGGGCATTATCAAACCAAGCTTGACAACATCTCATAACAGTAGTTGGATTTCTGTTCGTACGGTTAGCGATTTCTCGAAATGACAACCCCGCCTCCCGTAGACGAATAATTTGACCTCTTTCAAATTCACTTAGCTGGCGATAAATTCCGCGTACGCTCTAGGCATTAACAACAACTAAACATCGACTTTGGATCTCCTCGAACAGCTGGTTTGTCGTAAAATTTAAAACATTGCCAAAAACGACTACAATATATAAGTAATAAAAAATGTTTACATGAAAAAACCTTCACGATTTTGTTCTCAAAATTTCAATCATTTACTCCTTGCAATACTATCTATGTTTCACCAAAAAATTTTTAAATTGAAACAGCTCCATCTGAGTGTTGCAGTTTCTTTGTCAGTTAGTATATTTTTTAGCTACTTCTTCACGATACCGTTTAACTCCAATAACAAGAAATGTTTTGGTACTCGATATGGAAAGTTCGTACTTCTAAAAGCTAATAAAACAAAAATCTTCGAGTTAATTATGCTTGTGTATTAATTATTAAGAATATTTGTGTAATAGTCCAACAAATTAGTTCAGGAAACTCATGATCAGTACGTACCATATAAGCAACTCCTTTCTCACGACGATCGTCTTGAAACAGCCACATTTTGGTGAGGAAATACGAATCAAAACTTGAATTATAACAACAAGAAATCACAATGGCACTCAACCTGAGCTACAACCCTGAAAATGAAAGAGTTCTTTGAAAAACACAGGTAAATATATCAATTGTCAGTATACGTAATCGTTAATGAAAATTTTTTATTTATTCGAGAAGGTCGAACCAGCAAGTAACATGCTTTTACAATTATTATTTTTGTTGATTCGAATAATTGTAGCTATTAGTCCAAGAGCCAGTAGACGGCAGACAACACATATTTTAGGAAAGCCTGAAGTAAGTCTATGGTACCTACCATAGACTGGGGGATAACTAAGCAAATTCGTGGTGGCTTCAGCGTCCCTCAGGTATGATAGGAGTGATAATTTCACGAACTAATAAAATTTGTTCAAGCCCTGTGGACAGGAGCTTTCTGACGCTCTTATTCAAACAGACAAATTATATCTCAGAGTTGGGAATGATATCAATGGATTCTTATAATGGAAGTGCATTATAAAAAAAATTAAATTCAAATAATAGTTTATTTATCGAGTTTAAATGAGAACTCTCCAATGATTTAACCTCGTGGAATGGGTTGTTGCAACTTACACTCGGTGCATAGTTTTCACCACTCGAAATACCTAAGGAAAGTATCATCGAAATGTCTAGAGCAAGGCTGGAGACAATCATAGCATATTGTCCATTTATTCCTGATAATTGAATAAGTATAGGCTGACGAACAAATTATTTTAATAGTTCAAAATATATCAATAAAATACAATCCTCTTTTCATAATTCAATAGTTCATACCACTAACACATTCGTTCTGTATTATGAATCTTAACTCAAGAAAGAATATTTGCTACACAAATGTATATCAATATTTCAGCATTTTTTGCGCGCGTGTTCCGCAAGGAACAGCGTGCTATCATTTCGTCACAATGTCTGTATTTTTCGAATTTTTTTTCGAAAATGGTCTCAAACGATTAGGTTCGACTTCCTGATGAAGAATTCGAGGTCAAATTCAATTCTGTCCGTCCGGTCCGGCCGGCCGGCCGGCCGGCCGGCCGTTAGCACGATAACTCTCGAACGGAACGACTTAGAGCGTTGAAATTTGCAGGGTAGCTTTGTAGCATAAATATCTCGGACAAGTTCGTTAACGGGCGAAATCCACCGAGCGGTTTCGGAGTTAAGGCCGTTTTTAGTCAAATCGTTTTTAATGAATATTTCCGGAACCAATCACTCGATCTTTCTGAAATTTGGCAGCAAATTGTAGAATCATGACCTTTATATGCCAGCGAAGTTTTGTTTTGATCGGACGGCCCTAAAGTAGCAAAAAAAAATTTCAAAAATTTTAAAATTTTGTTTTCAGGATAACTCGAAAAATACTGATCTGATTAAATTGAAACTCAGTAGTTAGATGCAAAAGACCAATGCAAACACTTTTGCAAAATTTCGTGAAGATCACGTGACATGAAAAAAATAAAAAAATTACTACTATTTTGCGAAATACTTTGCTTAAAATGCCGAAACCTATTTTTTTGAGGTTCATGCTGCCCTTTCCGGACATTTTTCGTTGTGCGCATGCGCAGATGAGAAGTCATTTAACTGCTGTAGTTTTCGTCAGAGAGGATTGGGGTTTTGGGGTGGCGGATGCTATTCCTCCATAGAATCCAGATCCCTGATGAGGGTCTGCGCATGCGTAGATTAAAGATGTGATATCTTCCGAACCACTAGTGTTGGAGAATCGGAGTTTTTTGTAAGGTGTGTTATTTTGAAAGGACTTTTAGCCGCGAGTAGATTGCGCATGCGCAGAAGAGAAGTGTCTGTTTTTGGGTTGGATAGGTTATGTTGGGAGTGCTGAGTCGATATTGTGAGGTTTTAAAAGAATATTCATAGCAATTCAGTGCTCGGACACTAGTCAGTTTGGGGGAAATACCGTTGTTTCCGAGTTGAAGTGTGCATACCGTGGCCCTGGGGCCAATTTTGAAATTGATGTTACTCCTTACGGGCATTTTTCGTTAAGCGCATGAGCAGACCATCAGTGATTTAACTGCTGAAGTTTTCGTCAGAGAGGATTGGGGTTTTGGGGTGGCGGATGCTATTCCTCTACAGAATCCCCTGGTGAGGGTCTGCGCATGCGTGGATTCAAGAGGCGATATCTCCTGAACCACTAGTGTTGGAGAATCGGAGTTTTCTGTATGGTGTGTGATTTTGGGAGGACTTTCAGCCGCAAGTAGATTGCGCATGCGCAGATGAGAAGTGAATGGTTTTGGGTTGTTTGGGTTATGTTGGAAGCAATGAGCCGATATTGTGAGGTTTTAAAAGAATATTCATGGCAATTCAGTGCAAGGACAAGTCAGATTGGGGGATGTAGCGTTGTTTCCGAGTTAAAGTGTCCGTATCGTGGCCCTGGGGCTAATTTCGAAATTGATGTTACCCCTTACGGGCATTTTTCGTTATGCGCATGAGCAGACCATCAGTGATTTAACTGCTGGCGCTTTCGTCAGAGAGGATTGGGATTTTGAGGTGGCGGATGCTATTCCTCTATAGAATCCCCTGGTGAGGGTCTGCGCATGCGTGGATTCGAGAAGCGATATCTCCTGAACCACTAGTGTTGGAGAATCGGAGTTTTTTGTGAGGTGTGTAATTTTGGGAGGACTTGCAGGCACGAGTATATTGCGCTTGCGCAGATGAGAAGTGAATGGTTTTGGGTTGTTTGGGTTATGTTGGAAGCAATGAGCCGATATTGTGAGGTTTTAAAAGAATATTCATGTCAATTCAGTGCACGGACACAAGTCAGTTTGGGGGAAATAGCGTTGTTTCCGAGTTGAAATGTCTGTATGGTGGCCCTGAGGCGAATTTATAAATAACTATATTCGGTAGATCTATATTAAAATACGTTCGGATTTGGAGAAGAGGCAATTGCGTTCCAAACGGAGGTCCCACAACCGCATTTTTTTTCGATCTACGGTAAAGCTAACAGCCAAACTGTATTGATAGCTATATTTGTTAAAGGAACTTGAAAAAAAAAAAAAAGCACTGACGTGTAGTCAGTACTCTTTGGCGCGCGTGTTCACGGTGGCTAATTTTAATTGAATGATGAGTACTTCAAGCTCAGTAGATAGAGCGAGCCGAAGATCTACCCAAAGGATAGTGGACACCATTCACTGTCGGTTCAAAAATTAAGATTGCTGTATCTAAGCTGCCATCAGGATAGATTAACAAAGTTGGAAAAGAACACAAGTGACTCTCCTTAGTCGCACAAGCTCCTAGAAGATTTGGGAGGGTCAGTATAATCCTAATCATGTTAATCGCACGCGCGCAAAAGCAGATTGACTTTTTACACTTTTTCTTTCATTGTTAAGTCAATCTGCTTTTGCGCGCGTGCGATTAACATGATTAGGATTATACTGACCCTCCCAAATCTTCTAGGAGCTTGTGCGACTAAGGAGAGTCACTTGTGTTCTTTTCCAACTTTGTTAATCTATCCTGATGGCAGCTTAGATACAGCACTGTTAATTTTTGAACCGACAGTGAATGGTGTCCACTATCCTTTGGGTAGATCTTCGGCTCGCTCTATCTACTGAGCTTGAAGTACTCATCATTCAATTCAAATTAGCCACCGTGAACACGCGCGCCAAAGAGTACTGACTACACGTCAGTGCTTTTTTTTTTTTTGCTAGCAACATTATGAAAATACTGTATATAGGAACATGTCTCACTAATTAAAGAAGTAAAAGGTAATATTAATCTCGGTGGTCAACGAACAGTAATTACTTTTGATTATTCCATTAAGTTGTTCTTTCATATTGCCTTCATAAACTACATCATTGAAATGATCCTAATTTAAATCTTCCGAAACACCATCTCCAATATTTGCACATAAATTATTCAATATGCAACAAGTCAATATTATTTTTGGTATCAAAACAGTCTTGTATATATTCACAAATTCAATCTGCGGAACCTGGTTTTCTAACACAAAATAGTTTCAAAGTACGAATTATATCAACAAATAAGATGACATGAATGAACAGTGAACACAGATAGAACACAGACAGATAGAATTCGCATTCTGTGAAAACATAGAAGTACGATGTATTATTGAAATTTTCAAGAATCATATCTCCCAAAGAATTAGCTTGTTAGAGTTGAAAATGACATCAATGGAATCTCATGATGGAACTGCATCTTAAAACAAATTGAATTTGAAATTCGTAATGTAAAAAAAATTTTTTTTTCGTTACTCCGAAACCATTGGGCCGATTTAGCCCAATAAAGAACTCAACCGAGATATTTATCTGCCAAACCTATTCTGAAAATATGTATAGCTCATTCCATTCGAGAGTTATCGTGCCTACGGCCGGCCGGACAGAAGCGATTCTGATCAGTGAGTAGAACCAAATCGTTTAAGACCAATTTCAGCCAAAAATTCGAAAATTACAGATATTTAGGCAAATTGATAAGCACTCTGTTCCGAGGAACAAGAGCGCAGGAAATTGTCATAAAAAATGGATTCAAGCTCTGTGTACAGGAGCTTTCTGGCGCTCTAGTTCGAACAGACAAATTATATCTCGGAAAGTATTGGTTTCTCAGAGTTGGGAATTATTTCATTGTATTCTTATGACAGAACTGCATCATAAAGGAAATTCAATTCAAATAATAGTTTATTTATCAAGATTAAATGAGCAATCTGAGAATGAGAACTGCACCATGGAAGAAATCAAATTAAAATAGCTGAAATGAATTTGACTCTCTCTTATAGAACAGGATGAAATGTACGAGCTTGAATACAGATCATATAATAAAGCTTAGATAGAATAATTATAACATTCTGTGAAAACATAGAAGTACGATTCATTATTGAAATTTAGAAAAATCATATCTCCGAAAGTATTAGCTTGTTGGAGTTGAAGATGATATCGATGGATTTTAATGGTGAAACTTCTTCTTAAATAAAAATTGAATTTGAAATTTGTTTCTTGAAAAAAAATTTTTTTTTTCGTTACTCCGAAACCATCTGGCCTATTTTGCCGAATAACGAACTTAACCGAGATATTCATCTCCCTTACCTAGTATGAAAATTTCAACTGCCTAGCTCATTCCGTTCGAGAGTTATTGTAGAAAAAAATTTTGCAAATTTTGAAATTATTTTTGACACTTTACGGTAACCTGGTCAATACAAAACTTCATATGCGTATAAAGGTTATGATTCTACAATTTGATGGTAAATTTCAGATAGATCGAATGATCGGTTTCGGAAATATTCATAAAAATTGTGTTTTACTAAAATCGGCCATAACTCCGAAACCGCTTGATGGATTTTGCCCATTAACGAACTTCTCCGAGATATTTACGCTCCAAACCCACCTTGCAAATTTCAATCCTCTAACTCCTTTCGTTCGAGAGTTATCGTGACTACGGCCGGCCGGACGGAATCGGATTCTTGATCAGTGAGTCGAACCAAATCGTTTGAGACCATTTTCAGCCAAAAATTCGAAAATTACAGACATTTGGGCAAATTGATAAGCACTCAGTTCCGAGGAACTAGAGCGCCAAAAACAAGATTTCCAAAAATGATGAAAAAATGAAAAATTAATTTTTTTCTTGCAATTTCAACAGCTTGTTATTTTTACCTGAGCTGAATCTGGAAAAATGGTAAATAGATAAACCGCCGTATTCACAAAGCATTCAATCTCCGTTAAGTCCTAACTGAGGTCCTCAGTTAAGGATAAAAAATAAGAATCGCAACCTCAGTTAATGTATGTACCGGTGCTGAAACAGGCCTGTTTCACGTTAATTTTCACTTAAACTGAGGTTGCGATTCTTTTTGCGCGTATGTTCTGGGGAACATCGCGTTATAGTTTTGCCCAAATGTCTGTAACTTTCGAATTTTTTGACGAAAATGGTCTCAAACGATTAAGTTCGACTCCCCAATGAGGAATTCGAGGTCAAATTTGATTCTGTCCGTCCGGCCGTCCGGCCGTTGCCACGATAACTTGAGAACGAGAAGAGCTAGCAACTTGAAATTTTCAGGGTAGGTGGCGCATCTCAATACGACGGTCAAGTTCGTTAATGGGCATAATCGGCCCAGTGGTTTCCGAGTAATAATTTTGTTTTCAACCAATATAAATCCGATCGAATTGAAACTTGGTGGGTAGTTGTAGAATATGATCTTAAGCACGTTTGTTGAATTTTGTGCGAATCGTATGGCTAGAAAATTTTTAAAAAATTATTAAAAAATATTTTTGTTGTCACGATAACTTGAGAACGGAATGAGGTAGCGGCTTGAAATTTTCAGGTTAGGATGAACACCAGAACGCGACATTTCAGTTTGTTTATGAGCATAATCGGCCAAACGGTTTCAGAGTTATAGCCATCTGAAATTTTCTGAAATTTCGTGGTTTTTGTTCCTCATTAACTCAAAAAGTACTGAACCGATTGAATTCAAACATGGTTATTAGTTGTAGAATGCCAACGCGGAAATGTTTGCAAAATTTGGTGAGGATAGCATTTGTAGAAAATTTTTAATAAATCATTGAAAATAAAAAAAAAAAATTCTATATATCAGTAACTATTCGTTTGAAATTGCTGAAATTTTGCAAGAGCCTTCATAACCTAACTCTACTGCCAAGTTTCAAGTCTTAATACGATCGGTTAAATATTGTTGGAGATTCGAGCATTCTTGTGCGAGTTCAGTAGATGGGTGACCGTTGCCTCGATAACTTTCGAACGAAAGGAGATAGGGACTTGCAATTTTCAGGGTAGGTTGCGTATCCGAAAGAGAGTGTTGAGTTCGTTTTGGGCATAATCGGTCTAACGGTTTCCGAGTTATACCCACCTGGAATATTATTTCCTTGATAACTCAAAAAATAAATATTCGATCGAATTGGTGCTTGGTAACTAGAAGTAGAAAATCAACCTAAAGACGTGTTTAAAATTTTGTAAGAATCGTATCCCTAGAAAATTTTAAAAAAATGACGAAAAAAAAAATTTCAAGAACCGTACCCCTAGAAAATTTTTAAAAAGTCACGAAAAAAAAATTGGTTCAAGCACTGACGTGAAGTCAGAAGCTTTTGCGCGTATGTTCTATTGTCCATACTTCTGTATTGGACACCCTTAATCGAATTTACCATGGTAAATTATGTTGTCCATTCTCCTGTATTGGACACTTAATTCGAATTTACCATGGTAAATTCGAATTGAGAATGTCCAATACAGGAGAATGGACAACATAATTTACCATGGTAAATTCGATTAAGGGTGTCCAATACAGAAGTATGGACAATAGAACATACGCGCAAAAGCTTCTGACTTCACGTCAGTACTTGAACCAATTTTTTTTATCCTTAACTGAGGACCTTAGTTAGGACTTAACGGAGATTGAATGCTTTGTGAATACGGCGGAAAGTGTTTTATTTGATCTGAGGAATCTATGGTTGAAATAAAAGTACATATCAAAGACTCACCCTGTATACACTAGCCGAAGAGTGCCTGACAAAATGATCTCACCTAATGTAACCGATTGAATATTTGCACAGTTAGTACAATAATTGCAAAACATTAAATCGTTCTCTTCTCAGTTTGATATGGACTTTTATGAAGATGTGAAAAGGTAATTGTGTTGAATTCTGGGAACTTGACTGTGTTTTTACTAAAATACCACGATTGTTATCGTTGTTGGTCTGCGGTCCATGGTCAAACATTTTTTTAGATCTCCTTCGAAATATCATAATACGTGTATGCAGATCGGTACAAAATAAACATGGAATTTAAATGAGCGGGATTTTAATTGGCCTGACTGTTTTTTTCCGGTCTGACATGCACCTAGTGGTTTCGGAGTTATGCATTTTTGATGCAAGCTTTTTTTCTGAATAATTCAGAAACTACTCACTCAATCAATCTGAAATTTAGCGTCAAATTGTATAATCAAGACTTTTATATACCGTGTACCAGTATATAGGTTCCAATGGATTATCTCAGCCATTTCAAAAGATAAAAATTGAAAATTTTAGTTTTTGCGATTCGTTCAAGGACCCTTCAACTGAGAAAAACAAAAATTGAAAGTCACTTTCGGTTTGACCGGAAGTGACTCTGACTTTTTGGCGCTCTAGTTCCTCGGAACTGAGTGCTTATCAATTTGCCCAAATGTCTGTAATTTTCGAATTTTTCGATGAAAATGGTCTTAATAGATTTGGTTCGACTCACTGATCAAGAATCCGTGGTCGAAATTCATTATGTCGTGCCGGTCCGGCCGTCCGGCCGTAGGCACGATAACTCTCGAACGGAATGAGCTAGACAGTTGAAATTTCCAGAGTAGGTTTGGGAGATAAATATCTCGGCTAAGTTCGCTATTGGGCAAAATCGGACACATGGTTTCGGAGTAACAAAAAAAAAATTTTTTTTTTACAAAACAAATTCCAAATTAAATTTTTTTCAATAAGCAGTTTTACCATAAGAATGCAATGATATCATTTTTAACTCTAAGAAGCTAATACTTTCGGAGATATGATTTTTCAAAATTTCAATAATAAATCGTATTTCTACGTTTTCACAGAATGATATAATTATTCTATGTATGAATCGTCATAATGTCAACTTATTTCCCTGAGACATGACATTGTCTAATTCCTTGCTAATAGTTGGTTCGAGAAACGTTAAAATCGACAAGGGTAAAAAACCGTCAAATAAACCCCCACGTGGCGATTTTATGTCGAAAAGTGAAAATTAAGAATATATATCCCAGGTAAGTACCAACGTTTTATTCTAATACCGGAGATCGACAAGATCGTACGAGGAGCCCGATAGCCGGTTGGTCTAGGCCGTCGGGTCTTCGGTTTTGGAACGAGAGAAGGCGGGCTCAAATCCCAGAAAGGGAATTACACTTTTTGGCGCTCTAGTTCCTCGGAACTGAGTGCTTATCAATTTGCCCAAATGTCTGTAAATTTTATTTAAGATGCAGTTTCACCATTAAAATCCATCGATATCATTTTCAACTCCAACAAGCTAATACTTTAGGAGATATGATTTTTCTAAATTTCAATAATGAATAGTACGTACTTCTATGTTTTCACAGAATGCTATAATTACTCTATCTAAGCGTTATTATATGATCTGTGTTCATACTCGTACATTTCATCCTGTTCTATAAGATAGAGTCAAATTCATTTCAGCTATTTTAATTTGATATCTTCCATGGTGCAGTTCTCATTCTCAGATTGCTCATTTAATCTTGATAAATAAACTTTTATTTGAATTTAATTTCCTTTGCTGCAGTTCTTTCATAAGAATACATTGATTTAATTCCCAACTCTGAGAAACCAATACTTTCGGAGATATAATTTGTCTGTTTGAACTAGAGCGCCAGAAAGCTCCTGTCCACAGGGCTTGAACCCATTTTTTTTTACCCCTTTTTGCGCGTATGTTCTGGGGAACATCGCGTTATCATTGTGCCCAAATGTCTGTAACTTTCGAATTTTTTTACGAAAATGGTCTCAAACGATTTAGTTCGACTCCCCAATGAAGAATTCGAGGTCAAATTTGATTCTGTCCGGCCGTTGCCACGATAACTTGAGAACGGAGAGAGCTAGCGACTTGCAATTTTCAGGATAGGTTGCGTATCCGAACAGGAGAGTTAGTTCGTTTATGGGCATAATCGGTTTAACGGTTTCCAAGTTATACCCACCTGGAATATTATTTCCTCGATAACTCAAAGAATAAAGATTCGATCGAGTTGAAGCTTGGTAACTAGTAGTAGATAATCAACATTAAGACGTGTTTAAAATTTTAATTTTGTGAGAACCGTTCCTCTAGGTAATTTGAAAAAAATGAGAAAAAAAAATGTTTCTAAGATCCGTACCCCTACAACAATATACAATATATGACATGACATGACGAAAAACATTTATAAGTGAAAACATCTTGAGTGCTCAACAGCTGATCTTGACATAGCTAGCATAGAGTACTGACCTTATGGACCGTGCTATTTTAGTTTATTTCATTATAGTAGGGGAGCCCACGTAGCTAATTCGGGATTTACTCGAGCGTCATAGAGAGCTATTGGGTTGTCAAGCTTAGATGATAAGAAGAAAAAAATGTTATATAATATATACGGTTCATCGGTGGGGTGAACAGATATCAATTTTCAAAAATGTAAAAAAAAACCGTTACGTGGACATACTCGAGCGCGTCAGATATTGATAGCATCTGTGTCCTACGTAATTTAAAAAATGTACAGATGTTAATCTGATCGTTTCCATGATGGGGGTGATCATACGTAAGGGTTGAAAATGAAAAAAAAAAATTTTTTATCGAGCTCGTCAGATTTTCTAAGGGGGTGTTAAGTGAACCTTAAAAGATGCTCTTGTATAATAATCTGACGAATGGGATGTAACGCAAACTCGTGCTCATTATTAGAATATGCAAAAAAAAATCGCCATTTAGAAATACTCAAGCGCGTCAGATTAAGATATATGTGGTTCATCAATATGGCCTAGACGTGCTGTCTCCTAATCTGACGATTGTCTGGAGGGATTCGCTAAATCTGACAATAAAATTTTATTTTTTTTATTTTTTTAAATCATTGAACTTAATTAATCGAAAAGCTCAGGAAATAGCATGCAAATGAAAAAGCTTATGTTGTTTTGAGGAAAATATTTATACAAATAATAATTATACAAAATTTAATTTTTAATTTTATCGTGATTTTCGAAGAATCGGTTTGCTCCGACGATATTCTAAAGTAATGATACATTTTTGTGAAGTTTCTAATGAAAATTTGATTGTGTTTTGTAAAGTACTTTCACCACAAAATACACAATTCATATTAATATCACTCAATCTCTCATAGTAATTATTTATTAACTTTAATTCACATAACTTTTATTAAAATCGCAAAATAACCTAATACGTTGGAAATACGTTGGAAACAAGATCATACCCCGAACGATTCTGCGTGACCAGCTGTTATGGAGTCATGGCAACAGAAACCGGAGTGGGACAGAGTGAGAGAGCAATAGATAGAGAAAGAGTGAGAGGAGAATAGAAATACGTAGAGGGGAATATAGGCATGGCATAGCTGCACGCATTCAACTTTATCAATTAATTTTTATTACTTCGGCTTGTGAAAATCGTCAGATTATATATTTTTCGTAATTCTTGCATTATTCCCTTCAAAATAAAAAAAAAATTTACCACGCTCGAGAATGTCAAGATGTCGTTTTTTTTACAACTTTGTAACCCTCCCCCTTCTTTACGTCACTCTCAAATTGTCAGATTAATGGAATATACACTTTTTAGCATGTAACTAACTCACCCTACCTTAATCTGACGCGCTCGAGAATTTCCGATGATCAACTTTTTTTTACTAATCTGATGCTTTATCCTTGACGGGCGGCCATATATATATGGCTCATGTTTCGTGGAAAAACTTAACCAGGTACAAGGTATCCCCCTATATATTAATCTGCCGCGCTGTAGTAAATCCCAAAATCCCCGCTTGGGCTCCCCTACTATTATTAACCCTCTCAAACAGAACAAGAACGTTACAATCCAATTGCCCGCTGCAGTTTCATCGGAAAAATCGATTCAAATCTATAATCGCCTCTGTATCCATAACCACATCACGCAAATCTCATGGAAACGAAGGGATTACTGTATAGTAACCGGCCATTGATCCCCTTGTTCAACCTGTGATTATGCCCGAACTTTACCGAAATTACGAACGACAACTTCGGCAATTAATCACGATATTCATCATCTCGCGAAAGTTTGCGATAATTTTCTGTTATAATAACGCAAAGAGATCTCATTCCTTTATCAATTAACCTTACCAAGAACTTGGGGTAGTAACCAATTTGTGTACAGAGCAATAACTTATCATTTCCTCGCACAGGGATTTAATTCAATTTCTGCGTCTAAGCCGGGCTTTACGTATAACACACGCACAGAGGGGGTGGAAACATGAACTTCTTTGTGTACCTACTGAGATTCTATGTAGGTTGGAAATGGAGCTCGTAATGTTATGTTTTTAATTAAAAATAAATAATAGGAAGTTTATTATGGTAAGATTTTATTGGCGCTCTTGTTCCTCGGAACAGAGTGGTTATCAATTTGCCCAAATGTCTGTCATTTTCGAATGTTTTTATGAAAATAGTCTTAAACGATTTGGTTCGACTCACTGATCAAGAACTCATGGTCAAAATCGATTCTGTCCGGCCGTCTGTTAACACGCTAACTCTCGAACGGATTGAGATAGAAAGTGCAAATTTTCAGAGAGTGTTTGGGAAAGAAATATCTCGGTTAAGTTCGTTATTAGGCAAAATTAGCCTAATCGTTTCGGAGCAACGAAAAAAAAATTTTTTTTACACTACATATTTCAAATTGATTTTTTTAATATTTAATTTCACCATAAGAATCCATTGATATCATTTTCAACTCTAACAAGCTAATACTTTCGGAGATATGATTTTTCAAAATTTCAATAGTACATCGTACTTCTATGTTTCTACATAATACTGTACTTAATGATTCTATCTAATTATGATATGATCTGTGTTCTGACATGTCATCTTATTATGTTATGAGAGATAAATGTCAATATTATTTCTGAATCGTTATTCTTGATATAAAATACACTTCCTCTTCTAGAAAACAAAGTATGATTGAATGCAAAATGACTATTGAAATAACCTCAGCTATCGTAGAATGAGGATGATATGATATTATACTTTTAAGGTGATGATATAATGTCCGTAGATAATCCATATAATGATAGAAATATATACTTTGGTAAGATACATAATCAAATTGGGATCAGAATATCGCCAGTAAAAACAAAACTGCAATATTGTCTAAGTTTTAATTGATTTAATATAATGTTCAGAGTAGATTTGAGGAATGAATATCTCGGGTAAGTTCATTATTGGGGACAATCGGTCTGTTTTAATTTAATGATGCAGTTCTATCGTAAGAATTCATTTATATCATTCCCAGAGACCTATAATTTCGGAGATATGATTTTTCAAAGTTTGAACGAGAGCGCCGAAGCTCTAGTCCACAGGGCTTTCACACTGTTTTCCTATATCCAAGAGAGGTTTGATAGATCTAAGTCATTTATTTCTTAAAGAACATTTTCCCCTTAATTCTTATTTTTGGCGCTCTTGTTCCTCGAAACAGAGTGCTTATCAATTTACCCAAATGTCTGTAATTTTTGAATTTTGGGATGAAAATAGTCTTAGCATTTGGTTCGATTCTGTCCGATCATCATCAGCTCTTTGCAGGTTCTTGCAAAGAATCGCATTCTCGATCACCGTTTCCGAACGCGGCAGTTAACGCTCACTGCCGAGGTAAAATTTACATAACCTTATTTTTTATTTGTTTATAATACATACTTTGAAAATATTTTGTGTTGGAAAACAAGGTTCCGAATGTTGAATTTGTGAATATATACAAGACTGTTTTGATACCAAAAATGATATTAACTTGTTGCATATTGAATAACTTATGCATAAATATTGGGGATGGTGTTCCCATATACAGTATTTTCATAATGTTACTAGCAAAACAATGCTTAAATATTGAGTTAATATTATTTTTTCTTGAGTTAAGGTTCATAATACAGAATAAATGTGTTAGTGGAATGAACTACTAAATTATCAAAAGTGGATGGTATTTTATTAATATATTTTGTCTTATAATGAGATAACTCTTCAAATAACGGTAATAAGAACATAAAATACATATTCAAAATTTCAAACAAATTGAATGAGCTATTAAAATGATTTGTTCGTCATATCTCAGAAAGTATTGGTTTTTCAGAGTTCGGAATGATATCAATGGATTCTTATCATAAAGGGTTTTCCAATAAGAGGTGTTATTTTGATATTCAAAGAAAAATGTAATTTTTCAATATAAACGATCGGATGTTTATTTCATTATAAAGAAGAAGCTATGCCGTTAATAGTGGAAAATGACATCAGGCAAATGACCACCACGACCACGCTTACAGGATCATATCCTTTTAATGAAATTTTCCATAACCAAATCGCAAAGTGGTAGCCCTATGTCCTGATAGCCTCACGAATTCCATCTTTGAGGTCTTGAATCGACGCTGGGCTATTGGCGTAGACCTTCTCTTTCACGTAGCCCCAAAGGAAGAAGTCGCAAGGTGTTACATCACAAGATCTCGGTGGCCAATTGTGATCACCTCTTCGAGAGATAACACGGTCCGGAAACTTTTCCCGCTAAAGATCAATGGTTTCGTTGCTTGTGTGGCACGTAGCGCCGTCTTGTTGAAAGTAAACGTTGCCAAGATCAATACCATCCAATTCCGGCCATAAAAAATCATTAATCATCTCTCGATAGCGCAATCCATTCACCGTAACTGTTGCTCCAGCCTCATTTTCGAAAGAGTAAGGTCCAATGACTCCGCCGGACCATAAACCGCACCAAACAGTCACACGTTGAGGATTGAGAGGCTTTTCAACAATAACTCTTGGGTTTTCGGAGCCCCAGATTTTGCTTGTTGACGAAGCCACCGAAGTGGAAATGGGCCTCATCACTCAAGATGATTTTTCGATGGAATTCCGGATCATTTTCAAGCATTTCAACGATCCAATCAGCAAGACACGACGTTGTTGATGATCGGCCGGCTTGAGTTCTTGTGTTGACTGAACTTTTTAAGCCTTAAGACCCAAATCTTTATGCAAAATACGGTGTAATGACGTTTGTGGAATGCCTAATTCCAAAGAACGACGAGGAATGGACAAACCTGGGTTTTCTTCAACACTTTCGGCTACAGCAGCAATATTCTCGGCTGTTCTTGAAAGACGTGTTTGGGTTTTATCCTTCACATAACTAGCTTGTCCCAACAGCTCGAATTTTTCCACCAATTTCTTTATTGCGGTTCGACAAGGTGCTTCACGACGACCCAAAAATGTTCGAGTTTTACGAACCGTCTCTGCCAAATTTTCACCATTTTTATAGTGAATTTTAATAATTTCAATGCGTTCTTGAAGCATGTATCGTTCCATTTTTATTAATGGCGTAGTTTCTACTTGTCAAATGTCAAAAAATGACAGCTTCGAAAGTGACATCTACCGAAATAGCGGGCTATTCAAAATAAAACCTCTTTTTGGAAAACGCTTTATAACTGCATCATAAAAGAAATTAAATTCGAATAATAGTCTATTTATCGATATTGAATGGGCAGTCTGCTATGATTGTCTCCATCAGCCTTGATCTAGACATTTCTATGATACTTTCCTAAGTATTTCGAGTTGTGCTAACTATGATCCAAGTGTAATTTGCAACAACCCATTCCATGCGGTTAAATCATTGCAGATTGCTCATTTAATCTCGATAAATAGACTATTATTCCAATTTAACTTCTTTTATGATGCAGTTATATGATAATAATCCATTGATAACATTCCTGACTCTGAGAAACCAATACTTTCGGAGATATGATTTGTCAAAGTTGGAACAAGAGCGCCAAAGCTCCTGTCCACAGGACTTTCCCACTTTTCGAATTGAAATTTAAAATTGTACGACTGTTGAAGTGAACTATGTAAAATTGGACCACCATGTGTAATAGAACCCCTGAATAATATTAGAAGAAATAGTGCAAGAGCTCTTGACTCCACATCAGTGCATTTCTCGAATTTTTATCGGGGTACTGCTGGATTCATTCGTGGAATGAACGGAGATCATGGAACTCGAAGTAATTCCTCCGTATTTCCGACTGAAAACTTAAGTCTACAAATTCTAGCGGACGAAAAAAATTGCCTCCAATTCCATGGGGACGGGGAATTCAAATATATACGTCGATAAAGTCCAACTCGGACCCTAGCACATAAAGAAGCATAAAATGTGATTTTTCACGGAATCCAATCTCACCGCTAATGGCCGGCAATTATTTTTCTCTTCGTCGCGTTGGTAACACCACTGTGGTCTGCTTTATTTTATCTGTGCCTCGCTCGCTTCAGCGAAGCGGTTATATACTCTGTGGGCTCTACTTGGCGCTCGTTCATGTGGGTGAAGACGATATACAGGTTTTTCCAATTAGAGGATTCATTCTGAATAGCCCGCCATTTTGGCAGCTGTCATATAAAGAGCTTTTTTCTCCAACCATCAAAAAATGTTGACATTTTTGTACTATTTTCAGGTGCAAAAGCCATCAATTCTCTTACCGTACAAAAATTTGCTCGTTGCTTAGCAACACTTTCAATCCTAGGATTTGAAACGCTACTTTTAATCCTAGGACTAAAAACAATTGCATTTGAGCTCTTTAATTGAAATTTGAAGAAAAAATGGGTTCAAGCCCTGTGGACAGGAGCTTTCTGGCGCTCTAGTTCAAACAGACAAATTATATCTCCGAAAGTATTGGTTTCTCAGAGTTGGGAATTATATCAATGTATTCTTATGATAGAACTGCATCATAAAGGAACTTCAATTCAAATAATAGTTTATTTGTCAAGATTAAATGAGCAATCTGAGAATGAGAACCGCACCATGGAAGAAACCAAATTAAAATAGCTGAAATGAATTTGACTCTCTCTTATAGAACAGGAGAAATGTACGAGTATGAACACAGATCATATAATAAAGCTTAGATAGATTAATTATAGCATTCTGTGAAAACATAGAAGTACGATTCATTATTGAAATTTAGAACTTCATCTTAGCAGAAATTGAATTCAAACATCATAGAAGAATTTAAATTCAACAAGAGTGCCAAAAATGATCAATCCAAAACCAATAGACGAATTCTACCCAACAACGAACTCATCCGAGATATTCATTCCTCAATTCTATGATGAACGATAATATATATCTTTCCTCAAATCTACTCCAATACACCAATATTCCAGTTTTGTTTTTAGTGGAGACATTCTGAACTCAATATTATTAACTTACCATTACCATTCCCATCATCATATGGATTGACCATCGGCATGGAAATATCAACCAACAAAAAGTATGATATTATATTATAATTCTCATATTGATACCATTACTGGAATGAATGACAATGAGACAACGTCAAAGTTGACATTATAACAATTCATAGAATAGCCACAGAATAATTCAATCATTGAAATTTTGCAAAATCATATCTTAGAAAGTATTAGTTTGTTAGAGTTAAAAATGATATGAATGGATTCTTATGGTAAAACTACTTTTTGAAAAAAATTTAATTTGGAATTTGGTCTGTAAAAAAAAATTTTTTTTTTGTTACTCCGAAACCATCTGTCCCATTTTGCCCAATAACGAACTTAGTCGAGATATTTATCCCCCAAACCTACTCTGAAAATTTCAACTCTCTAGCTCATTCCGTTCGAGACGTATCGTGCCTACGGCCGGCCGGACAGAATGAATTTCGACCACGGATTCTTGATCAGTGAGTCGAACCAAATCGTTTAAGACCATTTTCATCGAAAAATTCGAAAATTACAGACATTTGGGCAAATTGATAAGCACTCAGTTCCGAGGAACTAGAGCGCCAAAAACATTGTCTCTTATAAACTTATTAAAACAAACTTTTTGGGCAACTATATATAGGTATTTATTTGTTATTTATAGTGATATTGAATGTACAATTGGAACAATTATTGCCAAAACTCAAAGCACCACTGAAATTATCACTAACAATTTTCGAACAATTCAAAAGATACTCATTAATGTTAGATCAACTCAAAATATTATCGTAACATTCGAGGAAATATCTGAACAGGTACTTATACCTTCTTTGTCAGGTTGCAATATTTTTCTGGCAGTATTCTCTTTGTTGATACGTGATTCTTCAATATATCCTTCTGCTACCGTACTCGATTTCCAACCTCCATGTCTTTTAAGACAAGTGAGGTCACCGCCACCATCAATAAGAAGTGTAGCAGATGTTCTTCTTAGCGAATGTCCAGTATACTCCTTCCAATTTTCTGACTTCAAAAATTTTGCAATTTCTTGCGGCACGGCACTAATTTTGTGAATATCAACAACCATTCTTTGACACTTCCCATTAACATACTTCAAAAATAAACGACGTTCCTGTATATTTGATGGCCGTTCTTTCACAAACGTGCTTAGGTTCGTATTCTACAACTACTCACCAAGTTTCAATTCGATCGGATTTATATTGGTTGAAAACAAAATTATTACTCGGAAACCATCGGGCCGATTATGCCCATTAACGATCTTGTCCGTTGTATTGGGATGCGCCACCTACCCTGAAAATTTCAAGTCGCTAGCTCTTTTCGTTCTCAAGTTATCGTGGTAACGACCGGACGGCAGGACGGCCGGCCGGACAGAATCAAATTTGACCTCGAATTCTTCATTGGGGAGTCGAACCAAATCGTTTGAGACCATTTTCGTCAAAAAATTCGAAAGTTGCAGACATTTGGGCAAAATGATAACGCGATGTTCCCCAGAACATACGCGCAAAAAATCTGATCGAATTAAAACTCAGTGATTACTGGTAGAATGCCGACCCACTAATTTACGCGGAATTTCGTGAATATCGTATCCCGGAGGTAGAAGTTTTTGCGCGTATGTTCTGGGGAACATCGCGTTATAGTTTTGCCCAAATGTCTGTAACTTTCGAATTTTTTGACGAAATTGGTCTCAAACGATTTAGTTCGACTCCCCGATAAAGAATTCGAGGTCAAATTTGATTCTGTCCGTCCGGCCGTCCGTTGCCACGATAATTTGAGAACGAAAACAGCTAGCGACTTGAAATTTTCAGGGTGGGTGGCGCATCGCAATACGACGGACAAGTTCGTTAATGGGCATAATCGGCCCAGTGGTTTCCGAGTAATAATTTTGTTTTCAACCAATATAAATCCGATCGAATTGAAACTTGGTGAGTAGTTGTAGAATATGAACCTAAGCACGTTTGTGAAATTTTGGGCGAATCGTATGGCTGGAAAATTTTAAAAAAATTATTAAAAAATATTTTTTTTGTCACGATAACCTTAGAACGGAAAGAGATAGCGGCTTGAAAATTTCAGGTTATGTTGTGCATATGAATGCCACATTTGAGTTTGTTTATGAGCATAATCGACCAAACGGTTTCAGAGTTATAGCCATCTGAAATTTGGTGGTTTTTTGTTCCTCATTAACTCGAAAAATACTGAACCGATTGAATTCAAACATGGTTATTAGTTGTAGAATGCCAACGCGAAAATGTTTGCGAAATTTGGTGAGGATAGCATTAGTAGAAAATTTTTAATAAATCATTGAAAATAAAAAAAAAATTCTATATATCAGTAACTATACGTTTGAAATTGCTGAAATTTTGCAAGAGCGTTTATTACCTAACTCTACTGCCAAGTTTCAAGTTTTAACACGACCGGTTGAATATTGTTGGAGATTCGAGCATTCTTGTGTGAGTTCAGTAGATGGGTGACCGTTGCCTCGATAACTTTCGAACCAAAGGAGATAGGGACTTGCAATTTTCAGGGTAGGTTGCGTATCCGAAAGGGAGAGTTGAGTTCGTTTTTGGGCATAATCGGTTTAACGGTTTCCGAGTTATATCCACCTGGAATATTGTTTCCTTGATATCTCAAAAAATGAATATTCGATTGAATTGAAGCTTGGTAACTAGTAGTAGAAAATCAACACAAAGACGTGTTTAAAATTCTGTAAGAACCGTACTATTAGAAAATTTGAAAATAATGACGAAAAAAAAATTTTAAAAACCGCGCCTCCAGAAAATTAAAAAAAAATCACGAAAAAAAAATTGGTTCAAGCACTGACGTGAAGTCAGAAGCTTTTGCGCGTATGTTCTATTGTCCATTCTTCTGTATTGGACACCCTTAATCGAATTTACCATGGTTAATTCTATTGTCCGTTCACCTGTATTGGACACTTAATTCGAATTTACCATGGTAAATTTGAATTAAGAGTGTCCAATACAGGAGAATGGACAACATAATTTACCATGGTAAATTCGATTAAGAGTGTTCAATACAGGAGAATGGACAATAGAACATACGCGCAAAAGCTTCTGACTTCACGTCAGTGCTTGACGAATTTTCATTATTAACGGCAGCCCTTCCTTCTTGAATGAAACAAGAATTAAATTATTCTTTCACAAAAATCGCGTTTTTCAAATAAATCAAAACGAAACATCTATGTGGAAAACGATTTACGAGTAAATAGCTTTCCTTCCGGAGTAAAATCCCCTGTTACGATACTGTTCGCGTTCGTTTGTGGCATCTTAATTATCTGAAGTTTAAGTTGCTGCCCTTTAGCGATGACCTAAACTTTTTAATGAACGGTGATTTGGTTTGTTTGATGTTTAATCACCGCTCTATGCTCTGAACGTTCGTCACGAAAGCGTTTCTCGTTCTGGGAAAACGAATGTATAGGCTGATGAAGATGATGGAGAAGAAATTTAGTCAATTTAATACTTCAGCAGCAGATCCGTCATATCGATAAAATAAGATTTTGAAGGAATATTCAGAATTTTTTTTCAGTAGATTCTGTCAAAATAGTACCGGGAATTTATCATGGCATTCTTCCGGGGGGATATGTGTCGATGGTTGAACTGGTTCTGTAGCTTCTTGCAATCCTGTCGATATAGTTTGACGATTTGTCCGGATCTTTGACAGAGTCCCTCATCGCCAACTGGCTCATAAATTGAACAACAAGGAAATCTGCTGGATTTAAGTAAATCATTCCTTGACCACAGGGAATCTCAGGTTCGTATGTGTGATCACTTGTCTATCCTAAGATCTGTAATGAGTGGTGTACTGCATGGATCTGTCCTGGGTCCACTGCTCTTTGTTCTTCGTGTTTTAGATCTTCCATTTTTACTGAGATTGTCCTTAAGAGTGTATGAAAATGAACCACAAGGGTGTGCAAATCTACATTAAAACGGACAGCCAGTTCACTGTGACATTGAAGGAAATGATGAACTTTGATTATGAAATCAAGTTTTTCATTACCAATGTCTGAGGAGTTTGGAAGCAGCTATTTATTAACTCTTTGGTCTTGATTGTAGATAGGTCGATTTCAATTTGAGACGAATTTGTATTCCGGGTTTCTGAATTTTGGGTAGACAATTAATTTTCGGTAAATTTGGATTTTCTTTTTGCGCGTATGTTCTGGAAACATCGCGTTATAGTTTTGCCCAAATGTCTGTAACTTTCGAATTTTTTGACGAAATTGGTCTCAAACGATTCAGTTCGACTCCCCAATGAAGAATTCGAGGTCAAATTTGATTCTGTCCGGCCGACCGTCCGGCCGTCCGTTGCCACGATAATTTGAGAACGAAAAGAGCTAGCGACTTGAAATTTTCAGGGTGGATGGCGCATCGCAATACGACGGACAAGTTCGTTAATGGGCATAATCGACCCAGTGGTTTCCGAGTAATAATTTTGTTTTCAACCAATATAAATCCGATCGAATTGAAACTTGGTGAGTAGTTGTAGAATATGAACCTAAGCACGTTTGTGAAATTTTGGGCGAATCGTGAGGCTAGAAAATTTTAAAAAAATTATAAAAACATATTTTTGTTTGCACGATAACCTGAGAACGGAAAGAGATAGCGGCTTGAAAATTTCAGGTTAGGTAGTGCATCTGAATGCGACATTTGAGTTTGTTTATGAGCATAATCGGTCAAACGGTTTTAGAGTTATAGCCATCTGAAATTTTCTGAAATTTGGTGGTTTTTTTTTCCTCATTAACTCGAAAAATACTGAACCGATTGAATTCAAACTTGGTTATTAGTTGTAGAATGCCAACGCGAAAATGTTTGCAAAATTTGGTGAGGATAGCATTTGTAGAAAATTTTTAATAAATTATTGAAAATAAAAAAAAAAATTCTATATATCAGTAACTATCCGTTCGAGATTGCTGAAATTTTGCAAGAGCGTTCATAGCCTAACTCTACTGCCAAGTTTCAAGTTTTAACACAATCGGTTGAATATTGTTGGAGATTCGAGCATTCTTGTGTGAGTTCAGTAAATGGGTGACCGTTGCCTCGATAACTTTCGAACGAAAGAAGATAGGGATATGTATATTTCAGGGTAGGTTGCGTATCCGAAAAGGAGAGTTGAGTTTGTTTTTGGGCATAATCGGTTTAACGGTTTCCGAGTTATATCCACCTGGAATATTATTTCCTTGAAAACTAAAAAAATAAAGATTCGATTGAATTGAAGCTTGGTAACTAGTAGTAGAAAATCAGCATAAAGACATGTTTAAAATTTTGTAAGAACCGTACCCCTAGAAAATTTGAAAAAAATGACAAAAAAAAAATTTAAGAACAGCACCCCTAGAAAATTAAAAAAAAATCACGAAAAAAAAATTGGTTCAAGCACTGACGTGAAGTCAGAAGCTTTTGCGCGTATGTTCTATTGTCCATTCTTCTGTATTGGACACCCTTAATCGAATTTACCATGGTTAATTATGTTGTCCATTCTCCTGTATTGGACACTTAATTCGAATTTACCATGGTAAATTCGAAATAAGAGTGTCCAATATAGGAGAATGGACAACATAATTAACCATGGTAAATTCGATTAAGGGTGTCCAATACAGAGGAATGGACAATAGAACATACGCGCAAAAGCTTCTGACTTCACGTCAGTGCTTGAACCAATTTTTTTTGAACTTGTATTTGTCCTGTTTCAGTGTAGTGCATATTTTGTCCCTAAATTGTGTAACGCATTTATTCAAAGAGAATTGATGTCACCTAATCTGATTTCGAGATGATAACAATTCAATTACTTAGTTACTTTTGTAGTGTTCATAATCAGTACACAGTGAACTCAAACAAGAATACTCAGAAGTGTCATTTGTACAGGCTGCCCCTAAATAAATGCAACCAAATTTGTTCACAGATTATCGAGAAGAAATTAGGAGACTCCTGTCTTTGATTTTTGCCAGGATGCATCCTCTTTCGGAGATACAGCCCCCTGAATTTTGCCCCTTAAAACAGTATTTTTTATCTCAGGTACACAGGAGCTTTATGCGAAATCTCTTAATGCTACCTAGTTTGCTAATGTAGTCCCTTAAGACACTTTTTGCTGGACCACAATGTCTTTCGAAGCACTTAACTATGAAATGGTTAAGAAAGTAAGCATTGAAAAGAACTTCACTATGATGCTAGGTAGGAAGAAAGACATAGACAGGGAATCCACCACCCAAGTTCTTAAAAAAAATACCATAAAATGGTACACAGACGCTTCCAAAACCTATATAGCTGGCGCTGCAGTATATGGGGCAGGCTCCAAATTCTCACTACCACTAATAGGCTCCAATCCGAGCGTATTTCAGGCAGGAATACATGCAATAGAAAGATGCGTGGAAATTAACTTAGAAAGAAACTATCAGGGATGTGATATAACAATCCACTCTGACAGTCAAGCTGCTATTAAAGCTCTGAGCTCCCATGTTATCGAGTATAAGCTAATATGGGAGTGCAAAAGAAAACTTAATGAAGTAGGCTAGAACAACAGGGTCTCCTTGGTATGGGTTCCTGGTCACGTGGGGATTAAAGGAAAAGAGAAGGCCAATACACTTGCCAATAAAGGAACACAAACCCCTTTTATTGGCCCGGAACCCTACTGTGGGGTTGGTAGATACACCTACAAGAGTGAATTTCGAATGGAAGAAGAAACTGAAAGAGGTGTTTTCTGGATATCTCTCCCAGGACTATATCACTCCAAAAAGTTCAGAACTCAGAAGTATATGGATCTCAGTAAAAACACGCTGCACCTCCTCACTGGTTTCCTCACAAGGCACTGCTGTCTTAGGAAGCATATGATGAGATTAGGGCTAGCAGAAACTGACGAGTGCAGATTTTGTTGGTAGGAGGACGAAACTCCTGATCACCTGATAATGGAATGCCTTGCCATCTCAAACCAACACAAGGAATGCTCTGGGCAAGAAACTTGCAGCAGCGAAATCGTAGCCTCCTTGAAGCCATCCCAGGTACTGGAGTTCACCAGAACTCTGGAACTAGATGGCGAGCTGTAGATGGTGGTGCCATCTACAGCTCTGAATGGGGTGGACACAATAGACATTAAGGTCGCAGTGCAACGTTACCCCTTACAACAATATACAGTAGGGGCAGTCTGTTGAATGGTATGGGACCTAGATGTGATCCTTGAGGTACACCCGATGTTATATGATCCGATCTTGATAGATAGCTCCAATTTACCAATATAAACAATCTGTACACGATTCCTACGTAAGAATGAAACCAACGAAGTAGAGTTAAAATTAATGTACAGCTCGAAGACTCACAATGTATAGGAGCCGTCACTGGTACGACCCAACTCCTTTAATAATTGAGAAATAAATTCGTACTCAAGAAATCGCTGCCTTTTTGAACGCCAAAGGAAAATCCCCTACTTCGCCCTACTGCAATATTTTCGTCCAACGAGGGTAATAAACCCGACTAAATCCCCGAAATTTCTCCGCACCTCCAACATAAAACAAATAATTCTTTCATCTACCGAAACCGACGTTTTTAAACAACTCATTAAGATGTTCCAAATTGCCGAGAAAGGAGAATCGGCTCCTTGGAAAAAAAGCATATATTCGAGACGATTTTGCCCGCCTCCGCGAACTCCTAATGAAAGTGGTTGCAATAAAGGAGGGTTGGTTCTGTAAATGAAAAGAGAAGTGTTCTTGTGTTAATAATGACTGCTTTCTTGAACAAGATAAGTCCGCTCTGAACTTCACAGGGCGGGAGTTGGCATACAAATGGACGCTATATCTACGGTGCAAACGCTTAGAGAATACGATTAGCGATGGAATATATCGCTGAATTTCTACGCCGAAAATGGGATTTATTATGTGGAAAATACTCCATAAATGAAGGGTTTTCCAATAAGAGGTGTTATTTTGAATAGCCCGCTATTTCGGTAGATGTCACTTTTGAAGCTGTCATTTTTTGACATTTGATAAGTAGAAACTACGCCATTAATAAAAATGAAACGATACACGCTTCAAGACCGCAATGAAATTATTCACATTCACTATAAAAATGGTCAAAATTTGGCAGTGACGGTTCATAAAACTCGAACATTTTTGGGTCTTCGAGAAGCACCTTGTCGGACCGCAATAAAGAAATTGGTGGAAAAATTCGAGCTGTTGGGACCAGTTAGTTATGTGAAGAATAAAACCCGTGCAAGTCGCTCAAGAACAGCCGGGAATACTGCTGCTGTAGCCGAAAGTGTTGAAGAAAACCCAGGTTTGTCCATTCCTCGTCGTTCTTTGGAATTAGGCATTCCACAAACGTCATTACACCGTATTTTGCATAAAGATTTGGGTCCTAAGGCTTATAAAGTTCAGTTAACACAAGAACTCAAGCCGGCCGATCATCAACAACGTCGTCTCTTTGCTGATTGGGTTGTTGAAATGCATGAAAATGATCCGGAATTCCTTCGAAAAATCCACTTCGGAGGCTTCGTCAACAAGCAAAATTGTCGCATCTGGGGCTCGGAAGACCCAAGAGTTATTGTTGAAAAGCCTCTCTATCCTCAACGTGTGACTGTTAGGTGCAGTTTATGGTCCGGCGGAGTCATTGGACCTTACTTTTTCGAAAATGAGGCTGGAGCAACAGTTACGGTTAATGGATTGCGCTATCGAGAGATTTTTAATGATTTTTTATAGCAGGAATTGGATGGTATTGATCTGGACAACGTTTACTTTCAACAAGACGACGCTACGTGCCACACAAGCAACAAAACCATTGATCTTTTGCGGTAAAAGTTTCCGGACCGTGTTATCTCTCGAAGAGGGGATCACAATTGGCCACCGAGATCTTGTGATTTAACACCTTGCGACTTCTTCCTTTGGGGCCACGTGAAAGGAAGGTCTACGCCAATAGCCCAGCGTCGATTCAAGACCTCAAAGATGGAATTCATGAGGCTATCGAGGATTCGGTTATGAAAAATTTCATTAAAAGGATATGGTCCTGTAAGCGTGGTCGTGGTGGTCATTTGCCTGATGTTATTTTCCACTATTAATTAACAGCATAGCTTCTTCTTTATAATGACATAAACATCCGATCATTTATATTGAAAAATTGCATTTTTCTTTGAATATCAAAATAACACCTCTTATTGGAAAACCCTTTATGTTGGATTGTTATATCAAACGCCAAGGGAATTACGCTCTTAGAAATCCGTCTTCGGTTTTCAAAACACTGGTTCTGATATTTACACTTCAATTACAATATTTTAACTCGATGACAATCTTTACAACTTCGCTAGAATTTACCTACTCTCATGTTCTCCGTACTTCTTCTTTCCTTCGATCTCATAATGTAGTAAGCCCAAGGTGGTATGCAACGACTGGTAATTCCCTAGCTGAAAATATCCTATCTTAGACCAATAAGATTCCAAGGGAACGATCCGACGGTTTAAGGCAATTCCAGGAATATAGCCGTTGCTAATGTTGCTCCAAACATTATGAGAGCCCTGGCGTTTTATCTTCGAGTGTTATAGACTCCAGATACAGATATTCGGTTAACCCCGACGTCCTTGGAGATGCCAGAGGGTCGAAGTTTGGATTAAATACTTCATCTTCTGTCGGGTGGTATATGTTCTTTGGGATCTGTCTAAGATCACTACAGATATACCAATGGGTTTTGGGGTGCCAGAGAGTCCATAGAACGTCTGATTTTTCGGTGATGCGTCGTTTGCACCCTTCGAATCTTAACTCTAACTATCATTCTGCCCAAATCTCTGTAACTTTCGAATTTTTTGCCGAAAATGATCTCAAACGATTGGGTTCGACTCTCTGATGAAGGTCAAACTCAATTATGTCCTGCCTGCCGTCAGTACGATTACTCTCGAACGAAATGAGTTAGAGAGTTGAGATTTGCAGGGTATGTTTGGAGTTCAAATGCACCGGTTAAGTTCGTTAATGGGCAAAATCTGGTGAGTGCTTCCAATTAACTCGAAAAATACTGACCTAACTCAGTAGTTGAATAATACCAATACGAAGACTTATGCAAAATTGCGTCAGGGTCATACAGGGTCGTACACTATTGTTTTGGTCCAACACTCAGAGCTAAATAACTGAATAGTTCTTTGGGGAAACACAGTCAAAAAGATTCGTGGATCATCATACTATACCAGAAAGCTCCTGATACAGCTGCAAAGACCTTAGCTTCGGGTAATAGTGGGAATGCTGACCGAGCATTATTGGTACAAACACTAATTGCACCCCATGGGCAAGTCAGCAGTCAAACATAGCCGTTTTCCCTCTCCGTCTCTTTCTTAATAGGTCTGCTAATAGGTACTAATAATATTCCGTGAAAAAATCATCGAAATTTTTTTTTGTCCTAGATCAAATATCTAGCGTCATTTTGTAGGTTAAGGTTCCACGTTTAAGAATATGTAGTTCTTATTGTCCTACTATAATTTTTTTGGATGTTATGAAGCTCGGAAGTTGATCTTTTTAAATCGGTCATAAAAAAGTTAATTTAGTTGAAGGAGTGTCACGTCGAAACTAGTACATGTATCAATTTAAAATTTTCAGGATATATTCTGTATGAGTTGATCTGTCCTTACTAAGAATAGTCAGTCTGTACGAACGATATTTTCGGAATTACGACTTCCTGAACATACGTTTCGTGTTTAGACGAAAAATGTCTACTTCCGAGTTGTGTCATTTGGAAAATATTTTTTTTAGAAAATATCTGATTACATTTTGTTATTCTACGGATTCGATTCTATGAATATTATAATTTTCATATAATTCGAAGAAAATAAATTTTTTGGCCAAAAAATTTTCCTTGTATATGTATGCAAAAATTGTCAAAATATCGATCACCCAACTTTAATTGAATCATGACTGTTCTTTATGAATTCGGGGTCGTAGAATCCAATGGTGCTAACAATTTTCCTCTATTTTCCACATATCGCGAGTTAAGGCCCTTGGAAAATCCGCCTAAATGGACCCACGGGCCGATCCGCGGTTTACCCAAACCGCGGCATTTGCGCATCCGAAATTTCAGACATGAGTACATGAAGGATGTATCTATATCATATGTAAGTTTCATTCCGTTAGCTTCACCAATAAAGAATTACTGCATCTTGAAATTGAGGTTATATTTTGTAAAATTTCACTTCCGAGATGCGTGATTTCGAAAATACATTTTTTAAAAAATATCTGATCACATTTTCTTATTCTATGGACCCAATTCTCTTATCGTTAATATTTTTGTATTAATCGAAGAATTTTTTTTTTGCGAAAACGTAAAAAAATCGTCGAAATTTTTTTTCCGTCGTTGATCAAATGACCTTCGGAATTTTTCACATAAAGGATCCACATTTAAGAAAAGGTAACTTTTATTAATCTACCATAATTTTTCTGTGAGTTATGAAGCTCGAAAGTTGGAAACTGTAAAACGGTCATAAAGATAGTACTCCGAAAAACATCGTTATGTCTAAGCCGGTTAATCGATTGATTAGAGATTTGCAGGATTCATTCAATATGCATTGATCTGTTGTGAGCAAGAATAATTATTCTGTGCCATGGATATTTTAGGAATTACGATAATTTGAACATAAGCGTCGTATGTAGACGAAAATCTCTAAAAAATTTGTTGTCATCTCTAAATTAGTTATTCTATCGCGTCATCAATATCAAATCTGAATTGTACGTCTCATGCCAATCCAGAAAAAGGTATCGTTTATCAAAATATGTTCGGTAGTTGGGTTTTATAGGCGTTTTCCCTCTCCGTCCCAATCACAATAGGTTCGCTAATACGTAAGTAGAAAACATTCCATGAAAAAATCACAATTTTATATGGAATGTTGTTGGTTGGAATTTTGTCAGCCAATTTCATACCCGGTATCAATTTAAAAACTTGCAAGGCCAATTATGTCACGAAGGGATGTTTTGACAGAAAATGCCGGAGGGGGACATAAAAAGATATGAGAACAGACTGTATTATTGTTTGGCTAGTAATGGAAATCATTTCGAGAATCTCATTTGATTAGTACACTAAGTATGCAGTATGCACTCCCTGAAACTAAAGGGTTTTCCAATAAGAGGTGTTATTCTGATATTCAAACAAAAATGCCATTTTCCAATATAAATGATCGGATGTTTATTTCATTATAAAGAAGAAGCTATGCCGTTAATAGTGGAAAATAACATCAGGCAAATGACCACCATGACCACGCTTACAGGACCATATCCTTTTAATGAAATTTTCCATAACCAAATCGCAAAGTGGCTGCCCTATGTCCTCGATAGCCTCACGAATTCCATCTTTGAGGTCTTGAATCGACGCTGGCCTATTGGCGTAGACCTTCTCTTTCACGTGGCCCCAAAGGAAGAAGTCGCAAGGTGTTAAATCACAAGATCTCGGTGGCCAATTGTGATCACCTTTTCGAGAGATAACACGGTCTGGAAACTTTTCCCGCAAAAGATCAATGGTTTCGTTGCTTGTGTGGCACGTAGCGTCGTCTTGTTGAAAGTAAACGTTGCCCAGATCAATACCATCCAATTCCGGCCATAAAAATCATTAATCATCTCTCGATAGCGCAATCCATTCACCGTAGCTGTTGCTCCAGCCTCATTTTCGAAAAAGTAAGGTCCAATGACTCCGCCGGACCATAAACCGCACCAAACAGTCACATGTTGAGAATAGAGAGGCTTTTCAAAAATAACTCTTGGGTTTTCCGAGCCCCAGATGCGACAATTTTGCTTGTTGACGAAGCCACCGAGGTGTAAATGGGCCTCATCACTCAAGATGATTTTTCGATGGAATTCCGGATGATTTTCATGCATTTCAACGACCCAATCAGCAAAGACACGACGTTGCTGATGATCGGCTGGCTTGAGTTCTTGTGTTAACTGAACTTTATAAGCCTTAAGACTCAAATCTTTATGCAAAATACGGTGTAATGACCTTTGTGGAACGCCTAATTCCTAAGAACGACGAAGAATGGACAAACCTGGGTTTTCCTCAACACTTTCGGCTACAGCAGCAATACTCTCGGCTGTTCTTGAGCGACGTGCACGGGTTTTATTCCTCACATAACAAACTTGTCCCAACAGCTCGAATTTTGCCACCAATTTCTTTATTGCGGTCCGACAAGGTGCTTCACGACGACCCAAAAATGTTCGAGTTTTACGTCTCTGCCAAATTTTCACCATTTTTATAGTGAATTATAATAATTTCAATGCGTTCTTGAAGAGTGTATCGTTCCATTTTTATTAATGGCGTAGTTTCTACTTGTCAAATGTCAAAAAATGACAGCTTGAAAAGTGACATCTACCGAAATAGCGGGCTATTCAAAATAACACCTCTTATTGGAAAACTCTTTACTTCAAGGACTCAATAAAAATTTGCAAACTGTGGTATTCATATAGAGGGACAAGTTGTCTTTCAATTGAGGTATAGCTCACCCTCTATTCCCTATTATAAGAATTTAGGGCTGACAACCCCTACACCTAGACTTGAGAGGATTTTGGCTTACAATTGTGCTCAAAATATGTCCCCCTCCGAACAAAAATAGACCTGTTCCGGCATTTTCTCTCCAAACATCCCTGTCGTGAAATAATTGGCGTGGCAAATTTTCAAATTGACACTCTGTACACCCGATTATTTACAATTTGGATACTTCGCCTTGACGCTTATAAAAACATAACAAGAAATTTATCGTTTAATTGGCAATCCTTACAGTTTGTTGTTCATGTTAATTTTTTTCATTGCTGAATTGTTGGAAATTGTCACCTCGTTCCATATTGTAACCGGACGTTTCAACAAGGCCGCTTACGCAATCTGTTGTTCTCTTTATATACTGACTGACGAAGAAACTGCAACACCCAGAAAGAGCTGTTTAAATTTTAGCAAGGAGTAAGTGATTGAAATTTGAAGAAAAAAACGAAGGGTTTACAATTTTTTTTACTAAATTTGTTTATAATGTGTTTGTCCACCGCGATTATCTATACACTATCCAACACGTCTTGGCATTGATGCAATAAGATGGTCTATTTCTTCTTGAGGGATACTATCCCAAGCTACCTGTAGTTGATGTATCAGAGCCGCCAAAGTCCGTGGGGGCTGGGGTAAATTTCCAACCCATGATGTTCCAAACATGCTCTATGAGCGAAAGATCGGGGGATCTGGGCGGCCATGGCGAAAGATTCACATGGGTCGATTTAAAAAAGTTTAAACTAACTCTGGCAACATGAGATCGAGCATTATCTTCCTGAAATATTGGATTCTCGAGCCGGTTAAGGTAAGGGAGAACATATGGCTCCACTATTTCTTGAGGGTAACGCAGCGCTGTCATGTTACCTCTAATGAAGACTAAAGGTGACCTACTTGCATGTGCAGTAGCACCCTATACCATAACGCCTACTGTCCGGTGTACATGACGCTCAATATCAAACTGAAGTTCACGTCTTTCTCCCCGACGTCGTCTAACCCTTCTTCGGCCATCATGTGCACCCACAGCCCACTATAGAGATAGCCTGGAACACAGTCTGACAACGCCGCAATTAATCGTCTCTTAGAGGCATACTCCTTCAATGCGGTAGCGCTGGATTTTGATGAAATTTCGACTATTTCGTCATTTTTCAAATGATTTACTGTCGAATAATGATGAGGACTACAATAAGATCTTATTTATGATGAACATTTACCGATAAAACAGTTTAAAACAATATAATTACGACATGAAGTGTTGTGATTTTGGACACTTTGGGATTTAAAAAAAAACTAGAAGAGAGCAAGGATTTTCAACTTCAGATTCGTTATCTACAACACAAAATTAGCAAGTGAGTAAATTTGCAGGACGATTAGACAGTTATTGGATGTTCTAGACAATTACCAAAAATTATAAACTTGAATGAAATTCTCAAAATAAAAATATTTTCCCAAGCATAACTATTATATAAGACTATAATAAGATAAGCTTATGAAAATTGTGATAATCATCTTAGAGTTTGTCTTGTTTTGGTTCTTACACTATAATGGTAAGTTTCTGCTATCTACAAATGTTTCTGTTTATTTTCCATTCGGTGGACAATAACATTGTAATTCGTATTTTCTAAAAAATTTTTCAAAACTTAATTTGCGAAAACAGAACAAGGTGAATTTAGAATGATTTATGAATGTGAACCACAACTACAAGTCTATGTGAATTCAGAATATCAATTCAATGCTACAAAGAGTAAATTCACATAAAATTATTTTTTGATTTGAACTGTGTAAAAATGTTGATAAAACAAATTGATAAATGCCGAATCTGAATCCCCATTAATTATATTTCTGTAGCGGGCAATGTTGACTAATTGATCTGAGGTTGAACCATTTGCTCGGGTAAAGGTAGGATCGAAAGGAAGAATCCATTTCAAATCACTGCAGATAATCTGAACATTTTTATTGAATAATTTAAGATGAATAATAAGGTCCTTATTGATTTCAACTGAAGCATCTACAGATGCAGACTTTTGGAAATTGAATACATATATATAAAAATAAATAGATTCTTTGAGCTTCTTGATCTCCTATTCAGATGTATCAATTTTTGTTGAAAAATTATTAGAATTAGAAAGGTCATCAAAATATTTTATAAAATCAGAAGAAATGAAAGTTCTATTTCACTCATATTTCTAGTCCATCTTATTGTCTCGAGTCTCAAATGATATGTACTCATCTCCAATAAGTAGAAATAATCCAAAGGAAATTTCACTATTTACACGCTGCAATTTAATCACAGAACATATAAATATCCGACCATATTTATCACTGCATTGCATTAATTCACATTTGACACCGTTATACACAAAACATACCACGAAATGCCCGCGAAAAACAATAATGGTTAACTCCAGAATCAGAAGTAATCGTCCATTTTCAGTATTTTTACAATAACAAACGAACAAACGTTCGACTGACGTACGTCTCTGAGCGGTGTTGCCATTTTATCATCTTCCAGGCTAGTAGATATAGTGGGTTGTGGTGCACCCAAGGAGAATCGATATTCATCAGAAAAGACGACCTGATGCCCACATTCCAATGTTGTCGTTCCCTGCACCACTGCAATCGTTGCCGGCGATGCTCAACTGTCAGAGGTAACACAAGATGGGTTCGATAATGCTGCAGTCCAAAAGACCTTACAAGGCGGTAAACCGTTCGGACAGTTACAGGATGGCCTTGTTTTCCTAACCACTCATCAGCCAAAGATCGAGTTGTCGCAAATCGGTCTCTAATAGCCATAAGTCTTAGACGTCGATCTTAAACTTCATTTGTGCCCCTTCAGCGTCCGGTGCCTACTCTTCTTCGATTTTGGGCATTATCAAACCACGCTTGACAACATCTCATAACAGTAGTTGGATTTCTGTTCGTACGGTTAGCGATTTCTCGAAATGACAACCCCGCCTCCCGTAGACCAATAATTCGACCTCTTTCAAATTCACTCAGCTGGCGATAAATTCCGCGTACACGTGCTCTAGGCATTTTAACAACAACTAAACATCGACTTTGGATCTCCTCGAACAGCTGGTTAGTTGTAAAATTTAAAAAAATTGCAAAAAACGACTACAATATGTAAGTAACTGAAAATGTTCACATGAAAAAATTTTCACGATTTTTTTCTCCAAATTTTAACCATTTACTGCTTGCTATACTATCTATGTTTTACCAGAAAAAAATTAAAATTTAAACAGCTCCTTCTGGGTGCTGCAGTTCCTTTGTCATTTAGTATGTTTGCACAATCCAGTCGAAGAATATTCCTTAGCTAACTTGGTACCTGTAAATGTCACGTTCTTTCAACCTCGATCGTGAATAAATGGTATACGTTAATTCAATTTCAGCACACTGAAAACTTTTCGTATTCCATCTCCATCAGCTTCGTTTATATTCATTCGAAAACATTCCAACAACACAGCACTTCTCGGTTTATTGAACTTACCATTTTCATCTTAACTTCATGGCCTACATATAATATGTTTCTCGAACGGTCTGAATAGATGGTTTCGAAGTTTTTGCCCAGGTCACGGTACATGGCGTAAATAAAACTGCGGAAATGACCGACTTAGTGATAAACGGAACCTTAACAATTCTCCTTCCTGAAAGAAATAGCGAGAATGACCTGAAGCTTGGATGGAAATGTTACATGAAGAGATTTATCCGATTTATCCTTTTTTGGCGTGGAAAGTATGGCTTCTGTGCTTTAAAGCGTTCTAGGTGATATATCGTCTTGATTCTAGAGCATTTCGCGATTTATTTGAGGTTATAAAGTTAGCGGAGAAAGATCGGAATTTTTAAAGTGGTTGTTAACCTACCTGCCGTTAACTTGAGGTTGTTCAGCTTGTTCAAATTCATAGCCAGTGCTAGGGCTTCACACGACAGCGAAATTTTTCTCGTCTCGGAAAGGCGAGACTCAGTTCTGGCCTGCCCTATCACCAGATTCAACTCCCCTGGATTTTATTTTTAGGAGCTATTTAAAAACATTGGTTTGCAAGACTTCTGTCCAAGATATGGAAGACTTAAGAAACCTTAGTGTTCTTTCATGTAGGGTTATTCAAAATACTCCAGAATTTTTTGAAGGTAACCCAATCTATGCGCCGACGTCTAGACTCTTGTGTAACGTCCGAAGATGGTCACTTTCAACATTTAATATGATCACAAATGACAAGAATTAAATATTATTGATCGAAAGTAATCTACAAATTTGTTAGTTGCAATGGATGAATATTTCTTTCTTGCTATTTGTGATGTATTGCATTTGGCCTTTCGGCGTGTACCTTCTACCTATTTAACATGATATTTAATTTGTTGAAAGTTTTACCCATTAACGAACCTAGGTGGCGCATTTGGACTTCAAACCTACTCTGAAAACTTCAACTACCTAACTCATTGTAAAGGGTTTTCCAATAAGAGATGTTATTTTGAATAGCCCGCTATTTCGGTAGAGGTCACTTTTTAAGCTGTCATTTTTTGACATTTGACAAGTAGAAACTACGCCATTAATAAAAATGGAACGATACACGCTTCAAGAACGCATTGAAATTATTGAAATTCACTATAAAAATGGTGAAAATTTGGCAGAGACGGTTCGTAAAACTCGAACATTTTTGGGTCGTCGTGAAGCACCTTGTCGGACCGCAATAAAGAAATTGGTGGAAAAATTCGAGCTGTTGGGACAAGTTAGTTATGTGAAGAATAAAACCCATGCACGTCGCTCAAGAACAGCCGAGAATATTGCTGCTGTAGCCGAAAGTGTTGAAGAAAACCCAGGTTTGTCCATTCCTCGTCGTTCTTTGGATTTAGGCATTCCACATACGTCATTACACCTTATTTTGCATAAAGATTTGGGTCTTAAGGCTTATAAAGTTCAGTTAACACAAGAACTCAAGCCGTCCGACCATCAACAACGTCGTCTCTTTGCTGATTGGGTCGTTGAAATGCATGAAAATGATCCGGAATTCCATCGAAAAATCATCTTGAGTGATGAGGCCCATTTCTACCTCGGTGGCTTCGTCAAAAAGCAAAATTGTCGCATCTGGGGCTCGGAAAACCTAAGAGTTATTGTTGAAAAGCCTCTCTATCCTCAACGTGTTACTGTTTGGTGTGGTTTATGGTCTGGCGGAGTCATTGGACCTTACTTTTTCGAAAATGAGGGTGGAGCAACAGTTACGGTGAATGGATTGCGCTATCGAGAGATGATTAATGATTTTTTATGGCTGGAATTGGATGGTATTGATCAGGACAACGTTTACTTTCAACAAGACGGTGCTAGGTGGCACACAAGCAACGAAACCATTTATTTTTTGCGGGAAAAGTTTCCGGACCGTGTTATCTCTCGAAGAGGTGATCACAATTGGCCACCGAGATCTTGTGATTTAACACCTTGCGACTTCTTCCATTGGGGCCACGTGAAAGAGAAGGTCTAAGCCAATAGCCCAGCGTCGATTCAAGACCTCAAAGATGGAATTCGTGAGGCTATCGAGGACATAGGGCAGCCACTTTGCGATTTGGTTATGGAAAATTTAATTAAAAGGATATGGTCCTGTAAGCGTGGTCGTGGTGGTCATTTGCCTGATGTTATTTTCCACTATTAACGGCATAGCTTCTTCTTTATAATGAAATAAACATCCGATCATTTATATTGAAAAAAAAATTGGTTCAAGCACTGACGTGAAGTCAGGAAGCTTTTGCGCGTATGTTCTATTGTCCATACTCCTGTAATGAACACTCTTCTTAATCGAATTTACCATGATGATTTTTATTGTCTATTCTCCTGTATTGGACACTCTTCTTAATCGAACTCACCATGATGAATTCTATTGTCCATTCTCCTGTATTGGAGACTCTTCTTAATCGAATTTACCAAGATGAATTCTATTGTCCATTCTGGACAATTTTTCGAGGAACAAGAAACCACCAAATTTCAGAAAATTTCAGATGGCTATTACTCTAAAATCGTTTGGCCGATTATGCTCATGAACAAACTGAAATGTCGCGTTCTGGTGCACATCCTAACCTGAAAATTTCAAGCCGCTATCTCATTCCGTTCTCAAGTTATCGTGACAACAAAAATATTTTTCAATAATTTTTTTAAAATTTTCTAGCCATACGATTCGCACAAAATTTCACAAACGTTCTAAGGTTCATATTCTACAACTACTCTCCAAGTTTCAATTCGATCGGATTTATATTGGTTGAAAACAAAATTATTACTCGGAAACCGCTGGGCCGATTATGCCCATTAACGAACTTGTCCGTCGTATTGGGATGCGCCACCTACCCTGAAAATTTCAAGTCGCTAGCTCTTTTCGTTCTCAAGTTATCGTGGCAACGACCTCGAATTCTTCATTGGGGAGTCGAACTTAATCGTTTGAGACCATTTTCGTCAAAAAATTCGAAAGTTACAGACATTTGGGCAAAACTATAACGCGATGTTCCCCAGAACATACGCGCAAAAATGGCATTTTTCTTTGAATAACAAAATAACACCTCTTATTGGAAAGCCCTTTATATTGTATTGTATTGTATTGTATATTTTGGTAGGGGGTATCGTTGCACTGCGACCTTAAGGTATATTGTGCCCCCCCCGCCAGAGCTGTCGATGTCATCACCATCTACAGCTCGCCTTCCAGTTCCAGAGTTCTGATGAACTCCAGTATCTGGGATGGCTTCAAGGAGGCTACGTCTTTGCTCCTGCAGATTTCTTGCCCAAAGCATTCCTTGTGTTGGTTTGAGATGGCGAGGCATTCCGTAATCAGGTGATCAGGAGTTTCATTCTCCTCCCAACAGAATCTGCATTCGTCAGTAACTGCTAGCCCTAATCTCATCATATGCTTCCTAAGGCCGCAGTTCCTTGTGAGGAGGTGCAGCGTGTTCTTACTGAGGTCCAAGTATTTCTTGGATTCGACAGTATCAAAGTTCCGGGGAATTTCTTTGAGTGATACATTCCGGGGAGAGATCTCCAGAAAATACCTCTTTCAGTTTCTGCTTTCATCCGATATTCACTTTTTAGGTGTGTCTACCAACCCACAGTAGAGTTTCGGGCCAATAAAGGGAGTTTGTACTCCTTTCTTGGTAAGTGTATTGGCCTCCTCATTTCCTGTGATTCCCGCGTGACCAGGAAGTCAGGAACCAAGACCAAGGAGGCCCTGTTGTTCTTGCCTACTTCATTAACTTTTCTTCGGCACTCCCATATTAGCTTGGACTCGATAACATGGGAGCTGAGAGCTTTAATAGCAGGTTGACTGTCAGAGTGGATTGCTATATCACATCTCTGATAGTTCCTTTCTAGGTTCATTTCCACGCATTTTTCTTTTGCAAGTACTTCTGCCTGAAAGATGCTCGGATAGGAGCCTAGCGATAGTGAGCATTTGGTGCCTGGCCCATATACTCCAGCGCCAGCTCCTGTAGTGGATTTTGAACCGTCCTTGTACCATTTAATAGCGTTTCCAACCAGGGCACTTGAGATCATCACAGATCTCTCACCTTTGCATCTAGTGATTGAGAGGTTAGCCCATGAGGCCACCCTCAGAATATCTAAGGAAGGTACAGGAACTGAGAGGATTAAATGTCAGAGAGCCTGGACCTCTTTGACTAATTACATCCCATCAGTGAACCTTCCTAGTGATGCAATGGTCAAAAAAGTAAGCATTGAGAAGAACTTCACCACGATGATAAGTAGAAAGGAAGAATGGGAAAGGGAGTTCACCACCCAGACTTTCAAAGAAAATACCATAAAATGGTACACTGATGGCTCAAAAACCACGACGGGAGCTGGCGCTGGGGTATATGGGACAGTGCGCACTGTCGGTAGGCTCCCGTTTGAGTATCTTCCAGGCAGAATTACTCGCAATCGAAAGATGTGCAGATATTAACCTAGAAAGAAAATATCAGAAATGCGACATAGCAATCCATTCGGATAGTCAATCTGCTATCAAAGCACTGAGCTCCCATGCCATCGATTCAAAGTTGATATGGGAGTGCCGAAGAAAACTAAATGAAATTGGCAAGAATAATAAGGTCTTTTTAGTCTGGGTCCCCGGTCACTCGGGAGTCAAGGGGAACGAAGAGGCCGATACACTTGCCAGAAAGGCAGCACGAACTCCTTTTATCGGCCCAGAACCTTTCTGCGGTATAGGAAAATGCACCTACAAGAAAGAGTTTCTGGAGAAGGAGGAAACCAAAAGAGAGACACTCTGGCGGAATCTTCCAGGTTTGGTTCATTCCAAAAAGTTCCTTAGGAACTTTAAAGAAGTGAGATCCAAAAGGTATCTGGATCTCTGTAAGAATAAGTTACATCTGGTCACTGGCTTCCTCACAGGACACTGTCGCCTCAGGAAGCATTTGATGAGAATAGGTTTATCAGATACTGACGAGTGCAGATTCTGTGGGGAGGAGGAAGAAACTCCTCTTCACCTTGTTACAGAATGCCTCGCCATTACAAGTCAGCGAAAGGAATGCTTTGGACAGGAAACTTGTAGGAGTGAAGACGTAATATCCTTGAAGCCTTCCCAGATATTGAGGTTCATTTATACTCTGGAACTGGAGGGCGAGCTGTAGATGGCGTAATGGTGAGAACAGCTCTGATGGGGGGCACAATATATCTCAAGGTCGCGGTGCAACGTAACCCCTTATCAATAATAATAATAAAATAAAATTTAATAGCGTTTCTTTCAAGAAATTGGGTGCTGGATTCCCTGTCCCAGTCTTTGTTCCTACCGAGCATCAAAGTGAAGTTCTTTTCGATGCTTACTTTCGTGATCATTTCGTCACTAGGAAGATTGGCTTATGAAATGTACCTGGTAACAGAGAACCAGGCTTTCTGGTTTTAATTTTACCTAACTCATTACATTCGAGCATAATCGTGCTGAAGGCCGGCCGGACACAATCAATTTCGACCTCGGATTCTTCATCAGTGATCCGAAACTAATAGTTTGATAGGTTGGAGTATGTTTTTCTGGAGTCCCAGCGAATTCGTAGTGTAATTGAAGGCGTAATTATCCAGAAACATTGAAGTAAACACGGATTTTCCGCTACTTCAACAAACAAAAACGTACATATCGACCTCAAAGCCTCCGAACGTGACAATAGAACGAATACCGCAGACACAAGGACCAGTTGAAGTATGATATTCCGCAGGCCTGTTATTCTCCCCCTTTTGTTTAGAGGACAGCGAAGGACAGAAAGCGAAAGATGTAATAAGTCGCTACCTATTAGGGCTCGGAATATTATTCGAATATTCGAATATTCGAATATTCGAATATTCGAATATTCGAATAGTCGAATTTTCTCTTGATAAAAAAATTCGACTAGTCAAATATTCATACATATTCGACTAGTCGACTATTCGACTAGTCGAATTTCATATTCGACTAGTCGACTATTCGACTAGTCGAATAATTTGCTATAAACTTACCTATAAGAATTTCAACGACAAAGTGTTTGTCGAAAATCTTTGTTCAGTTTGGTATTAAAAAATTTAATAAAGTATACCTATCTATATAATATAAATTTATGCAATTGAAATATTCAACTTGTCGAATATTCAAATATGTAGTTGAATATTTAGAAGTAAAATATTTGACTATTCGAATAGTCGAACATATTCGACTAATCGAATAGTCGAACATATTCGACTATTCGAATAGTCGAACACCTTCGACTAGTCGACTAGTCGAATATATTCGACTATTCGACTAGTCGAATATATTCGACTAGTCGAATAAAATAATGAATGAATATTCGAATAGAGATAATTCAAAAATTCCGAGCCCTACTACCTATCGGTCCTCCGAATACTAACGTTTCAGATATTATATTTTGACGGTTCTACAAATCAGTGGTTCATAACGAATAGGCGCCATTGTTCCTACGGTCGAAACAGGGTAGATAAAGCAGATATCTTCCGACGTTACCTCCGCACCCAGACACGGAAAACAAAGGAGTCTGATATAATTAAGTCTGAGTGTAAAACGCTGGTCTCGGAAATGCTTCTGCATGAGATGAGGCTGAGACTCGGTTGATTTGGAAACCTGGATACGATTGCCATGGGGAAGTTTTGTCTTCGGATGTTGTGGGATCGGTTAAACAACGAGCTTATGTTGGATTATATCTCCAACGTCCAGTTTCTGTTTTGGTATCCCTATCTACGATGTTTTTTGAATGAGTATTTCTTCGTTTTTCGTTTCTGTGGTGTTAACTTCTATACTACAAATTATTTAATCGTCGCAAACTCTTTGAACTGAAGATCTGTTGTGCGACCCTGGGTTGTTTACCAGTCCGGCAGTATATTTTTAGTAAACTTCAATATCTTCTTGGGTGCAACACCCATAATTTTTTCAGTTTCAGGGGCCACGAGCCAATGCTTATCAAGCCACTCTTTTGCATTTTTTTCAATCAACAAATTGGTTCAAGCCCTGTGGATAGTAGCTTTTTGGCGCTCTTATTCAAAAAGACAAATTATATCTCCGAAAGTATTGGTTTCTCAGAGTTGGGAATTATATCAATGGATTCTTATGATAGAACTGCATCATGAAAGAAATTAAATTTAAAAAAAGTGTGGTTTACAAAAAATGCTTCAAAAATTGTCATTAAATTTATTTATCAAGATTAAATGAGCAATCTGCAATGATTCGACCTCGTGGAATGGTTTGTTGCAACTTACACTCGGTGCATAGTTTTCACAACTCGAAATACCTAAGGAAAGTATCATCGAAATGTCTAGAGCAGAGGTTTTCAACCGGTGTGCCGCGGCACACCAGTGTGCCGCGTATATTTTCAGGTGTGCCGCCGAGATTTCCGCGAAATGTACCTATGCTGCGTTGAAATAACGAAAAGCTATTTTAATCAGAAAATAGTACTAAACATTCGCCTTACAAGTTGATGAATCAACTGACATAAGTGGAAATTCACATCTGCTGGCGTTTATACGCATGATCGTTGAGGATCACATTATTGAAAACTTTCTATGTTGCAAAGAACTGTCCGAAACAACATGAGGAGAAGACATATTTAATGTATTGGATGAGTCTTTGAAATCCTTCGATTTATCATGGACCGATTATATTGGAATATATACCGACGGAGCACCTTCAATGACTGGTTCTGTAAAAGGGTTTGTTGCGTTAATGAAGCAGATAAACCCAAATATTGTGCTGGCCCACTGTTTTATTCATAGGGAAGCCTTAGTATCAAACACTCTGCCGGATGACTTAAAAACTGTATTGGAAGATGTAGTGAAGGTTATAAATTTCATTAGAAGCCGTCCAATGAAATCTAGATTATTCAAATAAATTTGCCAAGATATGGATACAGCCCACTACACGTTGCTTCTACACACCGAGGTACGGTGGCTCTCAAGGGGACGTATTTTGTCACTTGTATATGAACTGAAGGCAGAGCTATTGATATTCACGCTTGGAAAGGGTGATCCACAGGGCTAGGCACTCTCTCTCTGGGTTTGCCAGCGGACTTGTGGAAAGAGGTGGGTACAGGCTCCGAAACAGCTCCAATGGTTGTACGTGATGGTTGTGAGACCACAAATCACTTACGGCAGCATTACTTGGTGGGGGTGTACTGTAAAGGTGCTGTCTCAGCTCAAGCTTGCAACAATTCACGTGGTAATCAGGAACGTGGTCCGGATAGCGACATACAGACTTCTGCATATGACTCAGAATGAGCCAGATGCGATCTGCTACGTGCCTGGTTCTCTGCAGGCTGAATTGGAGGCCACCGAGATAATGGGTATGCGATCGCACTACCGAGTCGTCTTTCCCGCAGAAACGTCTGGGATCCCACTGCTTGAGGGACACAGATGTGCTCGCACACCAATTACTGGCCCATCAGCTGAAAGAGCCAGACAATGGCTCAAATTCTCTAGGGTAGACCTGAGAATCACTCACTGTCCTTTTGCATTTTCGACTTCATATCTCTGCGAACAAGGATTTTCAGCGTTGACGAATATAAAAAGTGAGAAACGTGAACGTCTCCTATCTGTCGACGAAGGGCTTCGGATGTGTTTGTCGACCATTCGCCTGAGAATAAAAAAACTTTGCTCCTTGCGCCAGGCACAAATATCCCATTAACATAATAAAGATTTAATTTTTAACCATGTGTTTTTATTTACGTTTCTTTTTGGGGTTTCATACCTAAATATGTCAAGGAGACCCTATTATCAAGCTTCCACTATCCGTTATATTATACATGTTATGGGTACACTATACGGAACCCTCTTCGCACCAGTCCAACTCGCACTTGGCTATATTTGGCTGGTGTGCCGTGAAATTTGTATGAACGAAAAGTGTGCCGTTAAAACTAAAAGGTTGAAAAAGCCTGGTCTAGAGCAAGGCTGGAGACAATCATAGCAGATTGTTCATTTATTCCTGATATTTGAGTAGGCAGAGGCTGAACGAATTATTTTAATAGTTCAAAATATATTGATAAAATACTATCCTCTTATCATAATTTAAAATTCAATAGTTCATACCACTTACACATTCTTTTCTGTATTATGGACTTTAACTCAAGAATAGTATATTCTAAAACAAGTTGCAGAATGGGTTCCTATTAAAACACGAATGTGAAATTCGAAAACGAGCGACGAAGGAGCGAGTTTTCGAACGCATGAGTGTTGGAATTGCCTTCTGCAACGAGTATTACACGATATTTTCTCTATTTCAGGCAAGTTTTGTAAAATACTGTTGAAATTTAATGAACAATTCGGATCCTAGTGATTTGTATTGTATCTTGGTAGTTGGTGTGACTGTTACGAAAGTTGAGAGCTTACGGAATTTGAATTTGAAACGTACGTAGGGCATGGAGATCAGATTTAAAACAGTTTCCTAATAGCATGAATGATTCAAAATTAGCAAGAAGGAAATCTCTAGTACCATATTTTTTAATGAAAATAAAGCTTTTCCTCAACAATTATTTCACTATATCCAAATTATATTGTATTATCAATTGACGTGAGTTGAAATTTGATATGATCGAATGTCAGTGCTGACTACCACAAAACGAAAAATATAACTAGAAACAATGCGGGAATGAGTTCATTCCAGCACTGTTTTCAGTGCTGGAATGGACTCATTACGATACTGATTACACTTACTACTGATTACGATTACATTACATCTTGATTGAAATATTTTTTAATTAATTTTTAAAAAGTAAATCAACGATCGAAGAAAAAATAGTATGCATAATTCGTGGGAAAAGCATATTCCCACACTCCTGTGTAACCTCCTGTGTAATTATCACAGTCGTTCGGGAATATTATGCTTTTCCCACGAATTATACAATTAATTATTTTATTTGTTGCGCCATCTATATGTTATAGTCCGGAAAAGTTTGTTCGAATCGATTCATATCAATAAACCCCTCAGCTTCAACGTCTGTAAGTTTAATTTTGATAGTTCAAGAATGAAACGAATTTCTCCCTTTCGAAACCTAAACAATTCGTCTCAATCTCCCACTACTCCAAACTTCCAAATATCCCTTAATATTTCACAATTCAAAATAATGGAGCTATCATAACATTTAGTTTCGCCAAATCGCCCTGCTCTATTCTACGCTGAAAATTGATTTTCTACGTCGCTTGGCACGGAAAGCAGGTTACGTTGGGGGTGCAACGACTCTTCAGAAAGCGAACAATGAGGAGGAAAGAGGACTGGAGAATGACGTCAGATCCTTAAGATGATGAATCCCGAACATCCACGCAAACTGCACTTTCCAAGTTCATTAGGATCTCTCCATTTCAAATGAAGCGTATTCATCTGGTCCTCTCCGGATTTTTCCGCTAGCGAGAGCTTCGTTCGTTGGAAATGTAATCAGATTTAGGGATGTAAGTGAAGTAACCTGATCCATTCTTCAGATTATCCCTGACCTATGGACTGGGAGGTTCTCACAACCTATTCAAATATTAAGGGTTTTTTTTTGCTTCTTAATTCTCTTGTTCAAACTTTGACAAATAATATCTCCGAAAGTATTGGATTCTCAGAGTTGGGAATCATATCAATGTATTCTTATAAAAGAACTGCATCATAAAAGAAACTAATTAAATAACTAGGGTTGCCAATCGTCCTTTATTTCAAAGGACAGACCTTTATTTTGAAATTATGTCCTTTGTCCTTTTGAAAGGCCCTCCGTTGGCAACCCTAGAAATAACGAACTCTTCCGAGATATTCATTCGTCAAACATACTCTGAAAATTATATTATATCAATTGAAACCTAGACAATATTCCAGTTTTGTTTTCACTGGAGATATTCTGAACTAAATTTGATTAACTTAAAATATATTTCAAGACTAGCTACGACAACGGGCTTTGCCATGGGTGACAGAATGTTATGGTTGATGTCTGGGAAGATTTATTTCTTAGTTCATTATTTCTACATTTCAAGACCTCTCTCTTTTTTGGCGCTCTAGTTCCTCGGAACTGAGTGCTTATCAATTTGCCCAAATGTCTGTAGTTTTCGAATTTTTGGCTAAAAATGGTCTCAAACGATTTGGTTATACTCACTGATCAAGAATCCGTGGTCGAAAGCGATTCTGTCGGGCCGGTCGGCCGTTAACACGATAATTCTTGAACGAAAGGAGTTAGAGGATTGAAATTTGCAGTGTAGGTAAGCTCAAGTCTCTTGATGAGGGATATGAATCTGGTGGGTGAGAACTTGTCCAGTTCCCTCAGTGTCAGTTTGTGGACTCCTAGTTCCTCCAATCTGATCCTGTCCCCAGCGGAGCAGTCACACATGATGTGTTCGATATACTCGTCGTCCTCCAGGCATAGTCTTTACTCGGAGTCCTCAGCCAACCCCAGCGTATTGAGGTGTTTCCTGAAGCCACAGTGGCTCGTGTATACAGCTAAGTACAGTAAGAATTCGCAGGTGTACCATAGAGAATTTGAGCCATTTTCTGGCTCTTAAAGCTGATGGGCCATCAATTGTTGAGCGAGCATGTATGTGTCCAGGTATGCTGCTCCAGATTTCGCGGACCTTTTGGTCTACTCATCTGTTTTTTTCCTTCGTCGTTGCTCTGAGAGAGATACCACAGGCCGATTCAGGTCCAATGAGCCCCATGGAAGCCCCCCGTGCCGCCAATGAGTCCGCCATATCATTACTCTTTATGTCCGAGTGGCCCGGGACCCACAAGAGCTGCAGCCTGCAGCGCTCTCCAAGTTCAGCGAGTGTGGTCCGGCAATCCTGCACAACCAGGGATTTGCAGTTGTATGAAGTCAAGGCCATCAAGGCAGCTGGGCTATCCGATAAGATTTTGATTGATCCGTGAGCCCAACCTTTCTCAAGTATGAGTGATCACAGTGATCAATGGCGAGAATTTATGCTTGAAAGACAGTCGCAAAACTACCCAGGCTGATGGATTCACCCCTAACAATTCTGCAACTGCTGACTCCCGCTCCCACCCCTTGGGTGGTAGCGGAGCCATCTCTGAACCAGCAGGGACCCTCAAGCAGAAGGGTCTCAGAGACGGCCCAGTCGTCTCTGCAGGGAAAGACGACTTGGTAGGGCCACTCTGTGTAGGTTCTGGTTTTAGTTACGTCCGATCGCATGCCCATTATCTCGTTGGCCTCCAATTCAGCCTGCAGAGAACTAGGCACGTAGCCGATCGCAACTGCGATCCGGGCCACGCTTCTGATCACCAGGTGAAGAGGGGCGAGGTCCAGTACGCGTTCCATGGCTTCAGTGGGAGTGGAGCGAAAAGCCCCTGTCACCATCAATCACGCAGATCTCTGAATTTTTGCGTGCTTGAGCTGTGACTGCACCTCCCACCAAGCAGTGGTACCGTAAATGATTTGTGGTCTCACCACAACCACGTACAGCCTGTGGAGCTGTTTTGGAGCCAGTTCCCACCTCTTTCCACAAGTCCGCTGGCAAGCCCAGAGAGAGCCTTGGGGAGCCTTGGGGATCACCCTTTCCAGGTGTGAGTTCCAGTTCAGCTTTCGGGGTATATGATCCGAAACTGAGGATCTCTGTGTCCCTGGGACATGAGCCCTTTATCTTACAGACAGAGACACTAGCTGTCTACATTAGTGCTCAAGAGTGTGTGAAAATGAACCTCAAGGGAGTACACATATATACCGGGTGAGTCTTTGACCACTGCATTAATTTTAACCAAAGATTCCTCTCATCAAATGAAACACTTTTTTCAATTAACATTTTTCCAAATTCAGCTCAGGTAAAAAGATACAGGCTGTTGAAATTTTGAACAAAAATCAGTTTTTATTTTGTAGCTTTGACATCCTTTTTTCGAATAAAATGAATGTTGGCGTAAAGTTTCCTATAACTATCATACATATTTTCCAAATATAAGTTATTTTCTACTTCTACTGGTTTTCTAGTTATGGACTCGTGGATTCATAAAACTAAACGAAATTAGCATAAAGAAAGCATATAAAGTTTTTCTTGAGTCATTTCAAGAATATTCCGTCATTTTAGAACATTATATTATTCTTCATCATTTCTCCTTAAACGCACCGTTTTCGAGATATTCTTCATTGAATGTTCTCAAATGGAAAACTCCAGAAATTTCACTACTTTTATGGACCCGTCCCTGAGCGTTGGAATCCCGAATCAAGCTGTAAACCACGTTACCATGCCTTATTCTCGTCCGCTAACAATGTCATAGATAATTTATATGCGGGAGTGTATTAGCACATTGTGAAATCTTTAAACGCTTGTAACTTTTTACCTGAGCCGAATCTGGAAAAATGGTAAATGAAAAAAAAATTGGTTCAAGCACTGACGTGAACTCAGAAGCTTTTGCGCGTATGTTCTATTGTCCATTCTTCTGTATTGGACACCCTTAATCGAATTTACCATGGTAAATTATGTTGTCCATTCTCCTGTATTGGACACTCTTAAGTGTCCAATACAGGAGAATGGACAACATAATTTACCATGGTAAATTCGATTAAGGGTGTCCAATACAGAAGAATGGACAATAGAACATACGCGCAAAAGCTTCTGAGTTCACGTCAGTGCTTGAACCAATTTTTTTTTTAATTTTCTGGGGGTACGGTTCTTAAAAATTTTTTTTTCGTCATTTTTTTCAAATTTTGTAGGGATACGATTCTTACAAAATTTTGAACACGTCTTTATGTTGATTTTCTACTACTAGTTACCAAGCACCAATTCGATCGAATATTTATTTTTTGAGTTATCAAGGAAATAATATTCCAGGTGGGTATAACTCGGAAACCGTTAGACCGATTATGCCCAAAAACGAACTCAACACTCTCTTTCGGATACGCAACCTACCCTGAAAATTGCAAGTCCCTATCTCCTTTCGTTCGAAAGTTATCGAGGCAACGGTCACCCATCTACTGAACTCGCACAAGAATGCTCGAATCTCCAACAATATTTAACCGATCGTATTAAAACTTGAACCTTGGCAGTAGAGTTAGGTTATGAAGGCTCTTGCAAAATTTCAGCAATTTCAAACGAATAGTTACTGATATATAGAATTTTTTTTTTATTTTCAATGATTTATTAAAAATTTTCTACAAATGCTATCCTCACCAAATTTTGCAAACATTTCCGCGTTGGCATTCTACAACTAATAACCATGTTTGAATTCAATCGGTTCAGTACTTTTTGAGTTAATGAGGAACAAAAACCACGAAATTTCAGAAAATTTCAGATGGCTATAACTCTGAAACCGTTTGGCCGATTATGCTCATAAACAAACTGAAATGTCGCGTTCTGGTGTTCATCCTAACCTGAAAATTTCAAGCCGCTATCTCATTCCGTTCTCAAGTTATCGTGACAACAAAAATATTTTTTAATAATTTTTTAAAAATTTTCTAGCCATACGATTCGCACAAAATTCCACAAACGTGCTTAAGATCATATTCTACAACTACCCACCAAGTTTCAATTAGATCGGATTTATATTGGTTGAAAACAAAATTATTACTCGGAAACCACTGGGCCGATTATGCCCATTAACGAACTTGTCCGTCGTATTGAGATGCGCCACCTACCCTGAAAATTTCAAGTTGCTAGCTCTTCTCGTTCTCAAGTTATCGTGGCAACGGCCGGACGGCCGTACGGCCGGACGGCCGGACGGCCGGCCGGACAGAATCAAATTTGACCTCGAATTCTTCATTGGGGAGTCGAACTTAATCGTTTGAGACCATTTTTTTAAAAAAATTCGAAAGTTACAGACATTTGGGCAAAACTATAACGCGATGTTCCCCAGAACATACGCGCAAAAAGTGTTTCATTTGATGAGAGGAATCTTTGGTTAAAATTAATGCAGTGGTCAAAGACTCACCCTGTATAATAACGGAGGTAGACCACAACGCAGATGGGTAGACGATATTAGGAAGACAGCGGGTAGAAACAAGGAACAACAAACCAGAAACAGACAGAGCTGGAAGACTATGGAAGAGGCTCAGCTCATCCATCCAGGAGTGGATGGTGAAAGGCTGAAGGAGAGAGAGAAATGATAACTTTTCTCTCAAAATTTGGTGTTAATTCGAAGTTAACCTTTATCGATAATATTCTTAATCATCTAGGCGATTGAAGGAACCAACTCATCATCCACTCCAATCTCAGTTCATCAGATCGTTCGAATAATCCGCGGAATGTGTTCGTGTCGACGGCGTTGACACAACATGCCCCGTTACCCCACACCGCCCGACACGGTAAAAACACTCAAAGAGACGCCCGTACATACGGCAATTACACAGCCGCACACTAAGCGGCGGCGCCCAATGTTTACACTGCCGAAATGAAATGCCGTTCCGGTTTTGGAACCACGCGAATTTGCGTTGGAAATACGAGCCTTTGTTGGTTTATCGTTTCTTTATCATATCAGTTATCCCATCCGGGCCACGCAGCCACCGCAAATGGATCCATTCCGTGAGGTTTACTATTTTCGCCAGTCGAGTTTTGTATTATATTTCATTTGTATAATATTTGTTTATTTTACCTTGAATATGGTTTTTAGCCAAAAAGATGTAGAGGGTTTTCCAATAAGAGTTGTTATTTTGATATTCAAAGAAAAATGCCATTTTTCAATGTAAATGATCGGATGTTTATTTCATTATAAATAAGAAGCTATGCCGTTAATAGTGGAAAATAACATCAGGCAAATGACTAGCACGACCACGCTTACAGGACCAAATCCTTTTAATGAAATTTTCCATAACCAAATCGCAAAGTGGCTGCCCTATGTCCTCGATAGCCTCACGAATTCCATCTTTGAGGTCTTGAATCGACGCTGGGCTATTGGCGTAGACCTTCTCTTTCACGTGGCCCCAAAGGAAGAAGTCGCAAGGTGTTAAATCACAAGATCTCGGTGGCCAATTGTGATCACCTCTTCGAGAAATAACACGGTCCGAAAACTTTTACCGCAAAAGATCAACGGTTTCGTTGCTTGTGTGGCACGTAGCGCCGTTTTGTTGAAAGTAAACGTTGTCCAGATCAATACCATCCAATTCCGGCCATAAAAATTCGATAGCGCAATCCATTCACCGTTACTGTTGCTCCAGCCTCATTTTCGAAAAAGTAAGGTCCAATGACTTCGCCGGACCATAAACCTCACCAAACAGTCACACGTTGAGGATAGAGAGGCTTTTCAACAATCACTCTTGGGTTTTCCGAGCCCCAGATGCGACAATTTTGCTTGTTGACGAAGCCACCGAGGTGGAAACGGGCCTCATCACTCAAGATGATTTTTCCATGGAATTCCGGATCATTTTCATGCATTTCAACGACCCAATCAGCAAAGACACGACGTCGTTGATTATCGGCCGGCTTAAGTTCTTGTGCTAACTGAACTTTATAAGCCTTAAGACCCAAATCTTTATGCAAAATACGGTGTAATGACGTTTGTGGAATGCCTAATTCCAAAGAACGACGAGGAATGGACAATCCTGGGTTTTCTTCAACACTTTCGGCTACAGCAGCAATATTCTCGGCTGTTCTTGAGCGACGTGCACTGGTTTTATTCTTCGCATAACTAACTTGTCCCAACAGCTCGAATTTTTCCACCAATTTCTTTATTGCGGTCCGACAAGATGCTTCACGACGACCCAAAAATGTTGAGTTTTACGAACCGTCTCTGCCAAATTTTCACCATTTTTATAGTGAATTTTACTAATTTCAATGCGTTCTTGAAGCGTGTATCGTTCCATTTGTATTAATGGCGTAGTTTCTACTTGTCAAATGTCAAAAAATTACAGCTTCAAAAGTGACATCTACCGAAATAGCGGGCTATTTAAAATAACACCTCTTATTGGAAAACCCTTTACAATTCTCCACAAAAGTCTCTGAAGTCTCTAAATATATTAGTGTAGGAATATTGGTATATCCACCCTTGTAAATAATATAGTTAGAAAAAGTGTAAAAAAAAAATTTTGAAAATTTGAAATTTTTTTTCTACAATAACTCTCAAACGGAATGAGCTAGGAGGTTGAAATTTTCAGAGTAGGTTAGGGAGATGAATATCTCGGTTGAGTTAGTTATTGGGCAAAATAGGCCAGATAATTTCGGAGTAACGAAAAAAAAAATTTTTTTTTAAGCAACAAATTTCAAATTCAATTTTTATTTAAGATGCAGTTTCACCATTAAAATCCATCGATATCATTTTCAACTCTAACAAGCTAATACTTTCGGAGATATGATTTTTCGAATTTTCAATAATGAATCGTACTTCTATGTTTTCACAGAATGTTATACTTATTATATCTAAGCTTTATTATATAATCTGTGTTCATACCCGTACATGTCATCCTGTTCTATAAGAGAGAGTCAAATTCAGTTCAGCTATTTTAATTTGATTTCTTCCATGGTGCAGTTCTCATTCTCAGATTGCTCATTTAATCTAGATAAATAAACTATTATTTGAATTGAATTTCCTTTATGATGCAGTTCTATCATAAGAATACATTGATATAATTCCCAACTCTGAAAAACCAATACATTCGGAGAGATAATTTGTCTGTTTGAACTAGAGCGCCAGAAAGCTCCTGTCCACAGGGCTTGAACCCATTTTTTCTTTTCAAAAGGCAAAGTTTCGTGTTCTAGTGCATGTTCTAGGCAACAAGACGTCACTTGAATACACGTCAAATATTTAAAACAGGCTAATTAATGATGGGACAAAATTAATAAAAATCTACATTCCTCCAATAGCGTCATCCGCGAACACAGAAGAGAGGTGTTGAATACCGTCATATGCAAACCTAATAACGTCAGTGTATGACAGACAAAAGAGCGTAGTTTCATAGAATAATAAATGCACCAGAGCTCCGATCCTATTTGTATTCATAGTGTTCCAAAATTCACCGCGTATCATGCTAATATTATTTTCTGGTAAGTCGAAATTTACGTTCAGGTTCTTGCGGTATAACTTGTATTTTATGTGGGTCGTAAATTTCCGTAAGCAAAATTGTCTGCACATATCGTCGCTTAATATTGTCTCCGATGAGCCACAGAGTCGGTTTTCGGAGCCCAAATCGGATATAATTCAACAATAAATCTGTTTATCGCGTTGAAATTTGAAGTTTTGCAACTTTGGGGTTTCGAGGCAGATTCGCGGGTTCGAGTCGTCTTTTATACAGGGATTTCCAATTAGATGTTTCATTTTGAATGAATAAATAATAAATAAATTATAACGTGAATTTTTTCGGCTCATTTTTTCATTATCTCACACAATACAAAGTAAAACACGTATCTATGGGATCTTAGGGTTTCACGCGAGAGCGAGATTTTTCTCGTCTCGTCTCGTTCTCGTCTCGTAAAAGCGAGACGAGACGAGACGAGACGTTTTCAGAAATATTATGGGCGATACCGAGACCACATACAGTGCAACACGAGAGTCTCGTTTTTGGTCTCGTTAAATTTTTTGTATGAAGTTTTATATACGACTCGACTTTTTTCAACACCCATAGAAAACAATCGAATATGAAGAGTTTTCACTATAATTACCAATATATTTTGTCTATATTATGCATCGATCGTTCTAGAAAAACACGATTTTTTACAAGATTATTAATTCGTTATGACCTTACGATAATTGAGATTATTCTTCAAGAAAAAATAGAATTCACAACCATAAAAACGGATGCCATTATGAATTCAATACTTAACGGACAATTTTCATTGCCCCTAAATCCCAAAATTATAGCACGCTGTGCTAGAACATGAGCGCAAAAAGGTTTAAATATATCTGAGGGAAAAAATGTGCAACCAATGCGTTTAAACCAAATATATTTATATCATCATAAACTGAACAGTGTCATCTTTTTCAGGAAGAGCGATAATGAAGTTGAAATCAATTGAAGACAGCATCAATATGGATAGCATCAAGGTAAATATTGTAATTTAATTTATTACCATTCTTCCTTATTTTAAAATAAATTACTGAGAAGGATATATTACAAGCAAGTTTGGATTATCTTAAACACTTGAATTCTGCTTCATGCAAAGCGAGGTTAACATCAAGTACTCATTAATTTCTATTTGAGGAATATCTAAACTAGAAAGCCAGTATTTCAAGTTTTTTTGCGATTTTAACTTGGGTTTTTTGAAAAAAATGAAACTACGTCCCACGAAATGAAGCAGTCTTTATAATTGATTTTATGACTGAGGGTATAATGTCAACCCATTATTATCATTATTATTATATTGATTGTGCCGGGCAGACGAAACCCGCTCCTCCACTGCGACCATCCGGTCTATTGTGGCACACCTATAATCTATACTTCACCCACAAGCTCAAGTCTCTAGATGAGGGATATGAGTCTGGTGGGTGAGAACTTGTCCAGTTCCCTCAGTCTCAGTTTGAGGACTCCTAGTTCCTCCAATCTGATCCTGTCCCCAGCGGGACAGTCACACATGATGTGTTCGATAGACTCGTCGTCCTCCAGGCAAAGTCTGCACTCGGAGTCCTCAGTCAACCCCAGCGTATTGAGGTGTTTCCTGAGGCCACAATGGCCCGTGTATACAGCTGTAAGGATTCTCAGGTCTACCCTAGAGAATTTGGGCCATTTTCTGGCTCTTTCAGCTGATGGCCCAGTAATTGTTGAGCGAGCATGTCTGTGTCCAGGTATGCTGCTCCAGATTTCTTGGACCTTTTGGTCCACCCATCTGTTGTTTTCCTTCGCCGCTGCTCTGAGAGAGATACCACAGGCCGGTTCAGGTCCAATGAGCCCCATGGAAGCCCCCCGTGCCGCCAATGAGTCCGCCATCTCATTACCCTTTATGCCCGAGTGGCCCGGGAGCCACAGCAGCTGCAGCCTTCAGCGCTCTCCAAGCTTAGCGAGTGTGGTTCGGCAATCCTGTACAAGCAGGGATTTGCAGTTGTATGAAGTCAAGGCCTTCAAGGCAGCTTGGCTTTCCGATAGGATCTTGATTGATTCATGAGCCCAACCTTTCACAAGTATGAGCTTCGCACAAGACTCAATGGCGAGAATTTCTGCTTGAAAGGCAGTCGCAAAACTACCCAGGCTGATGGATTAATGTCAACTCATACTCGAGTGTAGAAAATGATTGCATGCTTTAGTAACGCTTCGTCTTTGAAGATAGAAACTCCGTTTCCGAAAGATATGTCAGACGACCAAAACTGTAGTTGACAACAGTGTGGGATAGTATATTGTATAATTAGTGGGAAAAGCATAATATTCCCAAATGACTGTGATAATTACCAGACGAGGAGTTTAGTGACGAGTCTGGTGAAATTGATTATTACAATAAAATGAAACAAAGTATGGTTTTAATTTTTATGTTGATAAAGTTGTTATAAAAGGAATAAAAGAAACATCTAATTTATAAAAATAAATTGAACACAAATTAATTGTTGTTAATATTTACATTTATTGTACAGTTTGTACAATTTGTAAATTGTACTGGAGGGCAACGAGAATTTATAGACGTTGAAGCTGCATGGCTAATTGTTTGGTTTATCTCGTTTCGATCATTTTCATTGAAGTAGAGGCAGGGGTGTTGAATATTTTATTAGCCACTTCTTCTTTATTATTAAGTGATTCGTCAATATATTCTTCCGCCACATTGAAAGATTTCCATCCTCCGTGGCGCTAGTTACATATTCCTGACCGTTGCATTCCTGACCGTTGCAGCACATCGTCTTCCCGTGGTAACCGATGACTAGGCAAACCTCAGGATGCAACACAGTGCAGCGTTGACAATATTATATATACATGCTCATTATTCATTTTTCCTCAGTCTTGACTTGAAATCAGATAGTTGAACATCTATAACTTACTTTGCTTTATGTATCAATAAAAACCAATTTTTAAAAACTTGTTTTGCCTTGCACAAAACATAATTCGCTTTAAAGAAAGAATATCAAATTCCTAAAGCAGTAATTGGCTTTCACCCTTCGTTATAATTACGAAGAAAATTCTCCCAAACTCCGAATAACCCCTTCCAATTCTGTCATATCCTATGCAAGCTAATCTAGAGATTCGCCGGAAATAAATTCCAAGGTATTATCCCTAAGGACTGTGCCGTTCGAAAAACCCGAATATGTCTGAGATGCTCAATATCTCTGGAACGACGTAAGTGCACTCCAATAACCGTTACATAAGCATTCCCATATTTGACCTATGCGTATATCCCAAGAGATCCCTTTATTCTCCAGCTTACGGGGAATAGAAATAAGGGATATTCCCTGGAACATGAGTGCTTCCTCTTTCGAAGCATTCCCCAGTAGGGTAGCAGGTAAAAAATATTCGTGAATTTTTATGATTCATATTGTTCGGATCCGGAGAAGGTATTCCCTGAAACGAAATACCGATGTATGGGGATCATACAATAGAATAGATTTCTGAAGAAGGGTGGTATTGATTCAAAGGGCTTCAATTAGAAACGTATTTGTGATTTTTGACTTGTTTGTAGCCATAATTTCAAAACAAGACACACGATTAAATATTTCTTAATTTTAACTATCTACAAATATTCCGCATGACCGGGCTAGATCACTTCATCGCTCAGTGTTCCCCAAAGAGGGCAGACACAAATCCAGGTTTCATGGTTAATACCAATCATCAGTGTGAAACCGACACTGAATGAAACTGAAGGCGTTCTAGGAGTCTTGAATCCATCGTTCACGAACTGGTAGGGAAAGAATCCCACCATCGCCACCTATGGAGATCCTTACAAACTCCGACCCTCTGCGATGAACAAACCTTGAGTGATGTTCAGGGCCGGTTTCTCAATTGCGAGTTAACCCGATGTTGCGGGTAACCCGAGTGTTGCGCATTCATGAATATTGCTAAATACATGCGTCAACTCGCAACCTCGAGTTAACTCGCAATTGAGAAACCGGCCCTCAGGGACGTTGATTCTTTTGCCGTAAGAGGGTCAGGGATGACAATTCCATCTAAAGGGTTTTCCAATAAGAGGTGTTATTTTGAATAGCCCGCTATTTTGGTAGATGTCACTTTTGAAGCTGTCATTTTTTGACATTTGACAAGTAGAAACTACGCCATTAATAAAAATTGGTTCAAGCACTGACGTGAAGTCAGAAGCTTTTGCGCGTATGTTCTATTGTCCATTCCTCTGTATTGGACACCCTTAATCGAATTTACCATGGTAAATTATGTTGTCCATTCACCTGTATTGGACACTCTTAATTCGAATTTACTATGGTAAATTCGAATTAAGTGTCCAATACAGGAGAATGGACAACATAATTTACCATGGTAAATTCGATTAAGGGTGAAAATGATCCATCGAAAAATCATCTTGAGTGATGAGGCCCATTTCCACCTCGGTGGTTTCGTCAACAAGCAAAATTGTCGCATCTGGGGCTCGGAAAACCCAAGAGTTATTGTTGAAAAGCCTCTCTATTCTCAACGTGTGACTGTTTGGTGCGGTTTATGGTCCGGCGGAGTCATTGGACCTTACTTTTTCGAAAATGAAGCTGGAGCAACAGTTACGGTGAATGGATTGCGCTATCGAGAGAGGATTCATGATTTTTTATGGCCGGAATTGGATGGTATTGATCTGGACAACGTTTACTTTCAACAAGACGGCGCTACGTGCCACACAAGCAACGAAACCATTGATCTTTTGCGGGAAAAGTTTCCGGACCGTGTTATCTCTCGAAGAGGTGATCACAATTGACCACCGAGATCTTGTGAGTTAACACCTTGCGACTTCTTCCTTTGGGGCCACGTGAAAGAGAAGGTCTACGCCAATAGCCCAGCGTCGATTCAAGACCTCAAAGATGGAATTCGTGAGGCTATCGAGGACATAGGGCAGCCACTTTGCGATTTGGTTATGGAAAATTTCATTAAAAGGATATGGTCCTGTAAGCGTGGTCATGGTGGTCATTTGCCTGATGTTATTTTCCACTATTAACGGCATAGCTTCTTCTTTATAATGAAATAAACAACCGATCATTTATATTGAAAAATGGCATTTTTCTTTGAATATCAAAATAACACCACTTATTGGAAAACCCTTTACAAGTATCGCCCTCGAACAGGTAGGACAGCGAAACTTCAATATCTTCACCAGAAACGCCCCAAAATCCCCGAATGGTTCGTCCAAGAAAAGACGCGAAAAATGTATACGAGAACCCTAAGCACGTCCGACCGTTTTATCAGCAACAGGGCTCCGAAATTCGGCAATTTCCCACGTATCAATACGTTCCCCGGAATCAATGAAGTCTGCAGACGCTTTTACGTTATTCGCACATCTCCATCCCGATATGATTTCGCATTTCCTCCGTGAAGATGTTTCGATTAAATGGATACTTATGGGACCCTCAGGGGATCTATTCCTTGACTCGGATCCTGCGGAGCATTCTTTTTATGACGGAAAATACTGTTTGCCTTCGACGGAGTGATAGTACGTATGTGATGTTGTTACAACTGGGGGTTTGGGGGAAGTTCCTTTTTATGCAGCCCGTCGTTTCGGTCATGAATGGCCTGGCGGGTTGAATATTAGGGGGACCGAGAATAATTTCATCTCGTCACGTGTCAGTGTATTTGGCAAATTTCGGGCCGTGGTTGTTCTAGAAAGTTGCATTTGAAGTTTCAATCAAATCGGATCAAATTAATTTTTGCGCGTATGTTCTGGGGAACATCGCGTTATCATTTTGCCCAAATGTCTGTAACTTTAGAATTTTTAGCAGAACATGGTCTACAACGATTTGGTTCGACTGCCCAATGAAGAATTCGAGGTCAAATTTGATTCTGTCCCACCGTTGCCACGATAACTTGAGAACGGAAAGAGCTAGCGACTTGAAATTTTCAGGGTAGGTGGCGCATCCCAATACGACGGACAAGTTCGTTAATGGGCATAATCGGCCCAATGCTTTCCTAGTAATAATTTTGTTTTCAACCAATATAAATCCGATCGAATTGAAACTTGGTAAATAGTTGTAGAATATGAACCTAAGCACGTTCGTGAAATTTTGTGCGAATCGTGTGGCTAGAAAATTATTAAAAAATTCTTAAAAAATATTTTTGTTGTCACGATAACTTGAGAACGGAAAGAGATAGCGACTTGAAGTTTTCAGGTTAGGATGTGCATCTGAACACGACATTTGAGTTTGTTTATAAGCGTAATCGGCCAAACTGTTTTAGAGTTATAGCCATCTGAAATTTGGTTGTTTTTTTCTCCTCATTAACTCGAAAAATACTGAACCGATTGAATTGAAACATGGTTATTGGTTGTAGAATGCCAACGCGAAAATTCGTGAGGATAGTATTTGGAGAAAATGTTTAAGAAATCATTGAAAATTGAAAAAAACAATTCTATATATCAGTAACAATTCGTCTGAAATTGCTGAAATGTTGCAAGAGCCTTTAGAACCCAACTCTTCTGTAAAGTTTTAAGTTTTAACACGATCGGTTAAATATTGTTGGAGATTCGAGCAGCCTTATGTGAGTTCAGTAGATGGGTGACCGTTGCCTCGATAACTTTCGAAGGAAAGGAGATAGGGACTTGCAATTTTCAGGGTAGGTCGCGTATCTGAATGGGAGAGTTAAGTTCGTTTTTGGGTATAATCGGTTTAACGGTTTCCGAGTTATACCCACCTGGAATATTATTTTCTCGATAACTCAAAAAATGAAGATTCGATCGAATTGAAGCTTGGTAACTATTAATAGAAAATCAACATAAAGACGTGCTTAAATTTTTTAAGAACTGTACCTCTACAAAATTTGAAAAAAATTACGAAAAAAAAATTTGTAAGAACCGTACCCCTAGAGTATTTCAAAAAAAATTACGAAAAAAAAATTGGTTCAAGCACTGACGTGAAGTCAGGGGCTTTTGCGCGTATGTTCTAGTGTCCATTCTCCTGTATTATACACCCTTAATCGAATTTACCATGGTAAATTATGTTGTCCATTCTCCTGTATTGGACACTTAATTCGAATTTACCATGGTAGATTCGAATTAAGAGAGTCCAATACAGGAGAATGGACAACATAATTTACCATGGTAAATTCGATTAACAGTGTCCAATACAGGAGAATGGACAATAGCACATACGCGCAAAAGCCCCTGACTTCACGTCAGTGCTTGAACCAATTTTTCTTTAGGATGCGGTTTAGGGCTTCACACGACACGTTGTATAAAAAATCTCGTCTCGGTATCGCCAATTCCCAAAAAATTAAGTCGCGTTCTCGTCTCGTTATCAGTTGTCTCGTCTCGTCTCGCTTAATTCTGAATAACGATAATAAATTTTATAATATATAAACGAAATGATAAATAATAATGAATAATTTTGTAAAGCTATATTTATTACGCTCTTATACAAAAATATTTGACAATGTACTACATATTATTTTTAATTTTAAACACTGATAATTTCATATTTTGAATTACTCGATGACCAAGAATTCAAACATAATCACGCTTGCATCAGATCATCTTTCAATGATGTACGTGTTTTTGCCACGATCCTACCTGCTGTGGAAAATAATCTTTCAACAGGTACGGATGTAGCCATTAATAAATCATCGGCCATCTTGGAAAGTGTAGGAAGAACTTTTTCATCACTCTCCACCACTGTAAAATATTTTGATTCCTATTTGCTCTTTCTAACAGCAAATATTCTTCAAACTCAGCTTTCCAATATTTCGAAAGTTTTGTTGATGTTTTAAAGAGGCTATTGATGTCGATACATTTTCTAATAGAATTGAACTATTTGGTATAGTTTTCAAAGAATACCTTCCCAGTGGGAAGATCATTGAGGGTGTTCTTGGCGTATTCCTCATAACACTTTCCGAAACATTGAATAGCTTCATTTCTTTACCAGTTTTATTATACGTAGTTCCACAGATGTATACAATAATTATTCACATCTTCACTACAAGGAGCACAAGACAATACATTTCTCCAGATGTTCAGATAGAGACGAAATTTTCAAAGCATTGGGATTTAGGGGCAATAAAAGTTGTCCGTTAAGTATTGAATTCATAATGGCATCAGTTTTTATGGTTGTGAATTCTATTTTTTCTTGAAGAATAATCTCAATTATCGTAAGGTCATAACGAATTAATAATCTTCAAAAAATCGTGTATTTCTGGAACGATCGATGTATAATATAGACAAAATATATTGGTAATTATAGTGGAAACTCTTCATATTCAATTGTTTTTTGTGGATGTTGAAAAAAGTCGAGTCGTATATAAAACTTCATGCAAAAAACTTGAGTTGACCAAAAACGAGACTCTCGTGTTGAGCTGTATGTGGTGTCGGTATCGCCTATAATATTCTTGAAAACGTCTCGTCTCGCTTTTCCGAGACGAGAAAAATCTCGCTCTCGCGTGAAGCCCTAAAGCGGTTCCATCATAAGAATCCATTGATGTCATGTTCAACTCTGACAAGCTAATACTTTCGAAGATTGGATTTTTCAAAATATCAATAATGCATCGTACTTCTATGTTTTCATAGAATGCGAATTCTATCTGTCTTTGTCTGTTTTCACTGTTCGTTTATGTCATCTTATCTACCTATAAGATACCTGTCAAATTTAATTTTGTTCTAGTTTGTTTATATAATTCGTACTGAAAATATTTTGTGTTGGAAAACAAGGTTCCGAATCTTGAATTTGTGAATATATACAAGACTGTTTTGATACCAAAATCAATATTGACTTGATGCACATTGAATAATTCATGTATAAATATGGAGGATGATGTTTCAGAAGATTTAGATTTGGATAATTTTAATGATGTAGTTTATGAAGGCAATATGAAAGAAGAACATAATGGATCATCAAAAGAAATTACTGTTCGTTGACCACGGAGGTCAATATTACTTTTTATTGCCTTGAGTAGTGAGATATGTTCCTATATACAATATTTTCATAATGTTGCTAGCAAAAAAAATGCTGAAATTATTGATCTACATTTGTGTATCAATTATTTTTTCTTGAGTGAAGGTTCATAATACAGAATGAATGTATTAAATAAACTATTAAATTATGAAAAGAGGATTGTATTTTGTTAATATATTTTGAAATATTAAAATAACTTGTTCTTCAGCCTAAACTTACTTACCTATTCAAATATCAGGAATAAATAGACAATCTGCTGAGATTGTCTACAGCCTTACCGTAGACATTTCGATGATACTTTCCCTAAGTATTTCGAGTTGTGAAAACTATGCACCGAGTGTAAAATGCAAAAACCCATTCCACTAGGTTAAATCATTGCAGATTGCTCATTTAATCTTGATAAATAAACTATTATTTGAATTTATTTTATGGTGCAGTTCTATCATAAGAATCCATTGATGTAATTCCCAATGCTGAGAAACCAATACTTTCGGTGATATGGTTTGTCAAAAATTGAACAAGAGCGCCAAAACTCCTGTCCACAGGGATTACCCACAACGCGCAAAAAAAAATAAATATAACAAACACATGAACACCTTCACTGTAACCCGATCTTGGGTTCCCCCAGCCAGACGAACACTTAAAAAAGTAGAAATCCCTGTGGACATGAGCCTTGGCGCTCTTGTTCAAAATGACAATTGACAATTGGCAAATCATATCTCTTGAAGTATTGGTTTCTCAGAGTTGGCAATTATATCAATGGATTCTTATGATAAAACTGCATCCTAAATATAATTGCAGAAATATTGTTTGCGGCCATACCACACTGAATATGCTAGATACCGTCCGTACAATGAAGCCAAGCAGCGTTGGGCGCGGTTAGTACTTGAATGGGTGACCACTTGGTACTCGAGCTGCTTACTCAAACCGTAAAATTGTATAGCTCCATCTCAACTGGTCTCTTAAATATTTGCAAAATAAGGAAACTCGCCCCTGACTTAAACCATCCCTATTAAGTCTAATTAAATCCTTCGAGCCCCCTAGAATTCTGAAAATACAGACCTGGAACGTGAAACATCGACCTGGAGCTTTAAGAGCTCCCCTACGGTTCATTACCGAGGTATCTGGCGTAAATCTAAGTTGTTTAATCTACTTTAAAATAATCACAGTGCGTTTCCGATGGATACATGAATAGTGTAGGAATTTTCAACCCTTTCATAGCAATCGATTCATTACCGCCATGGCTTTGACATACTCACTGAATTTATCTCATAAATTAACTGTTGATATATTGGCCTCTATCGGTTTCCAGCCTGTGAATAATTCGCAGATTGATTCGAAAATACGTGGAATTCATTAGTAGTGGTTTAGCTTTGATCTCATAAAATGAGAAGGGAAGCGAAAACCTGTATTGTGTTAATATCAACCCGAGCCTTTAAAGAAAGATGATTAACTAATTATAGTTAGTTATTGGACGAATAAAACGCATGTAATTGAACGGGCCCCACGTTGGGCGCTAATGTGTAGAATGTTACACGGTATGGAAAGATGGTTTGATTTTAAAACTTTATACTCATTCAAAGTGTGGAAAAATGGTTCGTTTACTCGAAAATATGCTGACAGATGAAAGGTTTCGTGTTTTTGTTGATAATAATAGTAGTTACATCAAAAATTTTAATAGTGGTCTCCCACAAGGTTCAGTTTTAGCACCTCCTCTTTTCAATTTATGTCTGTGTGATATTCCTGCTACTTCCTCTGAGAAATTCATATACGCTGATGACATTGCTCTTGCATTTCGTCATTCCGATTTCCAAAGTATAGAAAATAACCTGCAGATTTAGAAATCCTGAAAAATTTCCTATTTGAGTGGCTTTTGTGTCCGAATGTAAATAAAACTGAGGTTTCTCGCTAACATTTGAACAATCATCAAAAATATAGAACATTGAGTGTAACTTTCGGTGATTCTTTCTTGAGACATGATTTTAATCCTAAATACCTAGGAGTAAGACTAGATTCCTCTTTGAATTTCAAAGCCCATTTGGATAACTTGCGTCTGAAGTTGAAAACAAGAAATAATATTCTGCAGAAATTAGCTGGTACTGCGTGGGGTGCTGATGCAGCTACTCTTGGAACGACAGCCTTGGTTTTTTCTGCTGCTGAATATTGTTGCCCCGTATGGTTTTAATAGTGCGCATACCCAAAAAATTGATGCACAGCTGAATTCATCTACGAGGATCATCACTGAAACTGTTAGAACTACACCCATTCATTAGTTGCCAGTTCTTTCAAACATTGTCCCGCCCCACATTCGCAGGCAGACTGCTGTTTCAAATTCTTGGAATATATTTATCATTCTTTTCCGAATTCTTTTTCGATTCTCTCCTATATTCCAGGCAATATGATTCCCAGATTGAAGTCACGTAAGTCACGTAACCGGAATAAAAAGTACTTTTTGCGTCGGTATGTGACAATGGATGAAACATGGATCCACCACCACACTCCAGAGTCAAATCGGCAGTCAGCTGAGTGCACTGCAGCCGGAGAACCACGTCCAAAGCGGCCAAAAGCGCAAAAGTCGGCTGGTAAGGTTATGGCGTCTGTATTTTGGGATGCGCACGGAATTTTGTTCATCGACTATGTTGAGAAAGGAAGAAGAATCAACAGCGAATACTACATGGCATTATTAGTGCGTTTAAAGGAAGAAATTGCCAAAAAACGGCCACACTTAAAGAAGAAAAAAATTATCTTTTATCAAGACAATGCTCCGTGTCACAAGTCGATCGCAACGATGGCCAAATTGGGCTTTCAATTGCTTCCACACCCATCGATTTCTCCAGATTTGGCCCCTAGCGACTACTACCTGTTCGCAGACCTGAAAAAATGCTCGCCGGAAAGAAATTTTGCTGGAATGAAGAGGTGATCGCTGAAACTGAAGCTTATTTTGAGGCCAAAGACAAATCGTTTCACAAAAAAAAATTGGTTCAAGCACTGACGTGAAGTCAGGAGCTTTTGCGCGTATGTTCTATTGTCCATTTTCCTGTATTGGACACTTTTAATCGAATTTACCATGGTGAATTATATTGTCTATTCTCCTGTATTGTACAGCCTTAATCGAATTCACCATGGTAAATTCGATTAAGAGTATCTCGTACAGGAATACAGACAATATAATTCACCATGGTAAATTCGATTAAAAGTGTTCAATACAGGAAAATGGACAATAGAACATACGCGCAAAAGCTCCTGACTTCACGTCAGTGCTTGAACCAATTTTTTTTTCGTGAAGTCAGGATAGAAACCAATGATGAAAAAATTAACACATTATTGTCAATTTCAATTCAATTCTTCTTTAGGAGAAGAATATACATATTTATTGTTGAAAAATATTACTGGAATTAATGTCATATTTAAATAATCAAAGTAAAGAAAATTATAAGTTTAGTTACTAACATATTGAATGAAATTCAATTGAATTCCAGTAATATTCAATTACTTATTCTTAACCAATAAATGTCCATTTAAGATCTAAAGGTGATGAGGTGAAACATAAATATACAGGGTGTCCCAAAAATACCACGCGAAAGTGACACTGGAGATAGATTGGCATTAGGTCTATCAGATAGCATCAACATGACCTCAGTAAAAGTCCGCTGGTTTTCGAGATATCACCACTTTTGTGTATTTTTTAAAAATCTCCAGTTTTCGGTCTTTTATAGCCTAGCATTGCTATATGATAGAGATACAGAGGAAATAGATACATAAATCTAAACGTCGTCCACCGACCATTCATCGGGGAAAATTTGGATATCGAGATGTGAAAATCATAGATTTCGGACGGGAAAGAAGAATTTTCCTTCGATTCCGGGTCAAAAATATTTCTAAGTGCCGACCCAAAAAATTTTTTTCATGGTATATCGATACGGAGCTCGTGTCTAGTTAAATCGAGGTCGCTGATCACGAATATGCAATTAGTTTTTCCCTAAGTGGCGTACTTTGGAAAAATTTTCACTTAGAGTGAAAAAATAGACGAAAATAGGTCAATTTTGGAAGTTCACACCGCCCAAAAAAATCGGAGTAATGTGTTGTTGATTTTTGCCCTCATATATGGATCCTTTATCTACTGAATAATCCAAACAGAAAAGCTCCAGGCCGTACTATTCGGAAATTATGATTTTTTTCCCAAGGGTCTGTTTTTCGGAAAATTCATTTCGCGGTATTTCCGCGGAAAATTCTCTAATGAAAAATCCGATCATATATTCGTAATCTACGGTCCCGAATTAGTAAATGACGTAATTTGCATCGAAATCGGAGACCGGTCGAATTTTGGCAATTTTTTAATACATTAGCCTTAAAAAAATCCCATTTTTCGAGAAAAATTTTTTGACGCAAAACTATAAAACGGGTACTTATTCTTATAGATTCGGGGCCGTAGATTCCGAATCTACCATCAGATATTTATTACAAAAATTTTCCGAGGAAATATCGCGGAAAGAATTTTCCGAAAAATAGACCCTCGAAAAAAAAAATCATAATTTCCGAAGCGTACGACCTGGACATTTATTGTTCAGATGATTCGATAGATAAAGGATCCAAATATGACGTTAAAAATCAGCAATACTCTACTCCGATTTTTTTGGGCGGTGGAAAGTTCCAAAATTGACCTATTTTCGACAATTTTTTCACTTTAAGTGAAAATTTTCCCAAAGTACGCCACTTAGGGAAAAACTAATTACATATTCGTGATCAGCGACCTCGATTTAATTAGACACGAGCTCCGTATCGTTATACCATGAAAAAATTTTTTTAGGGTCGGCACTTAGAAATATTTTTGACCCGGAATCGAAGGAAAATTCTTCTTTCCCGTCCGAAATCTATGATTTTCACATCTCGATATCCAAATTTTCCCCGATGATTGGTCGGTGGACGACGTTTAGATTTATGTATCTATTTTTTCTGTATCTCTATCCGTTCGGAAAATATTAGGTAATGAACGAATCCGTCAAACGCCAAAAAGTTTTCTCTAGTATCCAACACATACAAAAATCTACAATTTTCCGATTAGGTCGACGCGGCTTTGGTTATTCACTAAATCGGGTACGCAGATCACGAATCTATAATTAGATTTTCCGTATCTCGATTAGTTTCGGAGCAATGACGAAGAAAGTCGCAATTTCTGGCTCTACCTCCGGAAAATGGACTAATCAGTCGGATTTTTCGCCATATTACCAAAATTAATCGAGATACGGAAAAACTAATTATAGATTCGGAATCTACGCCCTCGATTTAGTGAATAGCCAAAGCCGTGGCGATCTAATTGGAAAATTCTAGATTTTTGTATGGGTTAGAATCTAGACAAAGGACTCACAGCTCTGGCAATGTGTTAGTAGTTGTATGCATTTTATCAATATTTCACAGGAAATAGGTCATAAATACTTCTACAAGGGTTGAAGTATTACAAGATATTTTACTTGCAATTATCTTTCCGTGGAAAATATTAATTTCAAGGGTGAGACCACCCATGCAAAAATAAACCAGTTAACCCAAAACATTTAAGTTTTACAAGCGAGCTGCTTTGTTTAGAAATACAAATGAGCGCTTCCCAACATGTGAAGTCATGGGACGCAACAGTGGTGATATCTCGAAAACCAGCGGACTTTTACTGAGGTCATGTTGATGCTATCTGATAGACCTAATGCCAATCTATCTCCAGTGTCACTTTCGCGTGGTATTTTTGGGACACCCTGTATATTCTCATTAGTGATAGAAAAACTGGCCTAAAATTCCTCTCGACCCATCACGAGTTTTAATATCCAAAAATGAGCCTTACAAGATCAGAAGCCTTCAGCCAAATTCCAAAGTCCCCTCTCGCAAATATACTCCTCTGAAGGCACATGGATCTCTTGAAGAAGAATCGCCTTCTCTATTTCTCAAGGATACTCACTCTTGTTCATAGAAATCCCTTCAATATTTATTGCCTCCTCCTAAGGAGGATCTCTTTAAAAACCAGGTCTTACCGCTATAGGACCATAATGTAGGAATGTAGGGCTATCATCTCCCATAGATTTGTGATGAAATAACACAATTTTCCCATAACATACGCGCAAAAATATGTCATCATGACATTCATATTTATTATTTGAAGGTTCTCGTAAAAACACGACCATAGACAACATATCATACGACGATTCGCATCCAGCTACCGAACTCACAAAAGGCTGCTCGGTTCTCCAATAATATAGATCCGATCGTGTTCAAACTTGGAACTCTGCAGTAGAGTTAGGTTCTGAAGGCTATTCCAAAATTTCAGCCATGCCGGAGGAATAGTTTATTATATGGAATTTTTTTCAATTATTTTTAATTATTTTTTTTTTAATTTTCTAGTTATACCATTCTCACGAAATTCTGCAAGAATTTTCGCGTTGGCATTCTACAACTAATAACCATGTTTGAATTCAATCGGTTTTGTATTCTTCGAGTGAATGAGGAACAAAAAACAATCAAATTTCAGAAAATTTCAGATGGCTATAACTCTAAAACCGTTTGGATGATTATGCTCATAAACAAACTCAAATGTCGCATTCAGATGCACAACCTAACCTGAAATTTTCAAGCCGCTATCTGTTTCCGTTCTCAGGTTATCGTGACAACAAAAATATTTTTTGATAATTTTTTAATAATTTTCTAGAGATATGATTCTCACAAAATTTCACAAACGTGCTTAGGTCTATATTTTTCAACTATTCACCAAGTTTGAATTCGATCGGATCGAGGATCGGATTAATTTTGGTTGAAAACAAAATTATTACGCGGAAACCATTGGACCGATTATACCCATTAACGAACTTGTCCGTCGTATTGGGATGCGCCACCTACCCTGAAAATTTTAAGTCGCTAGCTCTTTCCGTTCTCAAGTTATCGTGGCAACGGACGGCCGGACGGCACCACAGAATTAAATTTCACATTTGGGCAAAACTATAACGCGATGTTCCCCAGAACATACGCGCAAAAAAAGTGTCGAAATGCTAGAGCGGCGTTAGACTGATTGTATCACTTTTGAAGGAATGTATGTTGATGAATAAGATCGAATTTTGCCAAGAAAATGTGTTTTTCTTAGTTATCCTACGGACTTATTGAGTGATGTGTTATGTCGCATGAAATACTCCCAACAAAATTCAATCTATTTGAGCCTCTTTATCAGTAAATGTTTTATATAGTAGCTTACCATAGTCGAATCTCATTCAATATCGGACTAATCACATGTCAATCACCTATGGATTCGTCAAACCTTGTGGAGCATATCAACGTCAGTCTCCATCAACCCCGGCGAATTTTGACTAATTGTTTAACGTTCAAACCGTTTTCACTACTATAATATTTAATATCAACATGGGTGTTGGCGAAATTGAGGTCGTTTCTATAATTGGATTGCTGACTTCAAATATTGGTTCACATCAGCGGTGGGATTAAGGGAGCGGGTGGTAGGATGTTAATCTGGGGCGTTGCAGATTGTAGGGGGGTGCTGGTAGTCTCCTATGGGAGTTTCTTGAATTTTCGACATGAAGGAAGGCATGTGGAAGTAATATATGTTTTATAGTTACTCCGGATGGAAGTTTTGATCTCATTGAATGGAAGTGTTCGGTTGGGATGATTAAATTCAGGAGATTGTTCAAAGTTTGCTGATAGGTTAACTTACGGAACTGAAGGATACTTGAGGTCAGTGGCGGTTCCGAATAAGTGCACATTTGCACGAGCAATCTTCAAAGTGGCTTTCATTAGTGGTATTTTCATTCATAACATTTTTCTACCAAAAATAACAACTGGATAATCTTAGAACTTTTGTCCATATTTTCAAACTGGTGTAAATCAGATAATAATGCTTTTTTTTAAATTTTTTAGCTTCTCGTTCCTAACGAAATTCTGTACAAGTCTTTACGTCGACGGTTTTCAACCAAGTACCGAATTACATTCCGATCCGATCAGTGTTTCGAGTAATTGGGAAATATCATATTGTATAATTAGTGGGAAAAGCATAATATTCCCAAACGACTGTGATAATTACCAGACGAGGAGCGTAGCGACGAGTCTGGTAACACAGGAGTTTGGGAATATGCTTCTCCCACGAATTATACATACTATTTTTTCTTCGATCGTTGATTTACATTTAAAAAATTAATTAAAAATATTTCATTCAAGATGTAATCAAGTAAGTTTAAATAGGTTTATCTATGTTCATATTGCAATATAGAAGTGGTAACCATGGAAATTACTTTGTTATGACAAAAGTAAAATAATTTGCAAGCTGGTTTTGTTTGATTCGTTATATTTTATAAGGAATTAAAAAAGAATTAATAAACATGAACACTGATAGGGATTATTTGTTACCTTGCACGCCTCCTGAACTAGTGGAAGGTGCGAACGCGGCTTCACTTAATTTACTTACGGCGAAATCCAGAGAGAAGTATGAACTTGCGTACCAACTCTTCATGGATTTTTGCAGAAAAAACAACATTGTATCCTTTTCTGAGAATATACTGATGGCGTATGTTGCTGACTTGGCTAAAACAATGAAATCTTCGACGTTGTGGGCACATTATTCCATGCTTCGATCAACTTTATCTGTTAAAAATAATATTAATATTGACCAGTACCAAAAACTGAGAGCATTTTTAAAACATCAAGCTACAGGATACAAACCGAAAAAATCCAAAATTTTAACCCAGGAACAAGTTCAGAAATTCATTTTAGAGGCCCCAGATGACATATTTTTATCGACCAGTATTACTCAATATAGATAAAATACGAAATATACAATTTTTGATTACCTTTTAGGTAGCTCTAATATTTGGAATAGCAGGAACCTGTCGACGAGATGAGCTTGTCCGAATGAAAGTTCAGGATATAGAAGATTTCGGTTCAAAAATACTGGTAAAAATACCAGAAACGAAAACAAATAAACCTAGATCATTTATCATTAACGAAACCTACTTAAATGTTTATAGAGGCTACGTATCAATTAGACCTGATGATTTTGAAAATCCTAGATTTTTTTCAAATTCAACAAGGGAAAAAGATAGAAGACAGTCATTGGAATAAATCAATTTGGTTGCAATTTGTTGCAAGTTATTTACAGTTGCCAAATCCGACAGAATATACAGGACATTGTTTCCGAAGATCATCGGGAACACATTTGGTAGATGCTGGAGCTGATATTCTTTCTTTATAGCGCCACGGAGGATGGAAATCTTCCAATGTGGCGGAAGAATATATTGACGAATCACTTAATAATAAAGTAGAAGTGGCTAATAAAATATTTAACACCCCTGCCTCTACTTCAAATGAAAATGATCGAAACGAGATAAACCAAACAATTAGCCATGCAGCTTCAACGTCTATAAATTCTCGTTGCCCTCCAGTACAATTTACAAATTATACAAACTGTACAATAAATGTAAATATTAACAACAATTAATTTGTGTTCAAGAATATCGTTATAAATTAAATGTTTCTTTTAAACAACTTTATCAATATAAAAATTAAAACCATACTTTGTTTCATGTTATTGTAATAATCCATTTGTAACATTACCGCACGCTACAGCAGTGCGGTAAGAATATTACCGCACTGTTATTTTCTAATTGCTTAGCAACTGCCCACTATTCTGGAATGTTGAGCTTTGTGCATAGAAAACAGGTCAAAATAGTGTCACTTTTCCCACGATCGAAGAAAAACAATATTTCAGTATAACGCAGAACTTATTTTGATAAATTCAAACTGCTGTAAATAAAGTAAAAATGGGTTCAAGCCCTGTGGACAGGAGCTTTCTGGCGCTCTAGTTCAAACAGACAAATTATGTCTCCGAAAGTATTGGTTTCTCAGAGTTGGGAATTAAATCAATGTATTCTTATGAAAGAACTGCATCATAAAGGAAATTAAATTCAAATAATAGTTCTTTTTTTTTACCTTGAAATCGATCAAAAATTTACTGATCTACGTTCACCAAATTTTCTCCTCTCTCGAACTACAGAATTATGCTTTCAATATTTACGTAATATTTTCAAACATTTTCGGGTGAGGTCCCCGTTGCATCGCTAAAATACGAGTATTTCAACCCCAATATTCTTGAAGTTACAATATTCCCTTCTGTCAAGTTGACTTCATGACAATTCATACATAGAATATACATAGAATAATTATATCAATCTGTGAAATACGATTTACATTGAAATTTTGAAAAATCATATCTCCTAAAGTATTAGCTTGTTAGAGTTAAAAATGATATGAATGGATTCTTATGATAAAACTGCTTATTAAAAAAAATTTAATTTGGAATTTGTTTTGTAAAAAAAAATTTTTTTTTTTATTACTCCGAAACCTTCTGTCCGATTTTGCCCAGTAACGAACTTAGCCGAGATATTCATCCCCCAAACCTACTCTGAAAATTTCAACTCTCTAGCTCATTCCGTTCGAGAGTTATCGTGCCTACGGCCGGCCGGCCGGACCGGCCGGACAGAATGAATTTCGACCACGGATTTTTGATCAGTGAGTCGAACCAAATCGTTTAAGACCATTTTCATCGAAATATTCGAAAATTACAGACATTTGGGCAAATTGATAAGCACTCAGTTCCGAGGAACTAGAGCGCCAAAAAATGGTCAGATTGGTTTGAAATTCAGGATAGCTAATGAGATGGTATTGTTCTTCCGGTGTACCAAATTCGAGATAATTCCAAGAACTCTTTACCAAAAATAAGAAGGGGATAACCTTTGAACTTTTGTCCATATTTTCAAACTGGTATAAATCAGATAAAAATGGTCGGATTGGCTTGAAATTCAGAATATATTATGAGATGATATTGTTCTTCCGGTATGTCGAATTGGGACGGCCGGACAGAATTAACTTTGACCTCAGATTGTTCATCACCGACTATTTCCGGCCTAAAGTTCGAAAATTACAGACAAATTCCGATTTTCCGCTTTATCATTTGCAATTCACCCCCTTGGGGTGTCCCCCCCATCAAAATCCGACATATATACTAACATTTTCGAGCAGATAGAACTCATTCAGAACAGAATATACGAAACGTTTCATGTACACTGAAGTTTGCGAAATTCACAGCTAAGCCAGATGGCGCGCGTTGTATGGCGTTGGAACAAATGCGAGACAACAAGTTTGAACGAGATGGAACAGGCGACCGCTTAGTCCGATGCTAGGAGGATTCACATAACAGGCAGCTCTGGAAAGTGCCAACGATTGGTCGACGGCCAGTAATAAAGAGTTGAAACGATACTGAACTCCTCGCTTTTTACTTGCAGACTTCATAAGGTAAAGTGGAAACTCTAGTATTGTCAAGGCGGTTAATTTTATCGATAAACACCCAGGGACGAATAGCGTGTTTCGCTTGTACCGCTTCAGTAAGAGGTTTTTTGTGAGGAATAATTTAATTTTTGGTTTATTCAATAGAGGATGAAAAAGCAATGTCGTGAAGTTTTTGTGTCCATTTTCCATTCCTTAAGCAAGCCTCATACAAAGTCGATCGAACTGAAATACAATACTCGATTATACAATGGTGGGTCAAAGGTATGTGCGGAAATCCAACGGATTCTGACGAATAGTCTCTGAAATATACAATTTATGAAGACTCCTAATGGTCTCCCATAAGATTCAGTTTTAGCACCTCTTCTTTTCAATTTAAATCTGTTTGATATTCCTGCTACTTCCTCCGAGAAATGCATATACGCTGATGACATTGCCCTTGCATTTCGTCATTCTGTTTCCAAAGTATAGGAAATAATCTATCTGCAGATTTAGAAATCCTGAAAAATTACCTATTTCAGTGGAGATTGTGTCCGAATCCAAATAAATCTGAGGTTTCTTGCTTCCTTCTGAACAATCATGAGAAATATAGAACATTGAGTGTAACTTTCGGTGATTCTTTCTGGAGACATAATTTTAATCCTTAATACCTATTTAGGAGTGAAACTGGATTATAGCTTAAGTTTCCTTTTAATATAATCAGTTTCTGTCATAAGAATTTTTTGTTTTTAGAAGTTGACTCCTTTAGTTTCCTTTTAATATAATCAGTTTCTGTCATTAGAATCTTTTTTATTCTTTTTGCGAAATTGCATTCTCTGTTCAATAAAATACAAGTTGACTCCTTAAGTTTCCTTTTAATATAATCAGTTTCTGTCATTAGAATCTTTTTTTTTATTCTAACGACAGAAACTGATTATATTAAAAGGAAACTTAAGGAGTCAACTTGTATTTTATTGAACAGAGAATGCAATTTAGCAAATTGCTCAATTGGTATTGACCATATTTGGCTGAATTTATTGAAAAACGAGTTGGAACTTGGGAATTTCTAAGCAAAGTAAAACTATAGTCGAATTTAAGCGAGTAACCGGAGCAGAGCGGTTAAGACCAATCTCTTGCTAAACATAACCGATCGGTTATAATAGCAAGGGATTCGTCTTAACCGCACTGCTCCGGTTATTCGCTTAAATTCGACTTATGTTAGCTATGATTTTCAAATACTGTCAATGTGACAATTCTCGAATTTTAGAATAACTATCATCAAAATAATTCGGCAGATTTTTTCGTTAAGCGTCTGGCGAAGGAGTCTGATATAGACTCTGAAACGTTACGATATAGTTGTTTCTTCGTTGATCTTGTTTCGTTGTTAATTGTTAGACAACATTGGTCGATTGATTGCTTCTGACAAATATCTTGTGTTTGTTACGCAGAGGCAAATCACAAAATAATTAATTTTTATTTTATAGATATTTTTCAGAGTTTGGGAGAGAAAACCCAGGAAGAAACCATTCAATGATGAATATACCTCCCACAGTACCCTCTAATGATTACTTAAAACATATATAGTATAGCAAGGAGTAAATGATTCAAATTTGGAGAAAAAATAGTGAAGGTTTTTTATGTGAACATTTTTTGTTACTTAGGTACATATTGTAGTCGTTTTTTGCAAATTTTTCAAATTTTACAACAAACCAGCTGTTCGAGGAGATCCAAAGTCGATGTTTAGTTGTTGTTAAAATGCCTAGAGCGCGTGTACGCGGAATTTATCCCTAGCTTAGTGAATTTGAAAGAGGTCGAATGATTGGTCTACGGGAGGCGGGGTTGTCATTTTGAGAAATCGCTATCCGTAAGAACAGAAATCCAACAACTGTTATGAGATGTTGTCAAGCGTGGTTTGATAATGCCCAAAATAGAAGAAGAGTAGGCACCGGACGTCGAAGGGGCACCAATGAAGTTCAAGATCGACGTCTAAGACTTATGGCTATTAAAGATCGATTTGAGACAACTCGATCTTTGGCTGATGAGTGGTTAGGAGAACAAGGTCATCCAGCCACTGTCCGAACGGTTTACCGCTGGATAAGGTCTTTTGGACTGCAGCATTATCGATCCCATCTTGTGCTACCTCTGACGGTTGAGCATCGTCGGCAACGATTGCAGTGGTGCAGAGAACGTCAACATTGAAATGTGGAATGGCATCAGGTCGTCTTTTCTGATGAATCTCAATTCTACTTGGGTGCACATGATGGCCGAAGAAGGGTTAGACGACGTCGGGGAGAAAGATGTGAACCTCAGTTTGATATTTAGCGTCATGTACACCGGACCATTGGCGTTATGGTATGGGGTGCTATTGCACATGCAAGTAGGTCATCTTTAGTCTTTATTCGAAGTAACATGACAGCGCTGCCTTACCTTCAAGAAATAGTGGAGCCATATGTTCTCCCTTACCTTAACCGGCTCGAGAATCCAATATTTCAGCAAGATAATGCTCGAACTCATGTTGCCAGAGTTAGTTTAAACTTTTTTGAAGCGACCCATGTGAATATTTTGCCATGGCCGCCCAGATCCCCCGAACTTTCGCCCATAGAGCATGTTTGGGACATCATGGGAAAAGGCTTGGAAATTTATCCCTGCCCCCTCGGACTTTGGCGGCTCTGATACATGAACTACAGGTAGCTTGGGATAGTATCCCTCAAGAAGAAATAGACGATCTTATTCCATCAATGGCAAGACGTGTTGGGGATTGTATAAATTATCGCGGTGGACAAACACATTATTAACGAATTTATTAAAAAAAATTGGTTCAAGCACTGACGTGAAGTCAGGAGCTTTTGCGCGTATGTTCTATTGTCCATACTCCTGTAATGAACACTCTTCTTAATCGAATTTACCATGATGAATTCTATTGTCTATTCTCCTGTATTGGACACTCTTCTCAATCGAATTCACCATGATGGTTTTTATTGTCCATTCTCCTGTATTGGAGACTCTTCTTAATCGAATTTACCAAGATGAATTCTATTGTCCATTCTGGACAATAGAATTTATCTTGGTAAATTCGATTAAGAAGAGTCTCCAATACAGGAGAATGGACAATAGAATTCATCATGGTGAATTCGATTGAGAAGAGTGTCCAATACAGGAGAATAGACAATAGAATTCATCATGGTAAATTCGATTAAGAAGAGTGTTCATTACAGGAGTATGGACAATATAACATACGCGCAAAAGCTCCTGACTTCACGTCAGTGCTTGAACCAATTTTTTTTTCGATTAAAAGGGTCCAATCAGGAGAACGGACAATAGAATTCATCATGGTAAATTCGATTAAGAAGAGCAAAAGCTCCTGATTCACGTCAGTGCTTGAACCAATTTTTTTTTTCGATTAAGAGTGTCCAATACAGGAGAATGGACAATAGAACATACGCGCAAAAGCTCCTGACTTCACGTCAGTGCTTGAACAAATTTTTATATTAGCCATCAAACCTTTTTAATTCTTCATAATCATTACAAGAATGTCTGCCGATATGGAATATGGTAATAATTTGACATTTGAACACATCGTTTAATGCATAATCAATTTCAATACTTTTGTCACTCGTTGATGAGATGAGATATCTGAAATTATAGATAAACTCTAAATATTCCATTCAATATTGAAATATTAAAACTAAATTTCCACTTATTCATTTGTATTTCAAGATAAGCTAATGATTCATGTAAATTGTCTGTGAAAATTTGTTTTCATGGGTTAGGGGAAAAGAGTTATTGTGAAAATAAGATTCATTTATTTAGATACCAATCTATATATTGTTTTATACTATCTACTAAGGGCCGATTTATTCAACCTCTCCGTAAAGTATTCGTCAACTATGTGCTCGTTGAATTTACTGATCCCCTTTAAAGTGAACATTTACAGATTACTCTCCTTTCGGTAAGGCTACTTGACAGTTTACAGGTCGTAAAATATATCAGCCCTCAGTGAACAAAAAAATTGTATACCTCACTGAAGCCGTAATACAAACAAAGGAAATAATTTCGAATAAAACTCTATTAACATATTCGATTATTTACTTCAAGAGAGATCAAGAATAACATTCATTTTGAAAATTCAATACTACATCAAGCAGCATGCAATGCAATTTTTCGAGTTTGGACCACTGCTGCCCACATAATCATGGAGGATTCGTGAAACACTGCAGGGAGGATAAATACTTGTATATAGATTATTATTAAAATATGATAACTGACTTTCTCCATTTCTTCATATACTACTTCTCGTTGTAAAATATACTTGGATTTTCCTCCGCAACACTAGGATACATCATTTTCAAAGTTAGCGTTGAATTATCAAGCCATTCTATTATAATATTAGTAAAATCTGTTCTTCAGAGGTATTCATTGTTAAGCATGCTAAGCAACAAGCATTTAAGAAACATATACCTGAAGTTCCACGGGAAAACAATATACATAATATATACCTACACACATGTTATATTGCATCACCTTCTACTCCTATATTTTAAAATATTCTGCAATTAGAAAAATTAAAATGTTTCGTTAAAAATGCCTATTATATAGGTACACGCTGGCATCCAAACACCCTGATGATGGATCGTAAGAGACCCATGATATCAGGAAAACAGATTTGTTTGAATAGAAACACTAGATTTTCTTCTTGGCTATTCCACTTTTGAACTTTAAAAATTTTAGTGTTCATGTCATCTTGGTTGCCTCTTATCAATATTAAATTTTCTCATGAGATATACTTAAGCTTCACAAATATTCAATCGACTAAGTTTCATATACCTTGTTTTTAAGAATTCTATCTGCAGTAACTCCAAGAGTAACTCATGCATTCTATTGGTCGAAAAGCATTACTTTTTTGCTCTACGTCAACTGGACCTTAATTCATTCCAACCTGAAAGGAAATATTAAGACTTGGATTTCTCTGAGTAAAGTAATTCATTCATTTCACTTCTATTACTTACTGCTGATTTTTAGCCAGAAATCCTGAAGGACATATACCAGATATCTTTTTATGAACAACTTTTCCACAGTTCTCCATAATTTGGAATTTCTTTCACATACGTAAACAATATTTCTAGATTCCTCCAATCTTCAAATACAAGGTAATCTCGATTATTTTCAACGGAAGGAATACTCGTTCGTACTTCGTGGATTGAGAATATTTTGTTTACGTTCTGTATTTGTGTTATGTGTTTTGATCAGATGTTGAGGTTAAAACGGGGCGCATGCGATGTAGGGCTATCATCTCCCATAGATTTGTGATGAAATAACACAATTTTCCCATAACATACGCGTAAAAGATATGTCATCATGACATTCATATTTTTATTTTTGAAGCTTCTCGCAAAAATACGACCATAGACAACATATCATACTACGATTCACATTCGCTACCGAACTCACAAAAGGCTGCGCGTTTCTCCAACAATATAGATCCGATCGTGTTCAAACTTGGAATTCTGCAGTAGAGTTAGGTTCAGCAGGCTCTCCCAAAATTTCAGCCATGCCGGACGAATAGTTTATGATATATAGAATTTTTTTCAATTATTTTTAATTATTTTTTTTTTTAATTTTCTAGTTATACCATCCTCACGAAATTCTGCAAAAATTTTCGCGTTGGCATTCTACAACTAATAACCATGTTTGAATCCAATCGGTTTTGTATTCTTCGAGTTAATGAGGAACAAAAAACATCCAAATTTCAGAAAATTTCAGATGGCTATAACTCTAAAACCGTTTGGACAATTATGCTCATAAACGAACTCAAATGTCGCATTCAGATTCACAACCAAACCTCAAATTTTCAAGCCGCTATCTCTTTCCGTTCTCAGGTTATCGTGACAACAAAAATATTTTTCAATAATTTTTTAATAATTTTCTAGCTATACGATTCTCACAAAATTTCACGAACGTGCTTAGGTCTATATTCTACAACTATTCACCAAGTTTAAATTCGATCGGATTTATTTTGGTTGAAAACAAAATTATTACTCGGAAACCATTGGGCCGATTATACCCATTAACGAACTTGTCCGTCGTATTGGGATGCGCAACCCACCCTGAAAATTTCAAGTCGCTGGCTCTTTTCGTTCTCAAGTTATCGTGGCAACGGCCGGACGGCCGGACGGCCGGACGGCACCACAGAATTAAATTTCACATTTGGGCAAAACTATAACGCGTATGTTCCCCAGAACATACGCGCAAAAATTGTAAACCCTTCGTTTTTTTTTTCCTGAAAATTTCAATCATTTACTCCTTGCTATACTATACAGGGTGAGTCTTTGACCACTGCATTAATTTTAACCAAAGATTCCTCTTATTAAATGAAACACTTTTTTCATTTACCATTTTTCCAGATTCGGCTCAGGTAGAAAGTTACAAGCGTTTAAAGATTTCACAATGTGCTAATACACTCCCGCATATAAATTATCTATGACATTGTTGGCGGACGAGAATTAGGCATGGTAACGTGGTTTACAGCTTGATTCGGGATTCCAATGCTCAGGGACGGATCCATAAAAGTAGTGAAATTTCTGGAGTTTTCCATTTTAAAACATTCAATGAAGAATATCTCGAAAACGGTGCGTTTAAGGAGAAATTATGAAGAATAATATAATGTTCTAAAACGATGGAATATTCTTGAAATGACTCAAGAAAAACTTTATATGCTTTCTTTATGCTAATTTCGTTTAGTTTTATGAATCCACGAGTCCATAACTAGAAAACCAGTAGAAGTAGAAAATAACTAATATTTGGAAAATATGTATCATAGTTATAGGAAACTTTACGCCAACATTCATTTTATTCGAAGAAAGGATGTCAAAGCTACAAAATAAAAACTGATTTTTGTTCAAAATTTCAACAGCCTGTATCTTTTTACCTGAGCTGAATTTGGAAAAATTTTAAATGAAAAAAGTGTTTCATTTGATGAGAGGAATCTTTGGTTAAAATTAATGCAGTGGTCAAAGACTCACCCTGTATATGTTCTACCAAAAAAAAAAAATTAAATATAAACAGCTCCTTCTGGGTGTTGTAGTTCCTTTGTCAGTTAGTATATTTTACCACTACTACGTATCTGCTGTGTAAATCTCAACTAACCTCATAGCGCCTATTTTCATCTAAAATTCCATTCGTTATAGCGCTTTTTGGGACGAGCCCGGGCCGGTAATGAATTAATCACATTTCGAGGGGCCTCTTATGCATCAAATCTACCCGACAGAGAGCCAGAACGGGCGACGCGAATTGGGCTTTAAAACTGGCCGGGCGATTGGGAACTTCCAAAACTCTGGTGGCGAGATTCGGCAACTATCCAAGCTAGTAATGAGCCACGTGCTCGAGTTTAATTGTTCAGTATTCGTCAATAAACTTTTGTTTGAACGAAAAATTCAAGTTGAAATAGTGAATATTATCCTGCCTAATATGTCTTCGACCAGAAACGACTATTGTTGTGTGCCTCAATGCAATTCATGGGCGAAAAAAATGCCAAAATGAATAGGTTTGAGTTTTCACTTCTTACCTCCGGAAAACCAAATATAAATATTGGAAATGCGTTTGAAGGATAACTAATAGACCGAAGAGTACTTAACCTGGAACTACATCCAGATAATCTTTATTATACCTCAAACATTACACTTATTGTTAATAATTCTTTTCATATAATATATGTATCATATTTTGAAAAAATCATTTCAATTATTGGTAATTGTTTTACAAAAGCTTTATCTGGTTCAATTTGACACTATATTCTCATAAATAAACTAGAACATCATGCACCTGAACTTTAATTAATACATCAGTAATATGTTTACACCTCCTCCGTGCTCCGACTTTACAAGAATATACCATACCTTCTATTTTAAGTTTACCATTCTCCACATTAATGGGCCATCAATTTTATGTGGTACTGAATTAAGGGCACTACTTTGTAAACATAAAGAACAAATGTCTATAAAACTGGGACCACAATTTGTTTTGTCACACACGATTACATGATCTACATTTAGAACCTCTTCTCCTTCTACAAGGACTCTAGAATTAGAAGTTGAAGCTCCTATGTACTCCAGAAATTCTAATCAGCTGAGTCCCTTCTTAATCATTCGCAAATAGTACCTGAAAGAACTTTTAAATATAATGTAACTTTGACAAACATATATGAATATACTTACTGGTTGTAGTCTTTATATCAATCAAGTGCCATAAAATTAGTTATATAATGATCAATATTTGAATCTATATCACAAAGTAATCCAACAATGATCTCAAGTGAATTATAATTTAAATTTTCCATGAAAATTTCGGTCAAACTTCGTCGACTGACCTGTCCAACACGAGATTGTTTCCATTTATTACTAGCGTGGTTAGTTGCCGAATCCCGCCACCAGAGTTTTGGAAGTTCCCAATAATTCCGTTTGTAAAACATAAAATAAGCTGGAAATGGCAGTCTGGACCGGTTCCAACCTGCCGGAGAATTCGTCGGATAAAATGGTCCGGTCATTTTTCAACGGTCTAGTTGCGGTCGCTCCGCGATAATGGTCATTAAAAATTGGGCGCTTGTTCCTTAACCGCCTACGAATATCCCGGCGGGGGGAGCGTAATGGAGATAAACAAAGAAAATGTAGTTATGCAATTTATGAACAGCGACTCGAAAACGGGGAGAGAATTAAAATATACCCGCGATTTTATCAAATGGCCGCTTTTCGGCGTTCGTTTGTGTGGGAGATGCGTACTTAAATATCGCCCGAATCTGGCTGAGGGTGAGAGGTTATTTTCCGGGGTTAATAGTCTAGGCAACAAGTGCTTTTTAGGTCAAAATTTTTGCGTATTCTCCGGAAATTATGATTGAGGTCTCATTCGATTCGGAATGGCATTTACATAGTTTTTGAGAAAATGCTAAGGCTGCTAGCAAAAATTGCAATAGTTATAAACAATTAATTGGAAAAAAGAAGGAGGTTAAAGTTTCCGCCAATATCTCAAAACTTATTTGAGATAATTCAATTTTGAAAAAAGATTCAAATAGAGAAGGAAATTTCCTATAAAAGATGGTTTCAAGCCCTGTGAACAGGAGCTTTCTGGCGCTCTAGTTCAAACAGACAAATTATATCTCCGAAAGTATTGGTTTCTCAGAGTTGGGAATTATATCAATGTATACATATGATAGAGCTGCATCATAAAGGAAATTCAATTCAAATAATAGTTTATTTATCAAGATTAAATGAGCAATCCTGAGAATGAAAACTGCACCATGGAAGAAATCGAATTAAATCTGGCCAATTTTGCCCAATAACGAACTTAACCGATATATTCATCTCCCTAACCTACTCAGAAAATTTCAACTACCTAGCTCATTCCGTTCGAGAGTTATCGTGCCTACGGCCGGTCGGCCGGCCGGACAGAATCGATTTCGCACTCGGATTCTTGATCAGTGAGTCGAACCAAATCGTTTGAGACCATTTTCAGCCAAAAATTCCAAAATTACAGACACTTGGGCAAATTGATAAGCACTCTGTTCCGAGGAACTAGAGCGCCAAAAAAACAAGTTTCGTATGACAATTGCCCAAAACAGGTTTAAAGTACCTACAAATAGTAGGTATTCCATAAAACATGTATGAAAGAAGATGAGTAATAATATGAAAGAAGATGAGTAATAAATAAAATACCTTGTAATCGATCAAAAATTTCCTGATCTACGTTCACCAAATTTTCTCCTCTCTCGAACTACAGAATTATGCTTTCAATATTTACGTAATATTTTCAAACATTTTCGGGTGAGGTCCCCGTTGCATCGCTAAAATACGAGTATTTCAACCCCAATATTTTTGAAGATACAATATTCCCTTCTGTCAAGTTGACATTATGAGAATTCATACATAGAATAATTATATCAATCTGTGAAATACGATTTACATTGAAATTTTTAAAATCATATCTCCGAAAGTATTAGCTTGTTAGAGTTAAAAATGATATGAATGGATTCTTATGATAAAACTTCTTATTAAAAAAAATTTAATTTGGAATTTGTTTCGTAAAAAAAAAAATTTTTTTTTGTTACTCCGAAACCATCTGTCCGATTTTGCCCAATAACGAACTTAGCCGAGATATTTATTCCCCAAACCTACTCTGGAAATTTCAACTCTCTAGCTCATTCCGTTCGAGAGTTATCGTGCCTACGGCCGGACCGGCCGGACAGAATTAATTTCGACCACGGATTCTTGATCAGTGAGTCGAACCAAATCGTTTAAGACCATTTTCATCGAAATATTCGAAAATTACAGACATTTGGGCAAATTGATAAGCACTCAGTTCCGAGGAACTAGAGCGCCAAAAATAGGTTAAGCCCTGTGGACAGGAGCTTTCTGGCGCTCTTGTTCAACCAGACAAATTATATCTCTGAATGTATTGGTTTCTCAGTGTTGGGAATTATATCAATGTATTCTTATGATAGAACTGGATCATAAAGGAAATTCAATTCAAATAATAGTTTATTTATCAAGATTAAATGATTAATCTGAGAATGAGAACTGCACCATGGAAGAAATCAAATTAAATCTGGCCAATTTTGCCCAATAACGAACATAACCGAGATATTCATCTCCCTAACCTACTCTGAAAATTCAACTACCTAGCTCATTCCGTTCGAGAGTTATTGTAGAAAAACTTTTTTTTAATTTTCAAAATTTTTTTTGACACTTTGCGGTAATCTGGTCAATACAAAACTTCACATGCGTATAAAGGTCATGATTCTACAATTTGATGCTAAATTTCAGATAGATCGAGTGATCGGTTTCGGAAATATTCATAAAAAATATTTTTACTAAAATCGGCCATAACTCCGAAACCGCTTGTTGGATTTCGCCCATTAACGAACTCGTCCGAGATATGTACGCTCCAAACCCACCTTGCAAATTTCAATCCTCCAACTCCTTTCGTTCGAGAGTTATCGTGCCTACGGCCGGCCGGCCGGCCGGACAGAATCGATTTCGACCTCGGATTCTTGATCAGTGGGTCATTTGGGCAAATTGATAAGCACTCTGTTCCGAGGAACAAGAGCGCCAAAAAAGAAAGTTGATATTATTTCCGGTGAAACCGGAAGTTGAACGAATCTCAATTTTTTTCCAAAAATTCGTCTCTCCTGACAAAGTTTATCTATAAAATTTCAAGTGTTTTTCTCGAGTCTTTCTTCGAAATATTCTAACGAACGGTCTTCGTGAATCCCCCTGTATATGAAAGCTGCCAACATAGTGAGCTATAATTGGGAATTACTGTAATTTTAAAATTCTGACCCTTAACTCTCCCAACATAATTGTACTAACCCGAATGGAGTGACAGTTTATTCTTTAATCTCGAAGTATCCAGAAAGCGCGTCCCAAATTACCGAAGAGTTTCCGGTGGGAAAAAATATCGATCCCCATTCAGGAAAGGATTGTTCCAGAATCCAGAAATGTTGAACTCATTAAAATAGCCATTGTTGGGGTCGACATCCATTATGTTAGCACGACAAAGAAAACCGGAAACTTTTTCATTTCGAATTTTTCTCCCTCCCCGACGGTCTTTTCAAGTCGTGAATGAAAATTACGGACTTCAAGTCGTATTTTTATAGCGACTCATAACATAAAAATGCTGCGTACTTATCAAAAAAGTGTACCATTTCTCTCTATTGTATATTTGCATGTTTTGTATGTGGAACACTTTGGATTGAACATGAAATAGTCGACATATATTCAGAACTACATACATGTCAACATGTTGATTGCTTCTCGAATAATAACGACTGGTTTTTAAGAGCCTGTGAAGTTTTTAATAGCTTGTGATGGTACACAAAGAAGAAGTACAAATTGAAATAATAAAGGGTTTTCCAATAAGAGGTGTTATTTTGAATAGCCCGCTATTTCGGTAGATGTCACTTTTGAAGCTGTCATTTTTTGACATTTGACAGGTAGAAACTACGCCATTAATAAAAATGGAACGATACACGCTTCAAGAACGCATTAAAATTATTCAAATTCACTATAAAAAATGGTGAAACTTTGGCAGAGACGGTTCGTAAAACTCGAACATTTTTGGGTCGTCGTGAAGCACCTTGTCGGACCGCATTAAAGAAATTAGTGGAAAAATTCGAGCTGTTGGGACAAGTTACTCATGTGAAGAATAAAACCCGTGCACGTCGCTCAAGAACAGCCGAGAATATTGCTGCTGTAGCCGAAAGTGTTGAAGAAAACCCAGGTTTGTCCATTCCTCGTCGTTCTTTGGAATTAGGCATTCCACAAACGTCATCACACCGTATTTTGTATAAAGATTTGGGTCTTAAGGCTTATAAAGTTCAATTAACACGAGAACTCAAGCCGGCCGATCATCAACAACGTCGTGTCTTTGCTGATTGGGTCGTTGAAATGCATGAAAATGATCCGGAATTCCATCGAAAAATCATCTTAAGTGATGAGGCCCATTTCCACCTCGGTGGCTTCGTCAACAAGCAAAATTGTCGCATCTGGTACTCAGAAAACCCAAGAGTTATTGTTGAAAAGCCTCTCTATCCTCAACGTGTGACTGTGTGGTGCGGTTTATGGTCCGGCGGAGTCATTGGACCTTACTTTTTCGAAAATTAGACTGGAGCAACAGTTACGGTGAATGGATTGCGCTATCGAGAGATGATTAATGATTTTTTATGGCCGGAATTGGATGGTATTGATCTGGACAACGTTTACTTCCAACAAGACGGCGCTACGTGCCACACAAGCAACGAAACCATTGATCTGTTGCGGGAAAAGTTTCCGGACCGTGTTATCTCTCGAAGAGGTGATCACAATTGGCCACCGAGATCTTGTGATTTAACACCTTGCGACTTCTTCCTTTGGGGCCACGTGAAAGAGAAGGTCTACGCCAATAGCCCAGCGTCGATTCAAGACCTCAAACCTATAATAATAGTTTTTTTATCAAGATTAAATGAGCAATCTGAGAAAGAGAACTGCACCATGGAAGAAATCAAATTAAATCTGGCAAATTTTGCCCAATAACGAACTTAACCGAGATATTCATCTCCCTAACCTACTATGAAAACGACCGGTTTAGTGTGGTTAGATAAACCACCAATCAGTGGTAAATTCGATTAAGAGTTTCCAATACAGGAGAATGGACTATAGAACATACGAGCAAAAGCTCCTGACTTCACGTCAGTGCTTGAACCAATTTTTTCAGATACTGTCTAGACGGACTATACTCAACAAATTTGTCCCGTGTTCTAAACATATTTCAAACCTAGAAAGAACGGTCTGGTAGCACAATCTTCAATCCCCTACCTTTTTGCATCCTTCCGTATTCTAAGAGAAGTCAACGATCTGTCGAATTTTTTCAGTTCAATATTTTCAGCCTGCTTGTTATCATACAAAAATATAGCAACGTATCTTGACATCATATTTCATGAAACTCAACACGAGAACGATTGCTATGCACGCTACACAGTATCGGTGTTGTATATTTTCGAGGTAATAAATATATCGATACCCTACAAATCCAAGGGGATGAACAAACAGACCCCAGATCGTTCATCATTTTGCCAAATACAGCTTTCGGCTTCACATACACATAGTATACAAACAATTGAGAGAGGAGGGGGGGGGGGGGGGGGAAGGAAAGGCACCGAGAACGATCCGGTGAAATAACATTCTTTATTGGTACGGATTATTGGTGGCGTTCAATCGTAGCTTTATTAGTGGCAAATGGTGCTTTTTGTTATTTATCGTGTTGGTGGCGGAAACCTTATTTTTCTCGCTCCCATTTCGAGAGCTTGCTCCTGAGAGATTTCATAAACTATGGCACTGGCGGAAAAAGCTCGAATAGGAAGGTACAGGGCACATTTCTAGGTCCCACTTACTGAGGACAAATACGAAATTGAATTTTCGAAGGAAAAATGGGTTCAAGCCCTGTGGACAGGAGCTTTCTGGCGCTCTAGTTCAAACAGACAAATTATATCTCCTAAAGTATTGGTTTCTCTGAGTTGGGAATTATATCAATGTATACATATGATAGAGCTGCATCATAAAGGAAATTCAATTCAAATAATAGTTTATTTATCAAGATTAAATGAGCAATCATGAGAATGAGAACTGCACCATGGAAGATATCGAATTAAATCTGGCCAATTTTGCCCAATAACGAACTTAACCGAGATATTCATCTCCCTAACCTACTCTGAAAATTTCAACTACCTAGCTCATTCCGTTCGAGAGTTATTGTGGAAAAACATATTTTAAATTTTCAAAATTTTTTTTACCCTTTGCGGTAATCTGGTCAATACAAAACTTCACATGCGTATAAAGGTCATGATACTACAATTTGATGCTAAATTTCAGATAGATCGAAGGAACTTGTCCGAGATATTTACGCTCCAAAACCACCTTGCAATTTTCAATCCGCTTACTCCTTTCGTTCGAGAGTTATCGTGCCTACGGCCGGTTGGCCGGCCGGACAGAATCGATTTCGCACTGGGATTCTTGATCAGTGAGTCGAACCAAATCATTTGAGACCATTTTCAGCCAAAAATTCCAAAATTACAGACACTTGGGCAAATTGATAAGCACTCTGTTCCGAGCACTCTGTTCTAGAGCGCCAAAAAAACAAGTTTCGTATGACAATTGCCCAAAACAGGTTTAAAGTACCTACAAATAGTAGATATTTCATAAAACATGTATTAAAGAAGAGAAGAAATAATGAAAAATTTACCTTGTAATCGATCAAAAATTTCCTCATCTACGTTCACCAAATTTTCTCCTCTCTCGAACTACAGAATTATGCTTTCAATATTTACGTAATATTTTCAAAAATTTTCCGATGAGGTCCCCGTTGCATCGCTAAAATACAAGTATTTCAACCCCAATATTTTTGAAGTTACAATATTCCCTTCTGTCAAGTTGACATTATGAAAATTCATACATAGAATAATTATATATCAATCTGTGAAATACGATTTACATTGAAATTTTGAAAAATCATATCTCCGAAAGTATTAGCTTGTTAGAGTTAAAAATGATATGAATGGATTCTTATGATAAAACTGCTTATTAAAAAAAAATTAATTTGGAATTTGTTTTGTAAAAAAAAAAAATTTTTTTTTATTACTCCGAAACCTTCTGTCCGATTTTGCCCAGTAACGAACTTAGCCGAGATATTTATCCCCCAAACCTACTTTGAAAATTTCAACTCTCTAGCTCATTCCGTTCGAGAGTTATCGTGCCTACGGCCGGACCGGCCGGCCGGCCGGACAGAATGAATTTCCACCACGGATTCTTGATCAGTGAGTCGAACCAAATCGTTTAAGACCATTTTCATCGAAAAATTCGAAAATTACAGACATTTGGGCAAATTGATAAGCACTCAGTTCCGAGGAACTAGAGCGCCAAAAATGTTGGCAAATGCTTCAATTTTATGTGGAATTGTGTGAAATTTTCTGGACGTTTTATTTGTACAATAATTTGAAATTGAAATCTGAATTTTCTACAGACTCTTGTTGAACCAAACTGTACTAATCTCTATGTTTTACTAACTAACGTACAAATTCTTCATGTGATCCTGGAGGAGAATGGAATATTAGGTTTCTTCTGGGTTTCTGAATATGAGAACTTCGGGATTTTTTATTTCATCATAGAATTTCTAAACAAACAAACAATATGGAATTATTGGCAATTCCCGTCGCAGAATACAGGGTGTCCCAAGTTCGAGTGCCTATTAGACGTTTCTGGAGAACTGGACATATTTGAAATCTGAAAATTGGGATTATGATATTGCTTGAAATTCTCTACAAATCTAAAATATTTTCGAAGCCCAAGCACTTCCGGTTATACAGTGAGTGAAGATAAATTTGATGAAAAAAATTTTTTTTCAAGTTTTGCATTCCTGGTATGATCAAGTATTCAATGCTGAATACATTTCTGTTAAAACTATTGTATTCATTGGAATAGTTTTCAAAATATCGAAAAAAAACCGGAAAAATGTCAAATATTTTTAGTCATTATTATGTTCATTAGGAGGAAGAATGTGGAAAGGTCATGCATCTTTTGAATTTCGGAAATATCATTACAGGGTGTTTCAAATTTTGTGTCGGAAATTGTGATCAAAAATTGGCCATAACTTCTGTTTTTCAAATTAGAACCCTAATTTTGCGCGTATGTTCTGGGGAAAATCGCGTTATCATTTTGCCCAAATGTGAAATTTAATTCTGTGGTGCCGTCCGACCGTTGCCACGATAACTTGAGAACGGAAAGAGCTAGCGACTTGAAATTTTCAGGGTAGGTGGCGCTTCCCAATACGACGGTCAAGTTCGTTAATGGGTATAATCGGCCGAATGGTTTCCGAGTAATAATTTTGTTTTCAACCAAAATAAATCCGATCGAATTTAAACTTGGTGAATAGTTGTAGAATATAAACCTAAGCACGTTCGTGAAATTTTGTGAGTATCGTGTCACTAGAAAATTTTAAAAAAATCATTAAATAATATTATTTATGACACGATAACCTGAGAACGGAAGGAGATAGCGGCTTGAAATTTTCAGGTTAGGTTGTGCATCTGAATGCGACATTTGAATTTGTCTATAGGTATAATCGGCCAAACGGTTTTGGAATTATACCCATCTGAAATTTGGTTGTTATTTCCTCAATAACGCGAAAATTACGAAACCGATATAATTCAAACATGGTTATTAGTTGAAGAATGCCAACGCGAAAATTCTTGCGGAATTTCGTAAGGATGGTATAACTAGAAAATTCCAAAAAAATTATTGAAAATAATTGAAAAATTGAAAAAAATTCTATATATCATAAACTATTCGTCCGGCATGGCTGAAATTTTGGAAGAGCCTTTAGAACCTAACTCTACTGCAGAGTTCCAAGCTTGAACACGATCGGATCCATATTGTTGCAGAACCGAGCAGCCTTGTGTGAGTTCGGTAGCTGGATGCGAATCGTCGTATTTTTACGAGAACCTTCAAAAGCATGAATGTCATGATGACATATTTTTGTGCGTATGTTCTTGGGAAAATCGTGTTATTTCATCACAAATCTATGGGAGAGGATAGCCCTACATTAGCGGTCAGACCTGGTTTTGAAAGAGATCCTCCTTAGTGGGAGGCAACTAAATATTGAAGGGATTTCTATGAACAAGAGTGAATAATTTTGAGAAATAGAGAAGGCGATTCTTCTTCAAGAGATCCATGTGCCTTCAGAGGAGTATATTTGTGAGAGGGGACTTTTGAAAGGTTATGTATTATTCTTAATATGATATCGCTGAAATTTTGCTGAAGGCTTCAAAACTTAACTTTAAATTAACCACACTTTCTGATCTTGTAAGGTGAGAGGCTCATTTGTGGATATTAAATCTCGTGATGGGTAGAGAGGAATTTTTTGGCCAGTTTTTCTATCAGTAATGATTATATATCTTTATGTTTCACATCAACACCTTTAGATCTATCAATGTGCATTTATTGGTTGAGAATGAGTAATTGAATATTACTGGAATTCAATTGAATTCCATTCAACATGTTAGTAACTAAACTTATAATTTTCTTTACTTTGATTATTTAAATATGACATTAATTCCAGTAATATTTTTCAAGAATAATTATGTATTCTTCTCCTAAAGAAGAATTGAAGGTAGACAATAATGTGTTAATTTTTTCATCATTGCTTTCTATCCTGACTTCACGAAAAAAAAAGGTTCAAGCACTGACGTGAAGTCAGGAGCTTTTGCGCGTATGTTCTATTGTCTATTCTCCTGTATTGAACACTCTTAATCGAATTAACCATGGTGGATTCTATTATCTGTTCTCCTGTATTGGACAGCGCAAAAACAAGAATTGAGACAATACAACTCGATAATATAAACCCAGAACCCTTCATAACTATATCGAGCAATCATCCCACTCCTCAAAATACAATAAACCAATTTTGGGGGGTCCACTGCCTCTAACCCCAAGTTACATCAGAATTCAGCTAACTCCAAGTCACGCACCCCCCATTCCTCCAGTGACTCCAACGGTCACAGGCAGCGACGACGGTTTGTACACAAATATTTACTCAGGGAAGTTTGTTCGCTCTAGAAGTCTAGAACTTACTACAACTGAAATTCGTCGAATTGGATGGCGTTCAGTTCGCGTGTCAGTGAACAACGCAGGGCCGCTGCTGAGCAAGCGTTCTGCCAGCTCTATGCGGTCAAGGTGAGTTTATACAGAGAATAAAATGGAAAAAGGCATGGAATAGCTGTCAGGAGGCTCACTTATTCATTAAATAATCGCTAGATTTCCCTGATTTGTCACACATAACACTGTCTGAAATCTGAAGAAAGATTTCTGAATTATCTCATCGGCTAATACAAATACAGAATTACCGATTTCTTGAATAATTAGTAACCTTCCATCAAACTCATTTTCGTTATGTTCGTAATAACTATCTTCTTTCTTGCGATTTAAACTCGTACGTTAAGTGATTTAAGAATGACTAAACTCCGGGAAGAATGATTAATCGACTTCTTGCAACCTACCTTCTTGTCAAGATAACTTTAAATTATAACGTAAATTTTCCGGCTCATTTTTGGCGCTCTTGTTACTCGGAACAGAGTGCTTATCAATTTGCCAAATGTCTGTAATTTTCGAATTTTTGGCTGAAAATGGACTCGAACGATTTGGTTCGACTCACTGATCAAGAATCCGAGGTCGAAATCGATTCTGTCCGGCCGGCCGTAGGCACGATAACTCTCGAACGAAAGGAGTTGGAGGATTGAAATTTGCAAGGTGGGTTTGGAGCGTAAATATCTCGGACGAGTTCGTTAATGGGCGAAATCCATCAAGCGGTTTCGGAGCTATGGCCGTTTTTAGTAGAAACATTTTCTATGAATAATTCCGAAACCGATAACTCGATCTATCTGAAATTCAGCATCAAATTGTAGAATCATGACCTTTATACGCATGTGAAGCTGTGTACTGATCAGGACACCGCAAAGTGTAAAAAAAAATTTGAAAATAAAAAAAGATTCTACAATAACTCTCGAACGGAATCAGCTAGTCAGTTGAAATTTTCAGAGTAGGTTAGGGAGATGAATATCTCGGTTAAGTTCGTTATTGGGCAAAATAGGCCAGATGGTTTCGGAGTAACGAAAAAATTTTTTTTTTAAGTTACAAATTTCAAATTCAATTTTTATTTAAGATGCAGTTTCACCATGAAAATCCATTGATATCATTTTCAACTCCAACAAGCTAATACTTTCGGAGATATGATTTTACGTAATTTCAATAATGAATCGTACTTCTATGTTTTCACAGAATGCTATAATTATTCTATCTATGCTTCATTATATGATCTGTGTTCATACTCGTACATGTCATCCTGTTCTATAAGAGAGAGTCAAATTCATTTCAGCTATTTTAATTTGATTTCTTCCATGGTGCAGTTCTCATTCTCAGATTGCTCATTTAATCTTGATAAATAAACTATTATTTGAACCGAATTTCCTTTATGATGCAGTTCTATCATAAGAATACATTGATATAATTCTCAACTCTGAGAAACCAATACTTTCGGAGATATAATTTGTCTGTTTGAACAAGAGCGCCAGAAAGCTCCTGTCCACAGGGCTTGAACCAATTGTTTTACAATCACATCTTCGTTGAATTATGCTCCACTCTTGATTCCTAATAAGGATGAAAGCGGTATGTAGCTAATCAACTTTAATGAAATCACATTATGTGGATTGCTCTAAACTTTGGAAAATCGGGATGTAATGTTATCGTTTTCGCAACCTGTATGTGAAAACCATATCTTCCATAGAAATCCTTACTCTTCCCGCTTATTCGCGACCATAGAAGACATCAATCAGGAAGGCTTGGACTATATTCAATAAATTCAGACGAATCCTTCCATCCCCTCGCGTCCTGAAGTATTTTCAGGAGCCAAATTGAATATTTCAGAGAAACATCTGGAACAGAATATAGAACCGGAATTTATTGGGAGAATCTGCCAGGAGTAGACAGTGGTGCCGTGAACTTTCGCTGTTATAAAATAGCCGGGATAGATGAACACTGCTCTGACTTATTCGGGAATAGTATGGAGCTCGTGGGAAAAACAAACAGTAAGCTGTAGGGAGGGTTCTCGGGACTAAATTGCATGTTTATGGAGAAGCGAGGCAGTGAAGTTCGCTTGGTTATTTTTGTACCTGATAGATGTTGGCAGAGGATATTTTAATTTTTTCGTTTAATGGTGAAGTTGTTAGCTAATTTTGACAAATTGGAATTTATTAGGGAGAGGATAATGTGAAGCACAGCGCGCATGTTATGTTGTCTAACCACGCCCCTCACACCCTCACGAAATACTACATGATCCTTCAAGACGTCTTTTTGGTGCTCTTGTTCCACGGAACAGAATGCTTGTCAGTTTGCTCAAATGTCCGTAATTGTCGATTATTGGCGCTCTAGTTCCTCGGAACTGAGTGCTTATCAATTTGCCCAAATGTCTGTAATTTTCGAATTTTTCGATGAAAATGGTCTTAAACGATTTGGTTCGACTCACTGATCAAGAATCCGTGGTCGAAATCGATTCTGGCCGGCCGGCCGTAGGCACGATAACTCTCGAACGAAAGGAGTTAGAGGATTGAAATTTGCAAGGTGAGTTTGGAGCGTAAATTTCTCGGACAAAGTTCGTTAATGGGCGAAATCCATCAAGTGGTTTCGGAGTTATGGCCGATTTTAGTAAAACATATTTTGTATGAATATTTCCGAAACCGATCACTCGATCTATTTGAAATTTAGCATCAAATTGTAGAATCATGACCTTTATACGCATGAGAAGTTTTGTATTGACCAGGCTACCGCATAGTGTCAAAAAAATTTCAAAATTCTAAAAAAAAATTTCTACAATAACTCTCGAACGGAATGAGCTAGGCAGTTGAAATTTTCAGAGTAGGTTAGGGAGATGATTATCTCGGTTGAGTTCGTTATTGGGCAAAATAGGCCAGATGGTTTCAGAGTAACGAAAAAAAAAATTTTTTTTTAAGCTTCAAATTTCAAATTCAATTTTTATTTAAGATGCAGTTTCACCATTAAAATCCATCGATATCATTTTCAACTCCAACAAGCTAATACTTTCGGAGATATGATTTTTCTAAATTTCAATAATGAATCGTACTTCTATGTTTTCACAGAATGCTATAATTATTCTATCTAAGCTTTATTATATGATCTGTGTTCATACTTGTACATTTCATCCTGTTCTATAAGAAAGAGTCAAGTTAATTTCAGCTATTTTAATTTGATTTCTTCCATGGTGCAGTTCTCATTTTCATGATTGCTCATTTAATCTTGATAAATAAACTATCATTTGAATTGAACTTCCTTTATGATGCAGTTCTATCATATGAATACATTGATATAATTCCCAACTCTGAGAAACCAATACTTTCGGAGATATAATTTGTCTGTTTGAACTAGAGCGCCAGAAAGCTCCTGTCCACAGGGCTTGAACCCATTTTTTTTAAATTACACTTTTTTTAATTTAATTTCCTTTACGATGCAGTTCTATCATGAGAATCCAGTGGTATCAACCAGTTCTTTCAGAGATATGATTTGTCAAAATCGATTCTGTCCGGCTGGCCGTTAACAAGAAAACTCTCGAACGGAATGAGCTAGACAGTTGCAATTTGCAGAGTAGGTTTGGGAGACAGATATTTCGGTTTGGTTCGTTAGTAGGCAAAATCGGCCGGGGGGTTTCGGAGTAACGAAACATTTTTTTTACATTACAAGTTTTAAATGGAATATTTTTTAAGATACAGTTTCATTATAAGAATCTATTGATCCTATTTTCAACTCTTACAAGCTAATACTTTCGGAGATATGATTTTTCAAAATTTCAATATTAAATCGTGATTCTTTGATTTCACAGAATGCTGTAATCATATCTATGAATATATAAATATGAATGATCTGTGGCCATACAAGTCATCTGTTTCAGAAGACTAAAGGCTGGTTTATGCTGGCTGGTAACTTCAACTTATTCCCTAACTTAAAAATTGAAACATACATTTCTTACGCTATGGTTGATACTGAGACTGAATAATCCCATTTAATTATTATTAATAATAATAATTAATAAGTTAACGGATTATTTAGTCTGATTATAAAGCATAACACTAAAAATAAATGTCTATATATATTATATATTTATGATTAAGTTAAAGTTACCAGCCAGCATAAATCAGCCTGTAGAATTGGATAATTTTAATGATGTAGTTTATAAAGGCAATAGAAAACAACAACATAATGGAATCATCAAAAGAAATTACTGTTCGTTGACCACCGAGGTTAATATTACCTTTTACTTCCGTAAGTAGTGCGACTTGTTCCTATATACAGTATTTTTATAATATTTCTGGCAAAAAAAGCTAAAATATTGATCTACATTTGTATCAAATATTATTTCCTGAGTTGAGGTTCATAATACAGAATGAATGTGTTAGTGGTATGAACTATTAAATTATGAAAAAATGGGTTCAAGCCCTGTGGACAGGAGCTTTCTGGCGCTCTAGTTCAAACAGACAAATTATATCTGGTATTGGTTTCTCAGAGTTGGGAATTATATCAATGTATTCATATGATATCACTGCATCATAAAGGAAATTCAATTCAAATAATAGTTTATTAGATAAGTAATAATAAATTACCTTGTAATCGATCAAAAATTTCCTGATCTACGTTCACCAAACTACAGAATTATGCTTTCAATATTTACGTAATATTTTCAAACATTTTCGGGTGAGGTCCCCGTTGCATCGCTAAAATACGAGTATTTCAACCCCAATATTTATGAAGTTACAATATTCCCTTCTGTCAAGTTGACATTATGAGAATTCATACATAGAATAATAATTATATCAATCTGTGAAATACGATTTACATTAAAATTTAAAAAAATCATATCTCCGAAAGTATTAGCTTGTTAGAGTTGAGAATGATATGAATGGATTCTTATGATAAAACTGCATATTAAAAAAAATTTGATTTGGAATTTGTTTCATAAAAAAAAATTTTTTTTTTTGTTACTCCGAAACCATCTGTCCGATTTTGCCCAATAACGAACTTAGCCGAGATATTCATCCCCCAAACTTACTCTGAAAATTTCAACTCTCTAGCTCATTCCGTTCGAGAGTAATCGTGCTTACGGCCGGCCGGCCGGACCGGCCGGCCGGCCGGACCGGCCGGCCGGACAGAATGAATTCCGACCACGGTTTCTTGATCAGTGAGTCGAACCAAATCGTTTAAGACCATTTTCATCGAAATATTCCAAAATTACAGACATTTGGGCAAATTGATAAGCACTCAGTTCCGAGGAACTAGAGCGCCAAAAATGATTGTATTTTATTGATATATTTTGTCGTATTATAAGATAAATTTTCAAATAAAGAAAAATAAGAATATAAAATACATATTTAATCTTTCAAACAAATGAAATTAACTATAAAAATATTGTCTCCAGCCTTGCTCTAGACATTTCGATGATACTTTCCTTAGGTATTTCGAGTTGTGAAAACTATGCACCGAGTGTAAGTTGCAACAACCCATTCCACGAGGTTAAATCATTGCAGCTTGCTCATTTAATCTTGATAAATAAACTATCATTTGAATTTAATTTCTTTCATGATGAAGTTCTATCATAATAACCCATTGATATAATTCCCAACTCCGAGAAACCAATACTTTCGGAGATAATATGATTTATCAAAGTTTGAACAAGAGCTCCTCTCCACAGGGCTTCCCCACTTTTAGTCATTGTTTTTAGTCTTTATCGAACTCATAAACGCCTCCAGTCACTCTCTGTCACCGCTGCTATATACATTGATAAGTAGACGCGGAAATAACAGAAAATTAATAGAGACATCCAAGCGGGGGTCTCGACTACGAAATCTAAATTTATTACTTCCGACTGTTTGAAACTTAGCCCGATATAGTTTCTAATGAGAGAAGAGTACTGACTTGGTGCAAATTAGAGATACCAGGCGCAATTATTGTTCGTACAATGAGCGAAAACAACATGGGGGGGCGGGGGGTGGGAGCATTCATCGCCTCCGCATTCGAGTTCGAGTTTCTTGGAGACGAGCCGGTTTCGTCTCGACTGTTCATATGAGTCTTCAGACGGCCTTTGTTATTTAAATGACGGGATTCAGATCCAAGTGTGCAGCTGGAAATAGAATGTCGATTTTGGAGGAAGGAAGTTATAATTTGGCTGCTTGGCACAGTTTAGTCTTGTTTTGGAACGTTTGAGCTCGGTCCCATTGTACAAAAAAGTATTGGTTTCTCAGAGTTGGGAATTATATCAATGTATTCTTATGATAGAACTGCATCATAAAGGAAATTCAATTCAAATAATAGTTTATTTATCTAGATTAAATGAGCAATCTGAGAATGAGAACTGCACCATGGCAGAAACCAAATTAAAATAGCTGAAATGAATTTGACTCTCTCTTATAGAACAGGATGAAAAGTATGAGTACGAACACAGATCATATAATAATGCTTAGATAGAATAATTATAGCATTCTGTGAAAACATAGAAGTATGATTCATTATTGAAATTTAGAGCTTCATCTTAGCAGAAATTGAATTCAAACATCATAGAAGAATTCAAATTCAACAAGAGTGCCAAAAATTATCAGTCCAAAACCAATAGACGAATTCTACCCAACAACGAACTCATCCGAGATATTCATTCCTCAATTCTATGATGAACTATAATATATATCTTTCCTCAAATCTACTCCAATACACCAATATTCCAGTTTTGTTTTTAGTGGAGATATTCTGAACTCAATATTATTAACTTACCATTACCATTCCCATCATCATATGGATTGACCATCGGCATGAAAATATCAACCAACAAAAAGTATGATATTATATTATAATTATCATATTTATACGATTGCTGGAATGAATGACAATGTTATTAACTTACCATTACCATTCCCATCATCATATGAATTGACCATCGGCATGAAAATATCAACCAACAAAAAGTATATTATATGAGGAGTAACTTTTCAAAACGCATTATGTCCAATTTGGGCGAAATTGAGTTTGAAGCGGATTCAGAAATGTTTTCTGTTGCTCTATAGCCCTATGTAAACAAAATCTTCCAAATGGCATTATATCCCTCTGTAATTCAAATCCAAAGTATGTAAGCCGCATCGCAATGAATTGTGTTTACGTTTGCATTTTTAAAAGAAATAAAATATAACCAAAAACATGTTTTATCGATTTGCTCATGTTAATTAGGTTACAGGCCAACACTTACTGTGCAGACTGTTTTCTCTAAATGTATAAAAAATCGCAACAAACAGCATTATTTTCAATTTCAACCACATCAAAACGCATTACATACAATGAGATGAATCAAAACGCATTAAGTCCAAACGTTTTTTACATTTTCTGTGTATATCTGATCAATATTGATTTAAATGAGATTAGTTATTACCTTTAGATGTAAATTTCTATCAAACAAACTCGACATACTCAAATTATAAGCCAGGGAGGAAGAAAAAATCGTTTTTCGTTGATTCCCAATAAAATGGTTTTTGGACTTAATGCGTTTTGATAAGTTGCTCCTCATATTATGATACCATTACTGGAATGAATGACAATGAGACAACGTCAAAGTTGACATTAACAATTCATAGAATAGCTTGAGAATAATTCTATCATTGAAATTTTGAAAAATCATATCTCCGAAAGTATTAGCTTGTTAGAGTTTAAAATGATATGAATGGATTCTTATGATAAAACTGCTTATTGAAAAAAATTTAATTTGGAATTTGTTCTGTAAAAAAAAAATTTTTTTTTTGTTACTCCGAAACCATCTTTCAGATTTTGCCCAATAACGAACTTAGCCGAGATATTTATCCCCCAAACCTACTCTGAAAATTTCAACTGTCTAGCTCATTCCGTTCGAGAGTTATCGTGCCTACGGCCGGACCGGCCGGACAGAATGAATTTCGACCACGAATTCTTGATCAGTGAGTCGAACCAAATCGTTTAAGACCATTTTCATCGAAAAATTCGGAAATTACAGACATTTGGGCAAATTGATAAGCACTCAGTTCCGAGGAACTAGAGCGCCAACAATCGTTATTAGCCCAGGGTTGATAATTTTTGGTGCTCTACTTTCTCGGAACTGAGTACTTATCAATTTGCCCAAATGTCTGTCATTTTGGAATTTTTCGATGAACATGGTCTTATTGGTCTTAAACGATTTGGTTCGACTCACTGATCAAGAATCCGTGATCTAAATTCATTCTGTCCGGCCGTAGGCACGATAACTCTCGAACGGAATGAGCTAGACAGTTGAAATTTTCAGAGTATGTTTGGCGGATAAATATCTCGGCTAAGTTCGTTATTGGGCAAAATCGGACAGATGGTTTCGGAGTAACAAAAAAAAATTTTTTTTTTACAGAACAAATTCCAAATTAAATTTTTTTCAATAAGTACTTTTACCATAAGAATCCATTCATATAATTTTCAACTCTAACAAACTAATACTTTCGGAGATATGATTTTTCAAAATTTGAATGATAGAATTAATCTGTGGCTATTCTATGAATTGTTATAATGTCAACTTTGACGTTGTCTCATTGTCATTCATTCCAGTAATGGTATCAATATGAGAATTATAATATAATATCATACTTTTTGTTGGTTGATATTTTCATGCCGATGGTCAATCCATATGATGATGGGAATGGTAATGGTAAGTTAATAATATTGAGTTCAGAATATCTCCACTAAAAAAAAAATGGGTTCAAGCCCTGTGGACAGGAGCTTTCTGGCGCTCTAGTTCAAACAGACAAATTATATCTCCGAAAGTATCGGTTTCTCAGAGTTGGGAATTATATCAATGTATTCATATGATAGAACTGCATCCTAAAGGAAATTCAATTCAAATAATAGTTTATTTATCAAGATTAAATGAGCAATCATGAGAATGAGAAAAGCACCATGGAAGAAATCAAATTAAATCTGGCCAATTTTGCCCAATAACGAACTTAACCGAGATATTCATCTCCCTAAACTACTCTGAAAATTTCAACTACCTACCTCATTCCGTTCGAGAGTTATATCTATGTCTATGGATGAAAAGCAGTCTCACTACTCTCAGATCTCTTACTTCATGTTCAGTTCCGAAATGTAAGAATTTTCTGAGAAAAACTAATTTCGGAGCAAACAACTGAGATTTTTCTCACTTCGCTCACAATTCTTCGATTGATTAGATAATCTGTCAGGTACATCATTTGACATTATGACAATTCATATTCATACATAGAATAATATCATTCTGTGACAACGTTGAAATACGATTTATTATTGAAATTTTGAAAAATCATATCTCCGAAAGTATTAGCTTGTTAGAGTTAAAAATGATATGAATGGATTCTTATGATAAAACCTCTTATTAAAATAAATTTAATTTGGAATTTGCTTCGTAAAAAAAAAATTTTTTTTTTGTTACTCCGAAACCATCTGTCCGATTTTGCCCAATAACGAACTTAGCCGAGATATTTATCCCCCAAACCTATTCTGAAAATTTCAACTCTCTAGCTCATTCCGTTCGAGAGTTATCGTGCCTACGGCCGGACGGCCGGACCGGCCGGACCGGCCGGACAGAATGAATTTCGACCACGGATTCTTGATCAGTGAGTCGAACCAAATCGTTTAAGACCATTTTCATCGAAAAATTCGAAAATTACAGACATTTGGGCAAATTGATAAGCACTCAGTTCCGAGGAACTAGAGCGCCAAAAATTGGAATATTGGTGTATTGGAGTAGATTTGAAGAAAGATATATATTATCGTTCATCATAGAATTGAGGAATGAATATCTCGGATGAGTTCGTTGTTGGGTAGAATTCGTCTATTGGTTTTGGATTGATAATTTTTGGCACTCTTGTTGAATTTAAATTCTTCTATGATGTTTGAATTCAATTTCTGCTAAGATGAAGTTCTAAATTTCAATAATGAATCGTACTTCTATGTTTTCACAGAATGCTATAATTATTCTATCTAAGCTTTATTATATGATCTGTGTTCATACCCGTACATTTCATCCTGTACTATAAGAGAGAGTCAAATTCATTTCAGCTATTTTAATTTGGTTTCTTCCATGGTGCAGTTCTCATTCTCAGATTGCTCATTTAATCTTGATAAATAAACTATTATTTGAATTGAATTTCCTTTATGATGCAGTTCTATCATAAGAATACATTGATATAATTCTCAACTTTCGGAGATATACTTTCGGAGATATAATTTGTCTGTTTGAACTAGAGCGCCAGAAAGCTCCTGTCCACAGGGCTTGAACCCATTTTTGAAACAAAAATTGGTTCAAGCACTGACGTGAAGTCAGAAGCTTTTGCGCGTATATTCTATTGTCCATTCTTCTGTATTGGACACCCTTAATCGAATTTACCATGGTGAATTATGTCGTCCATTCTCCTGTATTGGACACTCTCAATTCGAATTTACCATGGTAAATTAAGTGTCTTTATGTTGATTTTCTACTACTAGTTACCAAGCTTCAATTCGATCGAATATTTATTTTTTGAGTTATCAAGGAAATAATATTCAAGGTGGGTATAACTCGGAAACCGTTAGACCGATTATGCCCAAAAACGAACTCAACTCTACCATTCGGATACGCAACCTACCCTGAAAATTGCAAGTCCCTATCTCCTTTCGTTCGAAAGTTATCGAGGCAACGGTCACCCATCTACTGAACTCACACAAGGCTGCTCCAACAATATTTAACCGATCGTGTTAAAACTTGAAACTTGGCAGTAGAGTAAGGATCTAAAGGCTCTTGCAAAATTTCAGCAATTTCAGACGAATTGTTAATGATATATAGAATTTTTTTTTCAATTTTCAATGATTTTTTAAAAATTTTCAACAAATACTATCCTCAAGAAATTTTGCAAGAATTTTTGCGCTGGCATTCTACAACTAATAACCATGTTTGAATTCAATCGGTTTAGTATTTTTCGAGTTAATGAGGAACAAAAAATAACCAAATTTCAGATGGCTATAACTCTAAAACCGTTTGGCCGATTATGCTCATAAGCAAACTCAAATGTTGCGCTCTGATGCACATCCTAACCTGAAAACTTCAAGCCACTATCTCTTTCCGTTCTCAAGTAATCGTGACAACAAAAATATTTGTTAATAATTTTTTAATAATTTTCTATCCATACGATTCGCACAAAATTTTAGAAACGTGCTTAGGTTCATATTCTACAACTACTCACCAAGTTTCAATTCGATCGGATTTATATTGGTCGAAATCAAAATTATTACTCGGAAACCATTGGGCCGATTATGCCTATTAACGAACTTGTCCGTCGTATTGGGATGCGCCACCTACCCTGAAAATTTCAAGTCGCTAGCTCTTTTCGTTCTCAAGTTATCGTGGCAACGGCCGGAAAGAATAATATTTGACCTCGAATTCTTCATTGGGGAGTCGAACTAAATCGTTTGAGACCATTTTCGTCAAAAAATTCGAAAGTTACAGACATTTGGGCAAAATGATAACGCGATGTTCCCCAGAACATATGCGCAAAAATGATAATAGTCGCATAACTCATTGGAAAAGGAAAAGAATATAATAAATATGAAAGGAAATAGTATATTGTATAATTAGTGGGAAAATAACGACTGTGATAATTACCAGACGAGGAGCGTAGCGACGAGTCTGGTAACACAGGAGTTTGGGAATATGCCTTTCTCACGAATTATAGGTACATACTATTTTTCTTCGATCGTTGATTTACATTTAAAAAATTTATTAGAAAATATATCATTCAAGATGTAATCGAGTAAGTTTAAATAGGTTTCTCTATGTCCATATTGAAATATAGAAGTGGTAACCATGGAAAATACTTTGTTATGACAAAAGTAAAATAATTTTCAAGCTGGTTTTGTTCGATTCGTTGTATTTTATAAGGAATTAAAAAAGAATTAGTAAACATGAACACTGATAGTGATTATTTGTTACCTTGCACGCCTCCTGTTCTAGTAGAACTGCAAACGCGGCTTCACTTAATTTACTTCCGGTGAAATCCAGACAGAAGTATGAACTTGCGTATTAACGCTTCATGTATTTTTGCAGAAAAAACAACAGTGTATCCTTTTCTGAGAATGTACTGATGGCGTATGTTGCTGAATTGGCTAAAACAATGAAATCTTCGACGTTGTGGGTACATTAATCCATGCTTCGATCAACTTTGTCTGTTGAAAATAATATTAATATTGCCCAGTACCAAAAACTCAGAGCATTTTTAAAACGTCAAGCTACAGTATGCAAACCGAAAAAATCCAAAATTTTAACCCAGGAAAAAGTTGAGAAATTCATTCTAGAGGCCCCAGATGACATATTTTTATCGACGAAAGTAAGTAGATGTAGATAAAATAGTATTACTCAAAATACAGAAAATACGAAATATACAATTTTTGATTACCTTTTAGGTAGCTCTAACATTTGGAATAGCAGGAGCCTGTCGACGAGATGAGCTTGTCCGAATGAAAGTTCAGGATATAGAAGATTTCGGTTCAAAAATACTGGTAAAAATACCAGAAACAAAAACAAATAAACCTAGATCATTTATCATTAACGAAACCTATTCAAATGTTTATAGAAAGTACGTATCATTTAGGCCTAATGATTTTGAAAATTCTAGATTTTTTTTTAATTCAACAAGGGAAAAGGATGGAAGACAGTCATTGGAATAAATCAATTTGGAAAAATGCCGCAAATTGTTGCAAGTTATTAACAGTTGCCAAATCCGACAGAATATACAGGACATTGTTTCCGTAGATCATCGGCAACACATTTGGTAGATGCTGGAACTGATATTCTTTCTTTAAAGCGCCACGGAGGATGGAAATCTTCCAATGTGGCGGAAGAATATATTGACGAATCACTTAATAATAAAGTAGAAGTGGCTAATAAAATATTCAACACCCCTGCCTCGACTTCAAATGAAAAAAAAATTAACCAATATCTATAAATCTATCGCTAGCTTCATTAGCGGCTTAAAACTTTGCTGGGAAACGTTTCATCGCTGCCTAGGAAAAAGGTTACCAACCAAAAATTAATCTGTGCCACCGACAATCTTAATGAATTAAGTAATCAAACTTCACCAACTGTTTTATAGCATTATGTTTCCTTCCGAAAGTATTAATACCGCGAATTAAAACTTCAAATTCCCCAACCTATGAAGACTTATTTTTCCTCAGTTTGAAATCTTCTGAACTGCACTCTTACTGCAATCCGTTTGATGAAAATTTAATATTTCATGGGAAACTGCTAAATATAGTCTTGTAGAAACGACTCGAATAAAGTGTAATCCTCTTATACCTGCTTTTCCGTCGATCTACTTCATTTCTCTTTCAATTATTGAGGTTCGTTCTCACAGGGAATTAGGAGAAATAAGAAATGAAATACGGATAAGAAGAGAAAGATACTGACTTGAAATGAAGAGCTTTTAAGGCGAAAATTCATGAGACGATTTTGTCGTCGAAAACCAACGATTTTGTCGTCCAAATGAGTATACTGTCATTTGGACCGTTTTGGACGACGTCGTCCATGTCGCTGGATTAATCCAGCATTCCAACGACAACTGATGACATACCTGACAGCCGCGAAAATTCAAATTGGTTCAAGCACTGACGTGAAATCAGGAGCTTTTGCGCGCATATTCTATTGTCCATTCATCTCTATTGGACAAATTCAAATGAAAGTAGATAATATTATCCTATCTAATATGTCTTCGAGCAGAAATGACTATTGTTGTGTGCCCAAATGCAATTCATGGGCGAAAAAAATGCCAAAATGTATAGCTTTTATTCTGTACTGGTTTTATTCTGTCCAACTTCCTGTGAAATTTACTAGTATAGGTTTGTGTTTTCACTTCTTACCTCCGGAAAACCAAATATAAATATAATTATTGAAACTGCGTTAGGAAGATAACTAATAGACCGAAGAGTACTCAACTTGGAACTACATCATCTTCAAACAGAGTACAAGGAGGTACCTCGAAAGAGAACTGAGGAAGGATGTGTCGATGACTTGCTGTGTTGAAAAACCTCATTCAGAAGAAGAAATAAGTATCACCCAAGCACCCTTGAGTTAGTTGAACAGCAATAATAATTTTAGTAGTATACTTGGTTGTGTACATTGTTACCAGACCACCTAACACTTGTGCCATTGATATATTCGGGATATCTACAAAGAGTGATATCTTGAACAGTGACAGTGCTTTGAAAAGTTTAACAGGCATAAACAATTTTGATATTGTCAATTGAATAGAAGAGATGGTCATCAAAACTCTTGGAAACAAAACAAAAACCGGCAACTTTATTATACCTCAAACATTACACTTATTCTTCAAATGGTATTAGTGGGACTGGGATCAATATTGTTAAAGAAAAACTATGGTTTCTTTGCCAACGTTTTGAATTTTAATAAATTCATCATCAGGGCTCTGTAACAATGGGTACTACATTAATAGCTTTGAATATAACTAAAATGAGACACGAGAATGCCAACAACAATATTGGAACATTTTCAGTGAATTAAAATAGTAATAAAAATCTTGATTTAAAATTTAAAAAAGAAAAGAAAAATATAGACTTACCAAAAATCAGTCTCTCCGAGTAAAACTATTACGATATAACATGAAAACAGACATTTTAGATACATGTTTACAGGACAAGAACTCAACATCGAGCACGAGACGAACGAATACTGAGATAAAATCATAAATTGACCGTGAATCCGTATGGTTCTTGTACATATTGATAGAAAAACGGTGGTAATTGAAAACAACGTATACCGACAAGAATTATTTCGATAACCGACCTATCAGGTTAAAGTAGGCTGTATTCAACCCCTCTATATCTCTTCTGGTATTAACACTGTCTTGCTGAAAAATGTTTATCATTTCACTGAAAAGTCTTTTAGACAGAGAAGATTGTTGTTTTCAATTACCACCGTTTTTCTATCAATATGTACAAGAACCATACGGATTCACGGTCAATTTATGATTTTATCTCAGTATTCGTTCGTCTCGTGCTCGATGTTGAGTTCTTGTCCTGTAAACATGTATCTAAAATGTCTGTTTTCATGTTATATCGTAATAGTTTTACTCGGAGAGACTGATTTTTGGTAAGTCTATATTTTTCTTTTCTTTTTTAAATTTTAAATCAAGATTTTTATTACTATTTTAATTCACTGAAAATGTTCCAATATTGTTGTTGGCATTCTCGTGTCTCATTTTAGTTATATTCAAAGCTATTAATGTAGTACCCATTGTTACAGAGCCCTGCTGATGAATTTATTAAAATTCGAAACGTTGGCAAAGAAACCATAGTTTTTCTTTAACAATATTGATCCCAGTCCCACTAATACCATTTGAAGAATATAGTTTTTTGGATCACCAAACTTACCATAAAAAATTACACTTATTGTTAATAATTATTTTCACATAATAAATATGTATCATATCTTGAAAAAATCATTTGAATTATGGATAACTGTTTTACCAAAGCTTTATCTGGACCAATTAGACACTTTATATCCTCATAAATGAACTAGAACAGCATGCACCTGAACTTGAATTAAAACATCAGTAATATGTTTACACCTGCTCCATGCTCCGACTTTACAAGAATATAATACTTTTTTTTTAAGTTTACCATTCTCCACATTAATATCAATTTTATGTGGTTCTGAATTAAGGGCACTACTTTGTAAACATAAGGAACAAATGTCTATAAAAATGGGACCACAATTTGTTTTGTCATACATGATTACATGATCTAAATTTAGAACCTCTTCTCCTTCTACAAGGATTCTAGAATTAGAAGTTAAAGCTCCTATGTACTCCAGAAATTGCATCGTCTTGGAAGTTCCCATTTGTTTTTCTTTTGCGATTTAATACATTTATATAATTATTAGAGATAACTGTAGTACTTCAGGAACTCATTTTGTACCTAAATATGTATTTAGTTGTAATATTTAAATTCAATTAGGTTATGTTTCTGTCAGTTCAAAATAATCTGTCGTCCGATTTTGTCGTTCCATGAAATATAGGGGAAGGGAAATTTCGAACGACAGTCGTTGGTTTTGAACGAAAAAATCGTCGAAATTTTGGACGACAAAATCGTTGGTTTTTGGCGACAAAATCGTCTCATGAATTTTCGCCTTTACGCGTATGTTATATTGTCTATTCACGCCTCACATGTGCAACCTATAGACCACATCAGTTAGGTTAGAATCAATCTGTTGGCGGGAGATCCATATTCAAATGTTTCAACAAGGAATTTCAACTTTCAACCACCCTATTTAAAAGAGAATGTTAGTACAGAGACATCAAGTATTGGGTACCTTCATCATTAGTGCATGTTTTCATGTTATTTCCACATTAAAATCTACTTCTATTTATTCTTAAATCAAAATTGAAGCCAGTGTAGTTCTAAAGATTACCGTATGTCGTAGATGACTTCTGTTGTGTAGCATTACAAGGCCGATTTAGGGTTGTGTTATTATTTTTGACTGATTTCGAGTGAGCTAAGACATACCTCAATCGAATTTGGTGAACACTTTTATATTCATTAATTATTTTGGAAATATACTATTTTGTTATGAACACTTGATTCTAGATGGTTGAGAAAGGTTCACAGAATCTATTTCAACCGAAATAAACCTTAAGAAATTAGCCAAAGTATGTAAAAACAGGCGAGAAATTCGCGTAAATTTTGGGTCCATAAGAAATGCATGGGGAATTCAGTGCTCGGATCCACGGATGGATCGTAATTCAAATTTCCCACTTATCCTAACTAATGTGGTCTTTACCCTGGAAATTTCAAGTTCCTATCTCTTTCCGTTCGAAAGTTAACGTGGCAACGGAAGGTCTGCGGGCATTTTGGCAAAATGATGTCAAGCTGTTTCCTAGAACATGCGCGCAATTAGATTAAAGACGTTTGTTAAATTTTGTTTGAATCATATCACTAGAAATTTTTTTAAAACATTAAAAAAAATATTATTTATGTAACGATAAACTGAGAACGGGAAAAGATAACGACTTGCAATCTTTAGGTTATGTTGTGCATCTGAATGCGATAGAAATGCGTTTAAAGATTTCACAATGTGCTAATACACTCCCGCATATAAATTATCTAAGACATTGTTGGCGGACGAGAATAAGGCATGGTAACGTGGTTTACAGCTTGATTCGGGATTCCAACGCTCAGGGACGGATCCATAAAAGTAGTGACATTTCTGGAGTTTTCCATTTTAAATCATTCAATGAAGAATATCTCGAAAACGGTGCGTTTAAGGAGAAATGATGAAGAATAATATAATGTTCTAAAACGATGGAATATTCTTGAAATGACTCAAGAAAAACATTATATGCTTTCTTTATGCTAAATTCGTTTAGTTTTATGAATCCACGAGTCCATAACTAGAAAACCAGTAGAAGTAGAAAATAACTAATATTTGGAAAATATGTATCATAGTTATAGGAAACTTAACGCCAACATTCATTTTATTCGAAAAAAGGATGTCAAAGCTACAAAATAAAAACTGATTTTTTTTCAAAATTTCAACAGCCTGTATCTTTTTACCTGAGCTGAATTTGGAAAAATGTTTAATGAAAAAAGTGTTTCATTTGATGAGAGGAATCTTTGGTTAAAATTAATGCAGTGGTTAAAGACTCACCCTGTATATCGATGCTAAATACTATTAAGAGTATCCAACAGAGGGGAGTAGACAATAACACATGCACGCAAAAGCTCCTGACGACAATGCTTGATACAATTTTTTGGGTAATTGCAAGCATGTTCTGGCGAACAGCGTGCAATTATTTGGTCCAAATGCCAAAATGCCAAAAAGAATTAGGATTCTTGCAAGTTTTTCCTAAAAGAAAAAAAAAATAACTGAATAAAAATTCCATTGGTGGGGTCTCTCAAATCAATGCTGTAATACTAATTAATTTCAATCAATAAGGCATCAGTATAAACCCCAAATCAAATTTTTAATTGACCAATAACTTCACTCTTCTACAACAATAGGAAATATCCTAGACATAAGTATAAAATGCTGGAATAAGAATAGACACTTTATTATAGCCATATATTTCAAGCTAAAAGGTTATACCCCTCATTCGATATTATGTCTAGTCATTAAACCGTGAATCCAAGATGGCGAACAATTCCTAGAACTGCCATTGGAATGGGATTAGAGGTTATTAAGCCCGACGTGGTTCAGAATGGACAATCACAACTGAAGTGGGCGATAGGCATTTATATCCGAGATCATTTTCCAATTTTCAGTTCAATGGAAGCGGGATTTTTCCGTATTTTCGATTTAGATTTCGTTTAGCTTTACCATGAGAATAGTGATCGTTGCAATTTGGCGAATGCGCCTGTCTCGATTCAGAATTCTATTTCGAACGATATAAATTCAAAATACAAGGATATCGAGTAATCATTAAAGGATACTGTGAGAGGTATACTCATTATTAAAAGGTTTCTTTCTGGGTTTTCTCTCCCAAACTCTGAAAAATATCTATAAAATAAAAATTAATCATTTTTGATTTCCTTCTGCGTAAGAAACACAAGATATTTGTCAGAAGCGTTAAATCGAACAATGTTGCCTAACAAACAACAACAAAACAACATCAACGAAGAACAACTATATCGTAACGTTTCGGAGTCTATATCAGACTCCTTCGTCAGACACTTAACGAAAGTCTTCAGAATTATTTTGTTGATAGTTATTCTGAAATTCGAGAATTACGATATAGTTGTTTCTTCGTTGATGTTGTTTCGTTGTTGTTTGTTAGGCAACATTGTTCGATTGATTGCTTCTGATAAATATCTTGTGTTTCAATTACGCAGAAGCAAATCACAAAATAATTAATTTTTTTTTATAGATATCTTGCAGAGTTTGGGAGAGAAAACCCAGAAAGTTTAATAACAAGGATATTGTTCTACTTTTTTTTCGTTTTCGCCGATAGATGCTGCACTAGAAATTTTACCGACATGTCCAATTATATTCGAAGCTTTGTTTATTCATGGTCTTGTTGAAAGTCGTACAATTTGCTGAAATTTCGTATTTTGAGTATTGTAATTGTTTTGTTTCCTTTTTTGGGCGCATGTTCTAGGGGAACATCGTCCTATCATTTCGTCCAAATGTCTGTAATTTTCGAATTTCGAGCTGAAAATTGGCTAATAGACTAATTCGGACTCCCTGATCACGAATCCGGTGTCAGATTTTTGGGTGCCGTATGGCCGGCCGGCCGTAGGCACGATAACAGGAGCACCGAAGGTCCTATCGACTTCAAACTTTCAGGGTAGGCTTCTGATCAAAATGCGACGGTTAAGTTCGTTAACGGGCAAAATCGGCCGGACGGTTTAGGAGTTATAGACATTTGAAATTTTGAGGTTATTTCCCTGATATTTCAGGAACTAAAGAAGATGTTGAATCGAAACTTGGTAGTCAGTTCGAGGATATAAACGCGCAACTTTTGGCAAAATTCTGTTATGATCGAAAAGTTGGTAATTTTTAAAAAAATATTTCTTTTAATTTTTTCGAAAAAAAAATTTTTTTTTCGTGAACTATTCATCAGATTGCAACAAAAACTTGTACTAACGTCAATTGTAGTATTTTGCAACATTGTGCAAAATTTTGGCTCTATACGATTTCAATTTCTGGAGATATAAGACAAAATGTGTCAAATTTCCTGGGTCTCTCTCAGTATTTTCATCGATTATTCTATGAACTCTTTGAATTCCACCGAAAACAAATTCAAAGACATAAACATAAAGAATCAAGTCATAGTTTAGACGTCGAAAGAAGGACGATGTTGATCGACTTGAAAAGGTACCTATTTCAAGAAATGCAATAATGAAATGCTTAATTTATGGATATAATATTATCTAAGTATTGTTGGGATCGGGCAGTTGGAAAATTTTTTAATAAAAAAATTTGTACCGACGTTAAATCAAGCATTCTACACGAGTGTGCAAAATTTCAGTTCGATACGATCTCAATTCCAGAAGATATTGCTTAAAATTCACATTCCAGCGTGTTTTGACGTTCTATGGTCACAGAAAATCGTCACAAAAATCTATTTACCTCATTTGACGGCTGTTTGTCAAATCAATTAATTCCAATAATTGATGTCAGATTTCCTACATACCAAGTTCAAACACATTTTATTATATGGAAAACACTTATTATGATCACGTTCTACAGGAATTGATACTAAATAGAAGCTAGATGAAGATTATTGTAATGGAAAATTTGTGTTCCAGAATAATATTAAGGTATTCAACATGATACTGCTTTTTTTCTTTACTGGTCAGTACGGGCCACAAGGAAGATGAACATGCGCCCAATAGCTCCTGTCCACAGGGCTTGAACCAATTTTTTCTTAGTTATTAGTGTTCTTTTTGTGTTTTTCTTGTTTCGTGTCGGACAAGAATGGTAACTTGCTTGTGGTATGGTATTGGAAATTTTGTTTGTGCAAAACATTTTTCTACAGAATATACAGGGTGATTCACGAAGACCGTTCGTTAGAATATTTCAAAGAGATAAACACTTGAAATTTTTCAGTTAAGCTTTGTTAGGAGAGATGAATTCTTGAAAAAAATTTTATATTCGTTCGACTTCCGGTTTCAGCGGAAATGATACCAACTTTAGTTTTTTGAATGTAACACCCAGTTTTTTCATTGATAATAAGACTTCCTCTTGTAATTCTACATTGTTTTACTATGTCAAATACATATTATTCTCAGAAAATTTGTGTGAAATCGGAAAAAACCCTTTTAATTTTCTCAAAAGGGCTTCAATCCAATGTTAATAACTTATAGATTTTTGCATGAAAATTCCTAATTTTTTAGCTTCTATCAGCAGACATACCAATGCTTCTCCTTCGTTAATTAGAAATTCAATTGAACATACAGGGTGTTTCTACTTCAATGTCAAAATCAGTCATGATAAAAACCTTAAAACTCATTTTTTTCAAATGACATTGAAATAGAAACACCCTGTATGCTCAATTGAATTTTTAATTAACGATGGAGATGCATTGGTATGTCTTTTGATAGAAGATAGAAAATTAGGAATTTTTATACAAAAATCTACAAGTTATTAACATTGGAATGAAGCCCTATTTGAGAAAATTCAAAGGGTTTTTTTCAGATTTCACACGAATTTTCTGAGGATAATATGTAAGTGACACATTGAAACGATGTAGAAATCAATGGGTAATCTGAATATCAATGAAAGAACTGTGTATTACATTTAAAAAACGAGTTGGTATCATTTCCGGTGAAACCGGAAATCAAACGAATCTGAAGTTTTTTCCAAGATTTCATCTCTCCTAACAATGCTAGACTATACAATCTTAAGTTTTTATCTTGAGACTTTCTTTGAAGTATTTTAACGAACAGTCTTAGTCAATCATCCTGTATATTGAATATTTCTTTGCGCAAGGAACTGGTGATTTTTTTTTCAGGATGAAAATGGACATTTTCTTAGATAATCGATTAGATCTTCGATTAGATGAAATACTAAATATTATTAATTTTAATCCTTAGAAGGACTCTGGTACAGCTCAACAGAATTCTAAGACGTAATTAATCTGACGAAGAAACATGCATCTAAGCTTCATCTGAGAATAACAACGATCGGTTCATTACCGACCCCCTATCGATACGAGATACGGAGCCGGAGCTACCCCTCCATAGATGGTGCTACCAGTATTGAAGTTCCCTATAATTCATCAAAATTGAGAATGCCACACCGAATCTGTCACGTTTGCCAGTCCGTATTCAAGAACCATTTCAAACATCTCGTAGCACTCTGGAATTAGCTTCATTAATTTGAAATTCAATCTGCCCTCACGGGTACGCGGGGCATATTCATTGCAGGACTTGAAAAACAAGTTTGTAATGTACAAGAACTAAACTGCTCGAGAAATTGCCGGAAAATAAGAAATCTCCTGGTCGTATTTCATCGTTAATGAAACACAGAGTGTAATACCATTTCGTTAATGGTTCGCGGCAATGTGGAGCAAATAGTTTTAGTCTCGGAAGCACACGGTAATAATTAAGAAATTAACAACGCTCTCGCGGTCGCACTAAGCTATAATAGATATGGCAAAGATTCACCTCTGTTTTATATCAGAGGTTTGGAGAGAGTCAGCGCGATTGAAGTAGTCGAGAGACTTGAGAAAAGGGATTATAATTGAGACTATGTTGTGAACAGTATTACATTGGCTGATAAGTTCCCGTTCTGACTCCATAAATATAGATTTCTTGCATTCTTTGATGTTTTTGGCGCTCTAGTTCCTCGGAACTGAGTGCTTATCAATTTGCCCAAATGTCTGTAATTTTCGAATTTTTCGATGAAAATGGTCTTAAACGATTTGGTTCGACTCACTGATCAAGAATCCGTGGTCGAAATTCATTCTGTCCGGCCGTCCGGCCGGCCGAAGGCACGATAACTCTCGAACGGAATGAGCTAGACAGTTGAAATTTTCAGAGTAGGTTTGGGGGATAAATATCTCGGATAAGTTCGTTATTGGGCAAAATCGGACAGAGGGTTTCGGAGTAACAAAAAAAAAATTTTTTTTTTACAAAACAAATTCCAAATTAAATTTTTTTCAATAAGCAGTTTTACCTTAAGAATCCATTCATATTATTTTTAACTCTAACAAGCTAATACTTTCGGAGATATGATTTTTCAAAATTTCAATGTAAATTGTATTTCTACGTTTTCACACAATGATAGAATTATTCTGTGGGTATTCTATGAATTGTTATAATGTCAAATTATTTTCCTGAGACATGACTTTGTCTCATTGTCATTCATTCCAGCAATCCTATAAATATGATAATTCTAATTTAATATCATACTTTTTGTTGGTTGATATTTTCATGCCGATGGTCAATCCATATGATGATGGGAATGGTAATGGTAAGTTAATAATATTGAGTTCAGAATATCTCCACTAAAAACAAAACTGGAATATTGGTGTATTGGAGTAGATTTGAGGAAAGATATATATTATCGTTCATCATAGAATTGAGGAATGAATATCTCGGATGAGTTCGTTGTTGGGTCGAATTCGTCTATTGGTTTTGGATTGATTACTTTTGGCACTCTTGTTGAATTTAAATTCTTCTATGATGTTTGAATTCAATTTCTGCTAAGATGAAGTTCTAAATTTCAATAATGAATCGTACTTCTATGTTTTCACAGAATGCTATAAATATTCTATCTAAGCTTTATTATATGATGTGTGTTCATACTCGTACATTTCATCCTGTTCTATAAGAGAGAGTCGAATTCATTTCAGCTATTTTAATTTGGTTTCTTCCATGGTGCAGTTCTCATTCTCAGATTGCTCATTGAATCTTAATAAATGAACTATTATTTGAATTGAATTTACTTTATGATGCAGTTCTATCATAAATACATTGATATAATTCTCAACTCTGAGAAACCAATACTTTTGGAGATATAATTTGTCTGTTTGAACTAGAGCGCCAGAAAGCTCCTGTCCACAGGGCTTGAACCCATTTTTATTTATTTGATATTATTTTATTTTTTCTATAAATTCATCCAACAGGTAATGAGAACAAATTACAGGTGTACATCATAATGAACGAATTATATTAAATACGTCAATAGTAATACAAACAAAACTCTAAAAAAATGTGGGAAAGCCCTGTGGACAGGAGCTTTGGCGCTTTCGTTCAAACATTAACAAATCATATCTCTGCAAGTATTGGTTTCTCAGAGTTGATAATGATGTCAATGGATTCTTATGATAGTCCTGTATCATAATAGCAGTAATTTGGAGGGAGAGGGACTTGCAATAAAAAATATATGAAAGGTTCCCCATTAATTTTTGCTAAATAGCCACCTCTTAAAATCTTTCGCATCAATTTAGAAACACACCCTGTGTTCGACTTTCCATCAGTAGAACATAAAACACCAAAATGAAATTATTATATTTTCAACGCGAAATCACCCCTGTTTCTTCTGATTAAAACCTGTTCATACTGAATTAATGAAATATTCCCCGAAAAAATGCCCGTAATAACGGTGAACCCATCTCGTATTCTTACCAGATTGAAGATTACAGTCCATCAGTAGATGAAATGAAAAACTTCTGTCAATCTTTCGTTAAGCATGGACTCGCACACCATTTCTTCATCCCCAATTCAGAGGGAAACTGTTAATTTATTTCTGGCTGCGTTCTATCTGTTTTTCCACCTGTCGTATATCCCGCACTGGGTCCGGAAATTTCAGACCTGTATCATCTCAACAACCCAAGTTATGTGGTTTTCTTTTGATAATTCAGGAATTCATTGATTCAGAGACATTGCACTTGACGAGTATGTTTGATGTCGAAATGTGCCTCTTGAGTTAGTAAAAAGCCCTGTGGACAGGAGCTTTGGTGCTCTTGTAATTTTTGACAAACCATATCTCCGAAAGTATTGGTTTCTCAGAGTTGGGAATTATATCAATGTATTCTAATGATAGAACTGCATCATGAAACAAATCAAATATGATACAGCTGCATCATGAAAAAAAATCAATTCAAACAAAAGCGCCAAAAGCCACCAACTTACCCGAGATATTCATTCCTCAAATCCACTCTGACAATAATACTATATCAATTGAAACTTAGCCTATATTTGAGTTTTGTTTTTACTGGAGCTATTCTGAACCCGTTCTGATAAACCTATCAAAGTATATATTTCCATCATCATATGGATTATCCAAGGGCATTAAAATATCACCAAAAAGTATAATTTAATATTATAATCCTCATAATTCTACATTCGAATTTTTTTACATTACAAATTTCAAAATCAATTTATTTTAAGATGCAGTTTCCTCATAGAAATCCATTGATATCATTCCCAACTCTAACAAACTAATACTTTCGGAGATATTATTTTTCAAAATTTCAATAATTATTCTTGATTCTATGGTTCCATAGAATACTCCAATTATAATTTAATGATGTATGTAAATCCAACATGAGGTGAGTCATAGACCTACGTTTTGAATTTAATCATGAAAATTCTTGAAAATTGACGCACAGAAGCCAAATTGAGCGTGCTATTATCAAGCGGTTACCCATCCAAATACTAACCGCGCCCGACGCTGCTTGGCTTCAGTGTTCGGACGGTATGTAGCTATTCAGTGTGGTATGACTGCAAACAATATTTCTTCCTCTAACTCTGCAATTATATTTATGATGCAGTTCTATCATAAGAATCCATTGATGTCATTTCCAACTCTGAGAAACCAATACTTTCGGAGATATGATTTATCAATGTTTGAATAAGAGCGCCAAAGCTCCTGTCCACAGTACTTTCTCACTTTGTTGGCGCTTTTGTTCATCGGAACAGAGTGCTTATCAATTAGCCAAATGTCTGTAATTTTCGAATTTTTGGCTGAAAATGGCCTCAAACGTTTTGGTTCAACTGATCAAGAATCTGTAGTCAAAATTGAGTCTGTCCGACTGACCGGCCTTCCGTTTACACGATAACTCTCGAACGGAATGAGCTAAACAGCTGAAATTTTCAGAGTAGGTTTGTGAGATAAATATCTCGGCTAAGTTCGTTATTGGGCAAAATCGGACTGATGGTTTCGGAGTAACAAAAAAAAATTTTTTTTTTACAAAACAAATTCCAAATTAAATTTTTTTCAATAAGCAGTTTTATCATAAGAATCCAATGATATCATTTTTAACTCTAACAAGCTAATACTTTCGGAGATATGATTTTTCAAAATTTCAATAATAAATTGTATTTCAACGTTGTCAAAGAATGATATAATTATTCTATGTATGAATTGTCATAATGTCAACTTATTTTCCTGAGACATGACATTATCTAATCAATCGAAGAATTGTGAGTGAAGTGAGAAAAATCTCAGTTGTTTGCTCCGAAATTAGTTTTTCTCAAAAAAGTCTTACATTTCGGAACGAACATGAAGTAAGAGATCTGAGAGTAGTGAGACTGCTTTTCATCCATAGACATAGATATAACTCTCGAACGGAATGAGCTCGGTAGTTGAAATTTTCAGAGTAGGTTAGGGAGATGAATATCTCGGTTAAGTTCGTTATTGGGCAAAATATCCAGATTTAATTTGATTTCTTCCATGGTGCAGTTCTCATTCTCATGATTGCTCATTTAATCTTGATAAATAAACTATTATTTGAATTGAATTTCCTTCATGATGCAGTTCTATCATAAGAATACATTGATATAATTCCCAACACTGAGAATCCAATACTTTCAACTAATCAACGAAATTCAAATCGATCAGATCACTCTTTCTCGAATTATTGGGAAGACAACAGAACATTTACGCAAAAGCCTCTGACTACGCGTCAATGCTTTTCTCTCATTTCAATTCGTATCACAGCAATACCGCAAATTCGAATGTCCTCCCTTATCCCCACAGAAATCCTAGGAAGATACCCATACACTTCTCGTTAAACCTCGCATATGTCCCAATAAATTCCAATATCTCAGTTCGTTTGCGTTATTTGCTCAAAAATCCCCGAACCGATTCAAATGATCCTTAAAACTGATATTCTGGCGATTCCATTCACTCGCTAGAACATATCGTCATCCCGTGGATTTCGAGGGAACGGTAACGATAAAACGGGGAAATATCATTCATCCCTTGGCATTATATCCCCTTATTTATGGTTTCGAAAAGAGTTATCGTCAAGAATAAATACTCGAATTTAACGATTGTCGTAAAATATGACGCTGATGACGGCAGTATTTCATCGCGAAACGCAGGCCGAGACACAAGACGTCGTTTTGATTCTTCCCTTTGTTTGTGCGTATTTTTCCCCGCGCTATAGATCTTTCGATTTACGTCTTAATCCTTCGATGCTGAGCGGGATGAGGAGATAAAGTCAAGTATTATGTCACTTTGGGAAGTGAAATGTGCTTGGATCTGGGGTAGGACATTCTATACGATGAAAACAAGATTTTCTCGGATATTTGGCCATTCGTTTTCAGGCTGATGGGTGTAATCGATGGAACTGGATTTGGTATTAAATAAATTACTGATGCTTTTATTTGTTTACGTAACATCTTATACAGGGACAGAAAGAAGGGCTTAGGCCGGCCTTATACGGAAGGAATGTCTCTCTGAATTCATATTCTTAATTCGTAATCTAAATTCTGGAAGCTTGGAAAATCTAGAAATTTATACTCTGTAAAATTGGTTCAAGCACTGACGTGAAGTCAGAAGCTTTTGCGCGTATGTTCTATTGTCCATTCTTCTGTATTGGACACCCTTAATCGAATTTACCATGGTAAATTATGTTGTCCGTTCTCCTGTATTGGACATTTAATTCGAATTTACCATGGTAAATTCGAATTAAGAGTGTCCAATACAGGAGAATGGACAACATAATTTACCTTGGTAAATTCGATTAAGGGTGTCCAATACAGAAGAATGGACAATAGAACATACGCGCAAAAGCTTCTGACTTCACGTCAGTGCTTGAACCAATTTTTTTTTCTTGATTTTTTTGAAATTTTCTAGGGTACCTACGGTTATAAAAATTTTTTTTGCGTCATTTTTTTCAAATATTCTAGGGGTACGGTTCTTACAAAATTTTAAACACGTCTTTATGTTGATTTTCTACTACTAGTTACCAAGCTTCAATTCGATCGAATATTTATTTTTTGAGTTATCAAGGAAATAATATTCCAGGTGGGTATAACTCGGAAACCGTTAGACCGATTATGCCCAAAAACGAACTCAACTCTCCCATTCGGATACGCAACCTACCCTGAAAATTGCAAGTCCCTATCTCCTTTCGTTCGAAAGTTATCGAGGTAACGGTCACCCATCTACTGAACTCACACAAGGCTGCTCGAATCTCCAACAATATTTAACCGATCGTGTTAAAACTTGAAACTTGGCAGTAGAGTTAGGTTCTAAAGGCTCTTGCAAAATTTCAGCAATTTCAGACGAATAGTTACTGATATATAGATTTTTTTTTCAATTTTCAATGATTTTTTAAAAGTTTTCTACAAATACTATCCTCACGAAATTCTGCAAGAATTTTTGCGTTGGCATTTTTCAACTAATTACCATGTTTGAATTCAATCGGTTTAGTATTTTTCGAGTTAATGAGGAACAAAAAACAACCAAATTTCAGATGGCTATAACTCTAAAACCGTTAAGCCGATTATGCTTATAAACAAACTCAAATGTCGCATTGAGATGCACAACCTAACCTGTAATCTTCAAGCCGCTATCTCTTTCCGTTCTCAGGTTATCGTGACCACAAAAATATTTTTTAATAATTTTTTAATAATTTTCTGGCGATACGATTCTCACAAAATTTCACAAACTTGCTTAGGTTTATATTCTACAACTATTCACCAAGTTTCAATTCGATCGGATCTATATTGGTTGAAAACAAAATTATTACTCGGAAACCATTAGGCCGATCATGCCCATTAACGAGCTTGTCCGTCGTATTGAGAACGCGATGTTCCCCAGAACATACGCGCAAAAAACAGAATGTGTGAGGAGAATAGTAAATTAGTATGCAATTCCGTGTTTTCTTAATTAATAATATGAATTAAAAGTATGGATTCAGATAGACATTGCGGCTGTATCAGTCCGGCCTTAATGTCAATTCCTCTAAGGTTGTTAATAGGCAGAATCAGTCAAACGGTTCGGTAGTTATACCAATCTGAAATTTGGAATTTTGGTTGGTGAAATTTGGTTGTAATTTCCCAAATATTTCGGAAAATACTAAACCGATCCAATTCAAACATGGTTACTGGTTGTAGAATGTCAATGCGAATATTCTCGCAAAATTTCGTGAGGATCGTATCACTAGAAAATTTTTAAAAAAATCATTGGAAATCGTTGAAAAAGTTCTATATTTCAGAAACTATTCGTCCGATATCGCTGAAATTCTGCGAGATCCTATATTGTTCGAGATCCAAACAGACTTGTGTGAGTTCAGTAGTTGGATGGGTAACCGTTGCCTCGATAACTTTCGAGCGAAAAGGGATAAGGAAATTCTCTGGGTAGGTTGCGCATCCGAATGGGAGAATTAAGTTCGATGTTGGGTATAATCGGCCAAACGGTTTCGGAGTTATACCCATCTGGAATATTATTATGATCTCACGATAACTTGGGAACGGAAGGAGATAGCGACTTGCAATTTTCAGGGTAGGTTACGCATCTAAATGTGACGTATAATATGCGCGTAAAAGCTCCTGACTTCACGTCACTGCTTGAACCTTTTTTTTTTATTTTCTAGTTATACGGTCCTAAAGAAATTTTACACACATCTTTGCCTCGGTATTCTACAACTAATTGCCAAGTTTCAATTCGATTGGATCTGTATTGTTCGAAAACAAAATTTGTACTCTGAAACCGTTTGAACGCAAGAGGGGGGGAGGGGTTTGGGAGTTCAAACTCCCCTCCCAAAATGTTTTAGAGTTATTTTTGTTGCAAAAGAAATCCCTTACACCCCTCTGCACTTATAAAGTAACCAAAATTTCAGAGATCTCGAGAAACGATCACTCCAAAGTCGTTATGCTCATCCTTTATTCTCAAAGGTCTTAACCTTTGAGAACATCGATAAATGTGTGGTGCTCCAAGTTAGTAAGAATGACCCCCAGCATATTTAATATTTATCTGCTTAGATAAATAATAAACATGCTGGGGGTCATTCTTACTAACTTGGAGCACCACACATTTATCGATGTTCAGTGGCAGCAACCAATCATCACACCACTTCGATTGCATCTAAATCTGCTTGGATAGTAGCAGTGCTGGTGTTATGCAGAAAAATCAAAGGTCCCAAAACAGATCCCTGCAGCACTCCTTCAGAAACAAGTGAATGAGATGATATGCTATCCGAAACTCTGACATTGAACTCTCTTGAGGTCAGAACAGACCGTATCCACAAAAGCAAGTCACAAACGATCCCAAAATGTTGAACTTTTGAAAGAGTCTTCGATGATGCACCCGATTATTATATGGGTTGTGCTGGCAGACGAAACCCGCCCCTCCACTGAGACCAATCGGTCTATTGTGGCACACCTGTAGTATATAATCTATACTTCACCTACAAGCTCTTGTCTCTTGATGAGGGATATGAGTTTGGTGGGTGAAAACTTCTCCAGTTCCCTCAGTGTCAGTTTTTGGACTCCTAGTTCCTCCAATCTGATCCTGTTCCCAGTGGGGCAGTCACATATGATGTGTTCGATAGACTCGTCGTCCTCCAGGCAAAGTCTGCACTCGGAGTCCTCAGTCAACCCCAGCGTATGGAGGTGTTTCCTGAGGCCACAATGGCCCGTTTATACAGCTGTAAGGATCCTCAGGTCTACCCTGGAGAATTTGAGCCATTTCCTGGCTCTTTCAGCTGATTGGCCAGTAATTGTTGAGCGAGCATGTCTGTGTCCAGGTATGCTACTCCAGATTTCTTGGACCTTTTGGTCCACCCATCTGTTGTTTTCCTTCGCCGCTGCTCTGAGAGAAATACCGCAGGCCGGTTCAGGTCCAATGAGCCCCATGGAATCCCCCCGTGCCGCCAATGAGTCCGCCATCTCACTACCCTTTATGCCCGAGTGGCCCGGGACCCACAAGAGCTGCAACCAGTAGCGCCCTCCAAGTTCAGCGAGTGTGGTCCGGCAATCCTGCACGAGCAGGGATTTGCAGTTGTATGAAGTCAAGGCCTTCAAGGCCGCTTGGCTATCCGATAGGATCTTGATTGATCCGTGAGCCCAACCTTTCTCAAGTATGAGCTTCGCACAGTGATCAATGGCGAGAATTTTTGCTGGAAAGACAGTCGCAAAACTACCCAGGCTGATGGATTCACCCCTAGCAATTCTACAACCGCTGACTCCCGCTCCCACCCCTTGGGTGGTAGTGGAGCCATTTGTGAACTAGCAGGGACCCTCAAGCAGTCGGGTCTCAGAGACGGCCCAGTCGTCTCTGCTGGGAAAAAAGACTCGGTAGGGCCACTCTGTGTAGGTTCTGGTTTTAGATACGTCCGATCGCTTGCCCATTATCTCGTTGGCCTCCAATTCAGCCCGCAGAGAACTAGGCACGTAGCCGATCGCATCTGGCTCATTGTGAGCCGTAAACAGAAGACTGTATGTCGCATCCGGGCCACCCTCTTGATCACCAGGTGAAGAGGGGCAAGGTCCATTAGGCGTTCCATGTCTGCGGTGGGGGTGGAGCAAAAAGCCCATGTCACCATCAAGCACGCAGATCTCTGAATTTTTGCAAGCTTCAGCTGAGACTGCACTTTAACAGTACACTCCCACCAAGCAATGCTGCCGTAAGTGATTTGTGGTCTCACCACCATCACGTACAACCAGTGGAGTGGTTCCGGAGCCAGTCCCCACCTCTTTCCATAAGTCCGCTGGCACGCCCATAGAGAGTGCCTAGCCTTATGGATCACCCTATCCAGGTGATGCACCCGATTTAATGCCTTGGAAAAATCCAAATATATTATAACAACCAGCTTTCCTTTGTCCACAATCTTATTCCAGTCGCTGATACATGTTAGAAGATTGTTCAACACTGACCAGTCAGGGGTGCCCATTAACAAACTCGGGCAAAATAATAGCACGCTTTTCCCCGGAACATGACCGCAAAAAAACAAAATTAATTTTCGTCCCTCCCAAAGCAACAGCGGCGTTCTCTCATCCCGCTCATAACCCCAGGATGTATTAGCTAAATAAATAAATCCCCAATTTACTATTTGTCATAATCGAAATTAACGAACAAAACAGATGTCGCAAATTGACTCCGTCTGTCATTCCGACTCATTTATTCCCGGATATAATTTTATTATTTCCGTCACGTCCAATCAAAATCAACTGGACACCGCGTACTCCTGGGATTAACCAGGGTCCGGCCGCCGGACAATAACAGGTCTCATTTGAAAGATAATGGATTATGTCGGCCATTGTGAAAACTGTGGATGTGCGTCAGAGTACACGCCGAGGGGCGCTATATTGAAACGGTCCGGACAAATTGCATTTTCCTCGTTCTAGGATTTTCATTATTATGTCAATTATTCCGGACGGTTCCTCCGAGTGAAAACGAAACGTTGGGCGAGAGCACGTGCGCGTTTGTTATGGACCGGAGTGGATCCAATATCGGCGCATGTGGTGGTGATATTGGATGGAAAACTTGAGATCTGGAGATGATATGAGTAGGGTAATCGTGTACAATGTATCGTGATGATATTCGCGATGTGGATATTGCGAATATACAAGCTGCAGTTGTTGGTTACGGAAATAATGCAACAAGCTCTATCGATTTGTATTTTATTCATACGGGATGTCTTGAAATTGAGTTAAACTAGGTGGAAAACCCAAATTTATAGCCAAAGCTAGGGCTTCACACGAGAGCGAGATTTTTCTCGTCTCGTTTCGTCTCGTTCTCGTCTCGTAACAGCGAGACGAGACGAGACGAGACGTTTTGAAAAAGGCGATATAAGACCACTTATTCAGAGGAGACCCTTCATAACAAGAACTTGTACAAGTTAGGAGAATTGGTTGCGTTCTTTGTAGGCTTTTTGGCGCTCTAGTTCCTCGGAACTGAGTGCTTATCAATTTGCCCAAATGTCTGTAATTTTCGAATATTTCGATGAAAATGGTCTTAAACGATTTGGTTCGACTCACTGATCAAGAATCCGTGGTCGAAATTCATTCTGTCCGGCCGGCCGTAGGCACGATAACTCTCGAACGGAATAAGCTAGAGAGTTGAAATTTTCAGAGTAGGTTTGGGGGATAAATATCTCGGCTAAGTTCGTTATTGGGCAAAATCGGACAGATGGTTTCGGAGTAACAAAAAGAAATTTTTTTTTTACAAAACAAATTCCAAATTAAATTTTTTTTAATAAGCAGTTTTATCATAAGAATCCATTCATATCATTTTTAACTCTAACAAGCTAATACTTTCGGAGATATGATTTTTCAAAATTTCAATGTAAATCGTATTTCACAGATTATTCTATGTATGAATTGTCATAATGTCAACTTGACAGAAGGGAATATTGTAACTTCAAAAATATTGGGGTTGAAATACTCGTATTTTAGCGATGCAACGGGGACCTCACCCGAAAATGTTTGAAAATATTACGTAAATATTGAAAGCATAATTCTGTAGTTCGATAGAGGAGAAAATTTGGTGAACGTAGATCAGGAAATTTTTGATCGATTACAAGGTAATTTTTTATTATTACTCATCTTCTTTCATACATGTTTTATGGAATACCTACTATTTGTAGGTACTTTAAACCTGTTTTGGGCAATTTTCATACGAAACTTGTTTTTTTGGCGCTCTAGTTCCTCGGAACAGAGTGCTTATCAATTTGCCCAAGTGTCTGTAATTTTGGAATTTTTGGCTGAAAATGGTCTCAAACGATTTGGTTCGACTCACTGATCAAGAATCCGAGTGCGAAATCGATTCTGTCCGGCCGGCCGACCGGCCGTAGGCACGATTACTCTCGAAGGTGGTTTTGGAGCGTAAATATCTCGGCCAAGTTCGTTAGATATATCTGAAATTTAGCATCAAATTGTAGAATCATGACCTTTATACGCATGTGAAGTTTTGTATTGACCAGATTATCGCAAAGTGTAAAAAAAAATTTTTGAAAATTTAAAAAAAGTTTTTCCACAATAACTCTCGAACGGAATGAGCTAGGTAGTTGAAATTTTCAGAGTAGGTTAGGGAGATGAATATCTCGGTTAAGTTCGTTATTGGGCAAAATTGGCCAGATTTAATTCGATTTCTTCCATGGTGCAGTTCTCATTCTCATGATTGCATATTTAATCTTGATAAATAAACTATTATTTGAATTGATGCAGCTCTATCATATGTATACATTGATATAATTCCCAACTCAGAGAAACCAATACTTTCGGAGATATAATTTGTCTGTTTGAACTAGAGCGCCAGAAAGCTCTTGTCCACAGGGCTTGAACCCATTTTTTAACTCTGTTAATTTTTGACCCGATAATTGTGAATCATAGTTAACAACGTTCCCTCCTTGTTACAGATGAAAAAACGGCACCAGCAGCCATAATGTCAGCGAAGATGTCATGATGGTGCTCCATGGCACCAGGACCATACTCCTCGGATGCTTCCTGGGCCTGTTCACCCTCGCATCACTCACATCAGATAACTCAAAATGCCCCAGCCTGGCGGCCAACCCCTCCTGTCCATGCTTTCACTTCGAAGACGGCATCTTCCTGGAATGTCCAGCCGCAACCGTGAACTCCTTACGGTCCGTACTTCAGATAATAGAGGGTCCCATACAATCCCTCAGCATATACGAGCTGGATAAATCTTTGACGAAGCTGACGTCAAGTTTTTTCCCCAACAACACCATAGTGAAACATTTGCAGATATCCCAGTCGCAACTGACCGAATTGAACGACGATAGTTTGGCCTCGTTGAAGAAAGATTTGGAGTCCTTGAGTTTAGTATCCGGTAGGTTGCAGGAGGTGCCTGAGAAATCCTTCAAGGGTTTGACGAAGCTCATCGCTTTGAACTTGGAGTCGAACGAGATCTCGGATCTACCCAGCTATAGTTTCCACGGTTTGCACCTGGTGAAGTTGAACATTAAAGGGAACCAGGTGCAGAAAGTTTCAGAGTACGCTTTCGCAGGGTTGGAAAGTTATTTATCGGAGTTAGACATGGCGGAGAATAAGATACAAACTTTCCCGATGTTGGCTTTGCGGAGGTTGGATCGGTTGAAACTGCTCCGACTGGCCTGGAACGAAATAAAAACCCTACCAGACGACGGTTATTCCCGTCTAAACTCGTTAGTGTTTCTCGATTTGAGCTCCAATAATTTCGAGAAGTTAACGGAGAACTACTTCCGACCCTGTCCGTCCGTGAAGACCCTATCCCTGTATTATAACGTGATAGAATTCGTGCACCCCGACGCTTTCGTATCGTTAACCAACCTAGAATCCTTGGACTTGAGCCACAACAAGGTCGTATTCGTGGAAGCGACCACCTTCAAGTACAACAAGAAGTTGAGAAGCGTCGATCTGAGCCATAACCACGTCCATCACATCAGCGGAGTGTTCGCCTATCTCCCGGAACTGAAAGAATTGTTCCTGTCCGAGAATAACATATTGGAGATCCCTGCGGACGCCTTCACCGACTCCTCCAATCTGTCCGTGATTTACCTGCAACAGAACGCCATAAGGAGGATAGACGCGGAATCGCTACAGTCCTTGTTCAATTTATCCCAGCTTCATTTGAGCTCGAACTTTGTTCCCTACATCCCCGGTGATTTGTTCCGGGAGAATCGTAATTTGACTTCGTTGAGTTTGGACAGCAACTGGATCAGCGATTTGGAGCCGGGCACATTCGGGAGAACGTCGAATTTGAAGGAGATCCGTCTGCATAACAACAAGATGAGGCACATCTCCAGAGGGGTGTTCGATCCGTTGCCCGCCCTGTTGGAATTGCACCTTCAGAATAATCGGATAGCTACGATAGAGACGGGCGCTTTCAGGACTTTGCAGAGTTTGCAACACGTCAACTTGCAGGTAAGAAGTTGCGGTTTGATTTTATTAGGATGAAGGTGAGAATTCGTTCTTGTTACGAAGTTGGAAATTGGGAGGGAGTGTTAGTAATGCTGGTAGAGACGGTTGTGGAGAATACAGGGTGGTGTACACTATCTTGGAATCTGATGAAAAATTAAATTTCTCTATTTCAGTATCGTAATGAGTCCATTCCAACACTAAAAACAGTGCTGGAATGAACTCATTCTTGCATGGTTTCTAGTTAAATTTTTTGTTTTGTGGTAGTCAGCACTGACATTCGATCCTATCAAATTTCAACACACGTCAATTGATAATACAATATCATTAGGATATAGTGAAATAATTATCGAGGAAAAGTTTTATTTTCATTAAAGAATATGGTACTACAGATTTCCTTCTTGCTGATTTTGAATCATTCATGCTATTAGGAAACTGTTTTAAATCTGATCTCCCGTACGTTTCAAATTCAAATTCCGTAATCTATCAACTTTCGTAACAGTCACACCAACTACCAAGATACAATACAAAAGTCACTAGGATGTATTATCCGAATTTTTCATTAAATTTCAACAATATTTCCCAAAACTTGCCTGAAATAGGGAAAAAATCGTCTAATACTCGTTGCACAAGGTAATTCCAACACTCATGCCTTCGAAAACTCGCTCCTTCTTCGCTGGTTTTCGAATTTCGCATTCGTGTTTGAATAGGAGCCGATTCTGCAACTTGTTTTAGAATATACTATTCTCTATCTCAGTATCGTAATGAGTCCATTCCAGCACTGAAAACAGTGCTCGAATGATCTCATTCCCGCATTGTTTCTAGTTATATTTTTCGTTTTGTGGTAGTCAGCACTGACATTCGATCCTATAAAATTTCAACACACGTCAATTGACAATACAATATAATCTGGATATAGTGAAATGATTGTTGAGGAAAAGCTTTATTTTCATTAAAAAATATGGTACTAGAGATTTCCTTCTTGCTAATTTTGAATCATTCATGCTATTAGGAAACTGTTTTAAATCTGATCTCCATGCCCTACGTACGTTTCAAATTCAAATTCCGTGATCTGTCAACTTTCGCAACAGTCACACCAACTACCAAGATACAATACAAAAGTCACTAGGGTGTATAATCCTAATTTTTCATTAAATTTCAACAGTATTTCACAAAACTTGCCTGAAATAGAGAAAATATCGTCTAATACTCGTTGCAGAAGGCAATTCCAACACTCATGCATTGGAAAACTCGCTCCTTCGTCGCTCGTTCTCGAATTTCGCTCGTGTTTTAATAGGAGCCCATTTTGCAACTTGTTTTATAATATACTTTTCCAAGAATGAAGTTGTTGATAAACTTTTAACCACAAACTTTTATATTTGTATAATAGAACTAGTGGACCGGGCAGGTGTTGTCTTACTCGAACGTTGGATTGCCTATTATTAGCGGAATCCACGTTTTTTGCACGCATGTTCATGAGCACAGCGTGCGATCATTTCGCCCAAATGACTATAACTTAGAGAAACATGCAATTCGTGAAAGACAGATCTATGGAGAGCACAAAATATAATATGAAATAATTTTGAGCCACGTCAAAATTCAAAAACTGTTGACAACTTGTCTGGTCGAATGTAAAAACAGTGAACCAGTACAGCTCAATCGTTAGAATGTTTCGATATTTCGGTAATATCTTCATCAATATAGATCCAATCGAGTACAAATCTAGAACTGTTCTGAGATACAGAATTGTTTTAGATATTTTTTTTTAATTTTCCAGTCATGTAATCCTCACAAAATTTCGCGTCGGTATTTTTCAACTAATAACCGTACTTTGATTCAATCAGATTAGTATTTTTCGGGTTATTGGGAAAACAAAATTTCAAATGGCTATAACTCTGAAACAACTCGGTATATTCTGCCCATTAACGAACTTAGCCGGCTTATTTTGACTGCAAACCTACCCTGAAAAGTTCAACTCTCTAACTCATTGCGTTCGAGCGTAATCATGCTGACGGCCGGCCGGACAGAATCAATTCTGAACTCGGATTCTTGATCAGTGAGTCGAAACTAATCGTTTAAGACCATTCTCGACCAAATATTCGAAAATTACAGACATTTGGACGAATTGATAGTCACTCTGTTCATAGAAGAGCGCGCCAAAAAAGATTGAATTTGAAATTTTTTTATTACTCGTAAACCACCAGACCGATTTTGCCCAATAACGAACTTAACCCAGATATGTATATCCCACACCTACTCTGAAAATTGCAACTGTCTATCTCATTCCGTTCGATTGTTATCGTGTTAACGGACGGACGGCCGGACAGAATCGATTGTGACCACGGATTCTTGATCAGCGAGTCGAACCAAAACGTTTGAGACCATTTTCTGCCAAAAATTCGAAAATTACAGACATTTGGGCAAAATGATAAGCACCCTGCTCCGAGGAACAAGAATGCCAAAAGAGTGGACCAGTACACCTTAATCGTTACAATATTTCGCCAACATCCCAATAATACGGAGTGTTCCTTAAAGACATGCTAATATTTAAGGCGGTGAGTCTCAACTTTTGAGATAAAGGGTGATTAAATAAAAAAAAATTACTTTTGAGATTCTCATCCATTTTTGAGCAAAATTCATATTATGGGTTTTCTTTGTCGACGCACGATTTCCGCTTAAAAAAATAAAAATCGTTTTACTTCAGGATCAATTCTTCAAAAATCTGATGCGGTGTGGAAATGTTTGTGCATCGGCTGAAAGCAAATGAAGAGATCAGACTTGCTCCAAAATGAATGAGAATTCAAAAAATATGGATTTCAGCTGATAGAAAAACGAATTTATTTTATTTTATAAAAGTAAGTTCAAATGAACGGATCAAATTTTTTTAATTATTGATAATACTAACACTGATTATAAAAGAGATTTTTTTTTAAAATTTTATCACCCTTTATCTCAAAAGTTAAGACTTTTAGGACATGTTCATAGGAAGTTTTTTTTTTAAATGAGTCAAAGAATCACCCCCTTAAATATAAGCATGACTTTAAAGAACACCTGTATAGATCCGATCGAAATTAAATCTCAATTTTCTAGTTATGAATTCCTCACCAAATTTCACCAAAAAAAAAAATCTCATCAAATTTCAACTTTCTAACTCATTGCGTAATCGAGCTGACGGCCGGACAGAATCACTTCGACCTCGGATTCTTCATCACAGAGTCGAAACTAATCATTTGAGACAATCAATTATGAACATTTGGACGAATTGATAGGTACTCTGTTCAGTTGAACAAGCGCGCCAAAAATTATATGAAAGGCTCCCCATAAATTTCGTCGGAATATAACCTCCTAAAATCATTCGCATCAATTCAGAATCACATGTCAAGGTAATTATATCAATTCACGTATTTTGTTTCTGATTATATTATAATAAATCTCTTAAACTCTTCTGAGAGTTCTGGAAACTCTATCTGACTCTTATTTTGTCTGAAATTCTATCAAAATCTCTTAAGGGGTTAAGGTTGTGTTCGAATATTAACTCCGTAGAATAATATTTACTCCATTGCGTTCGAAAACTGAAAGGTTGAGTAAATTTTACTCTGTGACTGTCGTTCGAAAAGTCGGAGTATTCGACTTGGAGTTCATTTTACTCCTGTCAAATTTGACATAACTCATGGGACGGAAAATCTAGTATCTTTGTCTCACTGTTTATGAATGTTTTGTGAGGTAATTTAATAGATTTAATACTGCACACAATATATATTTATGATTAGAGTTACATATATGTGAAGAAAACAATAATAATAGGATCTTTCTTAAACCAACATAACCTATTTTACGATATTGGCACCTTCTGTCATTGTCAGTGTCTGTGTCAGAGTTAACTCCAGAGTAAATCTGTCAAACCTTCAAAAACTCTACTCTAATCCGTGGAGTTAATTTTCGAACACACAATTCGAAATTAAAAGCAAAAAGAAAATCCTTCGATCAGGCACGAGTCTCTCATGTTTTCGAAACGCTGTATAAATTTCGTTAGAATCAACCAAGAGGTTTTCGAGCTACAGTGGTCACCAGTTCAAAGAACGTAGTTTTGAGAAAAATGCATTTGAAGTTTTACACTCAATTTACGTATTATTCAAGTACTTACAGAGTCATCTATTCCTGAGCCATATAATAGTTCTTAGGCCTTTGTGACTGCGTCCAAAATATCTTTTTGATGTTGTCTACGTATCATTCTACCTTCTGGAGTGTTGTCGGTAGCACGTTAGCTGCTAGAGCCCAGAGCGCCCGAGAGCCCGTTGATAATTATCGAATTACACGAAAAGTATTAGTCGGATTGACTTCAAATTTTCAGAGAATATTTCTGAGATATTATGCTTTAAGAAAATGCCAAGAAAGAAATAGAGAATCCTTGAAAAAGCTGACTACACCTAACCCCTTAAACCAACTGACAATTCTGTATCTGTATTGTTTTAATGATTTCCATAGATACTTTTAAATTATGAAATGCACACTCTAATTTAAACTTTAATACATATCATGACACACCCTGTATACGAATCAACCGATTCGATCTCCACTCGAAAAATCGTTAGCCCAGTTCTCAACTTCCACACTCCCCTCCCATTCGCCACGTAAACATATAAACACATCGTTTCGAAGCCCGCGGAACCGCAGATATCAGATTGCCAATTAACTCCACCATTATTTTCCAGGGTAACGTTATCTCCGAACTGGACGACGTATTCATGCACGAGTCCTCGTCTCTAGTCTCCATCCAGCTGGACTCCAACAGCATTACGTCCCTCCACAACGACTCCTTAAGGGGCCAATCCAGCGTCCTCATAATGTGGCTCGGCCATAACCGACTGAAAAGACTGGATCGTTCGTTATTCAGCGACCTCCTCCTCATCGAGAGAGTCTACCTCACCAACAACAGCATCTCTTTCATCGAGGAACACGCTTTCGAACCCATGCAAGCGCTGCAGTTCCTGGATCTTAGCATGAATCTCCTCACGGAGATAACCACAAAGACGTTCGCGGAGTTACACGAACTGGAGGAGCTCAACTTATCTCATAATTTGATCAGGAGTATCGAGCCTAAGGCGCTGACCAACTTGAAGAAATTAAGGATATTAGATTTATCTTTCAACACTTTGATTGTCATCCATAACGCCGTGCTCCAGGAGGGTTTGCCGATAAGGGTTCTCAATCTGAAGAACTGTTCGTTATCCAAGATCCAGCCTGGTGCTTTCAAGGGTTTAAATAATCTGAACGAACTTAATCTGGTTGAAAACCAGTTGACATCGAAGGATTTGCATCATTTAGATATCCCGGGTTTGAGGGTTCTTCAACTATCCAATAATAACTTCAGCGATTTATCCCCTAACGCCCTGAGTGGTCTCCCATCTTTACAGATCATCCACTTAGACAAGTGCGGGATACTGAAATTGCCTGACCACATCTTCTCCAAGAACAAAAATCTGCTGAGGATAGATTTGAGCCACAATCTCCTGGAGGCGATGAAGCACTCCATATTCCTGAGTCTGAACGTATTGAAAGAACTCAGACTCACTGGAAACTTGTTCAAGGATCTGCCGTACAAAGCGCTACTCAACATCTCCACAATGGAAACGTTGTCCTTCTCGCTTAACAGGATGAGCAACCTTGAGATTTCCAGGCTGAACGGATTACCGAATTTGAAAGACCTGGATTTGAAGGGGAATATGATTTCGTCCCTGTCTGGATTTGCTTCAGCTAATTTGACGCAATTGTTGTCAGTGGATTTGAGCGATAATTTGTTGGTGGCTTTACCTGCGAATTTCTTCTTACATTCTCCCCTGTTACGAAGGATGGATCTATCGTGCAACAAGTTCCGACAGATCCCCACGTCGGCGTTGTCTGAGAATACGTTACCAGGTTTGCGGTGGTTAAATCTGACCGGAAATCCCCTGCTGAGGGTGCACGATCTGGCTTCGTCCCATCGATATCCATCCCTCGAAGAAATACACATTAGTACGACGAACCTAACAATTGTCACCAGCAAGGATTTTGAAACTTTCCCGGCCCTGTTGCATGTATATCTGGGCCAAAATAGGATATCCCGAATCTCCCCTGGGGCGTTTGGGAGTTTACCTCATTTACAAACATTAGATTTGGGTATAAACGAGCTCGAATTGTTGCCTCAGGAGCGTTTGCAGGGTCTGAACCACTTGCGAATTCTGAATTTGACCCATAATAGGTTGAAGGAATTAGAAGAATTCCCCAACGATCTGCGATCCCTCCAAATACTGGATATTTCGTTCAATCAAGTGGCGAAAATTGTGAAGGCCACATTTCAGAACCTGGAGAATCTGAACGAGCTGTATCTCTTCGGTAACTGGATATCGACTGTGTCCAGCGACGCTTTTAAGCCGCTGAAGAAGTTACGGACGTTGGATCTGAGCAGGAATTACCTGGAGAATATTCCTTTGAACGCCTTCAGACCGCTGGAGACACAGATTAGAAGTTTGAGGACCGAGGGTGAGTACAGATTTGGAACTTTTTGCCTTTGATAATTCGGAATTGATGTTGAAGCGAGTTTGGGGTTTGTTTGTAAATCCAACTGAACTGAAATTCATTGAAGTACTTCATTATTGATATTATTGTTTTCTCGATTTGAATAAAAACGACAAGAAAGTTTGGCGGTCTAAATGGATTTCTTACGATTTATTTAGTTATTTATTAATTAATTTATTTATTTATTCATTTATCTATCTATTTATTTATTTATTTAATTAACATCTTTCGAATAGAGTTCCGGGTTTTGATCTTCTTAAGAAAATAGGGTCTATTCTGAGTCGTTCAAGAACCGGTCATGGTCGTTGCAACGGCATGCTTTTCAAATGGAACTCAGTTACACGCTCTAGTTGTGAATACGGGGAATCAGAGGAAACCATAGATCATTTAGTTAATAATTGTCCCATATACAGGGTGAGTCTTTGACCACTGCATTAATTTTAACCAAAGATTCCTCTCATCAAATGAAACACTTTTTTCATTTAAAATTTTTCCAAATTCAGCTCAGGTAAAAAGATACAAGCTGTTGAAATTTTGAAAAAAAATCAGTTTTTATTTTGTAGCTTTGGCATCCTTTTTTCGAATAAAATGAATGTTGGCGTAAAATTTCCTATAACTATGATACATATTTTCCAAATATTAGTTATTTTCTACTTCTACTGGTTTTCTAGTTATGGACTCGTGGATTCATAAAACTAAACGAAATTAGCATAAAGAAAGCATATAAAGTTTTTCTTGAGTCATTTCAAGAATATTCCATCGTTTTAGAACATTATATTATTCTTCATCATTTCTCCTTAAACGCACCGTTTTCGAGATATTCTTCGTTGAATGCTTTAAAATGGAAAACTCCAAAAATTTCACTACTTTTATGGATCCGTCCCTGAGCGTTGGAATCCCGAATCAAGCTGTAAACCACGTTACCATGCCTTATTCTCGTCCGCCAACAATTTCATAGATTCTTTATATGCGGGAGTGTCTTAGCACATTGTGAAATCTTTAAACGCTTGTAACTTTTTACCTCAGCCGAATCTGGAAAAATGGTAAATGAAAAAAGTGTTTCATTTGATGAGAGGAATCTTTGGTTAAAATTAATGCAGTGGTCAAAGACTCACCCTGTATAGATTCCAGGATGGTTTTAGAGCTATGGAAAAAAGTTAAAGGAAAAGTTATAGGCAATAAAATGATCTGCAACTTTTGTATTTACACTTTTCTTACATAACCTCGAAATTTATGTGAAAAATTCAGAAAATTAAGTTACTATCAATTATTATTCCAATTAATGGAATTGTTTTATGATGAATAATCAATTAATAATTGACGCTGTCAAAAATAAATCTTCCAAAAAGTATGTTCATTTTGTGAATTATTTTGGCAGTGAAAAAAGTAAACATTTGCGCATCAATAGAGATTGAAAAATGTCAAGTTTTTTGACAGTTGTACAAAAATACCTCCTCAACAAATCACCATAGTTATCTGCAATGTACAAACATGAATAAAATGAACAAAAAAATCTTAACACAGTGTCCAATTTTAATTCGAATAAAATCCTTCAATATAAGCCAATTTCTATTCAAACGAAAAAGTTTCCGTCGCAAAAAAAAATCCTTACATGCCACTTCAACTTCGTTGATTCAAATACGAAAACTGATTTCTCAATTACGAATGCAAAGGATAGAATCCCTGCTTTCATGTTTCTATGATGGAATTTTCATTCCCGTAACGAAATTTCCCACCTTTTTCACACTCCATCCGGAAAAGCTGATTCCATTTTCTCGTAGCACTTTTTTCCTTCTCCAAACAAAACCGACCGAGTGGCGCGGGAGCAAGGAAAATCGAGTTTTAATAGAACGACTGAAATCTACCGTGGAAAAACTCAGTATTGCAATCACGATCTAAAGATTGCACCTCAGTTCATCTCTTAATTTCCAAAAGGATCTGGTTTTTCGCGAGGAGCGAGGAGGAAAACATGACAGTGAATACTTCAATTTCCTCTCGAATCTGTGCCGCGAGACGTAATTATCTTTTGTTTCCGACTTTCGGTATTGAAGAGGCGCGTGTTTTGAAAACGTTACTCCGTCAAGAAGACTGTGATGTAAATAATTCCCCGATACGTTGCCGATGTCAAATGCTACTCTCAACATAATCTTCCATCTTAGACAAGATATTATCACAGACCATTATCTTGAAATAATAAATAACTCTTCGCTTTGAAATAGAAAATGCCGAAAGTAGTTACGAGAAGCATATACAAAGTATCAGGAAGTGCTATACAGAACTGAAATCTGCCTATTCCGATAGTAACCCTGATGTTTTGGAATCCATAATTTATGAGAAGCTATTAAATGTTTTATTTCTGTGTTTTCTCTCCCAAATCAATTAAATAAATATTTATCGTTTTGTGAATTGCACAAGATATTTGTCAGAAGCAATAAATCGAACAATGTTGCCTAACAAACAATAACGAAACAACATCAACGATGAAACAACTATTTCGTACCGTTTCGGAGTCTAAATCAGCTGCAGGAATTTCCTGGTATAGAAGGGTGAGAAATCCACGAATATTTTTACCTGAGTATTTCTCCAAAGATCTGTTCTGTTATGTAGCTCCCATTGTTGGACCGCTGGCCTGTTCATCGGTCTCCTCATTTCTTTCTTTTGAGCACAAATTCAGACATCTAGTGTATCTGCCTGTAAGATAGAGGGCTCATGTTGTCGCAGGCTCAAATTTTGTGTAGCAAATATAGCGCCATCTATGGACGGGAAGCTTCTGCTCGGTACCTCGATCGAGAGTCGATAATGGAGCGATAATTGTGCATCTTCAATCACAGATTCAGGGTCTTTTGTCAGAGTTACTTGGCGTATTTAGATTTCTGTCAGCTGTCAGCTGGACTACAGCTTGTGACTTTTCTTGAGGAAATTTCCTCCTCTGATTGATTTTTTTTTCAAATTTGAATTATCTCTAATAGTTTTTGAGATTTTGGTGAAAAGCTAAACCTCCTTTTTTTTCACTTAACACTTAATCATTTATAACTATCGCAATTTTTGCGGAGAAGATGCAAAAATTTTGACCTAAAAAGCACTTTTTGACTAGACTAACTGTCATTCACGCAGGGGCCGCCACTGGTCAAGGGTGCACATTTTCTTAATACGCAGCTGTCCTAATTCCAACGGCCTTCCCGACGGGAAAGTCGATATCGGGATTAATCATAGAGAATGCATCGGCATGGAAATTCATGGTCTGTGACGTCGTCTTCCTCAGATATGTGTCTCCATCCAGCTCCGACTACGACTGCTCGTGATCGACGGGCGATAATGTGGAATGGCTCGTTTATGGGAATTCCGGGATGATTCGATAGTTGTCTTATCCCGGACGAATAAAACGGGATATTGAAATGTAACTTGATGCGCTTAGGAAGGATTTGAATAGATACTTTGAGCCAGCCAAGTGCAGTCGTAAAGTTCATTTTATTTGAAAAGCTGGCCGGTTTGGAAATCTGCTATTCTTGTGAGTAATGGCGCTATTAGCTGTAGATTGTTCGAGTGAAGTACGCTGTTCTCTCGATAATCCTTGGAAAGCATACTATTGAGTGTTTTGTTGCTGTATTACATATTTCTATAGGGATATAGGAAAAAAGACTGGGAAAGGGAATCCACCACCCAAGTTCTTAATAGAAATGCCTTTAAATGGTACACAGACGGTTCAAAAACCGCTGTGCTGGCGCTGGAGTATATGGGCCAGGCACCAAATGCTCACTATCGCTAGGCTCCTATCCGAGCATCTTTCAGGCAGAAGTACTTGCAATAGAAAGATGCGTAGAAATGAACCTAGAAAGGAACTATCAGAGATGTGATATAGCAATCCACTCTGACAGAAAAGCTGCTATTAAAGCTCTGAGCTGAGTTATCGAGTCTAAGGTTATATGGGAGTGCCGAAGAAAACTCAATGAAGTAGGCAAAAACAACAGGATCTCCTTGGTCTGGGTTCCTGGTCACGCAGGAATCACAGGAAATGGGGAGGCCAACACACTTGCCCAGAAAGGAGCACAAACTTCCTTTATTGGCCTGGAACCCTACTGTGGGGTTGGTAGATACACCTACAAAAGTGTACTACTGTCAGATCCAAGAAATACTTGGATCTCAGTAAGAACAAGCTGCACCTCCTCACTGGCTTCCTCACAGGACACTGCGGCCTCAGGAAGCATATGATGAGATTAGGGCTAGCAGAAACTGACGAGTGCAGATTCTGTTGGGAGTAGGATGAAACTCCTGATCACCTGATAACGAAATGCCTCGCCATCTCAAGAAGGATTGGGGTGTGATATGAGTATATCGAGCTTGCTGAGTGATCAACAATATCCCTTTACCTTTCCCATTTTCAAAGCTGTTACTCCAGTCTTTTTCATCTTGCCACTAAGCAATGTGACCATTGCTATTCATGGTGTTGAGGATTCAAGCTGGAAAATGAGCCAAAAAGTAAGGTTCCAAAAAAACATAGTGTAATACATCATATTCCTCTCTTTTCCAGTAAAACACAGTATTCAATATTCGCATTGTATTAATGAAACACACAAACAAAACCCCAGCTTCAACATCTCCTCATTGATGACTACCTACTTAATATGATTGTACCATCAATCCCTATCCTCACTAACTCAATCTTGTCTCATTTGCAGAAAACCCTCTTTCTTGTAGCTGCGACTCCCAGGAACTATGGGAATGGCTACGTGATCACCAGAAGGTGATAAAAAGAACCTCCACCTTGGAGTTACGTTGCGAGCATCCTCCAAAGCTCAGAGGAAGGATATTCCTGGATCTAGACCCCGAGCAGTTCTGCGATCAACCGCTGGTCGTCAAACTGGGCATCCAGGACATCCAGCCCTTCTCGGTGTTGGTGTCTTGGCAAAGCAGGAACCACTCGGGCCTACACGGATATCAGGTGCTCTACTATTCGTTGGACGCGATCGAAGATGTGAGTATAACGTCATATCGTTATGTTTTGTATGAATTGTAAGTCATCACTATTATCTTATTTATCTTATTCTTGTATTTTAAAAAAATCATTGAAAAATATTCTATATATATATATATATATCAGAAACTATTCGTCCGACCTAACTGAAATTTTGCGAGAGCATTCAGAACCTAATTCTACTGTCAAGTTCCAAGTTTGAACACGATCGAATCTATATTGTTGAGGATCCGAGCAGCCTTGTGTGAGTTCAGTAGCTGGATGGGTGACCGTTACCTTGAACGAAAGGAGATAGGGACTTGCAATTTTCAGGGTAGGTTGTGCAGCCAAATGTGAGAGATAAGTTCGTTTTTGGGCATAATCGGTCCGACGGTTCCAGAGTTATACCCACCAGGAATATTATTTCCTCGATAACTCAAAAAATATAGACTCGATCGAATTGAAGCTTGGTTACTAGATGTAGAAGATCGACATAAAGACATGTGTAATTTTTTCTTAGAACCGTACTCCTAGAAAATTTTTAAAAAATTACCAAAAAAAATTGATTCAAGCACTGACGCGAAGTCAGGAGCTTTTGTAAGTATGAACATTATTTATTTTATCTATTTATTCGTGATCAGATCAAAATACTATCTGAAACGCCAAAAATGAATTGCGGACATCCAAGCACGGAGAACACTACGGCCTGAAGTCCGAATCCCAACTAACTGTCACAAACTAGCGTTCTTTCGGCAAACTGTTTCCCCTGATCTCACGATATTCCAGCACTTCACTAGCTTACGAACGCAGAGGTTCAAAAGAACTGTTCAGTGGAATATCGATACCTACTCTTTCACACTGAATTTCTTTGCCGAAATTCATTTACATAGGGAAACAATTAACGAAGAATTATCCCACTACAATATATCAAATAGAATAGCCTCACAATTAGGGCTTCACACGAGACGAGCGTATAAAAAATCTCGTCTCGTTATCAGTTGTCTCGTCTCGTCTCGCTTAATTCTGAATAACGATAATAAATATTATAATATATAAACTAAATGGTATACAATAATGAATAATTTTGTAAAGCTATATTTATTACGCTCTTATACAACAATATTTGTATATGTACATATTATTTTTTATTTTAAACACTGTTAATTTCAACTTTTAAATTACTCGATGACCAAGAATTCAAACATAATCACGCTTGCATCATATAATTTTTCAATGATGTACGTGTTTTTGCCATGATCATACCTGCTGTGGAAAATAATCTTTCGACAGGTACGGATGTAGCCATTAATAAATCATCGGCCATCTTGAAAAGTAGAAAGAACTTTTTCATCACTCTCCACCACTGTAAAATATTTTGATTCCTATTTGCCCTTTCTAACAGCAAATATTCTTCAACTCAGCTTTCCAATATTTCGAGTGTTTTGTTGATGTTTGAAATAGGCTATCGATGTTGATACATTTTCTACTAGAATTGAACAATTTGGTATAGTTTTCAAAGAATACCTTCCCGGTGGGTAGATCATTGAGGGCATTCTTGGTGTATTCCTCATAACACTTTTCGAAACATTGAATAGCTTCATTTCTTTATGTTTTATTATACGAGTTCCACAGATGTATACAATAATTGTTCACATCTTCACGATAAGGAGCACAAGAGAATAAATTTCTCCAGATGTTCAGATAGAGACGAAATTTTCAAAACATTGGGATTTAGGGGCGATAAAAGTTGTCCGTTAAGTAGTGAATTCATAATGGCATCCGTTTTTATGGTTGTGAATTCTATTTTTTCTTGAAGAATAATATCAATTATCGCAAGATCATAACGAATTGATAATCTTCTAAAAAATCGTGTATTTCTAGAACGATCGATGCATAATATAGACAAAATATATTGGTAATTATAGTGGAAACTCATCATATTCGATTGTTTTCTGTGGGTGTTGAAAAATGTCGAGTCGTATATAAAACTTAATACAAAAAATTTAACGTGACCAAAAACGAGACTCTCGTGTTGCGCTGTATGAGGTCTCGGTATCGCCTATAATATCTTTGAAAACGTCTCGTCTCGTCTCTTCTCGCTTTTACGAGACGAGAACGAGACGAGACGAGAAAAATCTCGCTCTCGCGTGAAGCCCTACTCACAATGTTATCACTCAATGAAGAACCAAACGTAGCAATAAAGATAAAAGCTAGTGGATGTTGCTTCAACTAAAATTCCCTCAATAAATGCTAATTTTTCCCATTCAATTACGTCTTCTTCGACGAACCGTATATACCAAACTTTCACAATACGAAAACCACCCCAAGTGGAAGAACCCTTACTAACTTGAAACTCCAGAAATATTCATATGTTCACTCGACCGTAATATCTCCTGTAAACGCGTCACGAACGGTCAACATTTCCCTAAAATCCAGGAATTCTCACTAGAAATCATGTTCGGTAGTACGGTCACGTATTTTTATGGTATATCTACGTAACTTCTTCTGAACTTTTCCGAAGTTCGCGGTGCATCCAGCCTTGTATTCCGGACCATAATACTTCACAAAGTTGCCAAGCTCGAAATTTATGCATACATAAATCCCATTAAGATGCAGCCTGAAAAGAATTCGAGTAAATGTATTCCTTACATTTCTGACTGTTTCGGTGCATGTTGCGTGAAACACTCTGCTAATAGGGAGTCTGGAGGAAGGAAATATCTCACTCATGACCTGAGTGGAGAGTAGAATTAAATTACCTGTATGTTTTTCACTTTACATTTGGGACAAAAATAGTAGGAGAATAAAAATTCAGGTTAAGGTTGTTAGAGTATTTTCTACATTGTCACTTAGGAATGTTGATAGTGTAGTTGAGAGGTACTCGTATTCTGTTAATATACTAACTGACAAAGAAACTGCAACACCTAGAACGAGCTGTTTAAATTTTAATTTTTTTCTTGGTGAAACATAGTATAGTAAGCAAGGAGTAAATGATTAAAAACTGGAGAAAAAAATCGTGAAGGTTTTTTCATGTAAACATTTTTTGTAACTTACATATTGTTGTCGTTTTTTGCATATTTTTTAAATTTTACAACAAACCAGCTGTTCGAGGAGATCCAAAGTCGATGTTTAGTTGTTGTTAAAATGCCTAGAGCACGTGTACGCGGAATTTATCGCCAGCTGAGTGAATTTGAAAGAGGTCGAAGTATTGGTCTACGGGAGGCGGGGTTGTCATTTCGAGAAATCGCTAACCGTCCGAACAGAAATCCAACTACTGTTATTAGATGTTGTCGAGCGTGGTTTGAAAATGCCCAAAATCGACTAGGAGTAGGCACCGGACGTCGAAGGGGCACAAATGAAGTTCAAGATCGACGTCTAAGACTTATGGCTATTAAAGATCGATTTGAGACAACTCGATCTTTGGCTGATGAGTGGTTAGGAGAACAAGGCCATCCTGTAACTGTCCGAACGGTTTACCGCCGGATATGGTCTTTTGGTCTGCAGCATTATCGACCCCATCTTGTGTTACCTCTGACGGTTGAGCATCGCCGGCAACGATTACAGTGGTCCAGAGAACGTCAACATTGGAATGTGGAATGGCATCAGGTCGTCTTTTCTGATGAATCTCGATTCTCCTTGGGTGCACATGATGGCCGAAGAAGGGTTAGACGACGTCTGGGAGAAAGACGTGAACCTCAGTTTGATATTGAGCGTCGTGTACACCGGACAGTAGGCGTTATGGTATGGGGTGCTATTGCACACGTAAGTAGGTCACCTTTAGTATTTATTCGAGGTAACATGACAGCGCTGCGTTACCTTCAAGAAATAGTGGAGCCATATGTTCTCCCTTACCTTAACCAGCTCGAGAATCCAATATTTCAACAAGATAATGCTTTAACTCATGTTGCCAGAGTTAGTTTAAACTTTTTTGATGTGACCCCATGTGAATCTTTTGCCATGGCCGCCCAGATTCGCCGATCTTTCGGCTACAGCGCAGTTTTGTGAAGTAATTCAGGAGAGAAAATATTTTCAAACTACAAATTGACAATCTCTAATAGCTAGAAAAGATGACATTTATGAATAGTGAACACAGACAGATTCTGTGTTCACATTCTGTGAATTATATTTGAAGAAATAAAGTAGAAGGGTGCGGGGCGTAGGGGGTGAGAAATATCACATTCAAAAAAGCACAGAATAAATTGCTTTTGAAATTAAAAATCGACATGTGCGAGGATTTTCCTTAATTCTTCGTATAAGAATTATTGACGAGTTACTTTTTTGGCAGGCTGTATATGGGTGAGTCTGCTCTAAAACCTAACGACGAGATAGCCAAGGCTTTTAAGGTGATCATCAGATATGTTAACACCATTGGCAATGGCCTTAGGATTGGATAAGTTGGGTGATAGAACAAAAGATCCTATCGGTCGCAGTTCTGATGGGCTGGACCATGCGTCAAGACCTCGTTCTAATAATAGTAATACCCGAGCCAGCAAGAACACCTATCTCGCCAACAGATCAAAGAAGAGTTGGCAGAGAAATAAGGCAGGCATAACTGAAGAAACTACTCGAAGATCACATGAGTAAATGCCTGCACTCCATATAGTCCAGAAGCTTGAAAGATCAGGGCCTTTCGGAAGAATTATCCTTCGCCTTTTTAAAGTGCGCTGGACTCAAGTCGGAAACGGAGGGATTTGTTATAGCTTGTCCAGATGGGGTTATAAATACCGGATGGTATAAAAAGAACATCATGAAAGTGGACACCCCCACAACGTGCAGAGCATGCCACAGCCAGCAAGAAACTATTATGCACATTCTGTCTGCTTGCAGAGTCCATGCTCCATCAGGATATGTGGAAAGACACAATGCGTCACTCCGAATTCTCTACTCCCATCTGAGAGAGGTTTATGGTATAGACAAGGAACCAGTGCTACCATATGTACCTCTGGAGATTGAAGCAGTTGTTGAAAATAGCAGGGCTCGCATCTACTGGAACTATGCGATTCCAACAACTCGGCAGATCCACGCCATCTTCTTCTTCTACCGCGGTGCCGTCCCAGGCTGAACTGAGGCCTTCGGGTCCATTGTTCTCCCGCTTGCCAAACTCGTGAGACTCAGTCCAAGAAAAACGCTGACAGGAATGCCGCGAGCTTAAAAGGAGAAGTCCCTCTCACCGTAGGAATCGTAGGTGTTGGGTTGCCTAGGTGTATGACCCTCAATTCCTTAAGGTTGTTACAGTCGAACAGAATATGTTCAGCTGTTTCTTCCATGCTCTTGCACCAGCGACACAGAGCGCTATCGGCCAATCCCATCCTATTCAGATGTTTGTTGAACTGGTGACCAGTTAGTAATCCAGTCACCAGGCTCAATTCTCTTCTTTCATCCACGCCATAAAGCCAGATATACTTCTGTTGTACAAAAAACTCCAGGAATTATTTGTCGTCGAATTATCCTCCCCCGCAGAAAATAATGTGGTGATGAAAGAAGAACAGAAGAGGGAGAAATACAAGGATTTAATGTTTGAACTTGGGATCCTGTATCCAAGGCATAAGGTTAGGATGGTCATACTAATCATAGGATGCCTAGGCGGAAGGAGAGCGAACTACGTGACCGAATTGAAGATTATTCCGTCCTGCAAATCTCTGGCCGAGGATTTATCTCACAGAATGCATAAAGCGGTGTTGCTCGGATCACTTCGAGTCGTCAGGTCCCATCAACTATGAAGGCCGCTTGCAGCTCATCTATTTTGTTAAGAGACGCTGTAAGGGCAGGACGAAAAACTACTCCAAGGAACGTGCGAGAGGTTTTTTAGTGAGTAACCAATCAACAACTGGAGTCTCACACTCCTGAGAGAAGCGGACCCTCTCAGGGCGGGCCTATAAAAGGTAAAAATACCCTGTACAGGGTGGTCCAGATCGTAACCAAGAAACTTTAACCACGTATTCTACGTCAAAAATAAGCCCTAGTTTGTCATATAAATATATCCATTCATACTTGGTTTTATTGTGTCCTATTGATAATTAATAATATATTCCTTAGTGGCTTGGAGGACAGGGAATTAAAAATCCGTTATAAAATGCCGACGTTTCGACCTTTATTTCTGGTCTTTTTCAAGGTTTATATCAATTGACGTAACAGCACCTAGAGAATGCCCAATTTCACATAGGGTAATAGTTCATATAAATAGCCTTGAAAAAGACCAGAAATAAAGGTCGAAACGTCGGCATTTTATAACGGATTTTTAATTCCCTGACCTCCAAGCCACTAAGGAATATATTATTATATACATATATGTCGAGAAATGCCTTCTCTACGAGATACAGGGTGTTGAAATTATAGAAAAAAAATTGTTTTTTATCAATAACTTTTACACTTCTTCAAATATTTTTATGAAATTTGGGACAGAGGTGTTAAGGATCAAGAGGCACTTTTTGAATACAATATTGTTTTTTATTTCACCAATGGTGTCCATACTGCATCGAGACTGAACATTTTTGGAAAAAAAATGATACGCCACTGGTTTTTCCAACAATAAAATTTATTCTTGAAATCCTTATTTAATTTGAAGCAAATTCATTCTCCTGACTTTTTGACGTACGAGGCACCGTTTCCGAGTAAAAAAATTAAACACTCTTATGCATGAGCAAATCGCTGAAATTTGATATGGTACATAAAAATAATACTCGTAATAATAAGACTATCTTTGTAAAAAATGTGTAATTACGAAAAAATAAGCGTTAATATCCACACTCAAATACGAATTTAAAGAAGATGTCCGAGTAAAGGAAAAAAAAACATTTTTTTTTCTAATAATTTTAACACCCTGTATCTCGAAGAGGAAGCATTTCTCGACATATGTTTATATGACAAACTAGGGCTTATTTTTGATGTAGAATACGTGGTTAAAATTTCTTGGTTAAGATCTGGACCACCCTGTATATGTTCTCCTTAAAAAATGTCGCAGGCAGTGCCCGGAAAATATCCCTAACAAAACTACAATTTCCCTTTCACAAAACCAAAAGCGGCAGTTCCGATCCGCGGGTGCAAATCCCGCCATCCGGCGTCGCTATAAAAAGCAGTTTTCGAAGTCATTAACAATAAAGCGTCCTAGTTTATAGGCCAGAACTTTCAATCGGGATAACTTCTAACGATCTTCGCGCATGGCTACGTCGAGAATTAATTGCAATTACGAAAATTTACATTCCTCTCACCTGGTTGTATTTCGATCATAATGCCGCGCGGAATGGAAAAACTTCCCTGATTTATATTTAGACCGAAAATTCGACGATTGGGGAACCGGATATGCCCCATTCCAACGTGGATTAGGCACGATTTACACGCGAAGTGCGTTTCGTTGTCACGCTTTCCCATTTTCGAAGGTTCGATACGAGGTCGATAAGGTCGATGTTTTCGAGACTGCGTGCCGAAAAGAATGCATGCATAGAAACTAGTTTGCACTGACGTGAAGTCGGTAAATCGAATTTACCATGGTAAGTTCGATTGAGAGTATCCAATACAGGAGAATGGACAATAGAACATACGCGCAAAAGCTCCTGACTTCACGTCAGTGCTTGAACCAATTTTTTTTCGTGAAGTCAGGATAGAATGCAATGTTGAAAAAATTAACACATTGTCTACATTCAATTCTTCTTTGGGAGAAAATACAAAATTATTCTAGAAAATATTACTGGAATTAATGTCATATTTAAAAAATAAAAGTAAAGAAAATTATAAGTTTAGTTACTAACATATTGAATGAAATTCAATTGAATTCCAGTAATATTCAAATACTTATTCTTAACCAATAAATGCCCATTGATAGATCTGAAGGAAAGGTGTTGAGGTGAAACATGAAGATATATTCTCATTAGTGATAGAAAAACTGGCCTAAAATGCCTCTCTACCCATCACGAGATTCAATATCGACAAATGAGCCTCTCACCCCACAAGATCAGAAAGTGTGGTTAATTTAATGTTAAGTTTTGAAGCATTTAGCAAAATTTCAGCGATATCATATTAAAAATAATACATAACCTTTCAAAAAGATCAAAAGATGGAACTCTGCAGTAGAGTTAGGTTCTGAAGGCTCTTCCAAAATTTCAGCCATGCCGGACGAATAGTTTATGATATATAGAATTTTTTTCAATTATTTTTAATTATTTTTTTTTAATTTTCTAGTTATACCATTCTCATGAAAATCCGCAAGAATTTTTGCGTTGGCATTCTACAACTAATAACCATGTTTGAATTATATCGGTTTTGTATTTTTCGAGTTATTGAGGAAATAACAAACAACTTTCAGATGGGTATAACTCCAAAACCGTTAGGCTGATTTTACCCATAGACAAATTCAAAGGACGCATTCAGATGCACAACCTAACCTGAGAATTTCAAACCACTATCTCTTTCCGTTCTCAGGTTATCGTGTCATACATAATATTTTAATAATTTTTTTTTTATTTTCTAGTGATACGATTCTCACAAAATTACACGAACGTGCTTAAGTTATACTCGGAAACCATTGGGCCGATTATGCCCATTAAAGAACTTGTCCGTCGTATTTGGATGCCTCACCTACCCTAAAAATTTCAAGTCGCTAGCTCTTTCCGTTCTCAAGTTATCGTGGCAACGGCCAGGCGGCCGGCTGGACAGAATCAAATTTGACCTCGAATTCTTCATCAGGGAGTCGAACCCAATAGTTTGAGACCATTTTTGGCGAAAAATTCGAAAATTACAGACATTTGGGCAAAATGATAACGCGATGTTCTCCAGAACATACGCGTAAAAATTAATTCTGGAATATACAGAGTGATCATAATTTATTTTCCAACATCAACTACAAATAATGGTCGAAATTGCTGAGAAACTATCAGGTTTAGGTGTAGGAAAACCTTGTGAAGATAGTTTCGAAATTAATTTTTACGTTCGACGAGATATATAAATACCGGGTGTGCCATTTGAAATAAGAAAGTTTTTGACCATTATTTATAGTTGATGTCTGAAAATTAATTAGATCACACTATATATTCTAGAGGTAATTTTTTTATCTGTATAGGAGTAGTCTACTCGAAATAATACTGTCTGTATTGCTGGCGTAGCTGGTTTCTTCATTACTTGTTATCTAAGCAAACTACATATTTTTTTCGCCATTTTCTCGTAAATGGTGCTTCTGAGTTATAAAGTGATCTGAAGGAACTCATCATAATTTGAGCTTGCCATTCCATTTTTTATGTCAAATACAGGGTGTTACATTTAAAAAAATTTAACTTTGATCTATATCTTTGTTTTCGAACACCCTGTATATATGAATATAATTTTAAATTATGCTTTTTAACACCCTACACACATCACAAAAAAAATGTTCTCAATATATCTTCATTTACTACCTTTTCTCAATTTTTTTAGTACGCTACTTACTTTGAGGTGCTACGTTTACAAGAAACATTGAAACACTTGAGGAAAACAAAAATATAATTGTATTTCGAGGATACCTGTCTGGGTTACAAACGGTAATTCAACAAATTGCTACTGACTGCACTCATTGGGCGGATGGACCTGCGTCTTCTAAGGTCCTGACGGGGGAAAGTTATTCTCCCTGTTTCCGATACCGGGAATTAAGTTAATAGGATACCGGGAATTAGAAAGTTGAGGATCGAGTCCATGAATCCATTGTTATAAATGTGCAGATATATTTGTCGAATTGCTCCTGTCACCACAACTTATTTCTCCAATATTCATTTGCACATTTCTCAATAATTGAATAAATACCTTTGTTATTTCGTAACTTCTCTGAATGCAATTTATTAAGAAATTGTTCCTTTCAAAGTATGTTTTTTTCCAGATCCGCGGGAAAATGCTAGACCGCTCCTCCCGCTCCATGAGGCTCCACAAGCTCCTCCCAGGCACCAGGTACCTCATCTGCGTCCTGGCTTTAGGCAATTGGGCCTCACCCCATCGAGAGACAGCAGAATCCCACCTGGCCGCCCACGTACGACCAGACGCCAACAATTCCATGGAAGTGTACAGTGACGCAATGTTGCCCCTGCTCGCCAACTCCCCCAAGAGTAAGTGCTCCGAGGTGGTCACCCTGAACATGCCGGATTCCATGCATATAGGGGTGGGCATCCCCGAGCACGGATTGGGTGGTCCGCCTTCCATACTAACCCGCAGACTCGGTCTTATTGTAGGTTGTTGCATGGGCTTCATCGTTTTCATAGTGTTAGTGTCCGTGTTGGGATATCTGAAGATCAAGAAGCAGAGACAGGCGATCAAGAGGGATCAGCCCGGGGTACCTCCGGAGTACGTTTCGTACAGACATTTTTCGATACAGAGCGGTGAGGCGGGTGCTCATCACAGTACCACAGGAGGTCATCCGCATTTCATTACGAATATGAACACGACAATTATTAACTAAGGATGGTATTGCTAAGATGTTGATTTTCTACCAATTTGTCATATGTTTATATGTTTCAACTAATCGAATAGGTAGTCGGTTGTACCTCAAATGAGTATAGTAGATACAGGTTGGCGCAGCATGGATGGCAACATTGTAAATGGTTACCATGTGCTTAAACGGGTGATTTCTTGGGCGGTTGGTTTTTAAAAACCTTCAAAATATGCAGAAGTGTTTTTGATATTCACTTTTTGAAGATTAAGTTCATGTAAATGTTGACCACTGAGCTGACTGAGCTTTGCGTGATTCATGTTGGAAGCAAATTTTGACATACGTTTTCCAGCATCTGATTGATTGATTGCCCCTAATCTAGGATACGTTTGAGAACAGCTCGTATTTTCCCACGGACTCCGTATAATGTGTAAAGTGCCAGACATAGATTTCGATGTCGTTTTGGCAATGCACCATTATATTTCAGGCGTGATAACCATAACGACATGTGTCGTGAAGAATATTCGTATGTGCTTTTCCAATAGGAACATACGAATTCTCTCGGACAGTCAGGCAGCACTTAAGGCAATAGCCAGCTGAAGAATTAACTTCAGGCTTGTGCAGGAAAGCCGACAGCACCTGGAAAACTTGTATATATTATATTGCATATTGTTGTAGGGGGTTACGTTGCACTGCGACCTTCAAAGAGGTCGATGTCATTATCATCTACAGCTCGCCTTCCAGTTCCAGAGTCTCCAGTATCTGGGATGGCTTCAAGGATGCTACGTCTTCGCTCCTGTAGATCTCTTGCCCAAAGCATTCCTTGCGTTGGTTCGAGATGGTGAGGCATTCCGTTATCAGGTGATCAAGAGAACAGAATCTGCACTCGTCAGTTTCTGCTAGCCCTAATCTAATCATATGCTTGCTGAGGCCGCAGTCCTGTGAGGAAGCCAGTGAGGAGGTGCAGAGTGCTCTTTCTGAGGTCCAAGTATTTCTTGAATCTGACAGTATCAAAGTTCCAGAGGAATTCCTTGAAGTGATACATTCCGGGAAGAGATCTCCAGAAAATAACTCTCTGAGTTTCTTCTTTCTTTTTTGCAGGTGTGTCTACCAACCCCACAATAAGGTTCCAGGCCAATAAAGGGGGTTTGTGCTCCTTTCATGGCAAGTGTGTTGGCCTCCTCATTTCCTATGATTCCCGTGTGACCAGGAACAAAGACCAAGGAGAACCTGGAAACCTTGGCTGCCAGAAACTGAGTTGAGGTCGGGTGGGTGCCGAGGTACAGGGGTTGAAGGGAATGAAAGAGCTGATGCACTGGCTAGAGAGGGCTTTACTATCCCCTTCTTGGGGCCAGAGCCGGGAGTAGGGGTGACCAAATCGACTGTGAAAGGCGTCATTGAAAAATGGATCCTTGCATAGCACACTCGGCACTCGAACAAAACTTCGGGCCAGTGGCATAGTAACTTAATGATTGGGTAGCCCTGTCCTTCTCTAACTAAAGAAGTCTTATTACTGATTAGGAGTAAGCTCAGTGCAGTAACTGGACTACTAACCGTACACTGCACACCTGCACCTGAACAACATGGAGATTTTCCGAAAAGATGAGAAACTTAACGCATCCCAACAAATAATGATCTTATAGCCTTAAATCGGCCAATTTGTCGCTCCAAAACGTAGGACAAATTGCTCATCAAATTCGTCTACTAATACTTCCTTGGTTTTGCGTGCTGCGTGGCATGTAGCACCACATGCCGACGCTTGCCAGATCTTTCAATTAATGCAAAGAAAGTCAGCTAGAACTGCCTGTTCAGTTGGTCGATTATGAACGCACACACTTTTCATTGAGAACGATTTTCGATTGAAAAATTAAAATATTTGTCAGCGTTTCTTTAGCGTAAGTTTTTTCATAATTGAATTGCAATATCAATTGAGCAATTTTGACTTTGATATGTGTCACAAATCCCACGTGAACCATCAATGGAATCAGGCAGAAAAACCAAACAGCAAAAAGTGTTACCCGTTACTAGAGGTAGAAGATTGAAACAAAGCGGACTTTGTAGCAACATTCTTGCCAGGCCTCTGAACGATTTCACTCCTTCAACTTGGCAGGGGTACGTGGTTTGCCGTCATACTCTTACGCCTTTAAATATCCCCCTAGGAAGTGGCCCCCCTCTCATCATGTGAGCATAAGGAACTTCCATCCTGGCGAACACAGTCTCTTACAAATGTTGTTATCCGCGCTGAGCCACCCTATATATGTACACAGGGTGTCCCAAGAAAAGGGAGGGAAACAAAGAAAAAAACGTTGATGAATCGAAGTTGGGAGGAGTTACAAGATAAATATTTAATATCAAAGTGGTCACTAGCTCATACATGCATGTTTCGATCATTTTAGGTTCTTGTCAGTGCGGCTTTAACGTTTGTAGATAGTTTTTTGTGATTTTCATTTACATACTTTTACACTGATTTGCTTCAATTTATATCTTTAAAATTGTATTGATGAATTATTGAAATCAATAAACATTATTATTTAACGTCTGACAAATCGAGGCTTGTCTGGATCTCAACGTATTGATTACAATCTTCGTCTGAATACATATCGAAGACAAAGAGGGTGGAAAAAGTTATTACTCCACAATGTGCTGGGGTGACACCTGCATTGAAATTGACCATAAAAATAGATATAAAGCAATACATTCCCACAAAAGCAAAAAAGACAGTATTGAAACTGGTTGACGAGAAAATAGTTCATTATTCAACAACTCTCCTCATATATAGACATCCTTTAATTAGAAAACAGGGCGTTAAATACAGGGTGTTTCAGAATAAGTGCGACAAACTTTAAGGGGTGATTCTGTGATGAAAATTAAGGTAGGTATTTGATATAAAATATTCTGTTACACCACTCCGAAGATTAACAAAAAAATTGTTTGTCTTTTTTATTTTCCCTGTATATTACAAGTCTTCAAGTAAGGTAATAGAAAGCAGGATGAAGAATATGAAGCAAAACTTGTAAAATATACGAAGTATAAACAAATAAATTATGTTAGGGAAAAAGTCCATCTCTTTTTGAAATTGTATTGCATTTTTTTCTCGTAAATGCTCAAGTTTTAGAAAAAACTTAGAAATAAAAAAGTTTGTAAATGAATTGGGCTTTTCGGCCATATTTTTTTAAAAGCAAACTTTCCATCCAAAATAAAGTTGTACGAAAAAATATCTTAGGGGTTGACTATTCCAACCCCTTCCAAGCATACATGTGTAGTTTTATTGACAAATATTATTTACCAAGTTTCGTGTCTTTAGCTTAATATACAGAAAATAAAAAAGAGAAACAATTTTTTTTTGTATCTTCGGAGGGTTGTACCTTTTCCGGAGGGAGGGGGGTTTTCAAAAAATGTTATACCAAATACCCATCTTAATTTTCATCACAGTATCACCCCTTAAAATTTGCCGCACTTATTCAGAAACACCCTGTCTATAAGCAGATCACATTTTGTTAGAAATTTAATATATGTAATGCTCTGATCTGAAAAAATCGCATTATCGACAAAAAATGTCTTTCAATATAAATTTTCATCAAGTAAACGCTACTGGCATTGAAAAAATTGTAATAAATGAATTAACATGTGGGACACCTGTATACAATAAACTGTTAATATCTATGTCGACATTATGACTCATCAGCTGACCATGCACAGTCGATAAATAGAATAGGTACCCTAAAGCCAGTTGGATTGTTCGTTGAGTATTCATAAACATAAATACACTGCCCTACAGAAATCCTAATTAAATTTTGTATGTATTGGACAGATTGAGGCAGTTGGGACAACATTATGGGGCAAAGGCGTAGCCAGGGGGGGTGTTCAAACCCCCCCGAAATGTTATTTTTCTCTTAAAAAAAAATTTTTGCTCCAGAAAGTGACCCTTACACCCCCAAAACCCCCCCCTCCCGAAATTAAATCCTATTTAAAAACCCCCCCCGAAATTAATTCCTGGCTACGCCCTTGTTATGGGGATGTTTGCCCCATGAAAATATCACCTGTTGAAAATGATATAATTATCCAAAATAAAATACCCAAGATTTGTGAACTATATTTTGAAATTTTATATTTTTACTTGGGAAAAACAAATTTGAATATCACATTTCAAGTATATTTGTGAGGGTTTTTTTCAAAATTAATTTATCATTATCGGCTGTCTAAGATGCGAAAAAACCATTATTTTTATATTGCCTCTGGTTGTTAGATCATTTTTACTTTGTTTGTTATTCTGCTTTGTATCAGATTTTCATTCTCAATCTCTATTATTATTATAGCGTGTGTCCTAATCCTAAGTAGGGTACATAAGTTCGGTAACGTATTCTGCAGTAATTTTACTATATTAACTATTTCTCAAAAATGCTTCATTACGTAGATACAGGGTGTGGTACATTGTTGGGGCAGTTTTAATATAATATCAGGCAATGAAGAACATGTCATGGTTGCGAAACATCAGGCAATGGACAGGAATAAAAGAAGTGCAGTCTCTGATACACACTGCAAGAAACAGAGATGTAATGGAAAATGTTATCGCTAAGATCCATTAGTGGATAAGCATCAGAAGAAGAAGAAAAACATTTGACTCCTTATGAGTTTTCCACGTTTTCCGCCTTAGGTCACACAAATGTTATCATTTTACTCAAAAACGAGCAAAGTTAAGCCCCACTTTTTCTCTGGAATGAAACAGACAAAAATGGGAACGAACAGGAACAGCGACATAACACATTTTTATTTCAAAATGTGTGGTTATCCTGCCTGTACGCCACTGATGGAAGTAAAGCCACTGTTTTGAGCGTAAAACATGCACCGTTGCTAACTCTCAAATCCTGCTATATTTTATTGAAATCTCTTTAGTGGTTATGGAAAAATATTAAGAATATTGTAATTCTTCAATGATATTTTCACAGCCTGTATTTCCGTATGGAAGCACATTTATTTTACAGCCAGAATATGACCCCGAAGTTATTTACCGTACAATTGGGGTACACCCTGTATGGTACGGACAGGTAAAGAGAATCATTACAAATACAAAGACTTAGTAAGATAATTTATTATTATTGCATATGATTGTAGATATATCTTCAAAGTCAAAGTCCTTGTCATCGAACAGTTGCTTCAAAATGTAATGTTCTATGTTCTTTTGATTCAATTTAATCGATGAATTTTGGTGAGATACTGAATTTTGATGTCCAACAACTTTTCACCTTGAAAACGCCCTTATTGTCATATCAAATCTGTTCTTCAAGATATCAGTATGATTGCCTTCTTATATTACCAACGAGAAATATAATGAAATATTCAAAGAAAAAATACAGCTGTTTTTTCTGTAATAACACAATGTTCCCAATATGTTCACATTTGTAAAAATCTAGTGATTTGGTGCTATGAATAGTTGAAATTTACCACTGGTTATAAATGACTTACGAAATTTTATTAGCTGTAAATGGATTATGAAATTGGATTGGTTATGGAACACCTTGTAAATATTGAAATAGCGCATGTTAAACCTACACACATCATTAGATATTCAATATGAAAATTATGGACGTGAAATCTGTTTCTAGTCTAAATGATCAAATATTAAATGATATAAACAAAACGAATGATTGTTATAATTTGACCAGAATGTTGTTATTTCTTTTGTAAATATATAATATGAATTGAGAATTCATTAAATGTATAGAAATCATTGGTTTTTATTAATCGACCATTCAACCCAATTTCCTAACAACAAAGAAACTGAAGCTTCAGATGGACCAATCTTTAATCTTGTTTTTATGAATAACATAGAAAAAATAATTCAATAGGGATAAAAAACTTTGGTAAGTATTGGTTTCAAACATTGAATAACCTGTTGCTATGGAAAATCCTGGATCATGACATAGAAATAAATACACAGATCTATGGATATTTCTATATCATATTTTTTAAAGATGTCAAGATGATATTTTCAAATGAAAATTGCATTTATAATTAAGTCAGCATGGATGAAATAACATAATTTGTAATATTTCATTAAATATACAAGTAATGATTAATTGATTTCGTGTTAGAGGTATTATAATTCAAGAAATATTTACTTTCCTGTACTAGAGCGGAAAATGATACTTTCCAAGACAAAAAACAGTGCGGGAAAGTATTTATTCAGGCACGGTTGTACAAATAATAATTTTCCGCCGATCTCTATGAAAAGTGACATTTAACGTACTTATTTGCGGCCATAAAATCGACTATTATCGAAGGCAAGTACTTTCTAGTCCGTAAAATCACTTTCTCGTCCGCTGTGGTGACTTTCTCGTCCGCAAAGTACTTGCCTTCGATAATAATCGATTTTACGGTCGTAAAATGTCTCTTTTTATAGAGTTCGACAAAAAATTATTTTTCGGGAACAAATACACATTTTCCCTCGCATTTTCCTTTACGTGTATCCGATAAAAATAATATGTCTCTGCGGTATCGAATATAATATCACGAATCGAGGCAACTACACGTTTTGGGGATAAAAATGGCATATTTAAGCTGCGGTTATCTCCTACCAACAAACAACCTAAACAGTATCATTTGTTCCAACTTTTATGATTATAAATTAACGGCCGCTGGGGAAGCCAGCCTGGCGGATGCTGCTCTGCATACTTCCGGATAAAATCTGCGCCCTGTTAGGCGAGACTGTCTAAACTTCGAAACGGCACGAAGGGTTGCAGTGTTTCTTTTTGTTTATTGTCGTTTTTTGATGCCACCTGAGACCCAAATCCGCTTTTGCAATTAGAATGTCAAAATGTTTCAGAAAACAATAGTTGAACAGGCAATTGTTTGGAATAGGCATTCGGATGAATACGCAAATCAATTAAATATTCTTCTTTATTCAACAGAAACAAGTGTTTCGCCACACTTTTGCTACTGCGGGTTCTACATTTCAACTAAAGGGTTTTCCAATAAGAGGTGTTATTTTGATATTCAAAGAAAAATGCCTTTTTTTCAATATACATGATCAGATGTTTAGTTCATAATAAAGAAGAAGCTATGCCGTTAATAGTGGAAAATAACATCAGACAAATGACCACCACGACCACGCTTACATGATCATATCCTTTTAATGAAATTTTCCATAACCAAATCGCAAAGTGGCTGCCCTATGTCCTCGATAGCCTCACGAATTCCATCTTTGAGGTCTTGAATCGACGCTGGGCTATTGGCGTAGACCTTCTCTTTCACGTGGCCCCAAAGGAAGAAGTCGCAAGGTGTTAAATCACAAGATCTCGGTGGCCAATTGTGATCACCTCTTCGAGAGATAACACGGTCCGGAAACTTTTCCCGCAAAAGATGAATGGTTTCGTTGCTTGTGTGGCACGTAGCGCCGTCTTGTTGAAAGTAAGCGTTGTCCAGATCAATACCATCCAATTCCGGCCATAAAAAATCATTAATAATCTCTCGATAGCGCAATCCATTCACCGTAACTGTTGCTCTAGCCTCATTTTCGAAAAAGTAAGGTACAATGACTGCCGGACCATAAACCGCACTAAACAGTCACACGTTCAGGATGGAGAGGCTTTTCAACAATAACTCTTGGGTTTTCCGAGCCCCAGATGCGACAATTTTGCTTGTTGACGAAGCCACCGAGGTGGAAATGGGCCTCATCACTCAAGATGATTTTTCGATGGAATTCCGGATCATTTTCATGCATTTCAACGACCCAATCAGCAAAGACACGACGTTGTTGATGATCGGCCGGCTTTAGTTCTTGTGTTAACTGAACTTTATAAGCCTTAAGACCCAAATCTTTATGCAAAATACGGTGTAATGACGTTTGTGGAATGCCTTATTCCAAAGAACGACGAGGAATGGACAAACCTGGGTTTTCTTCAACACTTTCGGCTAGAGCAGCAATATTCTCGGCTGTTCTTGAGTGACGTGCACGGGTTTTATTCTTCACATAACAAACTTGTCCCAACAGCTCGAATTTTTCCACCATATTCTTTATTGCGGTCCGACAAAGTGCTTCACGACGACCCAAAAATGTTCGAGTTTTACGAACCGTGTCTGCCAAATTTTCACTATTTTTATAGTTAATTTTAATAATTTCAATGCGTTCTTGAAGAGTGTTTCGTTCCATTTTTATTAATGGCGTAGTTTCTACTTGTCAAATGTCAAAAAATGACAGCTTCAAAAGTGACATCTAGCGAAATAGCGAGCTATTCAAAATAACACCTCTTATTGGAAAACCCTTTAATTCAAGATTTTTTCTTTTGAAATGACCAATGACATAACCTCAGCTATCGTAGAATTATGAGAATTACAGGGTATCATAATTTTTGGGTGATAATAATATAATGCCCTTGGATAATCCATATGATGATGGATATATATACTTGGTAAGTTAATCGAATTGGGTTCAGAATATCTTCAGTAAAAACAAAACTGGAATATTGGCTAAGTTTCAATTGATATAATATAATTTTCAAAGAAGATTTAATGAATGAATATCTTGGATAAGTTCGTTATTGGGTTATTGTGGTTTCGGAGAATCATTTTTGGCACTCTTGTTTTTTTTTAATCACACTATTTCGAATTCTATTTCTTTCATGATGCAGTTCTATCATAAGAATTCATTGATATCATTCCCAACTCTGAGGAACTAATACTTTCGGAGATATGATTTGTCAAAGTTTGAACAAGAGAGCCTAAGCTCCTTTCCACAGGGCTTCAAAGAAGACTTCGGAAATATTTTCCCTTATTCACCCAACTTCCCTTCAAGTCATTGACTAATGTCCCTCTATTTACAAATTACGTGTATTAAATATCACTAGATAAAAATAAAACAAATATACCCAAAGCTACGATTCCACAATTGCGTCCAATTGATCCAAAATATGCAAATAATAGATATATATCCAATATTTTACACGTTATTACACTCGTTTTTTACCATGGTCCTAATGGATTACTGAATTTTAATTGGTAATGCAAACTCATTAAAACTTCAGTTTGAATTATATTATATTCTATTCAACGAACGACTAGTTCCAAATGAATTGGTTTTATTCTGTGTTGTCCTGCATTACGTTTTCAACTCCATAATGTTGAGGTGAGTTATAAGTTTGGTCAATCCATGAATTAAATGGTTTTGAATGGCGGCCTTTGTTTAGAATTCACCAATGATGTTTATTATTCTCCCTCGAATGGAGTTTTACCGGGTTCAATCGGTATGTCGGTCCTAATAGTTACAATTGTATCGACTGTGGAAACTGCTCGAAATGTTATTTTTAGCCACTTCAATGAACCTTACTGCTTGTTTCCAAAAACTTAAAAAAATTGAAGTGCAATAAATCTTGAGTGCTTAGCAATTTGTTCAAATGTTTGTAATTTTTTTCGAATTTTTGGCTGAAAATGTTTTGGTTGGATTCACTGATCAAGAATCCGTGTTCGAAATAAATTCTGTCCAGCCGGTCCGGCCAGCCGTAGGCACGATAACTCTTGAACGAAAGGAGTTAGAGGATTGAAATTTGCAGGGTAAGTTTGGAGCGTAAATATCTCGGACGAGTTCGTTAACGGGCAAAATCCTCCAAGCGGTTTCGGAGTTATGGCTGTTTTTAGTAAAACATTTTTTATGAATATTTCTGAAACCGATCACTCGATTGGTCTGAAATTTAGCATCATATTGTAGAATAATGACTTCTATATGCATGCAGAGTTTTGTATCGATCAGGTTGCTATAAGTGTCAAAAACAATTGTTTTATTTTTGAATTTTCTTTCTACATAACTCTCGAACAGAATGAGCTAGGCAGTTGAAATTTTCAGAGTAGGTTTGGGAGATAAGTATCTCGGTTAAGTTCGTTATTGGGCAAAATCGCCCTGATGGTTTCGGAGTAAGGAAAAAGAAATTTTTTTTTCACATTGCAAATGTCAAATTCAATTTTTTTTAAGATGCAGTTTCCTCATAAAAATCCGTTGATATCATTTTCAACTCTGAAAAGCTAATTCTTTCGGAGATATGATTTTTCGAAATTTCAATAATGAATCGTACTTCTATGTTTTCACAGAATGCTGTACTTAATTATTTTACCTATGAATTATTATATGATCTATGTTCTTGCATGTCATCTTATTTTCCTATGAAAGATAAATGTCTTAATTATTTCTAGTTCGTTATTCTTGATATAAAATACGCCTCCTGTTCTAGAAAACAAAGTATGATTGAAAGTAAAATGACCAATGAAATAACCTCAGCTATCGTAGAATTATGAGGATGATATGATATCATACTTTTAAGGTGATAATTAATGCCCGTGGATAATCCATATGATGATGGAAATACATTCTTTGGTAAGTTACCTAATCAAATTGGGTTCAGAATATCTCCAGTGAAAACAAAACTGCAATATTGTCTTTGTTTTAATTGATATAATATGTTTTTCAGAATAGATTTGAGGAATGAATATCTCGGATAAGTTCGTCATTGGGGAGAATCGGTCTGTTTGAATTTAATTTCTTTCATGGTGCAGTTCTATCATAAGAATCCATTTATATCATTCCCAGAGACCATCAATAATTTCGGAGATATCATTTGTCAGTTTGAAAAAGGGCGCCAAAGCTCCTGTCCACAGGGCTTGAACCTTTTTTTTGTGTTCAATTTTTTGTTCATTGTATTCATGCTTGTACATTGGAAATAATTATAGTAATTTGTTACTGAGGAAATACAATTTTTGACAAATTAATCATTCTTTTTTGTGTGTGAAAATTTTTTGACATTTCAATATGTACTCTTAAAACTGATTTGGATAAGTTAAGTTCAATTCTACATAAAAATTTATAACAATATTCATGTGAATTGAAAAATAACCTAATAAATCATGAAGTGATAAGATTGTGAAAGACAAGTAATGTGAAATTATATTACGTACGAATATAATTTCCTCATTAAGAAATAACGATAGTTATCTACAATGTACTAGCATGAATAATATGAACGAAAAATTTGAACACAAACACAAATAATTTGGAAAATCAAATTAATTTTCCGTTAAAAAGTTCCTCGAAGTTTTATTATCCTTCGTCTGAAGTTATAGGATACAAGAACTGGGAGATCATTGCCATACGGAATGAAATATCAATCTAGCTGTTTGATAAAATGTAGTAGAAATCTGTTAATTCAACACTCAAATTTATTAATCACCTTGTATGATAGTGCCAAGCAATATTTTTACATTTTTTTGACGCTCTAGTTCCTCGGAACTGAGTGCTTATCAATTTGTACAAATGTCTGTAATTTTCGAATTTTTGGCTGAAAATGGTCTCAAACGATTTGGTGCGACTCACTGATCCACACCATCACAAGAATCCGAGGTCGAAATCGATTCTGTCCGGCCGGTCCAGCCGCTCCGGCCGGACTTAGGCACGATAACTCTCGAACGAAAGGAGTTAGAGGATTGAAATTTGCAAGGTGGGTTTGGAGCGTAAATATATCGGACAAGTTCGTTAATGGGCGAAATCCGTGAAGCAGTTTCAGAGTTATGGCCAATTTTATTAAAAACATTTCTTATGAATATTTCCGAAACCGACCACTCGATCTATCTGAAATTTAACATCATATTGTAGAATCATGATCTATATACGCATGTGAAGTTTTGTATTGACCAGGTTACCACAAAGTGTCAAAAAAAATTTTGGAAACTTTTTTAAATTTTTTTCTACAATAACTCTCGAACGGAATGAGCTAGGCAGTTGAAATTTTCAGAGTAGGTTAGGGAGATGAATATCTCGGTTAAGTTCGTTATTGGGTAAAATAAGCCAGATGGTTTCGGAGTAACAAAAAAACAATTTTTTTTTAAGTAACAAATTTCAAATTCAATTTTTATTTAAGATGCAGTTTCACCATAAAAATCCATTGATATCATTTTCAACTCGAACAAGCTGATACTTTCGGGGATATGATTTTTCGAAATTTCAATAATGAACCGTACTTCTATGTTTTCACAGAATGTTATAATTATTCTATCTAAGCTTTATTATATGATCTATGTTCATACTCGTACATGTCAACCTGTTCTATAAGAGAGAGTCAAATTCATTTCAGCTATTTTAATTTGATTTCTTCCATGGTGCAGTTCTCATTCTCAGATTGCTCATTTAATCTTGATAAATAAACTATTATTTGAATTGAATTTCCTTTATGATGCAGTTCTATCATAAGAATACATCGATATAATTCCCAACTCTGAGAAACCAATACTTTCGGTGATATAATTTGTCTGTTTGAACAAGAGCGCCAGAAAGCTCCTGCCCACAGGGCTTAAACCCATTTTTTTAATTCTTCTTTTAGGCTCATGGTGGTGAAAGAAATTTTTAGTGTTCACACATAGGGTGAATATTATTAACAAACATACAAAATGACGAAAATTTCCCAACTCGGTTCTGATTTTTTTTTAATTTAATATTTAATCAATTCCATAATGGAAAAAGGTTCCTTCAAAAATTCTTCCTTTTTTCATCAAAATAATTCAGATTCTGTGCAGAAGTAATGTCAAAGCAAAACCTGGCTCTTAATTGTTTCTTATTTCTCCGATTCGTTCCCAACATTATTAAATATGTCAGTTGCAAAATTGAAATATAAATATCTAAGAACTCAATTACATCATAACAAAAACTGCTAAATATTTCGATATCAGCTTACTGCAGACGGATAATTCATTTAGCTTGCACTTTTCATTGTATCATTGAGTCCATTAGAAGTATGAAATAATTAGTATGAAAATATTGAACAAAATGGTGATGGTACGATTAGTGTTTTTTCTTGTGATATTTTATGGTGAGAAAGATTTAATTGTTTTATATTATTTTCAATGATAACGTAAAAAATTTAATAATAAATTTATTATCACCGTTTCACAAATAAGTATCCTCAGTGAAAAAAATTTAAACCCTCTGAATATTCAAAAGTTTATTTAATTACATATCAACGTAAACATATTTCGGATAAAAAACCGTCCATTACTGAATCACAGTTAATTAATTAGCGTTATTCAATTTTCTTACTGCAATATTCTACGAAAGACAGTTCGCCAGCAATGTAGACAAACAAATGCAAAAAAATCAAGACACTCCAGCCAGAACCAGTGTCACTAAAATATTGCAGAAAAAAAATTTGGATTATTTGTGTTTATATTTGCAGGAAAATATACAGGGTGGGCCATGATCGATGGTACCCTGGACTAGGTATGGCAACATGTTATATCGATTTATCGGAAATTTAACTATCTTTCAATATATTCTATGATTTGATATTCCATTTGAAAAAACGCACTTTTTATCGTTTAATTATGTCTGGGAAACGCGTCGGATTTTGAACAACCCTGTATGATTACGGACGTATTTCATTATACGTAAATGATACAAGGGATATTGTTAATCCATACCCAAAATTTCGGCTTTCTAGGATTCCAAGTAACGAAGTAATGAATGTTGAGTTAAAGCTATATTTTGCACAAAAAAGAAAGCAAATCAATTAATTACTCGAAGTCGAAAACCACTACAGATAAGGAGGAGGAAGTTGATACAGAATTAATCAGGAGGCTTCGTCAAATCAAAAAATGCAATAATATATAGGGTGTTCCATTTGAAATATCAGTTTTTACTACTTTTTGATATATAAAAATATTCTAGATCGATGGAGCTGTGGTTCCTAGCCAAGAAACCAAATTTTCAATAAAATCGTACGTCCCTTTCTCCCTAAAAGTCCATGGTACCTTCGACCGTGGCCCACCCTGTATAATTCAATATTAAGTGTTACACTTTTTTATTATCTACAGATAATTCCGCAAATTTTCCTCATTGAAAATACACACATCTGCAAAATTCTTGGACTCCTTTATGTTTGTCAAAATGAACAATAATATTTAAATTAAAGGCTGTGCATCAACAAAGTTAGGTTATATTTTGGAAAATTTTACTTGCAATTTATTGCATTTGGTGAATTTTTTTTCAGAAAATATCTGTTTACATATTCTAATTCCACGGGCTCATTTGTATAAACAATATATGTTCATATAAATGGTTTTCCAATAAAAGGTGTTATTTTGAATAGCTGTCATTTTTTGACATTTGACAAGTAGAAACTACGCCATTAATAAAAATGGAACGGTACACGCTTCAAGAACGCATTGAAATTATTAAAATTCACTATAAAAATGGTGAAAATCTGGCAGAGACGGTTCGTAAAACTCGAACATTTTTGAGTCGTCGTGGAAATTGGTGGAAAAATTGGAGCTGTTGGGACAAGTTAGTTATATGAAGAATAAAACCCGTGCACGTCGCTCAGGAACAGCCGAGAATATTGCTGCTGTAGCCGAAAGTGTTGAAGAAAACCCAGGTTTGTCCATTCCTCGTCGTTATTAGGAATTAGGCATTCCTCAAACGTCATTACACCGTATTTTGCATAAAGATTTGGGTCTTAAGGCTTACAAAGTTCAGTTAACACAAGAACTCAAGCCGGCCGATCATCAACAACGTCGTGTCTTTGCTGATTGGGTCGTTAAAATGCATGAAAATTATCCGGAATTCCATCGAAAAATCACCTTGAGTGATGAAGCCCATTTCCACCTCGGTGGCTTCGTCAACAAGCAAAATTGTCGCATCTGGGGCTCGGAAAACCCAAGAGTTATTGTTGAAAAGCCTCTCTATCCTCAACGTGTGACTGTTTGGTGTGGTTTATGGTCCGGCGGAGTCATTGGACCTTACTTTTTCGAAAATGAGGCTGGAGCAATAGTTACGGTGAATGGATTGCACTATCGAGAGATGATTAATGATTTTTTATGGCCGGAATTGGATGGTATTGATCTGGACAACGTTTACTTTCAACAAGACGGCGCTACGTGCCACACAAGCAACGAAACCATTGATCTTTTGCGGGAAAAGTTTCCGGACCGTGTTATCCCTCGAAGTGGTGATCACAATTGGCCACCGAGATCTTGTGATTTATCACCTTGCGACATCTTCCTTTGGGGCCACGTGAAAGAGAAGGTCTACGCCAATAGCCCAGCGTCGATTCAAGACCTCAAAGATGGAATTCGTGAGGCTATCGAGGACATAGGGCAGCCACTTTGCGATTTGGTTATGGAAAATTTCATTAAAAGGATATGGTCCTGTAAGCGTGGTCGTGGTGGTCATTTGCCTGATGTTATTTTCCACTATTAACGGCATAGCTTCTTTATAATGAAATAAACATCCGATCATTTATATTGAAAAATGGCATTTTTCTTTGAATATCAAAATAACACCTCTTATTGGAAAACCCTTTAATTCGAATAAAATAACTCAATGAAAAATTATATACGATTTACACTTATTTATTCAATATTGAGACGCGTTTCGTCGACACAGCGACTTCATCAGACTACATCATACTAAATTCTTAACAAGTTATTATCTCCCTATACCTAGATGATGACCTAGACAATAACTTGTTAAGAATTTAGTATGATGTAGTCTGATGAAGTCGCTGTGTCGACGAAACAATATTGAATAAATAAGTGTAAATCGTATATAATTTTTCATTGAGTTAATATGGATTTGCATCAAGTATAAGCCACAAGCATTAAATTTTCGAAGAAAATACCTTTTTGGGTCAATAAATGTCCTTAAATTGACCTGCGGGTCGATTCATTGTTTTACCAAACGGTGGTATCTGCGCATCTGTAACTTCAGTTATTTGTAGATGAAGGATGGATCTATATCATATGTAAATTTCATCTGGCTCACTCAAAAATTGCTTCAAAATCTCCACACTGAGGTTATCTATTAGAAAATTGGACTTCCAAGTTGTGTTATTTGGTAAATAATTTTCTTAGAAAATATCTGATTACATTTTCTCATTCTACGGGTTCGATTCTATGAATAGTATAATTTTCATCCAATTCGAAGAAAATACATTTTTTGGTCAAAAAAATGTCCTTGCATATATGTATGCAAAAATTGTCAAAATTTCGATCTCCAAACATTGATATAATTATGAGTGTTCTTTATAAATTCAGAGTCTTAGAATCGAATAGCGCAAATAGTTTTTTTCTATTTTCCACATATCGCAAGTTAAGGCCTGTGGAAAATTAACGGAAATTGATCCGAGGCCGATTCTTGGTTTTCCCAAACGGTGGCATCTGGTCATCTGAAACTTCGGTTTTACGTAGAATAAGGATGGTTCTATATCATATATAAATTTCATCTGGGCTGCTAGATTATTCACAAATTGCTGCAACGCCAAACTCTGGAATTATTTTGGAAAATTTGACTGATTTGTTGTGGCGTTTGGTAAATATTTTTTTTAGAAAATATCTGATTACATTTTCTCATTCTATGGATTCGATTCTATGAATAGTATTATTTTCATTTAATTCGAAGAAAATAAATTTTTTGATAAAAAATGTCCTTATGCAAAAATTGTCAAAATTTCGATGAGCCGACTTGCTCTTTATAAATTCAGGCTCGTAGAATTGAATGGCGCAAATAGTTTTTTTCTGTTTTCCACTGCTAGATCACTCACAAATTGCTGCACCACCAAATTCAAGAATTATTTTGGAAAACTCAACTTTGTTATGACATTTGGTAAATAATTTTTTTAGAAAATATGTGTTTACATTTTCTTATTCTACGGATTCGATTCTTTAAACAAATTAATTCTCATATAATTCAAAGAAAATAAATTTTTGGGTCAAAAAAATGTCTCTCTCTGTATTCATGTCCGTGCTTTTCTCGATTTTTTAGTACTATTTCTATCAATAAAACAATGAATTACAACGCTAATTCAAATTTGATTTTCGTAGGAAATTGCTGTGTGGATTGTGCCATCAACATCCCTCCTGCAGACCACCATCACGTCAATAATATAATCAGCAAAGACGAGGTCAACAAAAACACCACCCTTCCAGAAATAGCACTAGATGGTCCACCCCAAATCGTAATAATCCAACCAGAACCTACTCAAAATACAAGAAATGAAATAACCGAAAAGAATCAGTCGGCCGAAATAAAAACACCCTTGATGATCTCCATACCGTTTGGTCACAACAAAAAGGTACTAACCTCAATCGTGCATCCTCTCCCTCGGACCATGCACGATATGATGCCACGAGAGCCTTCTCGTCCTACTCCTCTGGACCACAAAAAAGTCCACGATGATTTCCTAAAGCACGAAGTTCCTAAGCTCCAGAAGAGACTACATCATCATTATACTGTTGAGGAACTGCGCCAAAAAAGGAAGGAACTTAAGGAAAAGTGGCAGGCAAGACACAATAAACTATCGCACCTGACCCCGCATGGACTGCACGACAAGAATGATCACCATCTCAAGGCAACATCTACAAAACTTCTAGAGAAAAATCGAGCTATGGACATACAAGACGGAGTTTCAAATTCACCAGTGCAAACTGCAGTGAAGAAGGAGAGTTTGGTGGGTGATAATCCTGAGAATCTAAAAATAAGTATTGCAGATATGTATGAGCAAGTTACACCTCGTACAAGAAGAATACTTGAACACAAAGAAGAGGAAGAACAAGGGCCTGCATCTCCGCATCTACTAGAAACCAAACATCGTTTTTCTGCGAAAGCACTCCTTCGAAGAACTTCACCAACTCCTCTACCCGTTAACGAACATACAAAGCCTTTTCTCCCTGAGAAACAACCAGAAGTTCTTCAACTGAACAGTGCTAAAAGAAGTATACCACCGGAAGAACCTCCAAAATCTGCCATCGAGCATACTACAGAAAGCCAATTCAACCTTGCAAACATCAACTTATATCCAATCATGCCTGATCCTCAGATAGCCCCTGTGTATTTCTGGCCAACTGCAACCTCAGAATATACACCACATTCTAACTCTAATTCCCACACTGAAAGTTCTTCATCAACTAAACCCACAGATTCAACTTCATCCAGACAAACCTTACAAAATCCTGCTGAGAAGTCAACCACAGAATCATCCAAGTACTGGTTGGATCCTATAGCTCTACTCAACCGTGACGAGGTGTTTGATTTTCATTCGGATGCTAGATCAGTTGCTGATAGACTTACAACTGATGTTCCAGCTCCCAGCAAGGATGATGTAGTAAGCGTTAAAATCGACAATTCTGGAACCGAAGTGTTCACAATTCGAATTGATACTCCGCCTTATTATAGAAACATGACTGAAGAAGAATCCTTTCTGTATCAAAAACCAGTCTTTAACTATGGTAAAGCAGCAGAAGAAGTAGGAAATTCTATTGATGTACACCCTGGCATCGCGAACGAACAACTCGATAGTGCACTTTCTGATAGAAGCCTGGCATCATCTGAAGAAGTTGGTGATGTTATAGACGTACATCCTGGTATAGAGAACGAACAAGTTACTATACCAATTGATACTCCCCCTTACTATAGAAACCTAACATACGATGAGAAGATACTCATCCAAAAACCAATATTTCTTGGTAAATCAGCAGAAGAAGTAGGAGATTCTATTGATGTGCATTCTGGAATAGAACATAACCAAGAGACTGTACCAATAGATACTCACCCGCATAACAAAAGTCTGACATATGGAAAGAAGATCCTTATTCAAAAACCATTTATTCGTGGTAAATCGTCAGAAGAAGTAGGAGATTCTAATGATGTGCATTCTGGTATAGAAATCGACCAAGACTCTGAGCCATTAGATATTACCTCGTATGTCATAAACCAGACGCATAAAAAGAAGATCCAAAAGTCATTGCTTCACGGTAAATCATCAGAAGAAAAAGGAGATTCTGAAGATATAAAACCTGGTTTCAAGAATCAACAAGTAACTATACCAATTGGTACTTCCCCTCACCATAAAAACCTGGCACAGGAAGAGAAAATCCACATGCAAAAACCAACAATTCTTGGTGAATCTGCAGAACAATATAGAACTACCCAGAAATCTGCCAATAACGAGAAATATGTAAATAGCACTACTAAAAATACTTCGTTGGAAATTTCGGAAGAACCTCAGGTGAATCAAGACTGGAAAGAGCATCTCAGAGAAGCAGTCAAAGAAAGATTACGAAAATTCAGACGAGATTCTGCGGAAGTACAACTTTTATAAAAAAAAATTTTTTCATTTGTTTAATGGCGATTTTTAACGTTTGTGAAGAATTTCGATTTTGAATTTTTATGTTATAAGTAAACTGACCAAAATGATTATCTCTTTGTTTTTTCCCTGCCATAATAAGAAAATTTGATACATTTTCTTTGAATTTTTACGAAAATTATTGAAAATCTTTCGGCTGTACTCCAGGCAGAAATATTAGATTACAACATATGTATGTATTAAATGAATTTTAATTATCACATCACTTCAGCGCAATCTTTTTTCGAATATGTGTATATTATATCTACAGGGTGTATCTGAATAACACCGAAAACATGTAAGCGGTGATGAAAATTAAGGTAGGTAATTGGTATAACATTTTTTGAAAAACCCCAGAAAATTAACCAAAAAACATTTTTCTCTTTTTTATTTTCCTTATATGTATATTAAAAATCTTCAAGAAAGGTAATATGGTGAAGAAGAAAATAAAGCAAAACTTGTTAAATATACGAACTACAGTGACTATATTCTATATTCTGAGAATATAGTCACTGTAATACGAACTATAAACAAACAAATTAGGTTAGGGAAATTCCATCTCGGTGCTTTTTGAAAATGCATTGCATTTTTTTCTCGTAAATGCTGAGTTTTCAAAAACTCTTGTAGAGATAAAAAAGTTAGTAAATGATTTGGGCTTTTCAGCCATGTTTTCTTTAAAAGAAAAATATCTTAGGGGTGTACTATTTCAACCACTTCTGAGCATACTCAAAAAAATCCAAAATGTGTGGTTTTATTGACAAATAATATTTACCAAGTTTCTGTCTTCACCTAATATATACAGGGAAAATAAAAAAGAGAAACATTTTTTTTCGTTAATATTTGGAGGGATGTAACCACCCTAATTTTCATCACCGAATCACCCCTTACATTTTTTCAGTGTTATTCAGATACACCCTGTATATATATCGTTTTCAATGAAAAATAAATTGAACTTTTACTTGATATTAACTCGACAGGATGCTTGCTGAATTGTCATTGACCTGAATCAAAAGGCAAATCTACCAAACAGAATAATATGATCAACTTCTCCAATTAAAATTGGTTCAAGCCCTGTGGACAGGAGCTTTCTGGTGCTCTTGTTCAAAGAGACAAATTATATCTCAGTAAGTATTGGTCTCTCAGGGTTGAGAATTTTATCAATGTATTCTTATGATAGAACTGTATCATAAAGGAATTTCAATTCGAATAATAGTTTATTTATCAAGATGAAATGAGCAATCTGAGAATCAGAACTGCATCATGGAAGAAATCAAATAAAAATAGCTAAAATGAATTTGCGTCTCTCTTATAGAACAGGATGAAATGTACGAGTATGAACACAGATCATATAATAAATCATAGATAGAATAATTGTAGCATTCTGTGAAAACATAGAAGTACGAGTCATTATTGAAATTTAGAAAAATCATATGTCCGAAAGTATTAGCTTGTTGGAGTTGAAAATGATATGAATGGATTTTTATGGTGAAACTGCATCTTAAAAAAAAATTATTTTGAAATTTGAAATCTTAAAAAAAAATTTTTTTCGTTACTCCGAAACCATCTGGCCTTTTTTCTCCGATTCCTCATTTTTCCTCGAGTTCGGGTATAAATATTGTTAATATACTACATACATAGCATGTTGATCAACATTTTTCCAACTAATAGATACATAATACGATATTATGAATCCGTTAGTGTGAATTTATTCCAAAAGATATTAATATCATGTTAAAAACGCAATCGGACACGTATAAAAATCTGAGAATTCAATTCAATTACATCATAACAATAACTGCGAAGTATTTCAGATCGACTCTTTACAAACAGAAAATTTGTTTAGCTTGCAATTTCAATATAGGCTCACATTGAGTCAATAAGACGTATGAAATCATTAAAGTGTGAACTTATTTGACAAAACAATGTTAGTTCGTTTGGCGATTGTTTTTCTGCTTTTTTACGGTGAGGAAGTATTAATTTTATGGAATTGTTCGAGAATAAAAAATTCTGTTAAGTAGTTACACCTAGTTGCGAGGCCGAAAACATGCGTTTTTCAAGATTTTTTCCTGAGAAGGCATTTTATTTTACAAATACAAGGAACATCTGTACATGTGGCGAAATTCTTGAACTATGTAACTGAGGTTTTCATTTTTAAAAATATTAATTCCTGCTGTTCCTATAGACGATCTTCTCAGTTCACTCTTTATAATAACATTTTTTTTACATCACAAATTTCAAATTCAATTTTTGTCAAGATGCAGTTTCATCATAAGAATCCATTGGATATCATTCTCAAATCTAACCAACTAATACTTTCGGAGATATGATTTTTCAAAATTTCAATCAATAATTCATCGTAATTTTATGAATTCATGTATGTAAATCCCACATATGAGATGAATCGTAGATCTACGTTTTGAATTTATTTTTTTATGATGCAGTTCTATCATAAAAATCCATTGATATCATTCCCGACTCTGAGAAGCCAATACCTTCGGAGATATGATTTGTCAAAGTTTGAATAATTACCCTATTAGTTTGACGAGAGCGCCAAAGCCCCTGTCCACACAGCTTTCCCACATTTTTAATTAATCAAAAGTGGGCTAACGTTTCTTATATTTGTAAAGATGTTGTAGATTTGATGTTGTTTCATTATATTGCAATTTTTGTCGTTCCTTATAAAATTTAAGCCAAGTTGTTCCCATTTGTTTAATAATTTTTAAAAAAGCTTCCCCAAGTTATCTGCGACAAATCAATATTGAATAATTGTTAATTTTTCCTTCGGTTATGTAACTATATTTTGTCACATAGAAAAACCTGTGAACAATCAATTTTATATGGCTTTCAGTCCAGATTCCAATGAAATATTCAGGGTGAAAATAGTTCTTCAATTCAATTTTGTTACACAACTAAGGGTTACACTGAAATGAGGTCCAGGGCGAAACTTATTAAATTTTTATATTTCAAGAAGATAATTTTATCATTCATCATCAATAATAATATTGATGGATTTGATTCAAAATCACCATATGTATGAAACTGAATCAAATTGTATTCCACAGATACTGGTTTTGTAGATTCTGCCATTATCGGCACTCCCTCAAGTCATCATGTGAACAACATAATCAGCAAGGGTGAACAAGGTACTACCCTTACCAAAATTCAAACTGGTGGCCATGCTAAAAGCATATTAAACCAACCAGGTCATGGCAGCAATACAACAAAGGCCAACATCGATATCAAAACTCCAATGAAGGTTACCTTAGCAGCACTTACTCACAACACAAACAAGGCAACACCAATCGTGCATTCTCTGCCCTGGTCCATACACAAGAAAACATCAGCTGATCTCCTCAAGCAAGAAGTTCCTAAACCCCAGAAGAAAGTGTTCCACCATTTTAATGTCAAGGATCTCATCCAGAGGAGGAAAGAACTTAAGGAAAAATGGCAGGCAAGGCACAATAAACTTTTGCAAATGACTCCACATGGTCTGCATTCCAAAAATGTGGATAATCCGGAAGTATCAACAAATTATCCAAAGAAACCACGTGTACAAAAAAAAATATCAAAATGGAATACTCTAATGGCAAAGAAGGAGAATATGGTCAATACTGAATCGGATAATCTGAAGAAAAATATTGCAGTTTCGTATGAGCAAGTCACTCCTCGCACTAGGAGAATACTTGAACACAAAGAAGAAGAAACACAATCTCTGGAAGACAATACTAAGCCTCTACATCCTCGTTTTTCTGCGAGGTACCATGCTAGATCAACAATTCCCCCCATTACCGAAAATACAGGGATCATTCAATCTGTAATGAGAGATTCTCGATTCAGTGGTGATGATAACAGTATATCTCTTGAGATGCTTCCAAAATCAGAGCTAAACGATGCAAAGCACACAACAGAAAGCCATACGAAGCCTGCCAACGAATATTCCCCATATATTCCCATGATTCCCGAGATCCACTGGCCCCTTAGGACAACTACAGAGTTGACCACGTCAACATCTTCAAAGCGCCGAGAGTTTTCAGCAACTTCCTCCATTCTGACGTCCTCAACGGAGGGAACAGAAAGGCTATTCATTCATGACCATGCTATGAAGTCAAGGAACGTCACTCCATCGGAAATTACATTGAAAAACCCTGATCTCGGCACAGGGGTGGGTGGTATAGCGATCCTTAACCGTGATCCCAGGTTCGAGCATGATACAAGATTGGAGTTTGCTCCTGAAAGAACCACGTCTGACACCCCAACCCTTGGTACGGACGATGTAGTGAGCGTTAAAATCGACACTGTTAAAACTACAAAGGAAGTTTCCACTACCAGAATTGATACTGCACCATATCACAGAAATTTAACTGATCGTGAAAAGGTACTTTACCAGAAACCAAGCTTTAATTACGGAAGATCTGCCGAGCATGAGGAACATGCATTTGATGTGAACCTCCCTATAAAAATCGGAGAAGTTGTACAGGGTAAATCTACAGGAGAAGGATTCGCAAATGAGTCTATAGAAAATAGTAGTCAAATTTCAGTGGAAAACAGCAATTCGGCTCTGAAACGTACAGCTATCCCACCAGAGAGAAGAGCAATGAAAATTGCTGTAAAACCTCAAGTTAATCAAGACTGGAGAGAAAATCTCAGGAGAGCAGTAAAAGAGAGATTGACAAAATTAAAACGTGATTCCTTAGTTAGATAGTTGACTGCGTATCACTTCTATGTATTTCTGTGAAAATTCCGGACATTTATAACATTTACCTATGTGAAGAAATAATGCTAAAATTGGTTTTTTTCTTTCACCCTTGCAAAATTGTTCAAAAACTCTGGTGTAATATTAATGCACAATACAAAAGTAACTACAGTACTTTTGTATCGTTCATATTCAGTCCACACTGAACTCAAACTAGAATGTTGATCTATACTGTGGTATGAGAATGGTATTCGTGAACCCTTGTCCACTACAGTGGACAAGTATATATTGTGTGTTGCCTGATATTCAGGCGTTAATGTATACTATACAAAAGTAACTACAGCTCTTGTCCACTACAGTGGACAAAAGTTGTATTTACTTTCAATGTCTACAATGAAATCAAACTAGAATTTCCAACATATCTTGACTGAGAAGTCAAGTGATTTCAACCTGTAATGGAAAAAAGTTGTAGTTACTTTTGTGGCATAAGCCAACGCCTGTACAGCAGGCAACACACAATATACAGGTAGTTGTATTTTGTGTTGCATAACGGCGGTACCTTCGGATTAGTTCACATTTATAGTAGATCAAATCAACCATTTATGTCAGATGTGAGTGACGTACATCGTACACAAGTTTCAATACAACTGCATGTGTTTATTTAATTTCATTTTTGGAATAACAAATATCTGGATTTGAAACCATTTTAGTTTAAAAATGCATTCTCATGTGCATCCTGGCCCTCCTATTCTTCAATGGTCGCCCGATAAAAACCATAGCGATCGAGAACGGTAAAATACAACATACTGAGAATACATAAATCTCAACAATATGAACATTTTCCAGGTGGATCTGCATCTATCCAGCTTACCTAAACAGCAAGAAAACACTACCACAAGGACGTAAATTAGCCAAGGAAAAGTGTGTGGAAAATCCCACCTACCAAGAGATCCGGGATGTATTATCCGCTACTGGATTTTTAGTAGGTGTTGAAAACAAATTTTACTCCCGCGAAAGAAGCAAGGAATTGTTGTTCAAAGGTAGGATAAGGGTTCAGTTGAAAAACGACGATGGATCTCCAGTAAATCCGACCTATCCTACGAGAGACAGCCTTTTACTTCACTTGGGAGAAATGATTCCAAAACTAAAATCTAGGAACGTCAAAGTAGGAAGCGACCAACCAGCATCTACCAGTTCGTCTGGCAAAGGAAAAGGAAAGAAAGGTCGACGATAAAATCTACCTCTTCATCAAATGTGTTCAAGTATATTTTACTTAGCAATATAAAATGTATAAAGTACGATGATTCATAAAAGAAAGGAGTTTTCATTAAATTTTATTATTTTAGAAACAAGTTTCCCCAGTTAAAATATAATTGTTCAATATGAACACAGAATAAGTAAATGTAAATATCTGTGAAAAATGTCGTCCCCTTATTAACATGTTCATGCATTATGAGTAGCGATATTTTCAACGGAGTTCAATTCAAATTGGATTGATACTCGTCATTCAGAATACTCTTATGTATAGCCATCTTGATTCTGCCCAAGATTGAAACTATCGATTTTTAATCATAAAAAATAACTTCTCGACAGTTTAATTCTTGAACGGGTCTAGTATTATTCTTGAGATCACAATAGAGCATCGGAGTTTTTCGCAGTATTTTCATCTGACGACAAGATATCGAGAGAGGTTCTGGCTGTATAATCCATCGGACACCTTCGGTGCAAGGGGGGTGTGTTAATGAACCTACGTAACTGAAGTAACCTCTGGAAAAACATGGTGCAAGTAAAGACAGTGGAAGTGATTCAATCTTGTACCGTTGAAATGGAACGTTCTCCGTCCCAAGATGCTCCAGAATTGTATCCAAGTATGGGTTGTCTATTGGAGTCGTCTACAATACAAAAAAAGGATTAAAGAAGATTTTAAAAGTACTCACGTGATGTCAGAAGCTTCAGTGCGCTCGTTTATTCGAGGATCAATATATTTTAATGATTTTTAACACCGTGCATTTCTGAAATTTATGGATATTAGAGATCGTTACTTCAAATGAGCATATTCTGAAAAGTTTTTGGAGGATGCATTTGAATAAATGCGCTAATCCATTGCATAAACATTCATCATTGAGTTATTTAGTTTGCGGAACACCCATATTTTCTGTTATGATAAAAAATGCTCAGTGGAAAATCAGGAGTTGCATTAAACGATAAATATTTTTTTTCAGAAATAAAAAATACAAAGCTGATCGAACTTAAATCTGCTAATCGATTGTAGAATGGCCGCTTGAAGCTTTTCGCAAATTTCAGCCGAATCTGTCAACAGATAGTTTGTGAAATGTAAAATTGTTGAGAATTTTTTTTTTCAAAAGAAACATATTTTTCTAGTAATACAATCCTCTCGAAATCTCGCGCAAATTTGCGGGTTAGCATTATACAATTAATTAACAAGTTTCAATTCGGTCGGATCTGTGTTTTTTGAGTTATTGAGGAAATAACAACAAAATTTCATATGGGTATAACTCCGAAACCGTTTTTGCCGATTATGCCCATTTACGAGCTGAACCATCGTATTCGTATTGCTACCTCTTTCCGTTCGGAAGTTATCGTGGCAACGGGCGGCCGGACAAAATCGATTTAGGCCAAAATTCTTCATCAGCGAATCGTTTGAGATCACAGTTTTTGGCGCTCTTGTTCCTCGGAACAGACTGCTTATCAATTTGCCCAAATGTCTGTAATTTTCGAATTTTTCGATGAAAATGGTCTTAAACAATTTGGTTCGACTCACTGATCAAGAATCCGTGGTCTGAATCAATTCTGTCCGGTCGTTAACACGATAACTCTCTAGCGGAATGAGCTAGACAGTTGAAAATTTCAGAGTAGGTTTGGGAGATGAATATTTCGGTTAATTTCGTTATTAGGCAAAATCGGCTGGATGGTTTCGGAGTAACGAAAGAAAAAATTGTTTTTTACATTACAACTTTCGAATTCAATTTTTTTTAAGATGCAGTTTCATCATAAGAATCCATTGATATCATTTTCAACTCTAACAAGCTGATACTTTCTTAGATATGATTTTTAGAAATTTCAATAATACTTCATACTTCTATGTTTTCACAGAATGCGAATTTTATCTGTCAGTGTTCACTGTTCATACATTTAATCTTATCTACCTATGACAGGCATGTCAAATGTATTTCTGTTCTGACAAAAAAGTATGATTGGATGCAAAATGACCAATTATAGGATATTATAATAACCCCTACCCTATATGCCCTTGGATAATCCATATTATGATGGAAATATATAATTTGTTATGTTTATACATATTGGGTTCAGAGTATTGCCTAAGTTTCAATTGATACAATATAATTTTCAGAGGAGATTTGAGGAATGAATATCTCGGTTGAGTTCGTTATTTAATTTTAATTTATTTTCTCTCATGATGCAGTTCTATATTATAAGAATCCATTGATATCATTCCCAACTCTGAGAAACCGATAATTTCGGATATGAATTGTGTCAAAGTTTGAACAAGAGCGGCAAAGAAACTATCCATACCTATTTATAGGTTTCTACATTGATTCGAATAAACGATGCTCGCCTAGCTCCATCTGGTGGCAGGTTAAACAGTACGAATTCGCGGTTTCACCGCCAGATAGCTCTACCATTTAGGTAATATGCATAAGTTCATTCCCTAACTCTATAACTAAGCTACATCGCACATAAATCTTTAGCTTTGCGCAGAGGCAATATCGTAATCAATGACGTCTATCCGAGATGCGATTATTGCTAGTTGAAAACTTTAACCAATACCCCGCCACGTGCACGTGAAATACCGTGCGCTAAGGCAATTTTTGGAGGTCTCGAAGGAGACCAATTACCCTAATCAAACATAATTTTAATTTATTACTATTATTAGATTAATAATATATTAGTTTATTATAAATTGTAATAATAGATTTTCTTACTCAAGTGTCAAGTTAAAATATGCGGAGATTTTTCAATTTACTTAATTTTTGGGAAAATGGGAAGTAAGAGTTATGAATAAAGATTAATGTGACTGATTAATACCGGGTTTAAGCAGAATAATAACTTAGGTTTAGCTAAGTTAAAAATTAGCTCTTGGAACTTGACTCTGAGAGTGAGAACTGAGAAAGAATTGGTTGTGTCATGTGTTGTGCCGATCATTATAACCAATAGAAGAGTTCGATCGAGTCAAGTTCCAAGAGTTAAAGAGCTAAATTCTTTCTGTATAATCCCGGCATGACGGGCTTTGAAGTCGGAATCCTCAATAGTAAACACACTTGACGAATGATGTTGATTGTTGATGATAAGGAAATCATCAAATATGAGATCTTTTCTCAATTCCCAATTCACCTGGTAAATGTACGCTACCATAATGGTGTCACCAGTATCAGCTGCAATGTATTTGTTCCTTTGTCCAGGTCTCATGTAGGTTGCTTGCATTTCCATAGCAAACCTTTTGTTATCCACCATATGTTCGGTACCTTCTTCGTCATTTGGACCCCACCGTAGGTTCAAACTGTGCAATTCATGTATTCCATCTAATGGCCCCCCAAAAATTCCAGGAATGTTACATCCCGAGTATTCAGGATACAGATTAACTGAAAAAGAAAATTTTATACTCTGTATTTTCCCAAAAAATAGTCTAGTCAACAACAAGTGCCTAAACCTCTTTCTTTTTTTTCCTTAATTGTTTATAACTATTGCAAATTTTTACCCAAAAAGCACTTGTTGACTAGACTAAAAGAAATATTTCGATATCCAGTACAGGCTAAAGTTTGTTTTTTTGTCAATGTTCAGAACGCGATAAAAATTTGAAACTTGAAAATCAAGTCTTCATAGCAACTTACTGGTATGTCCATCATTGAGGAGTACCAAATCAAGAGGGGGTAGACGATAATGTCTTGAAAATTCCAAAGGGTTAAGAAGGCTTTCCACGTGAACTACTATGGCGCATGAAGATTGTATATTGACGGGACTTTGATTTTCTCCACAGGCATTCGGGAAGTTCTCTTTCCATGTGTGAGGACCTGGAAATTCCAGAAATGACAATGAACATTTTTACCGCAATGTTTTACGGTTACTGGGTTCGGAAATTAGTAGATGTAGATAAGGAGAATAGATACATGGTGCAATTGGGGGACGAAATAGTTCATATTTGCGTAAATTTTTTATCTCGATTCTATCCTCCATATACCTATATATATCCCGAGTATTAAAGTTGACTTTGCTCTTCACTGGCTTTTGCAGTGTTTGAAGATCTTTGGCATTATTTACTGAAGCTCAAAATAGATAAGTCTGTTATTCTTGTATCACAGTAGTTACTTTGTTGAAATCGCAAGTTTACAATTGTATTATACTCTTATAGTTGTTAAGGTATCTGAAAGAGCTGCTGTGTTAGCGGAAAACAAAATTCTCTATTTCAGTATCGTTATGAGTTCATTGCAGCACTAAAAACAGTGCTGGAATGAACTCATTCCCGAATTGTTTCTAGTTATATTTTTCGTTTGGTGGTAGTCAGCACTGACATTCGATCCTATCAAATTTCAACACACGTCAATTATTGTCAATATAAGATAATCTGGATAAGGTGAAATAATTGTTGAATAAGGTACTAGAGATGTCTTTCTTGTTTATTTCGAATCATTCATGATATTAGGAAACTGTTAAATCTGTTCTCCATGCTCTACGTACAATTCAAATTCCGTGATCTGTCAACTTTCGTAACAGTCACACCAACTGCCAAGATAAAATACAAAAGTCACTAGGATGTATAATCCTAATTTTTCATTAAATTTCAACAGTATTTTACAAAACTTGCCTGAAATAGAGAAAATATCGTATAATACTCGTTGCAGAAGGCAATTCCAACAGTCATGCGTATACGAAAACTCGCTACTTCGTCGCTCGTTTTCGAATTTCGCATTCGTGTTTGAATATCAGCCCATTATGCAACTTATTTTAGAATATACTAATTTATACTTGGTCAAATTTAAAACATACTAATCATTAAAGGATACTTTGGGAGATGCAGTCGTTATTCAATGATATTGTTCTTGATTTTCTATCCCAAACTCTGAAAAATATCTAGTTTCAATAAAAAAAAAAGAATTAGCACTGACGTGAAGTCGGGATCTTTTGCGCGCGTGTTCTATTGTCTATTTTGCTCAAGTATGTAGAAATTTGACTTATTTATTATAGTCTTCTTAGATTGCTGAACAATAATTTTCATTAATTTGCTCCTCAAGTTTTGTTTTGAAATTATAAAAAAAGCAAACATTAGACTTAAGAATGGAGTTTTTCTCGAATTGATTAATATCTATCATTTCAAATAATTTATTTACCATCATTTTCCCCATATCCATACGATCCTTTAGTCTGAGCTTGTGTACAGGATGTTGATTTGCCACTGATGCGATCACAGCACTCATAAACTGCTACGTAGATCAAAATGAAAATTCCAAGAAAAATGTAGAAAAAATCCAAACAAAATGAATCCAACATAACCGAAATTTAGGACAGTTTGAACTAAAATACAAGACAAAAACTAAATGTCAGTTTTTCATAGATTGGAGCAGTGAATATGGACGGAAACAAAACATGATAGCTACTAATTGCCAAATCAATTTCATAAATATTATGCGTGCAATTATCAACAACACGATTGAGTTTGACAACTTCATTCCAAATAAATTTCAAAATGTCACGTTTTGTTTGGTACGAACGAGAATATGAATTGAATGAACAAGTACCAAATGGTTGGTTTCCAATAGTGAACGACAAAGCTGCTCTGTACGTCTTTTTCATAAACTGATATCAAAACGAGGCGATAATATTACCTCACCACGACTGTTCTTAAAACCAAATCCACACTGGAAAAATGGAACTGACAAATGGTACGATAATGTACCTGTAGGAAGACATTCTATAAGTGGATGGACTTCTGCTGAGGCAATTGGCTTGAATGTTAAGGATGAAAAGATAACGAATCACTCGAATAGATCAACTGCTGTTAGCGAATTGGCAAAAAGTGGTGTAGAAGAACAACAATTGCTGAAAATTACTGGCCATAACAATCAAAATTCTATAAAACCATACTCAAGTCTCGAATAAGATCACCACAACAAGATCATAAATATTATGCGTGGTAATAACGGGTCCGCCAAATAACTTTTTTTTTTGAAAATGCATAAAAAAACTACTGAATATTTTCTCAAATTTCTTTTTTTATTTGAAAGTACAATCCTTCCGGTTAATAATGGAAAATAATTTCATTCAAACGGCTGCCTTGGCTGGCCATGCAGTAGCCTACACGATCGGTCCAATTTTTAAGCACATTATCGATTGTGTGCAGCTGTATTTCACCAATGGCTTCACGAATATTGTCCTTTAAAGCGTCAATTGTCTCTGGCTTGTCGGCATAACACTTATCTTTGACGACACCCCACAAATAATAGTCCAACGGTGTCAAATCGCAGCTCCGAGGTGGCCAAACGACATCAGCTCTGACTCGTTTTGGACTTATCGGCTTTTCAATGTATGCGTGCGGGTTTTCTGTGCCCCAAATGCGACAATTCTGCTTGTTTACATACCCGTCAAGATCAAAATGAGCTCCATCTGAAAAGATGATTTTTTTGGCAAAATCGGCATCTTCTGTAAGTCAATCGCAGGCCCACTTGGCGAAGCGAAAACGCATTGGATGGTCAGTTGGCTTCAACTCCTGAACCAATTGGACTTTGTATGGCGTCATATACCAAGGTCTTTATGCAAAATTCGTCTCAATGATGTCTCCGAAATGTTTGATTCTTGAGAACGACGGTGAATTGATGTTGATGGCGCTTCACGCACACTTTCTGCCACAGCAGCAATATTCTCAGGAGTACGCACTGTTTTTGGCTTTTCACGCTTTGGTATATCGATGAGGATGCCAGTTTAATTCACTTTTTTCACAAGATAACGAACATACGGAGCTGACGGTGCTTCTCTTCTTCCAAAATCCGTACGCAATTTTCGCATACATTCTGCAACATTACCATGATTTTCAAAGTAATGTCGCAATATTTCCCAGCGTTGTTCAAGCGTATACACAACTATATTCGTCCAGCGGAAGGATAAAACTAATTATCTGTCAAATCAGACATGAGCTAAGTGTTACCATTCACGAAATAAGCACTAGTTGAAAAAAAACATTAGATGGCGGACCCTTTAGATCTTCTATAGTAGAGAACGGCAACGAATCTAATAATAATAATAATTAAGTTAAATTTTAATGATTGTACTTTCACTAACTGTACTGTATTTAAATAAATACATGTTTCGTTGTGTTGACTTATACATTTTTTAGTCCAAAAATTTTCCGCCGAATATCCCTCTGACGAATGCCTCACAATTTTATGACAAATTTCTCAAGCTCGTTGTTCCCGAAGAACGAACTCTCGATTATCTCGTCTATTATCAATGTCCTAGGGATAGTACTGCTGATAATCAAAGCTTAGTGAAACCCACCGTAACGTTTGAGATATTTTTCCAATAAATATCATGTCATCAAATCAACCACGATCCAGGTGCCCAGAACAGGTTTCATTCGAGAAATCATCATTTTTTCATATCATTGATTTTTGATCGTTGTTATTCCACATTTCTCCGAGAATTCGAAAAATTCCCTGTCTCTGTGGTATCTGATGGAAAGTTTAACCAGTAAATAAGTGATTTGTTGTCATATACTATTTGTAGTCGATGATGTTCTTCAGAACTGTATGTGGTCGACCGTCAAATGGAAGTTGGAACAGCCTCTGTATTCGATTCAATTTTAATTTCACCGCAAACGAAGGCCAAATGGAAATTACTTATTCGAATTCAGCTGACCGACAATGTTGTCATGTGCTTGCACCATGTGATCCAGTATTGTCGTTAATGTTAGCAATTTGTAAGATACGTTAATTACTTCCGAATTGCTAAATGGAACCTTAATAACTACTTGTACATATTTCGTACTTCTGTCATGAGTATTCAATTTAGTTCAATTAGGTAAAATATATGTAGATTTCTTTTGATTAGGTACCGATAGAACGTTGTCCAAAGATAATGATCTTTGGAAATCAGAATATGAACAATCAAGGATGTAGTTCCTATCTGTTGTAATACTTTAGAAAAATTGTTGTCATCCATTTGAAATATGTAAGTAACAAGTTTCAGGAATTGGACTGGAATTTATTCTCTTTAATTACAAAATTCTGCCAACGTTTCGGGGATTTAAATGTCCTCTTTTTCAAGGCTTCAATGGTTTTCTTTAACGGAGAGTTCGGAGACTATACATCGTCATCAAATTCAAGATGTTCTATACCATTCTATTTGTGACAATAATTATTTTGTAAAGTTGAGCTTTTTGATGTAGGTTTGTTGACTTTGATGACGATGTATAGTCTCCGTTAAAGAAAACAATTGAAGCCTTAAAAGGACATTCAAATACTCGAAACGTTGGCAGAATTTTGTAATTAAGGAGAATAAATTCCAGTTCAATTCCTGAAACTTGTTACTTACATTGTAATCATTTTTCTTGCCTAAAAATTGGTTCAACCACTGATGTGAAGTCGGGAGCTTTTACGAGCATGTTCTCTTTTCCACCTAACTCTTTATCGAATGTAGCATCAATATATACTGTTTTTTCAGCTATTTAAATATATGAATACATTTAATGCCATTTTAATGAAATACTTCAGTAACGAGAGAATCTATGATCACATAATTTTTGGCGCTCTAGTTCCTCGGAACTGGTCGATATATCACTCGATCTATCTGAAATTTAGCATCAAATTGTAGAATCATGACCTTTATACGGATGTGAAGTTTTGTATTGACCAGGTTACCGCAAGTGTCAAAAAAAATTTTTGAAAATTTTAAAACATTTTTTCTACAATAACTCTCAAACGGAATGAGCTAGGCAGTTGAAATTTTCAGAGTAGGTTAGGGAGATGAATATCTCGGTTGAGTTTCTTATTGGGCAGAATAGGCCAGATGGTTTCAGAGTAACGAAAAAAAAAATTTTTTTTAAGTAACAAATTTCAAATTCAATTTTTATTTAAGATGCAGTTTCACCATAAAAATCTATTGATATCATTTTCAACTCCAACAAGCTAATACTTTCGGAGATATGATTTTTCGAAATTTCAATAATGAATCGTACTTCTATGTTTTCACAGAATGTTATAATTATTCTATCTAAGCTTTATTATATGATCTGTGTTCATACTCTTATATGTTATCCTGTTCTATAAGAGAGAGTCAAATTCATTTCAGCTATTTTAAATTGATTTCTTCCATGGTGCAGTTCTCATTCTCAGATTGCTCATTTAATCTTGATAAATAAACTATTATTTGAATTGAATTTCCTTTATGGTGCAGTTCTATCATAAGAATACATTGATATAATTCCCAACTCTGAGAAACTAATACTTTCGGAGATATAATTTGTCTGTTTGAACTAGAGCTCCAGAAAGCTCCTGTCCACAGGGCTTGAACTCGAAAAATACTAAATCGATTGAATTGAAACATGGTTATTAGTTGTAGAATGCCAACGCAAATATTCTTGCAAAATTTCGTGAGGATAGTATTTGTAGAAAATTTTTACGAAACTATTGAAAATAAAAAAAAGAAATTCTATATATCAGTAACTATTCGTCTGAAATTGCTGAAATTTTGCAAGAGCCTTTAGAACCCAACTCTACTGCCAAGTTTTAAGTTTTAACACGATCGGTTAAATATTGTTGGAGATTCGAGCAGCCTTGGCAGAGTTCAGTAGATGGGTGACTGTTGCCTCGATAACTTTCGAACAAAAGGAAATTGGGAGTTGCAATTTTCAGGGTAGGTTGCGTATACGTATGGGAGAGTTAGGTTCGTTTTAGGGCATAATCGGTTTAACGGTTTCCGAGTTATACCCACCTGGAATATTATTTCCTCGATAACTCAAAAAATAAAGATTCGATCGAATTGAAGCTTGGTAACTATTAGTATAGAAAATCAACATAAAGACGTGTTTAAAATTTTGAAATAACCGTACCCCTAGAAAATTTGAAAAAAATGACGAAAAAAAATTATGTAAGAACCGTGCCCCTAGAAAATTTCAAAAAAATTACGAAAAAAAAATTGGTTCAAGCACTGTCGATTGAGAGAGTGTCCAATACAGAAGAATGGACAATAGAACATACGCGCAAAAGCTCCTGACTTCACGTCAGTGCTTGAACCATTTTTTTTCATTCGCAAAATACAAACACTGATAGTGCTCTGGTCCGGTCGCGCAAACATATATTTCTCCCATAGTGCATAGTGCAACCTTAGACTATATAGAGTCTAGAAGAGACTTTAATATAAAAGTGTAACCTTGTGACCGATTTGCTCTCATATAATTTGACCTGAAATTTTCAATGTCAGTTGTTAACCTTCTCAGGGCTTTAGCCAAGGTTAATCATAAATCTGTGATATAATACCTGCTATCGTTATCAAATGTTCCTTCATTATACTCAGGAAATACGTAATTATGTGAGATGTTCACAAAATTATACCCTGGTAATATGTCAAAACTTGTTTTGTCGTTATACAAATAATAATCGTTTCCTGTTCTATCAAATATTTAACTGGCATATCATGAAACACGAGAAATGCATCTATTGAAGGAATCCATCCGTGATACAATAACAAGCGTACGCCTCCAGGCCATGTTGCCATTTAATAATGTTCCGGGCTTGTATAAAGATGGCTAAGGTAAAAAGTCATTGGAGGTAAAATCTGGAGAAAACGTTGGGTGCCCAAGCAACTCGAATTCGTGCAATTTTGCCATCGTAGTCAAAGACTTGTGACACGGTGCTTTATCTTTTTCTTTCTTGAGATGCATCTGTCATGGAATGTTCGTCTACTTAGTTGGAATATTTCTGGTCCTTCCTGGTAATCAAGCCAGTGGACCAGCCTAAAATCCAACATATTATACGTGAACAATTAATACAAGCACATGTTTAACCGTCATTCTAGTCTGATGCAGCCCATACACGCTCAATATTATTGTGAAATATTTTATATTTGTGCAATATAATTGATCATGTGTGGGCGATATTGAAAGATTGCGCAATATATTGCACAACCATCAATATCGCTTCCATTCGATAGAAATGTTTAATCAACCAACATATTGTACAACATATTAACCGTCTAGGGGCCACCGTCAATATATTGTGCAACCCACATTGCACAATAATATTGAGCGTTTATGGGTCGCTTTAGCTAAAGCAATGCTTGTGTCTGCTTGTACGCAGATATTATATTAATGAAATTATACTTTTTGGCGCTCTTGATCCTCAAAACAGAGTGTTTTATTTGACCAGATGCTTGTAATTTTAGAATTTTTTGCTGAAAATGGTCCTAAACGTTTTGGTTCGACTCACTGATCAAGAATCCGGGTTCAAAATCAATTGTCTCCGGCCGTCCGTCCGTTAACACGATAACTCTCGAATAGAATGAGCTAGAAAGTTGGAAATTTCAGAGTAGGTTGAGGAGATAAATATCTCGGTTAAGATAATTATTGGGTGAAATGGGCCACATGGTTTCGGAGTAACGAAAAAAAAAATAACAAAAAACATTACAAATTTCAAATTCTGAATTAAATATTTTTTAAGATGCAGTTCATCATATGAATCCATTGATATCATTCTCAACTCTAACAAGCTAATACTTTCGAAGATATCATTTTTCAAAATTTCAATAATTAATCGTAATTTTATGATTTCATAGAATGCTCTAATTATAATTTGCTGATGTATGTAAATCCTACATATGAGGTGAGTCATAGACCTTCGTTTTGAATTTATTTTGTATGATGTACTTCTATCATAAGAATCCATTGATATCATTCCCAACTCTAAGAAATCAATATATGATCTGTCAAAGTTTGACAAGAGCACCAGAGCCCCTGTCCACAGAGCTTTCCCACATTTTTTGGCGCTCTTGTTCCTCGGAACAGAGTGCTTATCAATTTGCCCAAATGTCTGTAATTTTCGAATTTTTGGCTGAAAATGGTCTCAAACGATTTGGTTCGACTCACCGATCAAGAATCCGTGGTCGAAATCGATTCTGTCCGACTGGCCGTCCGTCCGGCCGTCCGTTAACACGATAACTCTCGAACGGAAGGAGTTGCAGGATTGATCTTTGCAGGGTAGGTTTGGAGCGTGAATATCTCGGACGAGTTCGTTAACCAGCAAAATTCATCGAGCGATTTCGGAGTTATGGCCGTTTTTAGTAAAAACACTTTTCATTAATACATATTTCCGAAACCGATCACTCGATATATCTGAAATTTAGCATCAAATTGTAGAATAATGACTCCCATACGCATGCGAAGTTTCGTATTGATCGGATTGCCGTCAAAGTGTCAAAAGAAAAAATTTTTATTTCTAAATTTTGTTTCTACAATAATTCTCGAACAGAATGAGCGAGGCAGTTGAAATTTTCAGAGTATGTTCGTACTTCTATGTTTTCACAGAATGTTATAATTATTCTATCTATGAATTATTATATGATCTGTGTTCATACTTGTACATGTCATCCTATTCTATAAGAGAGAGTCAAATTCATTTCAGCTATTTTAATTTGATTTCTTCCATGGTGCAGTTCTCATTCTCAGATTGCTCATTTAATCTTGATAAATAAACTATTATTTGAATTGAATTTCCTTTATGATGCAGCTCTATAATAAGAATACATTGATATAATTCCCAACTCTGAGAAACCGGAGATATAATTTGTCTGTTAGAACAAGAGCGCCAAAAAGCTGCAGTCCACAGGGCTAGAACCAATTTTTTCTAACCTTTTCTGAGTCAAATTATCCCTCTTATATTCCTGATATTAAATATTAAACATTTATCAACTTCTACTATCTGGACGTTTATACTGACCAAACAGCCAAACATGGATGTTATAAAATCACTACGCACATAACATAGCGAATATATTTAAATTTCGATAGCAATATTTTTAATTCGCCCACAATTAAAGGTCAACATTATGAGTGATAAAGACTACAATACGTCAAATATTTGAGGGAGTGCGAATAGACTAAGCATTTGACGTAAAACGTTAAAATTGGATATGATTGTATGAATAATAATTACCCAATATTAACACATACAGTAATCTTATCTTTTTACCTAGGTGAATGTTAATCACCGAAAGTATATACATAGATCCATTCATTCTGAACGAATTTCGCTAGATTGGTTTTATTTTGTCTATTTGATTAAGTAATATTTTTATTTCTTTTTTGATTAAATGAGGTATAATCAAATAAAATTAATATATTATTTATTTGCGCGAAAAAAAGAGATAATATTCATTGAAATAACGAATATATTTTGGACCACACCAAACAAACGAAATTCTATTGTAATTCCAAATGCGTTTTTTGAGAGCTTGATAACATTTTGAATGAATTTAATGCCATGTATAATTTGAAAAGAAGTAGGTAGTTAATTCTTTGAACACGTAAAATATCATTGCCGATATTCAACTGAAACTATAACTGGAAACCCAATCGGTAAGATCTTCACATTATTTATTTTCCTCCAGGTTATCCCTGTTACCTACTTAACCCTCACAACGAAATCACTATGTTTCCGATGTCACTACAATCTCAAATATGTCATTTTGAAGTGAAAACAAACGATTTATAAGACATAAACCCCTTATACGAAGGGTGTTATTTGTAGTCTGGCTTTAAAATCTTGCAAAGCATGCTTTTATACGTCACAAAAAGGTCAGATTACCGAATTAAAGAAATTTTCTTGCAGTTGAATGCTCAGACGATTATGAAGAATGGATATGAGAACACGAAAAAAGAGTTTAAAACATTTTCTATGGATTTCTACGAGTGAATCATAACGTACATTGAAAATTGGATAAAGTCGTTGATGAATTGGTAAATCTGAATACTGTTAGCCAAAACCTAAATGAACAAGAAATACTTTGAAATTGAAATCAACCTTGGATACCATTTTTCAAAACACCGAATGCGAATTTATATTCGGAGTTATTATTGAAAATTGCGCAGTATTTTTTTGTATTCTGACCCATAATATCAACGTACAGAGAAAATTCTCATTAATTACACAATAATGGACAAAAGAAAGTAATTAACTAAACATGTAAACAGTCTCCTCAGTAATTAAAATTGAACTCAATTTCCAAGACTATACAGCTGCATTGATTATTTGACGCTCTTGTTCCTCGGAACAGTGTGTTAATCAGTTTTTCTGTAATTTTCGAATTTTTGGATGATAATGGTCTTAAACGATTTGGTTCGACTCACTGATCAAGAATCCGTGGTCAAAATCAATTCTGTCCGGCTGGCCGTTAACACGATAACTCTCGAACGAAATGAGCTAGATAGTTGGAATTTTCAGAGTAAGTTTGGGTTAAGTTTATTATTTGGAGCTTTGAATAAAGAACCAATTCTTTATTCAAAGATTTGGAGCACAGAAAATCAATTTTTTTTACATTACTAGATAATTTCAAATTCAATTTTTACGATGCAGTTTCATCATAATAATCCACTGTTATCATTTTTAACTCTACCTACTAGCTAATACTTTTGGAGATATGATTTTTCAAAATTCCAATATTAAATCGTAATTCTATATGATTTCACAGAATGTAGTAATGGAAAATTAAGGTCCGTATTTGTATCTATGAATATATATATGAATGATCTGTGTTCATACATGTCATCTTATCTACCGATAAGATAATAATATGTCATATTTATTTCTGGTTCTATTCATATTTCGTTACTCTGTTCCTGTTCTAGAAAAAAAGTATGATTGAATGCAAAATGACCAATGGAATAACCTTAGCTATCGTAGAATTATGAGGATTATAAGTTATAAGTTATTATGATCTTTGGGTGATAATAGTGCCCTTGGATAATCCATATGTTGATGGAAATAAATACTTTGGTAAGTTATTCAAATTGGGTTCAAGAAATTGCGATTTAATTGTGTTAATTCTTATATCTTATTTTTCTTTAAATCATGTGTATGAACGAATCCTTTTAGCCCTTGATTCTCATTTTATTTCAATTCGTTTCTTATTTTATTTAATTCGCCTTAGCTGACGAAATTTGGTCCAGGCTCTGGTACTGATATTTCATTTCTCTTTTTGCGCGTATGTTCTGGGGAACATCGCGTTATCATTTTGCTCAAATGTTTGTAACTTTCGAATTTTTTGACGAAAATGGTCTCAAACGGTTTGGTTCGACTCCCCAATGAAGAATTCGAGGTCAAATTTGATTCTGTCCGGCTGGCCGTCCGGCCGTTGCCACGATAACTATAGAACAGAAAGAGCTAGCGACTTGAAATTTTCAGGGTAGATAGCGCATCCCAATACGACAGACAAGTTCGTTGATGGGTATAATCGGCCCAATGGTTTCCGAGTAATAATTTTGTTTTCAACCAATATAAATCCGATCGAATTGAAACTTGGTTTGTAGTTTTAGAATATGAACCTAAGCACGTTTGTGAAATTTTGTGCGAATCGTATGGCTAGATAATTATTAAAAAATTATTAAAAAATATTTTTGTTGTCTCGATAACTTGAGAATGGAAAGAGATAGCGGCTTGAAGTTTTCAGGTTAGGATGTGCATTAGAACGCGACATTTGAGTTCGTTTATAAGTATAATCGGTCAAACGGTTTTAGAGTTATAGACATCTGAAAATTGGTTGTTTTTTTCTCCTCATTAACTCGAAAAATACTGAACCGATTGAATTCAAACATGGTTATTAGTTGTAGAATGCCAACGCAAAATTTCGTGAGTATAGTATTTGTAGAAAATTTGTAAGAAATCATTGAAAATAAAAAAAATTCTATATATCAGTAACTATTCGTCTGAAATTGCTGAAATTTTGCAAGAGCCTTTAGAATCTAACTCTACTGCCAAGTTTCAAGTTTTAACACGATCGGTTAAATATTGTTGGAGATTCGAGCAGCCTTGTGTGAGTTCAGTAGATGGGTACCGTTGCCTCGATAACTTTCGAACTAAATGAGATAGGGACTTGCAATGTTCAGGGTAGGTTGCGTATCCGAATGGGAGAGTTAAGTTCGTTTTTGGGCATAATCGGTTTAACGGTTTCCGAGTTATACCCACCTGGAATATTATTTCATCGATAACTCAAAAAATAAAGATTCGATCGAATTGAAGCTTGGTAACTATTAGTAGAAAATCAACATAAAGAGGTGTTTGAAATTGTATAAGAACCGTACCCCTAGAAAAATTTGAAGAAAATTACGAAAAAATAATTTTTGTAAGAACCGTACCCCTAGAAAATTTCAAAAAAATTACGAAAAAAAAAATTGGTTTAAGCACTGACGTGAAGTTAGGAGCTTTTGCGCGTATGTTCTATTGTCCATTCTCCTGTATTGGACTTCAAGTCAGTGCTTGAACCAATGTTTGATTTTAGATATTTAACAGACTCGAGTTCATGGAAATAGGGGCTGCAATCTTGGGGTTTGACCTAGGGCGCCAATATCGTCGATCCGGGCCTGCGAATAGCTCGCTCAGGCCCTGTTCAAATCAATCAAATCATGAAAACATCGTATATCTTCCACACTCCGGCACTGTTTGTTGTGGTAACAATAACTCGGCTGAAGATTTAACTCGAATTAAGTACCATAAATAAGCAACAACACGCCTTATCCTTTCGCGACTGCGTCAACCGCTTCTCGTAGAAGTTACAGGTTCTGAGGCCAGTACGCGAGTCGGGCCAGTCGTTCAACCGCATCATTCAAATAATAGCTATAAAAGTGTAAACAGGATCCCTCCAAACACCGTCCAGTTTGTAGCGCTTGTGGGAGAGAATCCTGCAACGGTTTCCAGGAAGTTATTCGCGATTGTCTATTGATAAAAGAGCGCCGTGCTTTGTTTATATTGTGTTGATTCGATTGCCATGGCTACACTTGTGCTGTCGCCGGGTTTGACGAAGAATGAGTGTATTTGCGACGATGAGAGGGCCAAACCGGCAACACCACCAGGTAATAAAATGTAACCTGTTTTTTGGACTTTCCAGGGATCAGCGACGTAATACTAGAATCGCGAATGATCGCGCATAAACAAAGTTTTATTTTACTATGATCGCATTTTTGGCATAATAATTCAATTATATGCTGTTCTTTATACCTAAACCAATTTGAAAAAATTGGCTCAAGCACTGACGTGAAGTCAGAAGCTTTTGCGCGTATGTTCTATTGTCCATTCCTCTGTATTGGACATCCTTAATCGAATTTACCATGGTAAATTATGTTGTCCATTCTCCTGTGTTGGACACTCTTAATTCGAATTTACCATGGTAAATTCGATTAAGGGTGTCCAATGCAGAAGAATGGACAATAAAACATACGCGCAAAAGTATGTGACTTCACGTCAGTGCTTGAACCAATTTTTTTTTTTCGTGATTTTTTTCAAATTTTCTAGGGGCACGGTTCTTACAAAATTTTAAACACGTTTTTATGTTGATTTTCTATTACTAGTTACCAAGCTTCAATTCGATCGAATATTTATTTTTTGAGTTATCAAGGAAATAATATTCCAGGTGGGTATAACTCGGAAACCATTAGTCCGATTATGCCCAAACGAACTCAACATCCCATTCGGCTACGCAACCTACCATGAAAATTGCAAGTCCCTATCTCCTTTCGTTCGAAAGTTATCGAGGCAACGGTCACCCATCTACTGCACTCACACAAGGCTGCTCGAATCTCCAACAATATTTAACCGATCGTGTTAAAACTTGAAACTTGGCAGTAGAGTTAGGTTATAAAGACTCTTGCAAAATTTCAGCAATTTCAAACGAATAGTTACTGATATATAGAATTTTTTTTTCAATTTTCAATGATTTTTGAAAATTTTCTACAAATACTATACTCACAAAATTTGGCAAGTATTTTCGCGTTGGCATTCTACAACTAACAACCATGTTTGAATTCAATCGGTTTAGTATTTTTCGAGTTAATGAGGAACAAAACACAACCAAATTTCAGATGGCTATAACTCTAAATCCGTTGGGCCGATTATGCTCATAAGCAAACTGAAATGTCGCGTTCTGATGCACATCCTAACCTGAAAACTTCAATCCGCTATCTCTTTCCGTTCTCAAGTTATCGTGACAACAAAAATATTTTTCAATAATTTTTAAATAATTTTCTAGCCATACGATTCTTACAAAATTTCACAAACGTGCTTAGGTTCATATTCTACAACTACTCACCAAGTTTCAATTCGATCGGATTTATATTGGTTGAAAACAAAATTATTACTCGGAAACCACTGGGCCGATTATGCCCATTAACGAACTTGTCCGTCGTATTGGGATGTGCCACCTACCCTGAAAATTTCAAGTCGCTAGCTCTTTTCGTTCTCAAGTTATCGTGGCAACGGCCGAACGTCCGGACGGCCGGCCGGACAGAATCAAATTTGACATCGAATTCTTCATTGGGGAGTCGAACTAAATCGTTTGAGACCAGTTTCGTCAAAAAATTCGAAAGTTGTTGCCCAGAACATACGCGCAAAAATTGGTTCAAGCACTGACGTGAAGTCAGGACCTTTTGCGCGCATGTTCTATCGTCCATTCCCCTGTATCGAATTTACCATGATAAATTCGATTAAGAGTGTCGAATACAAGAGAATGGACAATAGAACATGCACGCAAAAGATCCTGACTTCACGCCAGTGCTTGAACCAATTTTTTTTCGTAATTTTTTAAAAATTTTCTAGGGGTGCGGTTCTCACAAAATTTTACACACGTCTTCATGCCGATATTTCGCTAGATACCAAGCTTCAATTCGATCGAGTCTATATTTTTTGAGTTATCGAGGAAATAAATAATATTCCAGGTGGGTATAACTCCGAAACCGTTGGGCCGATTAAGCCCAAAAACTAACTTAACTCTCCCATTCGGATGCGCAACCTACCCTGAAATTTCCAACAATATAGATCCGATCCGATAGAGTTAGGTACTGAAGGCTCTCGCAAAATTTCAGCGTTGTCGGACGAATAGTTTCTGATATATAGAATTTTTTTCAATAATTTTCAATGATTTTTAAAAACAAATTCTAGGGATACGATCCTCACAAAATTTCGCAGGAATTTTTGCGTTGGCATCCTACAACTAATTACTAAGTTTCAATTAGATCGGTTTCGTATTTCTCGAGTTATTGAGGAAATAACAACCAAATTTCAGACGGGTATAACTCCAAAACCGTTTGGCCGATTATGCCTAGCAACGAACCGTCGTATTGGGACGCTACCCGGAGTCGTGACCGATTTCGATGAAATTTTGTGTGTGATTTTGAGTGGGTCGCTGGTTGGTTTAAAGTCGCAATCAGACCCAGTAGGAGGCGTCGCAATCAGGTTATACAGGGTGAGTCTTTGACCACTGCATTAATTTTAACCAAAGATTCCTCTCATCAAATGAAACCCTTTTTTCATTTGACATTTTTCCAAATTCAGCTCAGGTAAAAAGATACAGGCTGTTGAAATTTTGAAAAAAAATCAGTTTTTATTTTGTAGCTTTGACATCCTTTTTTCGGATAAAATGAATGTTGGCGTAAAGTTTCCTATAACTATGATACATATTTTCCAAATATTAGTTATTTTCTACTTCAACTGGTTTTCTAGTTATGGACTCGTGGATTCATAAAATTAAACGAAATTAGCATAAAGAAAGCATATAAAGTTTTTCTTGAGTCATTTCAAGAATATTCCATCGTTTTAGAACATTATATTATTCTTCGTCATTTCTCCTTAAACGCACCGTTTTCGAGATATTCTTCATTGAATGTTTTAAAATGGAAAACTCCATTAATTTCACTACTTTTATGGATCCGTCCCTGAGCGTTGGAATCCCGAATCAAGCTGTAAACCACGATACCATGCCTTTTTCTCGTCCGCCAACAATGTCATAGATAATAAATATGCAGGAGAGTATTAGCACATTGTGAAATCTTTAAACGCTTGTAACTTTTTACCTGAGCCGAATCTGGAAAAATGGTAAATGAAAAAAGTGTTTCATTTGATGAGGGGAATCTTTGGTTAAAATTAATGCAGTGGTCAAAGACTCACCCTGTATAATATGAGTTTCGTTTTTTAGCACGAAATGGTGGATGCGCTGGTCAAGAACGTCTACTCTTCTCAAATCCAGAGATTTGGAGATGTCACTTTCACATTCGTTATTAATTTCAAGTTCTGTCAGTATTACGCTGTTGTAAAACTAAAGTTTAAGGCCGGCCTTATACGTCTTTGAATTCACATTCTTAAATTCATAATAAGAATTCTGGGAGCTTGCAAAATATTGAAATTAATACTCTGAAAAAATCAGAATGTGTGAGGAGAATAGTGAATTAGTATGCAATTCGGTGCTTTCTGAATTAATAATATGAATTCAGAGAGACATTCCGGCTGTATAAGGCCGGCCAAAGACATTATATCAGTATTATAAGTGTAGGGGAGTGTAAGAGATTTCTTCTGCATCAAAAAATAACTCTAAAACATTTCGGGTGTGGTTTGAACCCCCAAAACCCGCCACCCATGGTTACGCCCTTGAGTTAACGTGTGAAGGGTATTAAAGTGAGTATTTTATATAGTTCATAGTTCACACAACAATATTTATCCATTACTTGCCACTCACATGATAAATATCAGTTTAAATTATTTAATATTCGTTACATTATTTTTCTTCTCAATTTAATTGAATGTTGGTATCACGTTTTATTCAGAATTATACTAATGATAATGATTAATACACAAATTTCACAAACGTCCTCACCAAGTTTCAATTTGATCAGTTTAGTAATGGGTGAAAACAAAATCATTATTCGGAAACCGTTGGGCCGATTATGCCCATTAAAGACCTTGTCCGTCCTATTGGGACGCGCCATCTACCCTGAAAATTTCAAGTCGTTATCTCTTTCCGTCCTACCCTGAAAATTGAAGTAATCTCTTTTCATTCGAAAGTTATCGTGGAAAAAGGCCGGCCGGACAGAATCAAATTTGTCCTCGAATTCTTCATCGGGGAGTCGAACCTAATCGTTTAGGACCATTTTCGGCGAAAAATTCGAAAATTACAGATATTTGAGCAAATTGATAACGCGATGTTCCCCAGAATATACGCGCAAAAAAGTGGGAAAGCCCTATGAGTAGGGGCTATGGCGCTCTAGTTCAAGTTTTGGCAATTCATATCTCCGAAAGTATTGGTTTCTCAGAGTTGGGAATGATATCAATGGATTCTTATGATAGAACATCATAAAATAAATCAAATTCAAAAAAGTGCCATTTAAAAAAACAGGAGTGCCAAAAATGATTAATCCGAAACCACCAGACGATTCTACCCAATAACAAACTTATCCGAGATATTCGTTCCTCAAATCTACTCTGAAAATTATATTATTTCAATTATCCAAGGGCATTATATTATAACCCAAAAATTATAATTTTCATAATTCTACGATAGCTGAGGTTATTTCATTGGTCATTTTGTATTCAATCATACTTTGTTCACTAGAACAGGAAGTATTTTATATCATGTCTAACGAATTTTGAATAGAACCAGAAATAAATATGGCATGTCTCTTATCGGTAGATAAGGTGACATGTATGAACACAGATAAGGAAATTCATAGATACAAAAACGGATGTTAATTTTAGATTATAGCATTCTGTGGTATCATAGAATTACGATTTAATGTTGAAATTTCCGAAAGTATTAGCTTGTTAGAATTGAAAATGATATCAATGGATTCTTATGATGAAACGGCATCTAAAAAAAGTTTAATTTAAAATATGTAATGTTAAAAAAATATTTTTTCGTTACTCCGACACCACCCAATTACTTAACCGAGATATTTATCTCCCAAACCTACTCTGATATTTTCAACTCTCTAGCTCATTACATTCGAGAGTTATCGTGTTAACGACCGGACAGAATTGATTTTGACCAGGGATTCTTGATCAGTGAGTAGAACCTTAGACTATAGTCTAAGAGTAACCTTAGACTATAGTCTAAGGTCAATTGTTTTAATACCATTTTCAGGCAAAAATTCGAAAATTACAGACATTTGGGCAAATTGATAAGCACTCTGTTCCGACTTCCGAGGAACAAGAGCGCCAAAAATTAAGTAGACTATTCTAATATCAAGAAGGCTGTTCTCGAATAAAATTGTCTTAATGACAAATATTTTTATATTTCAAATTTTCACTAGGGGTTTTCCCTGATTTCAAAGGCAATAACTAAGAGGGGCTCAATTTTCACCTCCTAAAATCTTTTGCACCAATTTAGAAACTTATAAACCTTTGTGGAAAATGTGATGGCATTTTAATTTTTCTCATTAACTGGAAATTCATCCGAGTAATTTAAACAGAAAAAATGGTTCTGAAAACTTTCAAACGTACGAGTTGCTGGAATAAATTAATGGAAATCATTGGCCATGGTTTTTACGTTCCCCTGTAATCAATTCCTAGAGACAAAACAACCGTATCGATTGATGGTAAAGCGTAATCCACCACACATAATATAGACACAATGAGATATTGGAAATTCAATACCTATTCATATAATAACCTTTTTTTCTTTATTGCACGTGTAATTCAGTAACTTGGACGATTGTATATCAATCTGCGTGCGAAAATGTAATTGATTATAGTCTGGTACATGTGATTACATTTTTGTTCGTTATCGTTTTAGTTTGATCGACGAGTTGATAAAGCGGTAATGATTAACTTCCTTAAAAAAGCTTGCTACATCTCGTAGAAAATTATACGATGGTTTATCATAGCGTTCGCATATCTGCATCAACTACTTTATAGAAAATTAGTAGGTTTGGAATGAAGATTTATGTAAAAATACAATCATGAATATGGAGATATACATAAGTTATTATTCAATTTGAATCAGGCTTCTCGAATAATACAAGAGCGACTTATAATCTGATCGTTGATTTTGATTCAGATTCAGATAATTTTCGAATATCTTGCAAATATGTTTTTGGCGCTCTTGTCCCTCGGAACAAAGTGCTTATCAATTTGATAATGAAAAATGGCGATACCATTGTTAATAAATCAACAAGTCCAGAACGTTCCTGCCAATAGGGTCTTCATAATGGCTTCGTATAATTAATATACTTCTGCATATATTTCACAAGCCAAATAAACTCCAGGGGATTTCATTGATTTGTCGAGAAGCGAGAGCAGACGCGTTTCTGGCTTCTTGGCCTTCATCAGTACTCTGTAGCTTTTCAACAAATTCAACTAAACTGAACCGTGTTAAGCCTTTAGTTTGTTTAATTTGTTGGAAAGCTACAGAGTACTGATGAAGCCAAGTAGCCAGAAACGCGTCTGCTTTTGCTTCTCGGCTAATCAATGAAATCACCTGGGGTTTATTTGACTTGTGAAATATATGCAGAAGTATATTAATTATACTAAGCCATTATGAAGACCCTATTGGCAGGAACGCTGTGGACTTGTTGACTTATCAATTTGCCCAAATGTCTGTAATTTTCGAATTTTTGGCTGAAAATGGTCTTAAACGATTTGGTTCGACTCACTGATCAAGAATCCGTGGTCGAAATCGATTATGTCCGGCACGATAACTCTCGAACGGAATGAGCTAGACAGTTGAAATTTTCACAATAGGTTTGGGACCTAAATATCTCAGTTAAGTTCGTTATTGAGCAAAATCGGCCAGATGGTTTCGAAGTAACGCAAACAAAAAAATTTTACATTACAAATTTCAAATCAATTTTTTTTAAGATGAAGTTTCATCATAGGAATCCATTGATATTATTCTCAACTTTAACAAGCTAATACTTTCGGAGATATGATTTTTAAAAATTTCAATAATAGGACATCGTTCTTCTATGTTTTTCACAGAATGCGAATTCTATCTGTAAGTGTTCTATCTATTTGTGGCCAGTCCAGTTTGAAAGATAAACGTCATTAATGTCAAACGAAACTTTAAGTGTATTTCTGGAGAGTTTGGTTGATGTAAGCATGTGAATGATTTGAAATTTGGATTCGCTAAGTTCATAGGCAGAGTTTTGTGTTAGTGAGTCGAAAATGAATGATGCAAGGAAGTCTAGCATAATTTACGAGTCATTCTCTAATTATGGAAGATTAAGAACGGGATTTCCTACATAAGTATTCTGTTTTGAGTTCTCTCTGGACTGATTACATTAGATTTGCTTCATGAATAAAACTGGCTATTTCATTTACTCAAATTTTCAGAATGACCCTTGATAGTTTTGAAACACTTGTAGCCAAAATTGCACCGTCATATAAAGATAAGATGCAAAGGGATTTTAATTCATTTTATGATGTAGTTCTATCATAATATTTGATATCATTCCCAACTCTGAGAAACCACTACTTTCGACTATATGATTTGTCAAAGACTGGACAAGAGCGCCGAAGCTCCTGCCACAGGGCTTTCCCCCTTTTTAATATAGTTTTTTAAATTTTCTAGTGATAAGATCCTCAAAACTTTCACATTCTTCCACATACGTCTTTGAGACGGTATTCTACAACTAGTTCCCAAATCATATATCCAAAAGTATTGATGTCTCAGAGCTGGGAGGTGAACGGTGGGCATCTGTGTATCTGACTGTAAACTTATCAGCCGATATAATATTAAAATACTCGAAAATGATGGTCATTAATGTTCGTTTTCAGCGGAAGATGAGGATGCACATATTATCATACCGGAGTGGCGTTTACAGAAAGTTCAATCGCCGATTCAATTGACGCACGATGACAGCAACGAATACGACCATTTTGAACCTCTGGAGTACCATGGACACTGGGATCAAGGCGGCAAGGCTTCCTTCACCAACAACGGCTATACGGGTGTGTAAAACTAATTTTCTTACTCTTAATAAAAGGTTTTCCAACAAGAGGTGTTATTTTGAATAGTCCGCTATTTCGGTAGATGTCTCTTTTGAAGCTGTCATTTTTTGACATTTGACGAGTAGAAACTACGCCATTAATAAAAATGGAACGATACACGCTTCAAGAACGTATTGAAACTATTAAAATTCACTATAAAAGTGGTGAAAATTTGGCAGAGACAGTTCGTAAAACTTGAACATTTTTGGGTCGTCGTGAAGCACCGCAATAAAGAAATTGGTGGAAAAATTCGAGCTGTTGGGACAAGTTAGTTATGTGAAGAATAAAACCCGTGCACGTCGCTAAAGAACAGCCCAGAATATTGCTGCTGTAGCCGAAAGTGTTGAAGAAAACCCAGGTTTGTCCATTCCTCGTCGTTCTTTGGAATTAGGCATTCCACAAACGTCATTACACCGTATTTTGCATAAAGATTTGGGTCTTAAGGCTTATAAAGTTCAGTTAACACAAGAACTCAAGCCGGCCGATCATCAACATCGTCGTGTCTTTGCTGATCTGGTCTTTGAAATGCATGAAAATGATCCGGAATTCCATCGAAAAATCATCTTGAGTGATGAGGCCCATTTCCACCTCGGTGGCTTCGTCAACAAGCAAAATTGTCGCATCTGGGGCTCGGAAAACCCAAGAGTTATTGTTGAAAAGCCTCTCTATCCTCAACGTTTGACTGTTTGGTGCGGTTTATGGTCCGGCGGAGTCATTGGACCTTACTTTTTCGAAAATGAGGCTGGAGCAACAGTTACGGTGAATGGATTGCGCTATCGAGAGATGATTAATGATTTTTTATGGACGGAATTGGATGGTATTGGTCTAGACAACGTTTACTTTCAACAAGACGGCGCTACGTGCCACACAAGCAACGAAACCATTGATCTTTTGCGGGAAAAGTTTCCGGACTGTGTTATCTCTCGAAGAGGTGATCACAATTGGCCACCGAGATCTTGTGATTTAACACATTGCGACTTCTTCCTTTGGGGCCACGTGAAAGAGAAGGTCTACGCCAATAGCCCAGCGTCGATTCAAGACCTCAAAGATGGAATTCGTGAGGCTATCGAGGACATAGGGCAGCCACTTTGCGATTGGGTTATGGAAAATTTCATTAAAAGGATATGGTCCTGTAAGCGTGGTCGTGGTGGTCATTTGCCTGATGTTATTTTCCACTATTAACAGCATAGCTTCTTCTTTATAATGAAATAAACATCCGATCATTTATATTGAAAAATGGCATTTTTCTTTGAATATCAAAATAACACCTCTTATTGGAAAACCCTTTATATAAAATTCTACTGATGTAAGTGTCGTCCAACTCCTCCGATCCAACGACTTGTCCGATTTTAATGAAATTTAGTGTGTGCTTTTGAGTGGGTCCCAGATTAGAATTGCAATTAGGCCCAGCATCAGGCGCCGGAACCAGGTTGTAGAATATAGGTTTTGTTTCTTTTGCGGCCATACCACGCTGAATATGCCAGTGTTTATTACAAAATGGCGGATGCGTCAGTCCAGTTGTTGGACCATCGTCCCTTTTTAGATCTCAGAGACCTAGGGGTGGCATTATAGTTATAGTAGTAATGGTATTCGACGCGCTTCCAAAGTTAATTTCTACATGTTATGGGGATGGTTAAGGATTTATTCAGGCAGGAATATAAGTCAGAAATACGTCTGAATTGTCGGTAAACTTCATCTGCACCATTAAAGCTAATCTTAAGTCTACAATTTACAAGGGTGGAAATGAAGTTCTTACAATTCTATCAGCCTTAGACATCGGACAATCTTCCTGGAATCCTGGTCGACCACTAAAAATCTAATCTAATCGATCCTGTTTCACACTATCATCCCTAGACTAGTTTGCAGCTGCTTCAAGGTATTTATGATCCGAATTTTTCAGTTACCCTGAGATTTGAAGATAGGGAACTACCAGTTCTACTTGGTGGACCACTCCACAACGACCAATATGTGTTCGAACAATTGCACTTCCATTGGAGTCACGATGATCACAGTGGATGTGAACATATCTTCGAAGGAAAAGCGTGAGTATCATGTATATATTTCATAGTCACGATATCTCACACTATTTGATATTTACCGTGGACTTTCACAAATGAATGAATCGTCCTCTTGGTACTTCAATTCTTGAAGGCTCGCTAATTAGCCATTACAGAATCATGGGATCTTTGCATACGTAATTATACGTTATAACAAACTATTTGGATCCATTTTACACTTTGAGGGAACAATTTAGTTTAAATGCTCGTAACAAGATGTACAAATATTAGCTTGTATATAGAGTCTTCCTGATTTCTTCCTACTCTAGATTCCATTTAAAATGTTCATTATTGTTTTAGACATCTATATTTTCTTCTATGTTCACTTTGTTAAGCTTTGTTAAGTTTTTCAATTAACAATGGTAATTAGTTGTCAAAGCACTCCAGCTCAAGTATATTCAATAATATACGTTCTTCTATAACTATTGTATGAAACATCTCTTTCAAGTGTCCTTTCGGTTGAATTGATAGGTATGCATTTCTCAATAAGCATACTCAATACGCGTCGCGATAGACAAAGACATGCATCAGATTTAACATAAGATGTAATGTAATTATTTCATTACAGTATGGTCATAGAAAAAGCATAGTATACGACTCGCATGTAATAGTTATTTATGTACCAAGGACGAAAATCTGTCTATTATAGTCGAGATTCATAGTGGCCACAGCGGAGGAAAAAGTAATTTCGCCGACGGAAAAGTACTTTTTCGTCCGCAAAGTACTTGCCTTCAATAATAGTCGATTTTGCAGCCACAAATTAGTACGTAAAATGTCACTTTTCATAGGGATCGACGACAATAGTTATTTATGTACCAAGGACGAAAAACTGTCCTTTATAGTATAGTCTGCAAATTGCTATCCGAGGCGGAGGTGAGCAAGCAGGCGAGACAATAGACAGTTTTTCGCCGAGGTGCCTATTACATTTTTTCCTCGACCTCCATATATTTTAATGAATTTCTGACCTCTTAAATAATTTTACAATAGCAAATGACACATACAATTATCTTTGTATTGAACCGTATCCATAGCGACCACAGCACTGACAGTTATGTTTGTAAGGAACCGTATCATGCCGTATTCATAGTGACCACAGCGGACGAGAAAGTATTTTCTCGTCCGCAAAGTACCTGCCTTCAATAATAGGCGATTTTACATCCGCAAATTAGTACGTAAAATGTCACTTTTTATAGAGGTCGGCGATATAAGCTTTTAATGATATACCGAATATGCTGTACTTCATTCTAATGATTATTAGCTATCATTACAAGATCGATGAATAACATAATATACCTACTATTAATCTGGGATCATTTTGGGCCTCTAATTTCACCACAGAAAATAAGCTCTGTGAAGAAACATGAACAGAATACGTTCGAAATCAACGGAAAATAGGAATTAGATCATGAATCCATTATTATAGCCGACTTCATTGGATAATTAGATAGATCCACAACAATGAAGGCTCGTAATGCCGCCAGATAGAGTTCACGCCTTTTTGCACACATATATATATATATATATATATATATATATGTATATTTTCCTAACACTTTCCAGATTAATTGGTGAAGAATAATTTGAACACAATGCGGCTTGCATGAATGCTTCTCACATGACCGCGAATATTTTTTACCATTATTGAGGAATAATAACTCCTTTTATGACGGCTATAACAATATGCATGCATTGTTTAGATGACTTGACCTTGAAATTTTCATGGGCTATTTTTACACGTTTTTATGGCAAAGTCATTATTACGATCGTTTTTATTTGAATCGAATTCGTTATTGAATTTCAATGTACAGTAAAATTAGAAATTATATCCATTATTCTCATCGAGAAATGTCATGAGATATCGATAAAATATAAGAATACGCTATTACTATGTAATTACTATGAAGTTTGTTGATTTGGCACTAAAATATCACTACGTTCAGAGAGAACAGGAAATTGAATTTGAACTTTAAGCATTATTTCATCTAACAATAAAGCATGTGCCTGAAAAAAGTATTAGCAGAGGTTAGTGTAACGGGGTACCATACAATTCAATGTATGATACAAGAGCTTAGGGAATCATCATCATGTCAATCATCAATCATGGATTGATGTCCAATTGACGGGAAACTGATTGTATACGCGTAGACTGATGTACTGATGGTCCGGATAACTGGCCAGATTGATGTCGGATTGATGCCAGTTTGATACCAGATTGACTGTGTAAGACGGAGGTTACACGGTCAATCTGGCATCAGTTCAGTCTATCATCAATCATGGATTGATGTTAGATTGACGGGAAACTAACTGATTGATCTGGATTAATGGCAAGATTGATGTCAGGTTGATGCCAGATTGATACCAGATTGACCGTGTAAGACGGAGGTTTCACGGTCAATCTGGCATCAGTTCAGTCTAACATCAACCATGGATTAATGTCAGATTGACGGGAAACTAACTGATTGATCCGGATTAATTGCAAGATTGATGTCAGATTGATGCCAGATTGATACCAGATTGACTGTGTAAGACGGAGGTTACACGGTCAATCTGGCATCAGTTCAGTCTAAAATCAATCATGGATTGATGTCAGATTGACGGGAAACTAACTGATTGATCCGGATTAATGGCAAGATTGATGTCAGATTGATGCCAGTTTGATACCAGATTGACTGTGTAAGACGGAGGTTACACGGTCAATCTGCCATCAGTTCAGCCTAACATGAATAATGGATTGGTGTTCAGATTGACGGGAAACTAACTGATTGATCCGGATTAATGGCAAGGTTGATGTTAGATTGATGTCAGATTGATACCAGATTGACCGTGTAACCTCTGTCTAATGAATTTCAATACTCAACTAAAAGAATACTTGAAAGAAACGTTTTATCCAATGGTCATAGAAAAACATAGATATTACACCCGAGAGGGCTCTGTATAGTCGTTATGAAAGCGTATTATCGATCTAAATGTTTTTAGATATTCAATGGAAGCCCATGCAGTCCACTTCAACAAAAAATATAAAGATTTTAAGGAAGCCCATGATAAACACGACGGACTAGCTGTTGTTGCTTTTTTCATACACGCCACAGATGACGATGAGCACCCATGTTTCAACAAGATCACAGAGGGAGTCCAGAAGATTCAGAAAATAAATACAACCACAGAGGTGGCCTCAGGTCAGTAGTACCAACTGAATTTCTTGTAAATTAAATGTTGATTTGAAAATTACTTGAAAGATTCCTCTTACGTCAGTTCTGGACAATATTTTCACCGGATATTATTTACAGATTGTCTTACATGGATGACTGAAGGAGCCCAATGTAAAGGATACTACACCTACCAAGGATCTCTTACAACAGAACCGTATACTGAATCAGTGACCTGGATATTATACCCAAAGCCCATACATGTTAGCAGAGAACAGGTTAGTATGAATACGAGAGATTCAAACGTCCGTATTTTTCCTCGGTAAACCCCTTCAAATTTCCCCCCAAACCCCCCCTCCTAACATCCGAAAAAACATCACGTTTATAGTAACATTTTCAAAAAGTTTCCTTTGATAAATGAAGAACCGCTCGATCGATTTTGTGCAAACTTCACATAGACCAACTACTAAATAGTCCGAACAAAGCCTAAACATTTGTTTTGGATAGGTGAGCCCCTACTTGAGTTATAAAATTAAAACGAAAAGTGGCATTGATTTTTATCATATTATTTTTTTTTTTCAGGTGGCACATTTCAGAGAATTGAAATCGACCCCTTGCGAAAACTTCAACATTGTGAAAAATGTCCGACCAGTCCAAACTCCTCCAGCGCACAAGAAACTGGATATAATATACGCCAGATCGCATAAAATGAACGAATAATATTTTTATATTTTTCATTATTTATACCTATACATATAATATAATTATAAATTATACTCACGCCTACAGTTTATAGTAAACTAACTGAAAGTGGTGAAAAATTAAAATTATATCAATTTTTATTTTTATATTAAAAATAAGATTGGGAATATTTTTGTTGGAAGTGATATGTGTGTTTATATTTAGATAATTTTAGAATATGTTGTGCATCTATTGTATTTTATCAGTGAAAATTTAATAAACAATTTCGTAATATTCCTCATTCCTCATTATTTTCGCCAATAATAAAACAGAAATAATGATAATAAAATAAAAACAAAAGGTTACCCTCCTTGAAATTTTCCGGGCGTTAATAGTGAAATCTATGATTATTCGTCGAAGATCCGTAAATCAAAAAATTGGTTCAAGCACTGACGTGAAGTCAGGAGCTTTTGCGGGCATGTTCTATTGTCTACTCACCTCTGTTGGATACTCTTTATCGTATTTAGCATCGATATACAGGGTGAGTCTTTGACCACTGCATTAATTTTAACCAAAGATTCCTCTCATCAAATAAAACAGTTTTTTCATTCACCATTTTTCCAGATTCGGCTCAGGTAAAAAGTTACAAGCGCTTAAAGAGTTCACAATGTGCTGATACTCTCCTGCATATAGATTATCTATGACATTGTTGGCGGACGAGAAAAAGGCATGGTATCGTGGTTTACAGCTTGATTCGGGATTCCAACGCTCAGGGACGGATCCATAAAAGTAGTAGTGAGTAGTAGCGAGTCCATAACTAGAAAACCAGTAGAAGTAGAAAATAACTAATATTTGGAAAATATGTATCATAGTTATAGGAAACGTTACGCCAACATTCATTTTATTCGAAAAAAGGATGTCAAAGCTACAAAATAAAAACTGATTTTTTTTTCTAAATTTCAACAGCCTGTATCTTTTTACCTGAGCTGAATTTAGAAAAATGTTAAATGAAAAAAGTGTTTCATTTGATGAGAGGAATCTTTGGTTAAAACTAATGCAGTGGTCAAAGACTCACCCTGTGTATATGATCACAGAATTTTTAATTCTGACATATGTATTCTATTGGAATTGAAATACGAAAAAACTTACGCCTCAAGTAACTCCAGGATCCGATATTCACGAAATTCCGCGAAAATTAGAGGGTTGGCATTGTACAAGTAATCACCGAGTTTTCATTGGATCTGATTTGTATTTTTTAAGTTATAGAGGAAATCACAACAAAATTTCAGATGACTATAGATCCAAAACCATTTGGCCGGTTATGTCAATTAACGAACTCAAATGTCGCATTCGGATGCGCAACCTACCCTGAAAAGTGCAAGTCGCTATCTCTATCCGTTCTCAAGTTATAGTGAGACACATTTTTTCGTAATTTTTTAAAAATTTTCTAGTGGTACGGTCCTCACAAAATTGTACACACGTCTTTATATCGATATTCTACAACTAGTTACCAAGCTTCAATTCGATCGAGAATGGACCTGGTATATTATTCCAGGTGGGTATAACTCCGAAACCGTTTAGTCGATTCTGCCCATCAACGAACTCAACTCTCCCATTCGGATGCGCAACCTACCCTGAAAATTGCAAGTCCCTATCTCTTTTCATTCGAAAGTTATCGAGGCAATGGTCACCCATCCAGCTACTGAACTCACCCAAGGCAGCTCGGATATCCAACAATATAGATCCAAAGGTGTTCAAACTTGGAACTTGGCACTAGAGTTAGGTTTTGAAGGCATTCGCAAAATTTCAGCGATGTCGGACGAATACTTTCTTATATACAGAATTTTTTTCAATGAATTTTTAAAAAATTTCTAGTGATACGATACTCACGAAATTTCGCAAGAATTAGGTAATACCATGTTTAAATTGGATCGGATTACAAGTTATTGGAGAAATAACAACCAAATTTCAGGTGGGTATAACTCCAAAACCGTTAAACCGATTATGCCTATTAACAAACTCAAATGTCGTATTCAGATGCGCAACCTACCCTAAAAATTACAAGTCACTATCTCTTTCCATTCTCAGGTTATCGTGACATACATAATATTTTTTAATAATTTAGGCCACCTAGCCTGAAAATTTTAAGTTTTTTCGTTCTCAAGTTATCGTGGCAACGGACAGAATCAAATTTGATCTCGAATTCTTCATCAGTTAGTCGAACCTAATCGTTCCAGACCATATTCGGAAAAAAATTCGAAAGTTTGGGCATGTTCCCTAGAACATGCGCGCAAAGAGTGAACCATTACACTCAATCCTTATAATATTTCGATATTTCGCCAATATCTCCAACAATATAGACCCGATTGACATTAAATCTAGAACTTGTCTGTAAAATGAGGTTTTGAAGGCTCTCGCAAAATTTCAACGATATCTGACGGATAGTTTCTGAGATAAATTATATTTAAGCATCAAAATTCTAACCACCTGATATAAACTTGGTTTTATCTGTTGTTGATGTATCAAATTTTAATTGCATAGGGCAGATCGTGCCCATTCACGAACCTTATCTTTCATCATTCGAAAATCCTTATTTCTCGAACCTATAGATTCTATATAGACCACATTAGTTAGGTTAGAATCAGTCGCTTGGCGGGAGATCCATATTCAAATTTTTTAACAAGGAGTTTCCACTTTGAGATAAAACCACCCTATTTAAAAGAGAATGTTAGTACACAGACAACAAGTATTGGGTACCTTCATCATTAGTGCATGTTTTCATGTTCTTTCCACATTAAAATCTACTTCTATTTATCCTTAAATCAAAATTGAAACCATTCTAGTTCGAAAGATTTCCGTATGTCGTAGATGACTTCTGCTGTGCGTCATTACAAGGCCGATTTATGGTTATGTTATTATTTTTGACTGATTTCGAGTGAGCTAAACATACGTCAATCGAATTTGGTGAACACTTTTATATTTATTGATTATTTTGGAAATATCCAATTTTGTTATGAAAACTTGATTCTAGATGGTTGAGAAAGGTTCACAGAATCTATTTCAACCAAAATAAACCTTAGGAAATTAGCCGAAGTATCTAAAAACAGGCGAGAAATTCGCGTAAATTTTAGTTCCATAAGAAATGCATGGAGAATTCAGTGCGCGGATCCACGGATGGATCGTAATTCAAATTTCCCGCCTAACCTAACTAATGTGGTCTATTCAAATGTATGTACGAGTGCGCCATCTACACACGAAAGGATTAGGTTCAGGAGGTGTCGAAGAAAATAATGTATTTGGTTAACACTGAATCAAGATAAATATAAACCTCAAGCATATATATTCACTGCAAATTCCAACCAATATAACATTTGACCATGAACATATCCAAAACTCATTTTTCCATTTCTTGTATCTCTTCTAGTTCGTTTCTAGAACACTTCTTCTTATTCCATTCCTCAATCAAAGAAATCGGTGCTTTCGACATTGTAGTTTTTCTTTTTGGCGCCTCACTTTGAATCCTTTCTTTCGAAGAGTTGGAAATTCCGTTCGTTTCCTCTACCGTTTGGTGACCAAATTCCTCATCATCCGAGTAATAAAACGTATCTGAGGGAGTTGAAGAAGGTCCTCTGAAGTCAGACGGGCATTTCCGTATAACATGAGATGCTGATGTGTCGTCGACAAAGGTATGTGGCAACGTCTGAACTCCATGATCTTCGAAAGAAATTTTATCTGGTACAGATTCGTTCAACGTAAATATTGACGGAGCTTCTGGTCTTTTAACCACCTGGTTCTCCCCGCTCCAGAAGGTAATCGGGTGATGCTCTATATGCACTGGTTCTGTTTTGCCGCAAATCAAGTACTGGCCAGTCACTTCGTTCAAATGGGCCCTTAGGATCTTCTCGAAATACTCACGTTCCTCAGGGTTTGTGAAGGGATTAACTAGGTTTTCCTTAACTTCCAATTCTTCTTCTTCTTCGATGAATAGTTTGAAACAAGCCTTCAGCTGCTGGAGATTCTGATGAGGTACCCTGTGTTCCTTGGCGCTCTCCAAAGCGTCTACCATGGCTTCCACAGCTTTTGACAGGTAATTATAGGTTATAACGTGAATATTTAGAGATTCTATAGTGCTCAGTTCTCGATCGTCTCCATTATCAACTTTCAGGTCCTCGCAAGGTGAATGAACGCGCTTCATCGTAACGATTGGAAGCACTTCTTGGTAGGGATCGAAGTCCAGATTCACCAGCCTGAAGAGATTCGTATATTTATCATTCTAATTCTAACAATTCCTCCAAGCAAGGCCTAACTGTTTTAACAAGAAGGGAACGCACCCTCATTCAGCTGGTGCTCCCCATAGAACGTACAGAAATTATGACAGGGAGAATCATATCCCTTGTCTATGGGGAGAATCTGTGATTGTTTACAAGAAAAGGATGGCAAGCAAGCGTGGTACTTGAAAAACCGACGCCTCTTAAGAAATAAGAATGAGATATTATAAAAGGAAAAGCTTGGATGGATTCGCTCTCTTAGCTCTTCGGTTCCTGAACGTTCAACATTCAACAATTCATTAAGTCCAAATATTATTGGTGTTCAACAAGTTACAAGTTAGTCAGTTATTAGTGTTATGTGCCAAGGGGTGAGAAAAAGCCTATAGGGTGTTTTACATTATTAGTACCTGATCATTGTGCCTTTACGACTTCGGTCAAAGTTAACTGTATCCTTTTGAATGCATCTAATGGCGTACCTTATATTTTGTGTAATTAATCTGCTGGTATTAGGATCTGAATTATTAATGAATCTCTGTATTTCATCTTGTGCATAATTATTGATGTGATTGATTTGATACCATCGATGTAAAGGGAAAACCCTGCCGCATTTAAGCTCACTAAGTTCATGTACGTAAGGATTATTATGTTATTTTGATTGCTTTTTGTGTCTGAGCTTTGCGGAGATATTGTAGAGCATTTATGGGGGATTGGGCAAACTATAAAAGGGTAACTTCTTAATAGTGTTGGAATTGGAAGCTCCGTAGCATCAGTAAGCAGGAATGTTAATATGGTAGAGTATGAATGAGTAATATGGCTTCCCAGGTGTAACGAGAGTAAACCCAGAGTTAGTTTTATAATGCCCCAAATGTTTTCCTGCATTTTCCTTAGCGTTGGCCACACAGATGAAGCAGGAACACGGTTTCGTTATTCAGAGCTTAGATCTCTGTGAGTTTGTTTAAATTCATTGATTCCTTCTGGCGAAGCTAAACGACACCGACCACCTCTGCGGTTAGCGCATCCCCTGTACATATCCTGCGCCTCCCGATAGCTGTAGGTCAAGCACTGGCTTAAGGAAGAAAGGGTGAGGTCAAGCACTGCTCTTTAATCACCTCGTGAGTGAATGAATAAGGTAGAAAGAGTGAAGGTCAAGCACTGCTCTTTACTCACCTCCGGCGGTGGAATGTGGTATAAACACTAATGCTTACTGACCTCCGATCCAGTGAATATTCCAATGTCATATAACAAAGAATGTACGATCCACCAGGTGCTCTCTTTATCGTTCTTAATTATTATAGAAATGTGAATGTACCAGTTGGTTGATATAACTTTGTCTGATCACGATGATCACACTACTGGGGGTTTTACTAAACGTTTTTTTTTTCCCAGTTATACCAAATATACGTATCAGAACGCACAACTGTTGTTTGAATCTCTAAACTTCCCGCCCATTTTCCTTGTTTCATTGAGTTGCCTATACAACGTAAGTAAGTAGTCCTACCAATTCACTAGACGATCACAATACAGCCAAGGTTAGAAAAATTAGATCATAGACTTCAAGAGTAGAGGTCCCTGTGATACGGAAAGGTTATTAGAGGTATTTTAAAAAGCGGGATCAGTACAAACCCCATCTCTTCGAACGTAGTTCTGCTTAGATTAGACGATAGTTGGCTAGGCTTTAGCTTGGACTTCCTCGTCTCCTCTTGTTTGGCTCTTGTCTTCGAGTTCTTAGCTCGTTTGCTCTTGTCCTTATCGCTGGTCTCGGAGGATGCGAAATACAACCTGTACATTTTGTGCACGTCTGAATCCGACACGTCTGATATCTTCTCAGCCTTGGGCTGAGCGTTTATATCTTCTTGCAAAGACCTTTTGGTACGAGTCAACTGCGTGTCATCGAATCGTTCAAAAATGAGGCGTTGCCTATTTTCGTGATGATCCTGATCCTTATTTTTCTGATCTGCTGAGAAGGTTTTGATTTGGTATAGTTCCTTGGATATGAGTGTGAAGTATGCACAAAATATTGAATATACCTGGAAATATTTGACCCTTTCTTCGTTTAAGTTTATGATGCTAGGTGGCGCCAATCTCCACAGCAATTTCATCAATTGCCCGTACTTGGTTTCTTTGATCGAAAATAAATCTGACTGATCATCCACGCTCGAACCAGACGATGCTTTGCTACGTCTCACCTTCATCTCCACAGCGCTCCTACTTTGTTTTCCCTCAGGCAACTCAGTCCTAGAAGCCACCATCAACCTGTACTTACTAAACTCGACGGTTCTTATTTCGGCGTACTCAATCAAATCTTTCACCCTACACATAACCTGTAGGTCCCAAACTTTCAAATTCCAGGTTTTCGGATGATAAGGTTCTCTCATCTCCGCATAAAACTTCTTAAGGTGTTCAACTATAACCTTGTCGTACAAATATTTCGGTTTACGTACCGGTTCTGAGTCGTCAAAATTCATGGCTTCGAACAATTCGGGTTCATAATAGGTGTAACGAATATTTTTGTAGTCTTGGTACTTGGACTTCAGCGTAAGATCTTCTAATATTTCGTTGATTATTCTCCACTTAACCTTGTGATTTATATTTGTCTTTATTGTTCTGATTTTCCCCATGAAATTTTCTATGTGGGTCTGAGCTTGAAGCACGAAGAAAACTTGTATCGTTTTCGGCCAGAACTTTGGAATTGTTGTGATTTCCCATGTTTCAACCGCAGTACAGACTTCGTTGGTTTGGAACCATATTGGAAAGTTAAAAATTTGGCCTGGGACGAGTATCAGCAAGTTCTTATCAAAACAGAAAAACTGCTTATTGGTCGTCTTGGATATATCCCTAAACAACTTGATTTTTTCCATCTTATGCCAAGTCAACCTTATGGTAACCCTTCCAACATTCTCAAACACTATATATTGTGTTTGCAAGGGCAAAGTTTGAACGTCATACTCGAAGAGGACGTGGAATTTTCTAGATGTGGATAATGACTGGGAATTTTCGTAAAAATAAACATCGTTTATTTTTAGACAACATTTCAAGGAAGAGTCGTACACACTGGGTTTCCTCATTGCTTCATTTATTCCACTTGAACTCCTTCTGATCGGATCTTTGATGGTCTGAGTTTCTTCTTGTTCAACTTGGACGTTTTTACCCATTACAATCAATCGGTCGAAGTCTGGTTTGTGAGGTTCGATTCTCCCAAGAAGTGAAGACAGCTCTTTCACTCTATTCTTCCGGTAATTTGAATTTTGCCATTGTTTATAGACGTTTCTGAAAGAAAAATCGATCAATATTTTCTACCGGAATCCACAATAATCTCATCAACAAACGTATGAGTTGAATATTCTGAAATTCCACAGAAGGCATTCTCTTTTCGGCAAAAAATCCTAAAATTACATATATTTAGGCAAAATTATAGCAAGCTGTTCTCTAGAACATGCGCGCTAAAATAAGATGTTCATTACGAACATAACGAAAATGGGTTGGATGGATACAAAATTGTATTCAGTAAATCTCAATATTCTGTCCGAAATTGGATTTATTCTTTCCGAAATTGGTCCTACTTTTTCCGAAATTGAACTTGAAACGGTAAAGAAGATTTTTGCGCGCCTTCTAGGGAATAGCGTGTGTTATCATTTTCGCGTTGGCATTCTACAACTAATAACCATGTTTGAATTCAATCGGTTTGTATTCTTCGAGTTAATGAGGAACAAAAAACAACCAAATTTCAGAAAATTTCAGATGGTTATAACTCTAAAACCGTTTGGACGATTATGCTCATAAACAAACTCAAATGTCGCATTCAGGTGCACAACCTAACCTGAAATTTTCAAGTCGCTATCTCTTTCCATTCTCAGGTTATCGTGACAACAAAAGTATTTTTTTAAAATTTTTTAATAATTTTCTAGCGATACGATTCTCACAAAATTTCACAAACGTGCTCAGGTCTATATTCTACAACTATTCACCAAGTTTAAATTCGATCGGATTTATTGTGGTCGAAAACAAAATTATTACTCGGAAACCATTGGGCCGATTATACCCATTAACGAACTTGTCCGTCGTATTGGGATGCGCCACCTACCCTGAAAATTTCAAGTCGCTAGCTCTTTCCGTTCTCAAGTTATCGTGGCAACGAACGGCCGGACGGCACCACAGAATTAAATTTCACATTTGGGCAAAACTATAACGCGATGTTCCCCAGAACATACGCGCAAAAATATTATTTATGTACGATAACCTAAATCTGAATGCGACATTTGAGGCATAATCGGCCAAACGGTTTTGGAGTTATACCCGTCTGAAATCTGGTTGTTATTTCCTCAATAACTCGAAAAATACAAAACCTATCCAATTCAAACATGGGTATTAGTTGTAGAATGCTAACGCGAAAATTCTTGCAAAATTTCGTGAGGATCGTTAGAAATTTAAAGAAAAATTTTTCATAACAATTCTATATAACAGAAACTATTCGTCCGACATCGCTAAAATTTTGCGAGAGTCTTCAGAACGTAACTCTACTACCAAGTTCCAAGTTCGAACACGATCGGATCTATATTGTTCGAGATCCGAGCAGCCTTGTGTGAGTTCAGCAGCTGGATGGGTGATCGTTGCCTCGATAACTTTCGAACGAAAGGAGATAGGGACTTGCAATTTTCAGGGTAGGTAGTGCATCCTAATGAGAGGGTTAAGTTCGTTTTTGAGCATAATCGGTCTAACGGTTTCGGAGTTATACCCACCTGGAATATTATTTCCTCGATAACTCAAAAAATTTAGACTCGATCGAATTGAAGCTTGGTAACTAGTTGTAGAATATCGACATAAAGACGTGTGTAAAATTTTGTGAGAACCGTACCAGTAGAAAATTTTATAAAAATTAAGAAAAAAAAGCACTGACGCCAAGTCAGGAGCTTTTGCGGGTGTGTTATACTGTCCATTCGATAAGTTTCGAACGAAAAGTGACTTGAAATTTTCAGGGTAGGTTGCGCTTCCGAATTCGACAGTTAGGTTGGTTAACGGGCTGCGCGATTGGCTCAATATGGGAGGAGCGTCCGAGTCGGGGGCCAGAGTTCAATCCCGGGGGAAGGAAATTAATTTTCTTGTCATTGTAATCGCCATCTTTTAATGCTGGGTCAAATTAACAGTGCTGTGAATAAGGTGGAATAAGGGCACACAAATCCTACACGGAGAACACAACTGATTCCTCCTCTCGGTCAAGCTCTTATGGGAAAATTTGATTTTCCTCAATTCCTCAAAAGCTGAGAAAACGTTCTATATCCATGGTAAACTCGATTAAGAGTGTCCAATAGAGGGTATAATAGACAATTGTTAAGAATTTTGTTAGCTTAAGAACTGACCTGGTTCTCGGAAATATCTTTTTTTCATTCTTGATGAACCCTGGGACTCCCACTTTCTCTATTTCGTGTATTTCGTTCTTTTGTACTTCGGTTTTTTGATAGAAATAAGTTACTTCATCTCTCCTATGAGTACATTTATCATGCAGACCAGGCGGAAATTCCCACCACTCTGGGTTTCCCCTATATTTATCGAACTTCTGGGGAATTCTGGTATACTCCAAGGCCTTCTTTTCCTCCTTGACTTGGTTGTATTCGTCCCCCAAGTTCATAAGAAGCTCCCCAGACTGTCTGCATAATTTTTTTCCCAGCTTATTGTGAGCGGCATGTCTTTCGTTAAGCCAGGTGGTGTAGTTTTCGAGCGCTTTTTTGTCATTACTGTGATGACATGGCAGGGCAGTTTTCAGGAATAGTGAATTTGTTTTGTCTTTAGTTTTATCACAAGTTGTTCTAAAATACTTATTCATTCCGGTTTACACTATTACTTGTGTCAAACGAGACGTTTAAAGTGACAAAAGTATCCGTTACTCAACATGACCAAATTCGAATTTCATTGGACACTTTCTTATGAATGGACAGCGTTCAAAATCCATCTAGATTGAAGATAGATAGATAGAATTACAGACATTTGGGCAAAATGATAACGCGATGTTCTTCATCAGAACATGCGCGCAAAAAAATGCATGCATTCCTTCCTCTTTGCGAATATACAATTAATACTAACTAACTATAGTCTGTGCTTATTCGATGGAGCTGACGATCAACCACAATCATTCGTAGACATAACTATAAATTTCAAAAATATGTCATATGTAAGAAATAATATTTTATTATACTTGCCCTAAAATGTTTTAGACCTCTTAACATTCCCTTATCGACATTGACTTCATTTCAAATTCAAAGTACTCACAACAAATCATGGAGGAAGCTGTAGTAGACGACATCGGTGAAGAAATAACCGATGAAGATTTTGGAGGTACGATTTATAAAGCAAAACGTAAATACAAATCTTATTTTTTGATTTCAAGATGCGCCGCAATATTACCTCCTTTCTTTGGCTGATAGAGAAGCACGTTTCGAGTCGCCTATCAATGTATCATTGGGATTCTGCAGGGATCTAATTTTGCCCCCTCTCTGTTGGTATCACTTCGACAAAGTTCCGAAAAAAATGAAGATAACCAACACTGGACATACACGTGAGTGATTCTATAGGAAATTAATCATTTGTCATTAATTGCTTCGAATAATTCAAGTGATCTTGAGTGCCAAGTACTTCGAAGAGAGACCGTACATAGCCAATGGTCCCCTGATTGGTAAATATGTATTTTCACAGTTACACTTCCACTGGGGGTGTAATAATATGGAGGGAAGTGAGCATACAATAGATGGATCTGCTATGCCTGGTGAAATGCATGTGGTAACATTTAAGAGTTGTTATTTAACTCAGGAATCAGCGTTAAAAGAGAAGGATGGTGTGGCTGTAATTTCCTATTTCTTCAAGGTGAATCAGTTTGTTTTTAGTTTCAAAGAACACTGTAATAAATTTGAAAGAAACGTTTATAAATTCCCTATGTCAGAATGTATTAATATTGTCTTCTTCATCTTGATCGTGAATTGAGACAGTATAGTTTGACTTGATACCAAGCTAATCTGGAACGCACAAGTCTCAGCAACAGTTCCAAAGGAAGAAAAACCCTTATGATTGCTCGCAGGGTAATTGGCAAAACATGGGTCTTCCCTCTCATATATGCTAGTGCTGTGTGGTGGACAAAAATTAACCAGAGCAGGGCTGTCAAAGAGCTGGAGAAAGACTGGCTTTGCTTTGTGTTACTGGAGCAATAATAAGTAATCCAACTGCGACTATAGCAGAATTTCAATATTGAACAAATTATAACGTGCCTTCAAACAAATTCGTGGTCAAGTAGGCTATGGAATTTCGATCGTCAATATTCTGCGTCTGAACGTAGTTCAGACATTGCAAGTTTTAAAATTCCATAGCCTGCTTGATCACGAATTTTTTTGAACGCACGTTATCTCAAAATTGAAAGTGAATGAATGGTTGTGATGTTATAAACTTTCGCTTCAAGACGTTATGTGTGCACTGAATGTGCTTAAAATACACTGCTCAACAATTGATAGGGATCACTTACTTTTTCTAAATTTATTTCTGAATTATTCGCTCCAAGATTATAAATTTAGTCAGATATCAGAGTATTTTCAGTTGATAATATGGTTCACTTGAGAAAAGAATGAAAAAATGGAAAGTTGGAGAGAAAAAAAGACTTTATTAGGAACACTCAAAATTCTGTGTTTGAATAACATAAAAATTTTATGATGACACCACAAGAAGGCTGAAGTTTCGGTTAAGCTAGTACCTAGTTGGCCCCCCACGAGCTCGTCTCAAGCATTCTACCCTACGAGGCATACTTTCAATCAAACGATTTATAAAATTTTGGGGCAAATTCGTCCAAATATCCCGTAAAGCGTTAGAAAGGTCCTCCAGGTTATTGATCGGTTGTTCTAAGGTTGACAATTGTCTAGACATCTCAGACCAGACATGTTCGATGCAATTCATGTCTGGAGAGCGAGCTGGCCAGTCCATCCTATCAGTAGCATGAGTTCCTAGCGCTTCATTAACAAGACGACTACGGTGTGGACGGGCATTATCGTCAATTAAAATGAAATTCTCGCCCAAGGCAGCCGCAAACGGAACAATTATGGGTTCAATAATCATATCGTGATATCTCTGGCTGGTCATTGTGGTGTTCTGCAGAACAACCAACTCTGTGCGTTGGTTCAAACAAATGCCTCCCCATACACATATAGAACCTCCGCCAAAAGCTGTTGTGGGTACCATAAACTGTTCTGCATACCTTCGACCTCTTTCCCTCCAAGCAAGAATACGTCCATCGGAGTTGACCAAACGAAATCTAGACTCATCCGTAAATAAACATCGGCTCCAATCTTCAACTGTCCAATTGCGGTGCTCCTCAGTCCATTGCCGTCGATGAACCCGGTGTTCCCTATTCAAACGGGGATGTTGTACCCTCCTACGTGCTCTCAAACCACGAACATGTAGTCGTCGTCTTACAGTCTGGTTCGAAATTAGAAGTCCTGTTGCAACTCTCAGTGATCTATTGAGCCGCGACGCCGGGTAAGTGGGATTTCTCCTAGCATTGAGGACCAAAAGACTATCTTGGGCAGCTGTTGTACTGCGCTGCCGACCTCCCCCATGAACATAAGCTACTGAGTCGTTTTGGATGAACCTATTCCAAGCCCGACTCACGACACTTTGCGAAACATTCAACCGCCGGGACACTTCTCGCTGGGACAAACCTTCCTGTATCCACCGTATGATTTGGTCCAGTTGCACAGGAGCCAAACGTCTTCTCGGCATGACTGATAAGCTAATATTGTTCTCATTTCTTCAATTATTGTCACCTTATGTGTTTGAACGAGAGAAAAAAACAGATTTAATAACAAATACCACATTGCTTTTCACTCCACATGTAACAGCCTACAGATAATAATCGATTTTGTGAACAAGAGCCGATGAAGTGAGGAAAAATTTGATATAATCAACTCAAAACATCTTAATTTTTCCTTAGAGAACATATAATGTACAGATATTCACGAGATAACTTGAAAAAAATACAAATGAAGAGAAGTTCATAAGTGATCCCTAGCAATTGTTGATCAGTGTATATACTTTCAATGACCATTGTGACAGTTGCAGAATTCTGAGAATCCAGTTCTTCAACGTCTTTTAGACAGCGTCGCAGAGGTGAAAGAACCTAATACTTCCTTCAAATTGGAGCAGTGGCCTTTGAGCGACATCATCCTGGAATTCGAAGGGGACTACATGGTGTACTGGGGCTCAGTAACAGCGTCAGGATGTCAACATTTTGTGTTGTGGTTCATCTGTCGGTACCCCATCGGGGCTAGTCTTGAGCAGGTTTGATCTATACGAAGATTCTGTTATTTACAATAACTAAATATAGCTTTTCTCAGATGGAAGCGTTTAGAGAGCTGAACGATTCCCATGGAAAACCCCTCTTAAGGAATTTTCGACCGATAAATCCATCAAACGATCGGCATGTCTTTCATGTGAATCCTTCGAACAATCGACACACTACGTTGTACCCTTTGGCATTCTCGAATAAAAGACAAAAAGTGTGAAAATGATTATCTCACTTCTACTTAATTGAATATAATTTAGAAGAACTCTATGTGTATATATCTCAAAAAAACATCTGTAAAAATTAAATGTTTCTTCGAAGAACATGCTATTTCAAATTTTGACACTTCTTGGCATTTATTTGTAAATAGAACAGACTACGTCTATATGTATATTGTTGTAGGGGGTAATGTTGCACTGCGACCTTAAGGTCTATTGTGCCTCCCCCGTCAGAGCTGTCGATGTCATCTATAGGCTTGTTTTGGTTCGCAGTAGGGACAGTTCCGAATCGGTTCTAAAGAGTGGGCCAAACGTAGCGTGTGAAAGATTTCGCGCATGTCCCATTACAATAAACGACTGTGTGACTACTTTGAACTGTTCTAGGACAATCCGAATTGCGAACCAAAACAAACCTACCATCTACAGCTCGCCTTCCACTTCCAGAGTTCTGATGAACTCCAGTATCTGGGATGGCTTCAAGGAGGCTACGTCTTCGCTCCTGCAGATTTCTTGACCAAAGCATTCCTTGCGTTGGTTTGAGATGGTGAGGCATTCCGTTATCAGGTGATCAGGAGTCCTCCCAACAGAATCTGCACTCGTCAGTTTCTGCTTGCCCTAATCTCATCATATGCTTCCTAAGGCCGCAGTGCCCTGTGAGGAAACCAGTGAGGAGGTGCAGCGTGTTTTTAGTGAGGTCCATATATTTCTTGGATCTGACAATATCAAAAGTTCCGGAGGAATTTCTTGAAGTGATACATTCCAGGGAGAGATCTCCAGAAAATACTTCAGTTTCTTCTTTCATCCGAAATTAACTTTTGTAGGTGTATCTACCAACCACACAGTAGGGTTCCAGGTAAATAAAAGGGGGTGTGTGCTCCTTTCTTGGCAAGTGTGATGACCTCATAATTTCCTGTGATTCCCGCGTGACCAGGAACCCCGACCAGGGAGACTCTGTTGTTCTTGCCTACTCCATTGAGTTTTCTTCGGCACTCCCATATTAGCTTGGATTCGATAAGAAGGGAGCTCAGAGCTTTATTAGCAGCTTGACTGTCAGAGTGGATTGCTATATCACTTCTCTGATAGTTTCTTTCTAGGATCATTTCCACGCATCCTTCTATTGCAATTCTGCCTAAAAGTTTCTCGGATTTGAGTCTAGCGATAGTGAGTATTTGGTGCCTGGCTCATATACTCCAGCACCAGGTCCTGTCAGGGCCGTAGCTAAGAGCTTTTCCGAGGGGGGGGGGAGGAACGCCTTTTGGCGCCCCTAATTCGAAAAAACAAAAATTGAAAAACACAAAAATATGGATAAAGTGTAAATATATTGATGAATACTACATAGTTTCTTAATAAAGAATTAATTATAAATTAATATAAGTATGAATGAAAATTATTTTACAAACAAGACTACGTTCTGAATTCGTATTTGTGATTGAAAAATATTGTTTGCATCTGTGAAAAGATCCAGGACCAAAAAAGAATTGTATTTAACAAAAATAAATATATACATCAAGCGCTTTCGAGATGATAAGAATTATCTGAAGAGTTCACAAATATTAAAAAGAAAACTTTCGAAAAATGGTAATATCATTTTTCGAAAGTTTTCGTTTTAATATTGCTATATTATAGCAATAATGTCATGCTACACTGCTGCTATCTAGAGTGGAATGTTCCAACAATTCTTCGAAAATATATGCTATTTGGAATATTGGAATGAGTTTTTTGTAATTCCTGAATTAAAGCAATATTTTTGTATTCATCACCCTGAAAATGTTTGTAGTATGTATATGGAAAATTAAATCGTCGATGTCACCCAATCGAAAATTTCCCCAAAAATTACAGTCATGTCTAGTTTTATAGTTCAATCTGTCAGTGCAGTTGTTGAATGGAGATACACAAGGTGCTACTTTCCTTCAAACTATGTGTCAGCAATCGCCAAAACTTACGCTTTTCGCTTTATTCGAAAATACAGGCCTCTTTTTTGCGCGCATGTTCTGGGTAACATCACGTGGTCATTTTATCCGAATGTCTGTAATTTTCGATTTTTTTGCCGAAAATTGGTTTTGGTTCCACTCTCTAATTAAATCTTCAAGGTCAAATTTGATTCTGTCCGGCCGGCCGAGCGTTGCCACTATAACTTGAGAATGGAAAGAGACAGCGCCTTGAAATTTTCTGGCTAGGTGGCGCGTCCCAATACGACGGACAAGTTCGTTAATGGGCATAATCGGCCCATTGATTTCTGAGTAATAATTTTGTTTTCAACCAATACAAATCCGATCAAATTGAAACTTGATGAGTAGTTGTAGAACACAAACTTAAGGACGTTGGTGAAATTTGGTGAGAATCGTATCACTAGAAAATTTTAAATAAATAATTAATGTCACGATAACCTGAGAACGGAAAGAGATAGCGACTTGAAATTTTCAGGTTAGGTTGTACATCTTGATGCGACATTTGAGTTTGTTTATAGGCATAATCGGCCAAACGATTTTGGAGTCAACGCGGAACCTTGCGAAATTTCGTGAGGATCGTATCACTAGAAAATTTTTAAAAAATCATTGAAAAAAAATCTATATATCAGAAACTATTCGTTTGGCATCGCTGAAATTTTGCGAAAGCCTTCAGAACTCAACTCTACTGCCATGTTCCAAGTTTGAACACGATCGGATCGGATCTATAGTGTTGGAGATCCGAGCAGCCTTGTGTGAGTTCAGTAGCCGAATGGGTGACCGTTGCCTGGATAACTCATTGGGACTTGCAATTTTCAGGGTAGGTTGCACATCCGAATGGGAGAGTTAAGTTCGTTTATGTGCATAATCGGCCCAACGGTTGCAGAGTATTACCCACCTTGAATATTATTCCCTAGAGAACTCAAAAAATATAGATTCGATCGAATTGAGCTTGGTAACTAATTGTAGAATATGAACATAAAGACGTATGTAAAATTTAGTGATAACCGTGCCCCTAGAAAATTTAAAAAAACTACGAAAAATCCGTATTCGGTTTTAGATTTCAAATTTCAATCAATATTCAGATTCACTATTCACGAATGATTTATACAAGTAGTACAAGGTTATGTTTCTTTCTATTGAACGATTTTGATGTACCTATGGGCGGGGAAGGCCGGGAATTCACCACTTCTGCCATCTCGTCTCTATAGCAGCAACAAAGTTTTCTACAATGCTGTCGGTCTATAATAATAATCATCTTATTCAAGTAGTAGTTCAAAAAAAATTGTTCTTATTATGTCCTTTTTCTATAGTTTTCCAACTTTCCGCGGTCAAGAAACTTGAGTGGTGGGTTCCCTGTCCCAGTTTATTTTCCTACCTAACATCCTAGTGAAGTTCTTTTCGATGCTTACTTCCTTGATCATTTCGTCACTAGGAAGATTGGCTGATGAAATGTACCTGGTAAGAAAGGACCAGGCTTTCTGGTTTTTGGCGCTCTAGTTCCTCGGAACGGAGTGCTTATCAATTTGCCCAAATGTCTGTAATTTTCGAATTTTTCGATGAAAATGGTCTTAAACGATTTGGTTCGACTCACTGATCAAGAATCCGTGGTCGAAATTCATCCTGTCCGGCCGGCCGTAGGCACGATAACTCTTGAACGGAATGAGCTAGACAGTTGAAATTTTCAGAGTAGGTTTGGGAGATAAATATCTCGGCTAAGTTCGTTATTGGGCAAAATCGGACAGATGGTTTCGGAGTAACAAAAAAAAAAAAATTTTTTTACGAAACAAATTCCAAATCAAATTTTTTTTAATAAGCAGTTTTATCATAAGAATCCATTCATATCATTTTCAACTCTAACAAGCTAATCATTCGGAGATATGATTTTTTAAAATTTCAATGTAAATCGTATTTCACAGATTGATATAATTATTATTCTATGTATGAATTCTCATAATGTCAACTTGACAGAAGGGAATATTGTAACTTCAAAAATATTGGGGTTGAAATACTCGTATTTTAGCGATGCAACGGGGACCTCACCCGAAAATGTTTGAAAATATTACGTAAATATTGAAAGCATAATTCTGTAGTTTGGTGAACGTAGATCAGGAAATTTTTGATCGATTACAAGGTAATTATTTAATACTTATCTTCTTTCATATTTGTTTTATGGAATACCTACTATTTGTAGGTACTTTAAACCTGTTTTGGGCAATTGTCATAAGAAACTTGTTTTTTTGGCGCTCTAGTTCCTCGGAACAGTGTGCTTATCAATTTGCCCAAGTGTCTGTAATTTTGAAATTTTTGGCTGAAAATGGTCTCAAACGATTTGGTTCGACTCACTGATCAAGAATCCGAGTGCGAAATCGATTCTGTCCGGCCGGCCGACCGGCCGTAGGCACGATAACTCTCGAACGAAAGGAGTTAGCGGATTGAAAATTGCAAGGTGATTTTGGAGCGTAAATATCTCGGACAAGTTCGTTCGATCTATCTGAAATTTAGCATCAAATTGTAGAATCATGACCTTTATACGCATGTGAAGTTTTGTATTGACCAGATTACCGCAAAGTGTAAAAAAAAAATTTGAAAATTTAAAAAAAGTTTTTCCACAATAACTCTCGAACGGAATGAGCTAGGTAGTTGAAATTTTCAGAGTAGGTTAGGGAGATGAATATCTCGGTTAAGTTCGTTATTGGGCATAATTGGCCAGATTTAATTCGATTTCTTCCATGGTGCAGTTCTCATTCTCATGATTGCTCATTTAATCTTGATAAATAAACTATTATTTGAATTGAATTTCCTTTATGATGCAGCTCTATCATATGTATACATTGATATAATTCCCAACTCAGAGAAACCAATACTTTCGGAGATATAATTTGTCTGTTTGAACTAGAGCGCCAGAAAGCTCCTGTCCACAGGGCTTGAACCCATTTTTAATACTCTCATTACCTGTTCCTTTTATAGATATTCTGAGAATGGCTTCATGGGTCATTTTCTATATCACTAGATGAAGTGTTGTGAGATTTGTGATAATCTCAAGTGCCCTGGTAGAACAGATTCGGCTAGATAATTAGGATATTTTGTATGGTACCAATGGCATAAGGTGAAATTCAAAAGCAGCAAATAAATGGATATTAGTAACCTGAAAAATGTTGAATGGGTTTGAAAGAAAGAATAAACAAAGATATATTACAATTGTTTATTATGTACACTCAAATGCATAGCCTTAACATTTTTTTTAATTTGTACTTAACTATAACAGAACTATCAGGTAGTAAGTGATTTATTACAAATTATCTTTGTACAAGTGATTGTCATTTTGCCATAAAACAGACAAAAATTACATTCAACAACGTTTGAATACACAAAATAAATAAATCATCACTCTAGATATAGTATTGCAAAAAGGATCAAGTATATCGATACGAAACTATTTAAACAAAATGTACAATAATACATCAGAAAACATCTGAGTAACAATCAGACAAAGTCCGAGAAAAGTATAAAATTTGAAGAAAAACAAAAAACTTAATAAAATATTCATTTGAACTATTTACAAATTACACCTTTCTCTAATCATTAATTTATTGCACAGCAATCATCTGGCAGGTAATTCGAAGTTTTCAAGAAAAACAATTAAGATTTACGGTCCAAAACAGATCCAAACCAATTCATTCGATAACATTAAAATTAATAATTACCATCGTTACTATAGACATTGTGTAAATTATAATACTTGAACGTTTGAGGATTTCAGAATTTCATTAAAATAAATGAGGGTGGGGGTAATGTTGGTCCCTAACCCGGATCACAAGAATTATCTCCTAATAATTATCGTTATAAGAAAATATATTCAAGCACAGGTCCTGAACTTTAAAGACCATAACAAGTGGAATGTGTTTCATCTCTAAATATTGTCCAGTACTGTGGCACTGTTAACAGTCTGTGTAAATTTTGCTTTTTTTGTATTGTGAATTGATTTTCAGATATATATGTAAATCTATCTCAGCCAAAATAATTCTCTATATAAAAATTCAACTAGTATATGTGTTTTCTTCTTTAGTTCATCCATTTTCTACAATTTGGGGCTCCACACATGCAGGATATTTTATGTTGGTCGTCTTCAATGTCGAATTTATAGTCATAAGACAGCTGAAAAGAGAAAACAGAGAATGGTAAGCGTAATAATTTGACAGATAAAATTCAGAGAGTACAGAACAAATCTATCAAATTTATTTACAACTTGGACTTCTACACACCAACATCTCAGCTAAATTCAGTTACTTCAATACTGAATATAAATAAATTAAAGAAACTAGAACAAACAAAATTAATTTATAAAATAAAGAATAATTTATTGAGGACTCAAACTACTTTATGCTTAGTTAAAGAAAAGCATAACTACAATATTAGAAGTAAAGATGTGTTAAGAAAAAAAATTGCAAGAACAAGTGTCGGTCAAAATTCTCTGGTGTATCAGGATGTCGATGTCTTTAATTCTGTCCCTGTCGAAATAGTCTGCAGCAAGAATATTAGAAAAATGTGCCATGACCTCAAAAAGTATCTTAAACTGCAGTGATTTCTTTGTGTACTTGGAATTAGTATTTTATTTTTGTTTTGCAAATATTGGTGGATTGTGTTACAGAGGTATTGTTGTTTGAAATCTATTGTGTAAATTTATGCTCTGTTACCAGCAGATTTTTGCTGTTTAAGGGTCAAATAAATAAAATAAATAGCAGAAACTTTAATTGAAAATAAAAAATAATTTGCGAATGGCCAATTTTGAATAGATTAAAACAGTTGATCATACTAAGAAATGGCAGGCTACAAATACAAATAAAAAACTTACCTCCTCTCCTCTTTGGATACGCCTTTTGGCAAAAATGATAATTCTCAAGTCTCTGTCCACTTCAACGGTTTCAGCCACACAGTTCGGATTGCAGGAATGATTGATATACCTCGCCAACCCCCCTGACAGGGTAGCATCGACGACTCGTTCTTCATCAAGTCTAAACATATAAATACCACGATTCTGAAACAAATAAACGAATAAATATACTAACGGACAAAGAAACTGCAACACCTAGAAGAAGCTGTTTAAATTAAAATTTTTTTTGGTAAAACATAGATAGTATAGCAAAGAGTAAATGATTAAAATTTGGAGAAAAAATCGTGAAGGTTTTTTGAGGTAAACTGTTTTTGTTACTTACATATTGAAGTCGTTTTTTGCAAATTTTTTGGAATTTACAACAAACCAGCTGTTCGAAGAGATCCAAAATCGATGTTTAGTTGTTGTTAAAATGCCTAGAGCACGTTTACGTGGAATTTATCGCCAGCTAAGTGAATTTGAAAGAGGTCGAACTATTGGTCTACGGGAGGCGGGGTTGTCATTTCGAGAAATCGCTAACTGTACGAACAGAAATCCAACTACTGTTATGAGATGTTATCAAGCGTGGTTTGATAATGCCTAAAATCGAAGAAGAGTAGACACAGGACGTCGAAGGGGCACAAATGAAGTTCAAGGTCGACGTCTAAGGCTTATGGCTATTAAAGACCGATTTGCGACAACTCGATCTTTGGCTGATGAGTGGTGAGTAGAACAAGGCCATCCTGTAACTGTCCGAACGGTTTACCGCCGGATAAGGTCTTTTAGACTGCAGCATTATCGACCCCATCTTGTGTTACCTCTTGACGGTTGACCATCGCCGGCAACGATTACAGTGGTGCAGAGAACGTCAACATTGGAATGTGGAATGGCATCAGGTCGTCTTTTCTGATGAATCTCGGTTCTCCTTGGGTGCACATGATGGCCGAAGAAGGGTTAGACGACGTCGGGGAGAAAGACGTAAACCTCAGTTTGATATTGAGCGTCATGTACACCGGACAGTAGGCGTTATGGTATGGGGTGCTATTGCACATGCAAGTAGGTCACATTTAGTCTTTATTCCAGGGAACATGACAGCGCTGCGTTACCTTCAAGAAATAGTGGAGCCATATGTTCTCCCTTACTTTAACAGGCTCGTGAATCCAATATTTCAGCAAGATAATGCTCGACCTCATGTTGCCAGAGTTAGTTTAAACTTTTTTGAAGTGACCCATGTGAATCTTTTGCCATGGCCGCCCAGATCCCCCGAACTTTCGCCCATAGAGCATGTTTGGGACATCATGGGTAGAAGGCTTGGAAATTTACCCCAGCCCCCACGGACTTTGGATACTCTGAGACATGAACAGGTAGCTTGGGATAATATCCCTCAAGAAGAAATAGACCAACTTATTGCATCAAGGCCAAGACGTGTTGGGGAGTGTATAGATAATAGCGGTGAACAAACACATTATTAACAAATTTATTAAAGAAAATTGTAAACTCTTCGTTTTTTTCTTCAAATTTCAATAATTTACTCTTGACTGTACTATGTATGTTTTACCAAAAAAAAAATTCAAAATTAAACAGCTCCTTCTGGGTGTTGCAGTTTCTTTGTCAGTTAGTATATAAGTAAATCTCACTAAAATGAAGTTTTAAGTAAGAACACGTTGAAAAACATTTAATTCGATGTAGACCAAATCACTATTCGATATAGCTTGTAAGACGTGGATGGCGACATCAATCCCTTTGATGGAAATATTCAACACTGCTCTGGTGACATTCAGGCACATCTCCAGAGTCCTTATAAGCATCTTATATTAATATCACAAATGCGTTCATTATACAGGAGAGTACTAGCCCATTGTGAAATTTTTAAACACTTGTAACTTCTTACCCGACTTAGAAAAATGGTAAATCAACAAAGTGTGTTATTTGATGCGGGGAATCTATGGTTAAAATTAATGCACACCTTAAAGACTCAACCAGTATAATTATCATGAGTATTTTATAAAAGAACACTTACCTTTGCATCATATTGCTTCTCTCTAGTTTCAGCAACTTCAGTCCTTATAATCTCTCCTATATACTCTATGACCATGGTGTGTCTTTCTAAATCACGAGCGGAATATAATCCTAACCCTTGGATTTTAGATCTGGCAAATAAAAAAAAATTTACTCGTTACAATATCCCTAGTAAGTTATAAATATCAGAATCTATTTGCTTTCTGAATACCAAAATGATCCAGTTTGGCATAGGAATATTTAATGGGAAAATATATTATAAAAATAGCATCAAAGAACATCAAATTTTGTAATTATTTCGATATACGTGTCACGTGGAATATTCTTAATTCAAATCAGACTATTATAAATTTAAATAAGTCTCACTTGATACAGGATTTAAACAATATTGAATAATTAAGTAACAGAAAATATTCCGACAACGTTCACAATAATATATTTTCGATTTTTGACGCGAAATTTTAGAGTCATATAATAATCGATGAGATCCTCACCCCTATTCAAAATCAGGGGGTGTGCTTCCCTCCGACAGGGGGTTGAAATTACGGGGAGGAAAAAAACAGACAAGTTGTTTGTGTTCGAACGTGGGTGTAAAGTTTTCGTTGGAAAACCCTGTATATCGAAATGATAATATTGCACATGTAATTACAGAATTTTCTGTCCCATAGTTGGTCGATAAAAAGTTGAAACAAGAACTTTCTGGACGATTCTAGCACTGTAAAATAGATCAGTCAAACCAACTTAGAATTAGATATCCCAAATTCCAATTTTTACCTTTGATTTCTATTGTGTTTCGTTGTATACTTGTTTGCCATATCAATTTATTCATAAATGAATAGAGAAATCTTTCTTGAGTATTTTTCTTATCAAGTTAATTTTTATTCGCAAACATCATTCAGTTTTTAGAATGTGAAGTTTTCTGATTGGGTAGAAATGGTCAGATCCAATATGTCACTTGCATCACTTAATTAAAAACAGAAAATCGAATTAATTCTTTCGTAATGACCTTTCTTGTCTTCGGAAAAATTACATTTCGTATTCATTTTCATCGACTATTTGAGGAACGGAATAAATATTCTACAGACCACATTAGTTAGGTTAGGCGGGAAATTTGAATTACGATCCATCCGTGGATCCGAGACTGAATTCCCCATGCATTTCTTATGGACCCAAAATTTACGCGAATTTCTCGCCTGTTTTTAGATACTTTGGCTAATTTCTTAAGGTTTATTTCGGTTGAAATTGATTCAGTGAACCTTTCTCAACAATCTAGAATCAAGTCTTCATAACAAAATTGTATATTTCCAAAATAATTAATAAATATAACAGTGTTCACCAAATTCGATTGACGTATGTCTTAGCTCACTCGGGATCAGTCAAAAATAATAACATAACCCTAAATTGGCCTTGTAATGAAGCACAACAGAAGTCATCTACGACATACGGAAATCTTTCGAACTAAACTGGTTTTAATTTTGATTTAAGGATAAACTGAAGTAGATTTTAATGTGGAAAGAACATGAAAACATGCACTAATGATGAAGGTACCCAATACTTGATGTCTCTGTACTAACATTCTCTTTTAAATAGGGTGGTTTCATCTCAAAGTTGAACTTCCATGTTAAAAAATTTTTATATGGATCTCCCGCCAAGAGAATGATTCTAACCTAACTAATGTGGTCTATTCTCACTAATAAAAATCAATAATAGATCCTACCTTGCCAAGTAAACATTGTTCCTCCACTCTTGCCTCATTTTCTTGTACTGGGAACTCTTGGAGTGTACAAACTGTTTACTGTAGGGACAGGCAACCTCGCTGAACGTGCTCACTGAAGGACCCGGTGGCGATGGACCGAACAACGGTCTCATAGAAGAACCTCCGGATCTTTGTGTATGATGTCGTTTCCAGTGCTGCTGAATCTTAAGTTTAGGTTCAGCCCTTGCTGCCCCAGAAGGGTTTATAGCTAGTGGTAGTTCTAGTAGAGGATTTCTGCCATACTTGAACTTGTAATCGGTCAAAGTTTCAATGCCTGAAAACAGCCGAAAAAGACCATAGCAATCAATATGTCACCGAAAGAGAACATCAAGAACTTAAGTATTTTCTGAAGACAGTTCTCAAAACTCTTGAATAGACCTCGATCAAGTGGTCGAGGTATACTTACCAGGCAAACTCTCCAACACCCTTACGACAGCCGGCTCAGCCAAACCGAACAGATCCTCCCCATTGACGAATTTCAAGAACATCTTCACGCACTGATTCTCCCTCCTCAGAGCGGCCAGCCTATCCACGATCCTCGACCATATCGCTTTGGGCGTGGCGTCCTTAAACTCCACCTCCTCGTCCGGCGGATCTTGAACCAGCACCCTGAACTCGGGCTTCCCGAGCACGTCGTGTATGGAGCACACGTAGCGACATCTCTTGTTCAGATGCCTCATGCTCCAGAAGAAACGGACGATCGTGTATCCGATCGGGTAGATGTAGTTGGGCGTGTGGAAATTCTGCAGCTGGTGCGGCATCAGCTGCCCCACGTTCAGGAAGATCAGGTTGCCCACCCTGAGCAGGTGGTTCGTGTCCGAATGGTGCATCACGGCTGCCACCTGTTTGTTCTCGTCGCGGTTGATGTAGACGCGTCGGGAGACGGAGAGGGTGGTCAGTTCGTTGTCTTTCTCGTTCTTGGGAACGTGAGGCGGGCAGTAGATGGTCTTGTTCTTGTAGAAGACGCAATTGTCCTTGACGGCGCAGTTCAGGTGATAAACGCTCGAACATCTTGAAGGAAGAAGTGCGAGTTAGTTATATATGTCTATAAATGCTCATTCTTCAATGAAATACACAAAAAATTGACAGAAATGCGAACGATCTGGCAACCCTGTGTTGTCTGGACAAATTTGTTGTTCAAATGGCAACATAAATAAATTAGTGTGAACACGCTTTCAGCATTCTCTATGACAACATTTTCTCGGTATTCAGATCAATTCTGTATGAGCATAGCAACATTGCTAAGAAAATGCACTGAAAACCACATCAGTTAGGTTAGGCGGGAAATTTTAATTACGATCCACCCCTGGATCCGAGCACTGAATTGCCCATGCATTTCTTATGGACCTAAAATTTACGCGAATTTCTCGCCTGTTTTTAGATACTTTGGCTAGTTTTTTTAAGGTTTATTTCGGTTGAAATAGATTCTGTGAACCTTTCTCAACCTTCTAGAATCAAGTTTTCATAACAAAATTGCATATTTCCAAAATAATTAATAAATATAAAAGTGTTCACCAAATTCGATTGACGTATGTCTTGGCTCACTCGAAATCAGTCAAAAATATTAACTTAACCCTAAATCGGCCTTGTAATGACGCACAACAGAAGTCATCAACGACATACGGAAATCTTTCGAACTACACTGGTTTCAATTTTGATTTAAGAATAAATAGAAGTAGATTTTAATGTGAAAATAACATGAAAACATGCACTAATGATGAAGGTACCCAATACTTGATATCTCTGTACTAACATTCTCTTTTAAATAGGGTGGTTTCATCTCAAAGTTGAAATTCCTTGTTAAAAAATTTGAATATGGATCTCCCGCCAAGAGAATGATTCTAACCTAACTAATGTGGTCTTTAGTTGTGATTATCCCTTCCCTAAGGGTATTACTACTGATAAGTCCGATTTATACCAGTATTTTCACTTTCAACTACATGCTGAGCCATATAAAGAATCGTGGATAACTTTCGCTAAACATTGTCATTATTCTGAGGTCGACGGAAAACAAAATAAACAAATTATTAATAATATAACAGCCCTGCTTACCTAGTTTTAAAACACCGAACTGTCGCCCCTACGTTATTACAATGTACACAAGTCGAAACCATGCCTTGACGTAGGGCATTATCCAAGTTCATCAAGGCACCGTTCACGGTCTCGTACACGCCCTCTGACCAAAGGGCGCAATTCAAGTGGACCCACTTGTCCACGTCGTAATTCAGTAGTCTTCCCGGACCATCAGCGACACCGTCACCGATAGCGTGGCAGAACATGCACCGTCTGGTATCGTCCACTCCTCTGGGAGGACTTAGCGTTATGCCCACCTTGTATAGAAGTTCCATGATCTCTTTATCGGTGGGTTTCTTGTATCGGTTGGCTGGTTGGAGGCAACCGGGGGTGAATGTCTTGTACCTATAGTAAAATAATAGTTTAGTTGGTTCACAGCCCACTATAGAAATAGCCTGGAATACAGTCTGACAACGCCGCAATTTATCGTCTCTTAGAGGCATACTTCTTCAATGCGGAAGCGCTGGATATCGTATATTTCCAATTTAAAACTCTAGTGAACTCATTGAATTGGTTTTCTTGCTTGGAATCACTGGATGAATAAACAATATGAGACCCTACTTTTTCAATAAATTGAATAACTACAATTCATTCTGCAGAATATTATTGAGATCAAGTTGAAATAGTAACCTAGGTAGTTGTCAATTCATTGTTCAGCAAGAACCACGAGAAGGTGTAGGGTTAACTTTCGGCAAACAAATTATAAACTTGAATGAAATTCTCCAAATAAATATATATTCCCAAACATAACTATTATAAGACTAATGAGGTAGGCTAATGAAAATTGTGATAATCTTAGAGTTTGTCTTGTTTTGGTTCTTACTATAATAGTGAGTTTCTGCTATCTACAAATGTTTCTGTTTATTTTCCATTCGGTGGACAATAATATATATACAATAATATTTTCTAAAAAAATTTTCAAAATTAAATTTGCGAAAATAGAACAAAGTGAATTTAGAATGATTTACGAATGTAAACCACAACTAGAAGTCTCTGTGAATTCAGAATATCAATTCAATGCTATAAAGAGTCAATTCACCAAATTATTTTTTGATCTGAACTGTGTAAAAATGTTGATAAAGCAAATTGATAAATTCCGAATCTGAATCCCCATTAATTATATTTCTGTAGCGGGAAAGCAGATTAGTAAGTTGAGACCATCTGCTTGGGGTAAGATCGAAAGGAAGAATCTATTTCAAATCACTGCAGGAAATCTGAACATTCTCAATGAATAATTTAAGATGAATAAGGTCCTTATTGTTTTCAACTGAAGCATCTACAGATGCAGACTTTTGGAAATTGAATACATATATAAAAATAAATAGATTCTTTGAGCTTCTTGATCTCCCATCCAGATGTATCAATTTTTGTTGAAAAATTATTAGAAAGAGGTCATCAAAATGTTTTATAAAATCGGAAGAAATGAAAGTTCTATTTCACTCATATTTCTAGTCCATCTTGTTGTCTATAGTCTCAACTGAAATGTACTCATCTCAAAGTAGAAATAATCCAAAGGAAATTTCACTATTTACACACTGCAGTTTAATCACAGAACATACAAATATCCGACCATATTTATCACTGCATTGCATTAATTCACATTTCACACCGTTATACACAAAAATAACACGAACTGCCCGCGAAAAACAATAATGGTTAACTCCAGAATCAGAAGTAATCGTCCATTTACAATAACAAACCTTCGACTGAATCGCCTGGCGTACGACTCAGAGCGGTGTTGCCATTTTATCATCTTCTAGGCTAGTGGTTGATTCTAATATGTCACAGATTGTTTTTTTGGTAAAATGATCGGTTAAATCAACATCAATCATCGGTGACTTCAAATTATTCAAATTTTCCTCCTTATCTCACATATGATTTTTGTCCATCATTTTATCATCTTAAAACGGGATACATTAGAATATAAACCAATAATTATTACATTTCTGTGCCTGCCTCGGTTAAATTGGAGTAAATTCGAGGTTGTCAGAATGTTTCCTTGGACTGACTAATCGACAGTTTCGATCGACCTTGGGTTTTGTTATCATCGAAAAGCTTTGTGAAACACGAATTCCGTCAATCAGTTGAGGTTCGGTCATCGACTGAGTGAATATCAAGTTGAAGGTCAGTGTTTTAATATTCAGGAATAGTGGAACATTTTTGTAACAAAAACTGCATTAAGAACCATTCTCAGAATATAGCACAATAGACCTTAAGGTCGCAGTGCAACGTTACCTTCTACAACAATATACAAGATATATAACTTGAGTTATAGCATCAATTAAAAATCGGTGAGACCTGTGTGTTCGTCAACAAGGACACCCAGAGACTTTGACTCAAATCATTTACAAAAACGTAACAATATAACCTTTCATCGATTTTATGTTCAATTTATATTCTTTTTCTATAAAATAAGTTTTCCGTCAGTTTTCTTACCTAATACCTTTCCATTTAGTTTGACCATCACTCGAATGTCCATTTCTGACATCGAACACCCTACCGAACGCAGACATCATCCTATCATCTTTCTGCACGGTCATCTTCTCGATAACCAAATTCTTGGGGTCGAAAGGATCGTTCCGAGCCTTCATCTCAGCCTTATCCTTCTGACACAGATGGTCAATGATAGCCGCGGCCTGGAAATTCAGTTAAATGAAAATCTCGAATATCAAAATTTCGATAAACGGCTCACCTTATCTTGGGTCATGAGCGGAGATCTGTTCATTACTGCGAACTGTACGTAGCAGGTGGTATCACAAAAATATAGGTCATCGCCATCGCCCAACAGTTCGGAATCTTTGTACAAGAACGGAAGATTTGATACTTTCTTCTTGATCACTTTCTCCTTTTCTTTATCAATAACTATATCACAGTGTTTGCAGAATTTGGCAGCGCCGTTGAGTATACTCTGTATGTCGATGGGAGCTGAAATAAAACACAGATCAATTTTCATTCACATACGTATCACGGAAATCAGCCTTTCCCCACCAGGAAAGGCTGATTTCCGTGTTTTGTCTCATAGGTGGCGTGGGCGATTAGGTATGATCGACCAAGCCGGCTCTGAGAGGCTTAACCCGGGTCAGTTTAGTTGAATTTGTTGAGAAGCTACAGAGTACTGATGAAGGCCAAGAAGCCAGAAACGCGTCTGCTCTTGCTTTCTCGGCAAATCAATGAACTCCCTGGGGTCTATTTGACTTGTGAAATATATGCATAAGTATATTAATTATACGAAGCCATTATGAAGGACCCTATTGGCAGGAACTCTCTGGACTTGTTGACAAGAGTATAGTTATATTGTTTAATACAGTCCAGAGGCAACTCAAACCAGAATAATAATAGTATTTACTCACTTCCTTCCTTTCCATCCTTTCCGATTGTCCTATACATTCCCAACTTTTGACTAGGGGGTGTGGGAGATCTCTCGACGATCTGGTAAGTAGTTGGCGCTGGGATGTGTAGAATATTCGCCAAATCCCTCAGGACGCCCATTATATTCTCTGCCGCGGATGATGTCAACGTCAAGGTCACGGTAACATTGCCATTGTCCTTAGGGGGTGCGTTCTGAGGCGATTCGCTCTGACCTGCTTTAGATCTCACAACCAATTCTCTATCGACGGTTTCCTTCTCCTAGATGAATAAAAACAAATTTAAACCATATAGGGATATCAAATATGTCTGAAAACGTTTGCAGAACGTTCCATAAACGTTCTTAAACCGTCTTTCACCAACGCTCCTACCGTTGGTTGGAGAGCTCGTTCTTATAGTCAAGATCCAAGAGCTAATTGCTAAGAGCTATATTGAAAAATTACATATTAACCTCATTCATTCGATAAAATGGTTAAGATAGTTTGTTTATAGTGCTATTTTATCGCCTACTTCAATTACAGATCAAAATCATCCTCGAACATACAACGTTGCCAATTCTACATCGGAGGGCTACACCGGAGTGCGATCGGCCATTAGAATTAACGTTCCATACGTATTTTCATCTTAGTCGTATTAGGCATTCATTTGGAATGGGTGCTGAAAGGATCGAGTTCTTTAAATTTTCGGTTAATGGGATAATACCTTCTTTTTTTCAATTTTCGATATTTATGAATGTTTAAATGCCTCAGAACCAAATAATACAGCTACCTCCTTTCGTTGAGTTCTGGATTATTTGGGGATTATTAAACTAATCGCGAATACACAGACTGTTGTATTGCTTTCCTCCGTACGGTTCTTAGTGTTATTGTCAATTAAAGCACTTCGAAATGACATCGTAAACTATGTAATACATGAAGCATCGGTACTTTGTCCGTGTATCGTAGCCCTCCGATGGTAACAGCGGCAACGTCTAACCTTCAGGCATGACTAATAAAGTAGGCTATGCCTTACATTCTCTGGAAAATGGCAACGTTGCACGGTTAGCTACCGGCTGACTCTGATCCCGAGAGATAAAATAACGAAGAAGGACGTTATGAAAGTTGCTTATAACCGAATTTTCTAAAGTGATCATTTAGTAGCTACCCGGCAGTACTAGAGCCAGAGTGGTGAAAGACGACCTCAAGCTATATCCTAGACAACTTACCCTTTCAGGAGTCTCATTGAACATCAGATCCGTCGAATGCTTCGTCCTGATCGTTTTGGGCGCGACAACCTTCAACTGGATAGAATGTCTCTTGGGTTTCCTGCCCGTTCTCTTCTTCTTCAACGAACCGCCTTCTTTAAATCTCAACCGCAGTCCGAAATAATCGGACGTGGAAGGTTTACGAATCGTATATTCATTCTCCGGCGAAGAACTCCTTTCCATAAAATCTGGAGTCTCTTCTCTGGAGAAGAAATCGTATCTGTTGCTCTCTTCGTTTTCGAAGAAGACGGGGGGGAATTCTTGCTCGTAGAATCCCCGGTAGGGGGACGCGTTCAAGTTGTCCGCCAGAGGCTCCAGGTCGCCGAAGGGTTTGGTCTCATAATAATCCAGACAGCCGGGTAGTACAGCATTACCATAAACCCCGTTTAAATCGCCGTACCTCGAGTCGAATTCTTTGGTACCAAGCTTGCTGAAATCGCCGGAACCGTAGACGGGAACAACGCCGTAGTTCCTGTGGAAGATGGGTTCTTTCACGCTCAAAGGAGGTAAAGTGCGCAGCTGCGCTAGCACGCCGTCCAAGTAAGTATCGTAGTCTTCCTCAACCTTCGAGCTTTTCCTCGGCCTCTTCTTCGGTTGAGCGGTGTTATCCTTACTTTGCAGGTTCAGCCTCCTCTTCTGTTGGTACAACCTCCTTTTCTGCTTCTTCAACTCCTCCTTCGGATCAACCAGTATCTTCTCCGAGATGTCCATCGGTTCTATTTCTTCTTTTATCGGAATATCGCAGCGACTGTGATCGGACACTTCGGAGTGTTGCGAATTTTCATCCAAGAACTCTCTCTTGACTTCGTGAGACATCGAGGCAGGGCTTTGAGGTATCAGCTGACCGATATCTTTCTTCATCACCAGCGGAGGTGTTTGAAGGCTGGAATCTTGACTGCCGGAAGACCTAGGTGTCTGAGGTGACAGCAGATCGTCCCTGCTTGGTGTTCTGCTCGGTGGTAGACACTTCTTGATGTCTATGTGTAAGGGTTGCGAAGGTACTACAGGTGCCGCCGATGTGGGACTTTGTTGCACCATCGGATTCGACACGAAGGACGTCTCTCTGGTCATTAAAAGAGGTTTCTGGGTGGTAGTCAGTGGTTTCGAAGAAGGTGGAATCATTCCAGGTTCCGTTCTCGTCGGCAAAAGAGAAGAGAGAGTCGGTGTTGTTTTGGTTATAGACTGATCATTGCTTACGTTCCCCATTATTAAAGCTGTAGTAACAACAGAAGGCGCAGTTGAGATCACTACGGATTGAGCGCTTGCACAAGCGGTATTTTGCAACAATTTCTTCAACAGAACATTTTGAGAATCGTCGTTCCTGTTCGACAGTAACGGAAGACTAGACGGCCTACTAACTGTCACTACTTCTTGTTTCACTTCAGCCACAAACGGCTCTTCCTTGATTTCTTGCTTCACTTCATTAATTTCCATCAGTTCGGGTTTTTGGACCTCTGGCGGTTTTCTTAGCACTTTAGTCAATTGGGTGTGTAAGAAATTAGTACTAGAAGTGGTCCTTATGGTTGGTATCAAAGGAGGCGCTGCGGTAGTCAAACTCAACGTTATCCTACTTGTTGGTGGGGTGTTGATGGCGTTTGCGGTAGCTTGTGCTAACAGAACATTCGGCTGGGCCTGAACCAAGGAGGTGTTGAAATTCGTCTTCGACAAACTGATGGGCGTGGCTAGTAAACTAGCAGCCGTTATATTCTCAGCGGATGTACTGGCGGTAGGGCTTGCTGCCGGATGTGACTGCAACATGGCATTCAACGAAAGCGAAGTTTTCTTCATATCCATCTGAGTGGGAGCACTGGTTATTACCGACGTTTTGTAGATCGAAGTTGCGGATGCTAAAGACAGATTTTGGGCGGTACCAATAGCCGACACTGGCGCCAGCTTCGAATAATCGGGAATGAGGTGAAACCCGGAGAGACTTCTAGATGTTTGTATACCGCCAGTAGCGACAGTCTGGGTTTGCTGGCTTGAAACGACGCTAAAAACTTTAGGTAGGTGGATATTCGAAGTTTTCATGGCGTTGTTGATGACTGTGCTGATAGAAGTCTTAAAGTTAGGAACTATTACCGTACTCAAGGTCGTACTAGTAGGTTGTCCGATATGTTGGATGATCTTAGATGTTACCACTGGACTGGCCGACATAATGACAGAAGAAGACATTTTTTGAGATTCAGTTTTTACAATACTTTCAGTATTTGATGATGCGCTTGTTGTATGCAGCGAAAGTAAGCTTCTCAATTGTTGCGAAGCATTAGCCATATTAGTGGTCAATTCAGTTGGTTGTGACAGTGGCGAAAGCTGCGGCATTGTCTGCTTAGTAACATTACTTATGGCATTCACAACAGATATGGATTTAACATCTCTCTTGAGATTAGGAATATTTTCCTGCTTGACCACTTCTGGCTTAGGTTCAATCTCAGGGTCTTTTACCTTTTCTTTGATATCTTCAAGTACAGTCGGGGGTTCCCCTGTTATATTCTCTATCATATCTAAAACATCCTCGAATGACTCAAACTCGCTAGGAATGGCACTTTTACCATCCCTACGTCTCTTTTCCATGGCTTGCAAGGTAAGATTATCCAACATCTGCTCCTGCGACGGCGTTGGTGATGGAATCGATATCACAACCGATTTAGTATCGTCAGAAGTGCTCATCTCGAAATTGTCATTTCCAGATCTTCCAGATTGCGATTCTTGTATAACCTGGGCTGTCATCTTCAACTCCGGGGTGTTGTGAATGATAACAGGAGACGACAAGGCTTTGGAAATTATAGGACTCGATGACTTCTTCGACCCTTCCGTGATGAAAACGTTCTCGACAGTTTTCGGTATAATCTCCTTATCATTCGAATTTTCCTGATGCGGAAACAATAAAGATCTCCTCTCGTCTTCTCTTTGAACTTGACTCAAATCTCTACGTTGTGGAGATGGCGACGGTGAAGGTCTTCTGTGCTCTATGGTCAATATTTTAACATTTTGTTCAGGGTTGTGTTCTTCGCTCCTCGAGAAACTGGGTCTTCTGTTCTGTTCCGCTGGTGGAGAATCCGTTTTTGATTTTTCGTCAGACGAGTCTTTTTTATCGTCGTCATAATTCGAACTACTATCAGGAGACACAGAATCGTCTTCGAATATCTTCTTTGGTAAGCTATTGTCGTGACTCAACGACAGGGATGAAGATGGTTTGTCTAAGACTTTCACGTTAGCTAGTTGTCTAACCGCGCTTGCGCTTATGACAGGTACTGAAAATCCAGCAGGTATTATCGAACTCATTTGAGAAGATCCAGCACTAACGAAAGTAATTACTGGTTGTACAGTAGTCAGTTTTGGTAGGGTAAGAACGTTTGATCGACTCTGCAATGTTGTTGTAATCTTTCCGTCTACAGTAGCAACACTGGTAACATTATGAATCACCGGTGCAGTTATAATAGACAGTTTTTGTGGTGGTTGTTTAATTTGCGACCTTGAATGGGTACCAGCACTAGATTTTTGGATCACTTGTATACTACTTTGCTGGTGTTGAATACTATACGCCTGAGAAGTATACTTATGGAATTCATTTATATCAGAGACATTGATTATTGAAGACTTGAGAAGATTCTGTTTCCTCGAGCCTTCATCTATCAGTTCCTCGAAATCTTCTTTGGTAGATATTTGTTCTTCGGAGATCTTCATGGGTTGATCCATGACCACCATATTAGAATCATCGTAACTCTGAATTTCGTTCTCTTCATGCTCCGATGACGGATCCGTATTAACCTCTTCCTGTTCCGGAGATTCGGGAGCTTCAGAAATGGATAAAATTTGAGGCGCGATCGATTGCATGCTATATTTCTTATTCTTCTCTTGCATTAGAAACTCGTCGTCGCTAGTGGTGGGACTTCTTATCACTATGTGCATATCTTCCTCGTCGTAATCTTCGATACCTTCTTTGTCTGAGAATTGTTCCTCCCCCAAATCTACGACGTTATCGTGGAATAATAGATACTCGTCGGAAATCTGTGCAGAATCGAGAGGACTTGACATTACATCGTTCAGGTCGCTTTGCGATAACGTTTCCATCACATCGTCACCATCATTCTGTGCAGCGGAATTCAACGAAACCTCATTCGAAAGGACCGTACTGTTATCGTCGTCATAATCCATAATATCATCTGGGGCGGTTTCCATTACAACCATCTGATGATCATCTTTCAGATCCTGTTGTTCGATCAATTTTTTCTGGGTCGTCAAATGGCTACTCGAAGCTATAGGCGAAGGCGTAAGTGGGGGGGTACTCGAACTATCATCAAGGTCGTTATAGTCGCTACTAACCAACGAGCCTATTTTTCCAGAGGAATGCAGTTTGCCGGCAGGTCTCTTCTTCAAAATAGAGACTTTGCTTAGGTGCGACTCTTTCTTAACAACGCGAGAAGTCTGAGGCACTGTCTCCACTTTCACCTTATCACCCGAGTTGCTACTACTTAAGGGTGGCGTGGGTACTCTCTTCGCCCCTCTGGCGAAATTCCACATCGGAGAGCCTCCCCTCAATCCCAACTTGAAATATCTGATAGTGGGAGGTGCTGGAATGGGATTGCATGGGTTGTTCGGGTTACCACCACCTCCATGACTATTATCCATCATATACGAAGGAGTTCTTGGTGTACCCGGATTCTCAACACTCATAGGTCGCTCAACACTCATAGGTCTTTCCACACTCATCGGCCTGTCAGGAATATCTGGAGTACTCGAAGGTCTCCTCATACTCATTGGTGACATAATCGGGTTATTCATCATTGGACTTCTTGGTACTGGGCTGGGTGATTGATGGTGTTGAGGCATTGGACTTGGTGGTTGTCCCATTACTTGATGGAAACCTGGACTACGCGCCATCGGTGAATGGGGTGGTTGGTTTTGCACTTGCTGTTGCAGTTGACTTTGCTGTTGCTGATGCCCGTAAGCCATCATAGGACTTTTGGGAGGCATAGGTGAAGGAGGCATTGAATGAGGCGACATGATTTGTTGTTGTACCATAGGACTTTTAGGTGGCATTGGTGATTTTGGCGGCTGAATGTTTTGTTGTTGATTTATGAGCCTCGCCGCCTGCATATGCGCTATATGCTGTTGTTGCTGTTTGGCTAATTGTTGTTGCTGTTGTATCATTAATTGGTGTTGTTGTGGCGTGAGAGGTTGCGGCTGAACCATTTGTTGCTGTTGTTGTCCCATTTGTTGTTGTTGTTGTTGCTGCTGCTGTTGCAGTTGTTGTTGTTGTCTCAGTAACGTTCTTTGTTTCATTAGTTGCGTAGCTCTCTGAAACTGAGCAAGAGTAGCTTCGTTTTGATTTCCTTCCCCCATTTGTTGTTGGAGCAAGGCTTGTTGGTGAAGCTGTTTTTGCAACAAGTGATGAGACAGGTTTATCTGTCCTGTCGGAGGACTATTCATAGGAGACGGAGTTCCAGGTTTCTGCTGGAAACCGGAAGGTGAAGCCATTCTAACTATCCTCTGTTGCAATACCGGCGAATGATCGTTCAGAGGCGTCCTTATGAACCTCATCTGGGGTGTTCCCACCCTAGCTTCGTTAGAATACGCCACAGGGCTAGTGACCACTCGCCTGTGTTGCGGCGAGGTCATTCTAGGAGTAGCTGGAGGCGGCAAGCATATCTGCGAAGGTGAATGGACAGGACTGTCACTTTGAGAATGCGGAGTACCGATCCTGGGCGAAGGATTGATCGGAGACATACCACTTCCTGCTATACTACTACTCGGACTCTGTAATAAATTCGGCACAGAAGCGGGACCCGGTGAATGGCTCAGCAAATTAGCAGGACTATGAAGCGGCGAATTGTGTTGAGTCAAAGGCGACATCGAGGCAGACGGAGACATCATGGGCGACTGCGAGGTGCTAGGATGGTGCATCGGAGAGTTTCCTGGTGGTCCCAACGGACTCTGCCCTTGCTGGTTCATCATATGCGGGGACGTCGGATGTTGCTTGGCTTGCTTGTTCCGGTATTCCTTCATATAGACCAGTGAGGATAATACAAAATTCAATAAAAATATGGAAATATATAGACATTGCTACGTTTATAGACACACAACACTGAACACTTTCTACTTGGGATAATCTAACTGTGCGCTTGATCTCTACTTCTCACTTTCTTCAGTTCGGTTCTCTATTTAAATAATAAAAAAATAGTGCTGGATCTAAAAGGGAGCAGTGCCTATATAAGTAAGATAGATACCTGCATCAGCATGCCATGTTGTCGAGTCTGTTTTCTACTCGATTCTAGGTGTTTCTGTAGTATAGACTGCTCCGAAGATATTCTTTGGAGTTCTGTGGCATCGGCTTCAGTCAGAGAGTTACCTGATTTTTTCAACTGCCTCTGCTTGCTATTCAAAGACTGAAAAAATTGAATAAATAGCATCCTATCCGAATCAAGTTGCAAAAGACATTCCACCATTGTTCTTCAACTTACCTTGCGCAGCTTTCTAAGTTTCTGCACTTCCGTTTCGTAGTATCTCAACTGCTGTGTCAAAATGTTATTTTGATGGTTCAACCATTGTTCGTATACCATTTGCGTTTGTTTGTCCTGTTCGGTGACTATATTTTCTGGTGGTAAAGGAGGTGCCGGTAGAAGGTTCACGTTGAAGAGCTGAACTTTGGGTTGGATGTCAATAACAGGTTGTGGGGCAGGCGATGGCGCAGGTACAGGCCGCTGGTTGGGCTGATTGTGCTGCCAGATATTTTGGCTGACAATCGGAGCAGCTAATTTGAACAAAAGTGTGTTAAATGAATATCCTGGAATTTTCTTAGATTACATAAATTTGCCATATTGGAGTGAATCATAATTGAGTGTTGAAGAGTTCTTGTGTACTAATTATGCAGCCGAAAGAAAATTAATATAACGCCTGGTGGTGGAGATTATAATTTTTCATCATTGTCCAAAGAGTTCAGAATATTAAATTGATTTTTGGCAAGTGAATATTGTTCATGGTAACTTAAACAAATAATTGCAACTATTCCAAGCACGCTCCTATTGGAGATAATTTCAACAGACCACATTAGTTAGGTTAGAATCATTCGCTTGGCGGGAGATCCATTTTAAAATTTTTTAACAAGGAATTTCAACTTTGAGATGAAACCACCCTATTTAAAAGATATTGTTAGTACAGAGGCAACAAGTATTGGGTACTTTCATCATTAGTGCATATTTTCATGTTATTTCCACATTAAAATCTACTTCAATTTATTCTTAAATCAAAATTGAAACCAGTGTAGTTCGAAAGATTACCGTATGTCGTAGATGACTTCTGTTGTGCGTCATTACAAGGCCGATTTAGGGTTATGTTATTATTTTTGACTGATTTCGAGGGAGCTAAGACATACGTCAATCGAATTTGGTGAACACTTTTATATTTATTAATTATTTTGGAAATATACAATTTTGTTATGAAAACTTGATTCTAGATGGTTGAGAAAGGTTCACAGAATCTATTTCAACCGAAATAAACCTTAAGAAATTAGCCAAAGTATCTAAAAACAGGCGGGAAATTCGCGTAAATTTTAGGTCCATAAGAAATGCATGGGGAATTCAGTGCTCGGATCCTCGATGGATCGTAATTCAAATTTCCCGCCTAACCTAACTAATGTGGTCTATTCCTTTTGAATCGATAGATAGATATAATGGCAGCTTATTTGAGTGATATATCAATTATTAGGACTGCTGTGTAATTTGTCTCTTTTTGCATTTAACACATACCAACTTCTCAATATGAACTAATTATATCTACCTTGAGGTGCAGATTGACCCAGTCCCAAGTTATTGTCAAACACATCGGCTTTCAGCCTTTCGAAATCATGATCGCTAAGTAAAGCAGATTCGGGATTGGATATTGATGCTAGATTGTTCTGACCAACGCCACCATGGGCCTGGTTCTGTTTTTCCTGTTCTCTCTTCTCCTGCTGTAGTAAATCTTCCAGAAGAAGCGGTTGTTCCTGTAATATTCAAAAACAAACTATTACAATCTCTCCGTTTTAACGAAAATAACTTAGACTGAAAGATATGCTGAGCTTAAAAAAAAATCGACGTAATGTTAGGTTAAATGATACCTAGGCATGCTGCTAAGATTTGAGAATGAGGATATTGGATATGATGATAATGGAAGGTTTTATAATTTAGTAGCTTTGGGATAATCAGTTGATTATTTTGAAGCTTTGAATTATTTTAAACGAAAGAAACCTACTGCGACTAATAAGCTATCCTAATCCTTTCCAAACTGATAGTAGATTCGTTCGTGAATTCTAAAATTTGGATTTGGAATCATTTTTTTCAATAGTATTTTGAATCAACATCTGTATCTTTTGGTGCTTTGTGATCAAAAGAAAAATCGTGCGGCAGGTATATGAAAACCTACACCTAAGTGCATACATAGACACTTCCCAAGACCTTCAGAAATATATATTTTCAAGGGCCCATTAATTTTACAATCTTCTAAGGTCCATGTGGACGCTAAAACCTTGAATTTACGGTTCCAAATATAATTTTTAATATGATTCTTTCTCCTTTTAGTTCAAACAAAATTGGTTGGTTGGTGAGTGGATGAATATATAAATTTATTTAGAAGCAAATGATGATGATAATTAGATGAGGCACTATTAAGATTTTCTGAGAGATACATACCATGTAGATTTTCTAGAAGATATTTCAAACAATAGTATACTTTTTCATATAATCATTAAACTTAAGTCGAACTTGTTGGTTTTCAATAATAATTAGTGAACCAGCAACGAAATAAAATACAGTCTACTGTATCGCAATATAAATAGATTCTCAACCGAAAAGTTTTCTATTCTAACTTCTTCAATATTTATGAAATATATCACAAAAACTGAATATATTCAGGTTTGCATTTAAAATAGCATTACTCACAATTTGTTTGTTATACGTAATAAATTCGGAGTTACTAAAGACACTTCACAACTATGGCGTCAATGAAACAGCTTTGGCTTCGTTCGCGCCATAACAAACTTTAACCAATGATAATCTAAAAAGACACTGACGTCACAGCTCCATTCACATTTGTCTCCCGGTTGGCCATGAAATTTTGATACATTTCACCGTGTATATTTTGAAAATGTTAGGTTATGCTCATTTTCCTGTCAGATAACTACGCAACGTTGTCCTCTCTACAAAGAAGTCGTAGTAGTTACGTATTTTTCACAATGTGAATTTTCTTGGGAAAAATAATGAATTTGAGAAGATATTATGTGAATTCAACAATTCCAAAGACCTGGCGACCGTTGAAGAAAATTTTTCTTCTGTTGTTATATGGAAATATTTCACGTATATAAACTGGTTGGAAGATTCAGTGTGCTATTTTCTTAGACGGAAATCAAGAATCAAGTTTTGAAATTTTAATGAAAAAAAAAAGGATACAGTAGTTCGTTACTTTGTGATAGTTCATTTGAAAAAATTAGAACAAGCCCTGTGGACAGGAGCTTTCTGGCGATCTAGTTCAAACAGACAAATTATATCTCCGAAAGTATTGGTTTGTCTGAGTTGGGAATTATATCAATGTATACATATGATAGAGCTGCATCATAAAGGAAATTCAATTCAAATAATAGTTTATTTATCAAGATTAAATGAGCAATCATGAGAATGAGAACTGCACCATGGAAGACATCGAATTAAATCTGGCCAATTTTGCCCAATAACGAACTTAACCGAGATATTCATCTCCCTAACCTACTCTGAAAATTTCAACTACCTAGCTCATTCCGTTCGAGAGTTATTGTGGAAAAACTTTTTTTAAATTTTCAAAATTTTTTTTTTTTACACTTTGCGGTAATCTGGTCAATACAAAACTTCACATGCGTATAAAGGTCATGATTCCACAATTTGATGCTAAATTTCAGATAGATCGAACGAACTTGTCCGAGATATTTACGCTCCAAAACCACCTTGCAATTTTCAATCCGCTAACTCCTTTCGTTCGAGAGTTATCGTGCCTACGGCCGGTCGGCCGGCCGGACAGAATCGATTTCGCACTCGGATTCTTGATCAGTGAGTCGAACCAAATCGTTTGAGACCATTTTCAGCCAAAAATTCCAAAATTACAGACACTTGGGCAAATTGATAAGCACTCTGTTCCGAGTAACTAGAGCGCCAAAAAAACAAGTTTCGTATGACAATTACCCAAAACAGGTTTAAAGTACCTACAAATAGTAGGTATTCCATAAAACATGTATGAAAGAAGATGAGTAATAATATGAAAGAAGATGAGTAATAAATAAAAAATTACCTTGTAATCGATCAAAAATTTCCTGATCTACGTTCACCAAATTTTCTCCTCTCTCGAACTACAGAATTATGCTTTCAATATTTACATAATATTTTCAAACATTTTCGGGTGAGGTCCCCGTTGCATCGCTAAAATACGAGTATTTCAACCCCAATATTTTTGAAGTTACAATATTCCCTTCTGTCAAGTTGACATTATGAGAATTCATACATAGAATAATTATATCAATCTGTGAAATACGATTTACATTGAAATTTTGAAAAATCATATCTCCGAAAGTATTAGCTTGTTAGAGTTAAAAATGATATGAATGGATTCTTATGATAAAACTGCGTATTAAAAAAAATTTAATTTGGAATTTGTTTTGTAAAAAAAAATTTTTTTTTTATTACTCCGAAACCTTCTGTCCGATTTTGCCCAGTAACGAACTTAGCCGAGATATTCATCCCCCAAACCTACTCTGAAAATTTCAACTCTCTAGCTCATTCCGTTCGAGAGTTATCGTGCCTACGGCCGGAAAGCCGGCCGGACCGAATGAATTTCGACCACGGATTCTTGATCAGTGAGTCGAACCAAATCGTTTAAGACCATTTTCATCGAAAAATTCGAAAATTACAGACATTTGGGCAAATTGATAAGCACTCAGTTCCGAGGAACTAGAGCGCCAAAAAAGAATAAAAGTATCCGAATAATCCGTCAGGAAAATTTCTAAACGAACAGACGTACCTATGGAATTCCCCACTTTTCGAGATTCTCAAGAAATAAGCCTACAGAAGACATTTAAATACCTTGTTGCACAACTTGAAATACACCAGTTTCAAAATGTAGTAATACTACGAAGCCCGAGTCACTGTTAAACCTTAATAAATATAGTAATAGGATAGGAAACTGAGTAATTTCATTCGAGAGTTCAATATGTCCTAAGACAGAATTAAGTTTTCCTATTGCAGATTTCAGTTCTGTGATACTTTGTCTCTGCTTCTTCAAAATTGCATTCGGCATTTTCAATTTCAAAGCGAATAGTTCTTTATTATTGGAAGATAATGATTTGTGATAATATCTTGTCTAAGATGGTACATTATGTTGATTGTTGAGAATAGAAACTGGCAACATCTCAGAGAATTGTGTTGACATTGACGAGATTTCAGTAGTGCCAACTTGCCTTGGTTTTAGTTACAAAAACATGATAGAGTTAAATCATGGCCAACCGGGAAACTTCATAAAAGTGAATGGAGTATATTCAATGTTGAATAATCAATCATTTCTTCACTATTTAGAGTTGATACATGGCTAAGACTATGTTATAAACTGTCCTCCATAACGTCATGTAAAAAGTTCATATTTTAAAATACTGCGAATGCCCACTGGCCCATAACCTCACCGTAAAATAGAAGAAGCAGTCGAAACTTAGGTCACTATTTTAAAATCGATCATTGAAACGTTACAAGAAGGATATTTCCTTTCGATCTTGGGACCTGTTCTAGGTTCAAAGATGGTGCACGTGTTCTGGTGGAGGTATGAAATATCGTGTGTTCTCACCTCGAGCAGCAACGGCCTCCTCATTGGCGGAAAACTGGGCAGAGGCGGCGGAATGTGATGGAGGTGTCCGCCCCCATGAAGCTGATAAGGCCCCATTCTCAATCCCATCTAACCACACACATGCAAGTAACAAACACCATACCTCAACCAAAGTTAGCATAGGCATTTTACAGATGGAAGAATCGGAAAGAGGCCAATCTACTGTTGCTGTTTTATTTATTATTATTATTATTTTAGCTCGGACTAACTATCTGAATTATGTTCTGTCTATGTGAGAACTATTCCAAACCTAACTGTCAAATTGATTCAACTGCTTGTGGGTGGAGAAGCGCACAAACAATAACAGAAGTTATACTGACTGACAAAGAAACTGCAACACCCAGAAGGAGCTGTTTAAATTTTAATTTTTGTTAGGTAAAACATAGATAGTATAGCAAGGAGTAAATGATTGAAATTTGAAGAAAAAAAAACGAAGGGTTTACAATTTTTTTTAGTAAATTTGTTAATAATGTGTTTGTCCACCGCGATTATCTATACACTCCCCAACACGTATTGGCATTGATGCAATAAGATGGCCTATTTCTTCTTGTGGGATACTATCCCAAGCTACCTGTAGTTCATGTATCAGAGCCACCAAAGTCTGTGGGGGGCTGGGGTCAATTTCCAAGCCTTCTACCCATGATGTCCCAAACATGCTCTATGGACGAAAGATCGGGGGATCTGGGCGGCCATGGCAAAAGATTCACATGGGTCGCTTCAAAAAAGTTTAAACTAACTCTGGCAACATGAGGTCGAGCATTATCTTGCTGAAATATTGGATTCTCGAGCCGGTTAAGGTAAGGGAGAACATATTGCTCCACTATTTCTTGAAGGTATCGCAGCGCTGTCATGTTACCTCAATAAAGACTAAAGGTGACTTGCATGTGCAATAGCACCCAATACCATAACGCCTACTGTACAGTGTATATGACGCTCAATATTATTATGTCTTTATTTCCACATCTCTAATTTACATTACAAAATAAAGAGAACAGATTCACACTGAGGTTCACGTCTTTCTCCCCGACGTAGTCTAATCCTTCTTCGGCCATCATGTGCACCCAAGGAGAATCGAGATTCATCAGAAAAGACGACCTGATGCCATTCCACATTCCAATGTTGACGCTCTCTGCACCACTGTAATCGTTGTCGGCGTGCTCAACCGTCCTTATCCGGCGGTAAACCGTTCGGACAGTTACAGGATGGCCTTGTTATCCTAACCACTCATCAGCCAAAGATCGAGTTGTTGCAAATCGGTCTCTAAGAGCCATAAGTCTTAGACGTCGATCTTGAACTTCATTTGTGCCCCTTCGACGTCCGGTGGCTACTCTTCTTCGATTTTGGCCATTATCAAACCACGTTTGACAACATCTCATAACAGTAGTTGGATTTCTGTTCGTACGGTTAGCGATTTCTCGAAATGACACCCCCGCCTCCCGTAGACCAATAATTTGACCTGTTTCAAATTCACTTAGCTGGCGATAAATTCCGCGTACACTCTAGGCGTTTCAACAACAACTAAACATCGACTTTGGATCTCCTCGAACAGCTGGTTTGTTGTAAAATTTAAAAAATTTGCAAAAAACGACTACAATATGTAAGTAACAAAAACTGTTTGCATGAAAAAACCTTCACGATTTTTTCTCCAAATTTTAATAATTTACTCCTTGCTATACTAACTATGTTTTACCAACAAAAAAAATTGAGCTCCTTCTGGGTGTTGCAGATTCTTTGTCAGTTAGTATATTATAGTCTAAGATCCGAACCTAAATCGACCTGGGTGCACATTCCATACGTTTTATACTTTTAAGTCAGTATAAAAATTTTCTTATTATATCGATGTTGCAAAATTTAATAAAAAAAACATTTTTTAAAAGATAATTAAATATAGTCTGTCCAAGATTTTTTCAGCCAACCCTCTTTTAGTAAATTTTCTAATATACTAAATTTATTATAAAATACTAGCTGACCCAGCGAACTCTGTTCCGCCTTAGAGGCAATAAATAAGCAGATTTTAGATTTTATTATACACGTTTGTCATAAAATATAGATAGTTTATATATATAATTAATCATATATCAATTTGCAACTTTCGAAGATAATCGACGCCGCTTCTGCGGTCGCATAAGGTCCCTATTCAAATACATTATGAGAATCTATCTGAGGTACCTATTAAGTTAATGTTTTGTTTGTGATACAAATCACTTCAATCGCGTACAATTGTGCAATTAGAAAAAAAACACCCTGTACAGTAATGATTTATTTTCAATGATGTATCCCTCTAAAGTTTATTTTTTAACACAAATGAATGAAATTGTACGATTGTGGCATGGAAAACAGCAAGTTGCAATTGACGTTAAAAGAAGAACACCCTGTATGGAGATTTCGGACGTTTACATTATGAGAATCCATCCAAGGTACCTATTTAGTTAATGCTTTGTTTGTGACACAAATCACTTCAATCACGTACAATTGTGCCATGAGAAAAAGGACACCCTGTATAGTAATGCTTTATTTTCAATGGTGTATGCCTCGAAAGTTTATTTTTAAACACACATGACTAAAATTGTACGATTATGGCAGGAAAAACAGCAAGTTTTAATTGACGTTAAAAGAAAAACACCCTGTATAACACAAAAAAGTATCCTATGTCCGTCTCCTGGTTCTAAGCTACCTCCCCACCAATTTTGAGCCAAATCGGTATAGCCGTTCTTGAGTTATAAGTGGTGTTACCTAACACGACTTTCTTTTATATATATAGAAGATGTTTCATTCTATTGCCAGCTCGGTGAAGGTCGACTAAGGTTTGAATCTTCTACTTCTACTATTAGCAATTGCTGCCTAGCCACATTCGATGTTCAAAATTTAAGAATTATTTAATGAAACATGCTATTTGATCCACTACAATAAAATGTCAATGTCTACCAAATGCGATCCACGAAAAAAAACTTATGTACGATGTAATTGGCTCGAACCTCGAAGAACCGAAGCTAAATCATGACCTCTTTCAAATTCTTCAATCTGTATGTATTTCCCCCAGTAAATAAATTTATTCCCTCTCCAACATTTGAATTCTAATAACATTAACCAGAAAATTTGCTGTTACCATTACCATTAGTTTGGAATTCATTCCATAGAAAAACACAGAATACCTCGAAAGAGTCCGTTGAAATTGTTTGAAGTGAATAACCTCAAACTTCATATACAGAGTGGCCGGCGAAATAACGTCCAAAGGTGATTTCGAACCTAAATCTATTTTTAACTTGAGTTGAACAACAATTTTGAGAATAGTTGAGAAAGGAAAGTAGTATGTTTAAAATTAGCAGATTAATTAAAATTTTAAGCCGTAAAATTTTAAACCTGATTAAATACAAAAGGAGTGCTTCAAATGACACGAAGAGTGTCGTACATCCTTCTAAACCAATGCCATACGAAAATTATGATTAATCTTTAAAAAAATCACCTACTAATCCACTAAAAAACGCCAAATTTTAATACGTTTCGACATATGCCATTTAGATTTTACCTTTGCCCGAATGATCACCCTGTATTAATCCTCAACTGATGAATACTCAGTCGAGGTGGAAACAAATCAAATTTTCAAGAATGTTATCAGAATTACGTTTAATTTGTAAATTAAAAAATTCCATGCATTATCATAAAATCATATGATGAAATCTTCAGAGCTACAAAAATTTCACTTGAAAGAAAATTAATAAAATAACGATTTTAGAATGAACCAACACAAATCCGGAGAATAAATTCAGCTATCAGATAATGTTTGAACCACAAATAGAAACAGCGAACAGGAAACTTATTTCAACCTTAACTTAACACGATATTTGATATAATAAGGAAAAAATTTACTTCCCATGGTGATATTAACAATTATTCGTAAACTGATATAACTCTGAAAACCCCATCAAACAGACAGTTTCTTCAAAAATATTCTTGGTAAAAATTGAACTCGACCGAACGAAAGTACCAAATGTTCCGATTCAAATAATTCCTGCGAATATTCAGCATCTACTATTAATTTTACTGCAGCAAAGTTTACAAGGCTACGCAAAAAAATCAAGGATAAAAAACAAATTTAAAAAAACCCAACAATTAAAAAAAACAAATTTACAAAAAAATGCGGACAAACACCGACAAAATCGTAAAGAAATTCAAAGAAAACATGCGTTGAAAAATTGTGAGTAAGAGTTTCAATTACCTGTTGTTGAGCGTTGTTGGAAGAACCTGGATAAGGGGGCGGCGGGCCTGGATAAGGCGGCGGCGGTGGAGGGACCCCTATTCTAGCAGCCCCGATTGGTAGACCTGTCGGATGCATAGGTTGGTTGTTCGGGTTGAGCATTCTGGGTAACGCCTGACCAACCCTTAATTGGAGTTTCTGATTTTGAACTGTAACAAACCGGAACAGTTTTAAACATATTCAACGATGAGCTTAACCGGAGTGGCCAGTGATATCAAGCAAGTTTCAGGCGTTCTCGGCTTTGTCATGCATCAACCAATAGTATTAAGAGTGGACATTGACGTCATACACACAAAAAAGCATCAAAGACACGTTTATAGAAAAATTTGAGGGGGTTGGAACAGCATTCGTGGATTTGTCGGCAGCATAACCACAACCAGCATAACCGCAACCAGCGGAGTGCCCCAGGGTTCAGTTCTTGGCCCAGTACTTTTCTACTGTACACATCGGATCTCCCCCATTTGATCGGCTCAAGATGTCATCTTTTCGATGACGATGTTAAACTGTACAGTGTTCCATCCCTTATCTCTAACCAGCTGCAGGCGGCCCTGGACGCGATTGCTCAGTGGGTCGAGGAATGGTTGTTACCTCTCAACATCGAAAAATGTTGTGTGCTGCACATTGGTAAGGACAATCCAAAGCTTCCGTATTTGCTTGATGATCTTACTTCAGTCCGGAGCCACCGGGATCTTGATGTGGTCGTCAACGCAGATCTTGACTGGTCTGAGCATATTACGGAGACTTGCAGTAGAGCCAAAAAATCGACCTATCTCATTCAGCTGTCTTTTGGCGGCTGTAGTATACAGACTGCAAAATTGTTATACACAACATAATGTTAGACCAATTCTGGAGTATGTGGGTCCAGTTTGGTGGGCCGCTCTAAGATCTGACTCGCAACTTCTTGAGTCTGTTCAAAGATGGGGCACAAGAATCCCATTTTCCTCCTTCTCTCGACCTGACTACCAGACAAGGTTGGGTTTATTCGGGCTAACCAGCTTTGAGGACCGGCGTACCAGAGGCGACATGATAGTAGCTTTCCGAGCAATGCATGGATTCTTCGGTATTGACCTTGGACAGTTTTTCCTTCCAAATCGGCACAACCTTCGCGGACACGCTTATAAATTGACCAAGGAACCATTTCGAACCTCCTGCCGAATGAACTTTCTATCCAACAGAATTTTTGAGGTTTGGAATCGTCTCCCAGGTGCAGTGGTGAATGCAACATCCACCAATGGATTCAAGAACTTTTACGACCGATGCGGTGTTAATTAGTTTCTATTTTTCCTTTAGAATTCTAGCAGATTACTTTTGATTTTGGTTTTTTTGAGTGCATAGGTTTTACCTCCACTCTTATTGTAATTTACGAATAATAATATGACACGGTATGGAAAAATGGTTTGGTTTTAAAACTTTATACTCATTTAAAGTATGGAAAATTGGTTTGTTTACTCGAAAATATGCTGACGGATAGAAGGTTCCGTGTTTTTGTTTATAATAATAGTAGTAAATTAAAAAATTTGAATAATGGTCTACCACAAGGTTCAGTTTTAGCACCTCTTCTTTTCAATTTATATCTGTGTGGTATTCCTGGTACTTTCTCTGAGAAATGTATATAAGCTGATGACATTGCCCTTGCATGTCGTCATTCTGATTTCCAAAGTATAGAAAATCTATCTGCAGATTTATTAATTCTAAAAAATTACCTATTTGAGTGGCGTTTGTGTCCGAAACCAAATAAAACTGAGCTTTCTTGCTTTCATTTGAACAATCGTCAAAAATATGAAACATTGAGTGTAACTGTCGGGGATTCTTTCTTGAGACATAATTTTTATTCTAAATACCTAGGAGTGAAACTAGATTTCTCTTTGAATTTCAAAGCCCATTTGGATAACTTGCGTCTGAAGTTGGAAACAAGAAATAATATTCTGCAGAAATTAGCTGGTACTTCCTGGGGTGCTGATGCAGCTACTTTCCGAACGGCGGCCTTAGCCTTGGCTTTTTCTGCCGCTGAATATTGTTGTCTCGTCTGGTTTAACAATGCTTATGCGCAAAAAATTAATGCACGGCTGAATTCATCTGAGGATCATCACTGGAACTATTAGATCTACGCCTATTCATTGGCTACCAGTTCTTTCAAACATTGTCCCGCCCCGCATTCGCAGGCAGACTGCTGTTTCAAATTCTTGGAATAAATTTCATTCTTTTCCGAATTCATTTCCGATTCTCTCCTACATTCCAGACAATAGGATTCCCAGATTGAAGTCCCGAAATCCTTTATGGTTCAACTGTTTTCTTAATTTGAGTAAAAGTGAGAAGGAAATTTGGCGGTCTGAATGGATTTCTTGCGATTTATTCAACAAAGATTTAATTTCTGATCCTTCAAATAGAGTTCCGGGGTTTGATCTTCCAAGGAAAATATGGTCTATTCTGAATCGTCTAAGAACCGTTCATGGTCGTTGCAACAGCATGCTTTTCAGATGGAACTCAGTTGAGAGCCCCAGTTATGAATGCGGGGAAGCAGAGGAAACCATAGATCATTTAGTTAATAATTGTCGCATACATAGATTCAAGGATGGTTTTAGGGTTATTCATAATGTTTCTGAATCTTTTTTAGAATGGTTTGCGAGTTATAAATCGATTTAATAAAATATAGAATATCCCATTTTTAATTTGTTCGTTTTCTCCTTTTGTCTTTTCCTTTTCCAGATTGAGTTTTGTGTACCTTGGAGTAAGTTCTCTGCTTGTTGAAGGAAGAAGCGATAGTGAAGAAAAAGAAGCCTTCAATATTTAATATTTCAGCATATTTTGTTAACAATTTCAATTTTCATAAATCACAACACTAACAGGTTTTTTTGCTCAGGTTTTTTCCCTAAGCTCTAGTATGAATTATATGGTACCCCGTTACACTAACCTCTGCTAACACTTTTTTCATACACATGCTTTATTGCTAGATAAAAAACAAATTGTAATGCTAGAAGTTCAAAGAATTTATATATTGGAAAAGGATCACAAATGCACAGCGACCTCGGATCCCCCCTTTCTGGGCTGACCAGATGCGCACCAGACTAACCTACAAACATTTCTTCTCCCTTCGTAGGTTAAAACTATAGTTAAAACTAGCTGACCCACGCAACTTCGCCTGCGCCAAATCGGTTATTGCGGTTTCAATTTTATTTCCAAATGCGAAACATCTTAAAAAAAAACCTAGAACCCGATTGCAGCGCCTCCTACCGGGACAAGTGAATTTCCAAGTTATCCAGGGACCCACTCAAACACGTAATTCTAAAAAATACCTAGAACCCGATTGCGGCGCCACCTACCGGGTTCAATTGCGAATACGAACTACCCACTCAAACGTATTTGGTTAAGAAAAGTGAGAAAAGGTGAGAAAGACAGGAGACCGGCTTCGTTCTCATCCCTACTCCGTGCTGTTTACTGGGACGTGACACCGGTATAGTTTGGCAAATGAGTGTCGATTCAGAAAGACGCGGAAATTTTAAAAAATCTAGCACTAAGTATAGCAGGAATAACCTGCCTTGATACTTTTATAAAAATAAATATTTTTTTTGTACAAAAATTTTAGCTTTGCCATAAGCTCAGGGAAATTTTAATCGAAATAGAGTGAAAAATATTCACAAAAAATACGGCGACTTGGTTTTAATTAGCTCTTTCTCTGGGATAACTTACCAAGTGATAATTGATCAGTTATCGAGCGGGATGAAAAATGATTAATTACTAAAATGACTATTAAAAAATAGGGGTTGGTGAAAGAAGGGTGAAAATTTAAGGTTGTATGTATTTTGAAATGCCACATTATAAAAAATTAAAAACAAAAAATTTCGTCCAAAAATTAAAAAAAAAATGTTTAAGGGTGAACAACCCTTATCACTTAGGGGTATGAAAAATAGATAGTAGCCGATTCTCAGACCTACTGAATACGCATATAAAATTTGGTAAAAATCGGTAAAGCCGTTTCGGAGGAGTACGGTAACTAACATTGTGACATGGAAATTTTATATATTAGAAGATAGAAGAAGAAGATTAGAAGAAGATAAAGTTAAACTTACATTGTGACATCAACATCCTCTGGTAATTTGGAGGAACGTGAAGTTGAACATTGTTGTTTGGTGTTACAATACCAGTAACTCCATCGAGAGTTTGAAGTCTAGACCCAGGAGCCATGGGTCTGTTCTGGGCAGCGGCTTGCTGAACCTAACACAAACATTGGTTGAATTTCCCATTCCTATGGTATTTTACTTGGAAATAGCAAACTAAAGTACGAAACCATCGTTTACCTGTTGAATCATATGCTGATGAATCTGTTGCAACAATGGAGCTGAACTCGGTGGTACCTGATGCACCGTGTTCTGAGGCAACGCCAAAGGCGGTGGTTGAGTACTGTTCTGAACCACCGATTGTTGTTGGTGCTGAGAACCCCCGCCGACATTCGACGAAATCGGTTCCTTCTTGATCTCCATCTGGGGAGGCATCTGTTGCACCGGAGGAGCGGGAGCAGGTTGAGGCTGGGACTGCTGGACAGGTCTTACGTTGCCCACATTCGCCTTCTCCTTCTTCATCGGCTCTTCCTCCAGCTCCAAATCGAGAATGTTGGTCTTCTCTCCGGCTAAAGCTTCCAGTTCTGGATCCGCATACTCCAGTATGTTGAAGTCTGCTCCCATTTCAGCTGAAAAACACCAAAAGCATTTAGCACAAAACGAGATCTATCCATGATATAATTCCGGTTTTCAGCAAGATTATTAACTCATTTCAAAATAAATGTTATTCATTAGAAGTGGCTTTAACAATGGTTGATACAATACTGACATCAGAATAAGATCATAATAATTATAATAAAGTTGTTCATCTTGAAGAGGTTCAAGGGTTCAATAGACCACATTAGTTAGGTTAGGCGGGAAATTTGAATTACGATCCATCCGTGGATCCGAGCACTGAATTCCCCATGCATTTCTTATGGACCTAAAATTTACGCGAATTTCTGGCCTGTTTTTAGATACTTTGGCTAATTTCTTAAGGTTTATTTTGGTTGAAATAGATTCTGTGAACCTTTCTCAACTATCTAGAATCAAGTTTTCATAACAAAACTGTATATATCCAAAATTATTGATAAATATAAAAGTGTTCACCAAATTCGATTGACGTATGTCTTACCTCATTCGAAATCAGTCAAAAATAATAACATAACCCTAATTCGGCCTTGTAATGACGCACAACAGAAGTCATCTACGACATACGGAAATCTTTCGAACTAGAATGGTTTCAATTTTGATTTAAGAATAAATAGAAATAGAATTTAATGTGGAAATAACATGAAAACATGCACTAATGATGAAGGTACCAAATGCTTGATGTCTCTGTACTAACATTCTCTTTTAAATAGGGTGGTTTCATCTCAAAGTTGAAATTCCTTGTTAAAAAATTTGAATATGGATCTCCCGCCAAGCGAATGATTCTAACCTAACTAATGTGGTCTATAGTAGGGCTCGGAATTTTTGAATTATCTCTATTCGAATATTCATTCATTATTTTATTCGACTAGTCGAATATATTCGACTAGTCGAATAGTCGAATATATTCGACTAGTCGACTAGTCGAAGGTGTTCGACTATTCGAATAGTCGAATATGTTCGACTATTCGATTAGTCGAATATGTTCGACTATTCGAATAGTCAAATATTTTACTTCTAAATATTCAACTACATATTTGAATATTCGACAAGTTGAATATTTCAATTGCATAAATTTATATTATATAGATATACTTTATTAAATTTTTTAATACCAAACTGAACAAAGATTTTCGACAAACACTTTGTCGTTGAAATTCTTATAGGTAAGTTTATAGCAAATTATTCGACTAGTCGAATAGTCGACTAGTCGAATATGAAATTCGACTAGTCGAATAGTCGACTAGTCGAATATTTATGAATATTCGACTAGTCGAATTTTTTTATCAAGAGAAAATTCGACTATTCGAATATTCGAATATTCGAATATTCGAATATTCGAATAATATTCCGAGCCCTAGTCTATAGTCACATGTATCTACACCATATACAGTATAATCTATAGACCACATTAGTTAGGTTAGAATCAGTCGCTTGGCGGGAGATCCATATTCAAATTTTTTAACAAGGAATTTCAACTTTGAGATGAAACCACCCTATTTAAAAGAGAATGTTAGTACAGATACAACAAGTATTGGGTACCTTCATCATTAGTGCATGTTTTCATGTTATTTCCACATTAAAATCTACTTCAATTTATTCTTAAATCAAAATTGAAACCATTCTAGTTCGAAAGATTTCCGTATGTCGTAGATGACTTCTATTGTGCGTCATTACAAGGCCGATTTAGGGTTATGTTATTATTTTTGACTGATTTCGAGTGAGCTAAGACATACGTCAATCGAATTTAGTGAACACTTTCATATTTATTGATTATTTTGGAAATATACAATTTTGTTATGAAAACTTGATTCTAGATGGTTGAGAAAGGTTCACAGAATCTATTTCAACCAAAATAAACCTTAAGAAATTAGCCAAAGTATCTAAAAACAGGCGAGAAATTCGCGTAAATTTTAGGTCCATAAGAAATGCATGGGGAATTCAGTGCTCGGATCCACGGATGGATCGTAATTCAAATTTCCCGCCTAACCTAACTAATGTGGTCTATTGGAAACAACCACAGTTTGGTCCGAGAGAAGATGACAAAACTTCAGTACCACACAAGAAATAGGACGATCTACATTTTAAATTGATAAACCACCCCATCATACCTAGAAGTTCATCATCATCTTCGCCTAGGCCTCCTAGGATATCGCTGACTCCCTGCAACTCCACCATGGTGCCCGTCTCCTGTTCCAGCTTCTCCAACTCTGCGGTCACATTATCCGGGATCTCTTGCTCGCTAGCTGTCGTACTGCTCACGAGCAGGTTGTTAGGATCAGCCTGTTGCTGAGCGACCGGCAATTTGGCTATGAGCTGATGACTCTGCGCCTGCTGCTGCTTGAGAATATTCTGTTGCTGTTGAGTATCTATTAACTTGTTTTGGAAGATGTGCTGTCTCTGTAGGAGCTGTTCGTACTGGTCGCCACTGGGGGGGAGTGGAGCAAACCGGAGGCCCTGAACGACAGGCTGTTGCATGTTATTAGGGTTCTGGAGCGATAATCTCTGCTGTTAAAATTACAAGTCGGTTAGATAATTTGGGAAATATCCTGGGACCAATATTTTAGAGCATGAATGATTTCATCAAAGTTGAATGGCTACATACCGGTTTCGTCCTCATCAGGAATCATCAGTGAAGCATAATTCAACGATGATGAAAAAACACTACGAAGAACTCCTGAAATACTACTGGATAGCATTCCTGAAGCGTTATTCTCTTTGTATACTACAATTAATGTTTTCTTTCAAAAAATCACCTTGATTTGCTGTTGTTGCTGCACCATCATCCGCATTCTGGTATCTATGTTTTGAACGGGCGGCATTCTCAGTCCAATGAGTGCCTGTCTCTGTAAATTGGGCAGAGGATTGGTCATTCTCGGTCTAACGATACCCGGAGGAGGTAGAGGCTGTCTGAAAGTGCCATCAGCCGTTCCTTGACTCGCATTCATCACAGGAGAATCAGTAGCATCTTGAGCGTCATTCGGTGGGGGCCAAAGTCTCTGTTGACCTTTACCAGCCAACGCTTGCTCGTCCAACTTCTTAAATTGCTGTCGTTGCAGCAGCTCCCTGAGGTGATTGTTGATTTCCGGTCCATCTTGTCTTGTCTGTATGCCCTGAATATTTAAGTTGTGCCATAATTTCGAGCAAACGATTCGTACAAGAAGTTACAATTAACGCAGATCAACCAGATGATTCACTTCATATTACAAATGGCTGTATAATGAAAAATTTACCTTTATCGTGCATTTTATTTCTGAAATTACAAACCAACCGTTGCATATAATACATTCACTTTTATTAAGTATCCCGGTTGGCCATGATTTAGGTCTATTACGTTTTTGTAACTAAAACTAAGGCAGGTTGGTACACCTGAAATATCGTCAATGTCAAAACAATTCTCTGAGACGTTGCCAAATTCTACTTTCAACAATCAACATAATGTTCCATCTTAGACAAGATATTATCACAAATCATTATCTTCGAATAATGAAGAACTTTTCGCTATGAAATTGAAAATGCCGAAAGCAGTTTTGAAGAAGCAGAGACAAAGTATTAGGAAGTTTTATACAGAACTGAAATCTGCCAGAGGAAAACTTAATTCTGTCTTCGGACATGTTGAACTCTCGAATGAAATTACTTAGTTTCCTATCCTATTACTATATTTTAAGTTTAACAGTGACTCGGGATTCGTAGTACTACTACATTTTGAAACTGGTGTATTTCTAGTTGTGCAACAAGATATTTAAATGTCTTCGGTAGGCTTATTTCTTGAGAATTTCGAAAAGTGGGGAATTCCATAGGTACGTCTGTTCGTTCAGAAGTTTTTCTGCCGGGTTATCCAGATACTTTTATTCTTTTTCAAATGAACTATCACAAAGTAACGGACTACTGTATCCATAATTTTTCATTAAATTTTCAACACTTGATTCTTGATTTCCGTGCAAGAAAATAGCATAACTGAATCTTCCAACCAGTTTATATTCGTGAAATATTTCCAGTAACAACAGAGGAAAAATTGTCTTCAACAGTCGCCAGGTCTTTGGAATTGTTGAATTCGCACATAATATCTTCTCAAATCCATTATTTTTCCCAAGAAAATTCACATTATAAAAAATACGTAATTACTACGACTTCTATGTAGAGAGGACAACGTTGCGTAGTTATCTGACAGGAAAATGAGCATAACCTAACATTGTCAGAATATACACGATGAAATGTGTCAAAATTTCATGGCCAACCGGGAGATTATGAAAGTGAATGGAGTATGCAGTGAAACATCTGGTTGGACTGTAGTCCTTCGTGAATACAAACTACAGGGTGGTCCAGATCGTAACCAAGAAATTTTAACCATGTATTCTACGTCAAAAATAAGCCCATTCTCTTTGAGATACAGGGTGTTAAAATTATTAGAAAAAAAATGTTTTTTTTCTTTTAGTTCGAACATCTTCTTTAAATCCGTATTTGAGTGTGGCTGTTAACGCTTATTTTTTTGTAATTACACGTTTCGTTTACAAAGATAGTCTTATTATTATTATGCACCATATCAAATTTTAGCGACTTCCTCATGTATGAGAATGTGTTTGATTTTTGTACTCGGAAACGGTACGTCAAAAAGTCAAGAGAAAGAATTTGCTTCAAATTAAACAGGCATTTAGAGTAATTTTTATTGTTGGAAAAGCCAGTGGCGTATCATTTTTTTTGTGTAAAAATATTCAGTCTCGATGCAGTACGGACGTCCCTGGTAGAATAAAAAAATAATAATTTTATTCAAAAGGTGCTCCTTGATCCTTAAATTCTATGTCCCAAATTTCATAGAAATATTTTAAGAAGTGTAAAAGTTATTATTGAAAAACATTTTTTTTTCTATAATTTCAACACCCTGTATCTCAGAGAGGAAGCATTTCTCGTCATATGTTTATATGACAAACTAGGGCTTATTTTTGACGTAGAATACATGGTTAAATGTCTTGGTTAAGATCTGGACCACCCTGTATATCGAAGAATCTAATGAGGCTCCCATTCGCACACCGATCAACCTACCTGTGGGGTGGCCCTGGGCGGTAGGGCGAACGGCGCCCTGATCTGCGGCTGTTGAACGAAAGCGTCGCCAGAGGGCCGCGTTTGAAACACCTGATTTTGAGGTTTAGGAGTGAGAGGTTGTTGCGCGTAGGGATCGGTTGAGTCGGGCGTGTTCGGCGAAAAATCGTGCGCCGGACTTGGCGTGGTAGATCTTAGAGAAGGCGCGGAAGGAAGGGAGAAAGTGGGAGATTTCATACCGAGTGACGGGAACTGGCGGGGGGATGGGGATGCGGCCGGGGGCGGTATCTCAAGGGCGGTGTTGACCTGGAGGTCCGGTAGGAACTGCTGGTTGACGTCGCCAATGTTCCTCTGGACTCGAGCTATAGCTACGAAAAAAATCATGTTAAATATGTTACTTGTGTAATAAATACGTAGTAGTACAAAAAAGTTTTCGCCGTGTTTTAACGAAAATTAGGAATTTATTGTGAAAGAACGGTAAATTACGTTTATTCCAAGTATTGCTAAGCTAGCCAGGTATGAGAGTAAAATTATGGTAGCACCAAATTAACAAAGAACTACACAAACGATTATAAACACTGAAACAGGAAGAATTAACCTAGCGAGAGACAAATAAAAGCCCAAACTTTGAATGATTTCTTACTAACATCGGATCTACCATCTCAAATACAATATCTCCAACTATACAGGGTGAGTCTTTGACCACTGCATTAATTTTAACCAAAGATTCCTCTCATCAAATGAAACACTTTTTTCATTTAACATTTTTCCAAATTCAGCTCAGGTAAAAAGATACAGGCTGTTGAAATTTTGAAAAAAAATCAGTTTTTATTTTGTAGCTTTGACATCCTTTTTTCGAATAAAATGAATGTTGGCGTAAAGTTTCCTATAACTATGATACATATTTTCCAAATGTTAGTTATTTTCTACTTCTACTGGTTTTTTAGTTATGGACTCGTGGATTCATAAAACTAAACGAAATTACCATAAAGAAAGCATATAAAGTTTTTCTTGAGTCATTTCAAGAATATTCCATCGTTTTAGAACATTATATTATTCTTCATCATTTCTCCTTAAACGCACCGTTTTCGAGATATTCTTCATTGAATGTTTTAAAATGGAAAACTCCAGAAATTTCACTACTTTTATGGATCCGTCCCTGAGCGTTGGAATCCCGAATCAAGCTGTAAACCACGTTACCATGCCTTATTCTCGTCCGCCAACAATGTCAGAGATAATTTATATGCGGGAGTGTATTAGCACATTGGGAAATCTTTAAACTCTTGTAACTTTTTATCTGAGCCGAATCTGAAAAAATGGTAAATGAAAAAGGTGTTTCATTTGATGAGAGGAATCTTTGGTTAAAATTAATGCAGTGGTCAAAGACTCACCCTGTATATTACCCACTTTTTCTAAAATTCTGCAAATGGTTATGACACACCAGTCGTCATCATTTATGACCGCAAACAACTACTTCACAAAAACTCTATTTGGGTTTTATAAAAATAGGTCCACAATCGATGCTGTGAAGTGTCTGGTACATCAAAAGCATAAAAACTTATACTGACCTTGAGCTCTCTGTTCGTGAATAACATGCTGCTGATGCTGAGCCTGCTGGAGCCTCATAGCCTGCAATTGTTTCCATTGCCTCTCTTGTTCCGCCTCCCTGGCAGCATTTCTCTGATTGCTCACTTTCTCCTGATCCTACAAAATCACACAATGACTATGTCGTCCCTTCGCTGCGTTTCGCAATCCAATAATCATTAATAATCGCCCAATCAAATGCTAGAGACGAGAACAAACTACAAACAAACCACCACAGCTGAAGTTAAGCCACAAAAAATGACGCAAAAACAAGTGAAGATATTTCCAACAATATACCAGGCCATGCTGAGAAAAACTCCAACAACTAACTACTGCATTAAATAAAAAAAATTAAGAATAGTATGGAAAGTGATATCCAAAGGTATTTTGAAATTTGTTATGTTGTTCAAAATTCATAAAATGATTTCTTATTTCTCAATGATTCTTACATTCAGGAGATATTGATTACAAAAATTTAGGTATCTTTTATACTGTGCAATGATGAAAATGGAAAATAAATGATATATTTTTTTGGCGCATTGCCGTCGTTGAAGAAATAATAGTGCGACACGTACGCCACCTATACTAAGTTGATTGTACTATGCCTATAATATTCGCTCAAGTTCAAGCAATAAGTTGACAAAGTTTTATCGCAATCAGATTAATGATATGACTGCGCATAAAGTACGAGCAAACAAACATCGATTTTAATGGCACCTATTAGATTTGTCAGTGTTCTTACAACTCATAACAAAAATAACAAATAATTCAGGAAAGAATTAAAAGATGTTTTAATAAACTGTGGGATTACAGCAAAGTTCTTTGAAGCAGCGAAGATTGAAATGTGAAGGGTATTTCACGATCACTGAACATCAAAATAATTGTAGAAATATTAAATAAATAAATAAGAAAAATATTTTAAGTGAATGAAGAAACTTATCTTGTTGCTTCATTAACAAATAATTTCAAATAAATGAAGAACCACACCCCTTAACTGCCATTATTATTGTCGAAGTTATGAAAACAGTAACAATTATTTGACATTTTCATCTGCACAATATAAACTTGAAAATTTCATCCATAAATTCATGGTATGATTTTGGTGAGTAGCAAAATCCGAATTTGGTTATTTCTACAACTATCAGAGAACTCCCAACACCAAAATTCGTGTTAGATTTTCGAATTATAAGCTCTGTATGACACAAGGAAAATGTGGATTGTTGTGAGGAAGGATAGTTTTTTCAACATTTGAAATCTTACTAAGGAAACACACTTTTCAACAATATAATGAGGAGAGGAACAGAAAAAATTATACCACAAAACCTTCATGCTAAAAACGCGGTATCACTAGTGGTATTCTTGATAAAAGGTTGAAAGTTACAAATCACATTCTTCTGGAAATGGAGATTTTTCGAATTCCCAAGAAACCACTAGTAATCGAAAACTGCAAAATACCGAAATCATAAAAAGGAAAGAAAAACACGCTCAAAAATCGTATCCCAAATAGACCCAGCAATTCCGAGTTTTAGGTTGCTGAAAAATCTGATTCAGAGTGGAAATCTAATTGCAAAGAAATCTTGATCGAAAACGGAAAAACTTCAAATTTCGTTTTTCTACGAAGTCATAATAATGCATGTTCAAAGATTGTTATCATTAATGAATTTACTGAATTCTACCTGGGGATTTGGTCCCTCTAAATTTCGAAAAATCATTTACTATTCAGAATTGAAAACGTGATTTCATTACTACATATAAATTCATACGTTCCTGAGATGTGACGTCAGTGTATACTTGTTATACCATTGGTTGATGTGTCCGAAACACATGTCAAGGTTGCCAAATCTTTGTAAAATCTTCAATTTTATTATGTATAATGACTAATAATTAAACTAAATTGAAGGATAGAACTGCATCATAAATTAAATTCAAAACGTAGGTCTATGACTCACCTCATATGTTGGATTTACATACATAAGCAAATTATAATTAGAGCATTTTATGAAACCATAATTTTGAAAAATATTATCTCCGCAAGTATTAGTTTGTTTGAGTTGAGAATGATATCAATAGATTCTTATGACACTGTTGTTTCACATAGTAAGCTAAATTTAATTTTCATTAATGTCAATATAATACTCACTTCCCAAAACATACTGGGTGGCGTGGCAACCATGTAAAGAAATATTAATCGATGATTTTTGAGAAACTTGAGCAAACATATATTTTTCGCGATTTGGCAACGTTGTCATATGCATTTCATGTGCGATTTAATCACTTAGCTGGGTTGCGTTCGAATATTAACTACACCGAGTAGAGTAGAGCTTTTGAAGGTTTGACAGATTTACTCTGGAGTTGACTACTCTGACAGTGACAGAAGGTGCCAATATCGGAATATAGGTTATGTTGGTTTAAGACAGAACCTATTATTATTGTTTTCTTCACATATATGTAACTCTAACCATAAATATACAGTGCGCGTGAAAATTATGAAACAAATTCATTTTCTCAGAAGAAAAATATTTTTGGCAACAAAATCCTGAAACAGGTCAATTTTTGTTTCACTTTTACCAAATTTTTATGCGTTTTTGAAGGATTTTTGTTGCACCCTGTGCCATCCCCATCAACCCTCTAAATATTTTGAATAGGGAAAGTGGGTCATGTGGTACTTTTTTGGCAAGGTCTTTGTATCTTCTTTACAGGTTGCAGAAATTTTCAAAGAAACATTTTTCTTTTTTGAAAAATAGTTAGTTCAAAGAGGTTTTCAGTATGTGCACTTTGTCATGGCTCATTTACTTTGAGATGATGGTACCTGATGGAATTTGTCAACGAATGAAAGTCGACCATTACCGTTTTGTTCATGCACAACTTTCAACCCCTACGAACCCTTTAAGAGGGGGCGTAGAGTAATATTTACTCCATTGCGTTCGAAAACTGATTGGTTGAGTAAATTTCACTCTGTGACTGTCGTTCGAAAAGTCGGAGTATTCGACTCGGAGTTCATTTTACTCCTGTCAAAATTGACATAACTCATGGGACGGAAAATCTAGTATCTTTGTCTCACTGTTTTATGAATGCTTTGTGAGGTAATTTAATAGTTTTAATACTGCTCACAATATATATTTATGATTACAGTTACATATATGTAAGAATACAAAAATAATAGGTTCTTTCTTAAACCAACATAACCTATTTTCCGATATTGGCACCTTCTGTCAGTGTCAGAGTAAACTCTAGAGTAAATCTGTCAAACCTTCAAAAACTCTACTCTACTCCGTGGAGTTAATTTTCGAACACAACCCTGGGTAGAGTAGAGTTTTTGAAGGTTTGACAGATTTACTCTAGAGTTTACTCTGACACTGACACTGAGAGTGACAGAAGGTGCCAATATCGGAAAATAGGTTATTTCGAACGACAGTCAGAGTGAAATATACCCAGATTTTCGGTTTTCGAACGCAATAGAGTAAATAATACTTTACGGAGTTAATTTTCGAACACAACCCTGAACAACAACCCTTCGAAACAACTCGTCACTGACGTCACAATAGTTCCCGCCATTTCTGGATCGTTAGAATTCGGTAACTTATTTTGAAGTGTTCTATCGTGTTTTAAACGATATTTCCGGCTTCGAACGAATCAGATTTCTCAGCAAATCAGGCATTAAAACGGCCGAAACCGCCGGGTCGAAAACTGAACGTAAGGTTCAAAAAAATGAAGCGCAGCGATCCAAAACAAGTGATCACACACCGAACAGGTTCTCACCAGTTGAGGGGGAGGCTCGTAATTTTCCTGACAGAGGGAGGGGAGCGTGCGCATGATTTCCGACGGGGTCAGTACACGGATCTGCTGATCGCTAGCAGCAGCCGCCGCCGCGGTGGGCGGGGCGTTGTTCTGAAGGCGGGCGGGAAGGGGCGGGATCTCGTTGGGACTGGGCTGGTAGTGAGGGTTGACGGTCACGTTGGGCGCGGGGCCGTTGTCGCCGGGCGCCAAGATGGGTCCGTGCACGGTGAACTGCTGATGGGTGGAGGGCACCAGGTTGGACGACGACGCCGTCGTCGTCGCGACGACGACGGGCGTGGACGGGTGTTGGGAGGGGCGTGGTTGCGTGGGCGGGGAGATAGACACAGAGCTAGTGGAAGCGGTGGTTAGTGAGAAGGCAGGCGCGCTAGGTCGCGACTGTTGTTGGGTGCACACCTCTGACACTGCCGGCACGACGACGTTTTGTAGCTGGCTGGTTAGACTGGGCGGTGCAGGCTGTGGTGTAGCCGCCACCTTGGGCGTCGAGGAGGTTACGCTGGTAGACGTGGATTCCTTGCTGGCCTGTGACTGAGGGGCAACATAGACATATAGAATAAAAGGTGATATAGACCACATTAGTTAGGTTAGAATCATTCTCTTGGCGGGAGATCCATATTCAAATTTTTTAACATGGAATTTCAACTTTGAGATGAAACCACCCTATTTAAAAGAGAATGTTAGTACAGAGACATCAAGTATTGGGTACCTTCATCATTAGTGCATGTTTTCATGTTCTTTCCACATCAAAATCTACTTCTATTCATCCTTAAATCAAAATTGAAACCAGTGTAGTTCGAAAGATTTCCGTATGTCGTAGATGACTTCTGTTGTGCGTCATTACAAGGCCGATTTAGGGATACGTTATTATTTTTGACTGATTTCGAGTGAGCTAAGACATACGTCAATCGAATTTGGTGAACAATTTTATATTTATTAATTATTTTGGAAATATACAATTTTGTTATGAAAACTTGATTCTAGGTTGTTGAGAAAGGTTCACTGAATCTATTTCAACCGAAATAAACCTTAAGAAATTAGCCAAAGTATCTAAAAACAGGCCAGAAATTCGCGTAAATTTTAAGTCAATAAGAAATGCAATTCAGTGCTCGGATCCACGGATGGATCGTAATTCAAATTTCCCGCCTAACCTAACTAATCTGGTCTATAGGGTAAGGAATAACACATTAAGCACTACATAAACGTTTCGACTATGCCTGGATCTATGATTAACACACACACTAGCACTTATATGCATGTGGTTAGTCACAAAAATTCAGCACAATTCCAAAAGAAACACATAGCTAAATCCATCATAAATATATCATTTTGTCACAACTAAGATTTACTATTCAATTAGGTTCAGATTATGCACCAAGTGTAAGACCTTTTTTTACTTGACATCAACATTTGTAACTTGGTCCACGGTCAATGATATCCTGGACTTTAACGGAGAACGAAAGTACGATTTTATATAAAAATTGATTCCTTAGGTAAGAACCACTGCTCTATCGATCTAGAATATTTTCAGCGCTGGGGTTATATCGTAAAATTTAAAAAGACATTTAATTCTCTTAAAATACATCTTATGATATAAAGGTAATTCCTTTAGAAAAAACGCACTTTTCATCGTTTTAGCATGTCTGGAAAAAGCCTGTATGATTACGGGCGTATTTCATAATACGTAAATGATACACGGGATATGGGTAATCCATACTCGAAATTTCACTTTCTAGAATATCAAGTACCGAAGTAATGCATGTTTAATTGAAGCTACGTTTTGCTAAAAAAAAATTGGTTCAAGCACTGACGTGAAGTCATGAACTTTTGCACGTATGTTCGATTGTCCATTCTCCTGTATTGGACACTCTTTAGGGCCGATTTATTCAACCTCTCCGTAAAGTATTCGTTAACTACGTGCTCGTTAAATTTACCGACACCCTTAAAAGTAATAAAATCTATTCATGTTTCACAGATGTTTCACATATTTGCAGATCACTTCGTATAACAGGAAGAAGAATAAACAATTACAGAATACTTTCCTTTCGGTAAGGCTACTTGAAAGTTTACAGATAGGTGAATATATCGGCCCTTTATCGAATTTACCATGGTAAATTCTGAACTCACACAAGGCTTGAATTAGATCGGTTTTGTATTTTTTGAGTTGAGGAAATAACAACCAAATGTCTGATGAGTATAACTCCAAAACCGTTTGGCCGATTATGCCTACAGACAAAATCAAATGTCGCATTCAGATGCACAACCTAACTTGAAAATTTCAAGTCGCTATCTCTTTCCGTTCTCAAGTTTTCGTGGCAACGGCCGGCCGAACAGAATCAAATTTGACCTCAAATTCTTCATCAGGGAGTCGAATCCAATATTTGAGACCACTTTCGGCAAAAAATTCGAAAATTACAGACATTTGGGCAAAATGATAACGCGATGTTCCTCAGAACATACGCGCAAAAAGACGTAAATCAATCAATTACTCGAAAACCGCTAGATATAGGGATGAGGCAGAAATACTCAGGAGGCTACATCGAATCGAATAATATACAGGATGTTGCATTTAAAATACCAAAATACTTTTTGATATAAGCGGCACCACTGCAGCGCTCAAAATGTTCTAGATCGATAGAGCAGTAGTTCGTACCCAAGAACGCAAATTTTCAACACAATCGTACGTCCCGTTCTCCGTGAAAGTCCAGGGTACCAGCGAACGTGGCCCACCCTGTATAATTAAGGCCTAGTAACAAAATAAAAAATTCTGAAGAAATCTGAACGACGAGAATCAAAATTAGCGTCATTCGCCAGTTATGCTCTGCTTGAGTCCAAGGGACATCGCTGTTAATTTTCACCTAAACAGTTGAAAGCTTTTCAATAAATTTTGTTTCCATTTATTTTACAACAACATAATATCATTTATAATGAATAGAATCCTAGTCGGACTAAAATACAATCGGCGCCCAACATGGGGCGCCTCAAAAAGTAAATGAAAAATGTATGCAGTCGAATTAATTCTACAGATTGTTATAGAAAAACAGGAATCAATCCTCTGTGATAATAATTTTTCATTTTCCAATTGAGCCTAAGATGTATGTATTAGTTTATGCTTAACATAATATTTAACAGATCTTTTTCTTTATGTTAGTGTCAAGACAATCAACACGTGTGAAAAATCAGCTAGCGCTTCGTAAAAAGGTCTAGATGCAAAAAATAAAATAAAATTTTGTTATTCAATTGAGAATAATATTGGATACTATAATGGGTTCTTACGAAGACTGCCTTGTTTACAAATTCACAACCATGTTAATACCAAGAAACATAGATCGCATACCTGTGTCTGCTTCTTCATCCTCAACGTAGATCTGTTATCTCTGGCCTGCTGAAGGTAAGGCGCCTTTTGCTCGGTGCTCAAAGTCCTCCACTTCTTGATCATCTGTTTATACCTATCGCTCCAATTCGGATAGTCTGTTTTCCATTCAGGGTGGTTCATGTTCGCATACAACACTGCAGAAATGGTTGCCCCGTTTCCTAAGCCCTCATCGGCTTTCATCTTTTCCGAAGACCTCTGGTTGTAGGTAGAAGCGGTAGAGGTGATAGGGGTGGCTGTTTCCACCTCTGGGGTATCGTTAACCGAAGAAACCCAAGCGTTCTGAGTTGGCTCAGAGAAGGCCGGACTGAACTGAGGACTGCTGAAGAATGATCAAGATCATGATTTGAAATAAGATCAACCAGAATGTCATACTTTATAAATGTTAATTCAAGACTTATATTACCACCATTAAAGGTTCATCGTTAAATGTTATTAAACTGAAGGCACTGTGCTCACTCGAATGATGGTGTTAACTTACTTGCTGTATTCAGAATGATATGGAGACTGCGCTGGAAAATTCAACGGAGAATTCAAATTATTCTGTACGGTTGGTAGAGAAGTAGGCCTGATTGGTGCCTGTGGTATTGGATGCTGTTGGAGCACTGGCTGCGAGGGTCCGTTCTGGAAAATGTTTCCTCCGGGTAGAGAAAATGCGTTACTCTCTTGAGATTCTTGCGATTCGTCGGTGAGAACACCCTGAAAATATTAAAATTCGAATTGAAAATGCTTCAATGAATTCCATCGAAGAATTCACCTTGAAAATATCTTCTACATCTTTACTGTTAATATTAGGTATGGCATCTAAGTCGAAATGAGATCCTAATATATCACTTAATTCATCTTTGGTATCCTTTGAATTTTCAGCACTTCCTAGAGTATCTGCAATATCAGCATCATCTGGTAAACTAGCACCTTGAAATTAAAAAATATTTTAAATATTTATATTATGAATCACATAACGTATGAATTCATTCTTTACCAACTGGCGCCCAACGTGGGGCTTCAATAATTTTTTTTAAATAAATATTTTTTTGTTCAATAACCACATTCCAAAAACTCCCTTTCATTTGCACAACTAACCTCTTGCTAGAGCATCCAAAGAACTGGTATTCTTTGTCAGCTCATCATCGTCCTGATTCATTAACGTATTGACCAAATCGTTGTCGATCAAATCGCCAGGTAGGGCCAGAACGTCCTTGAATTCTTCTGGGTCTTCCTCTTCCTCCTTCTTCAGGATTATTGGCGCCAATTTAGGGGTACCTACCCTTGGGAAGTTATTCCTACTTGGGATGGTGAGTGTCGTGGATGGTTCTTCTTTTTTCCAGCTCATTGCAGCAACAGCCCTCATTTCCTCCTATGAAAACAAAACGGATGGAATTATTGTTATCGATGGAATTATGAGAGGAACCAACTGATCCGAATGATCAAATATCAAAACCCACCTGTGACAAATGTATAGATTTATCCGAATCTATGTTAGGTTTCTCTTCGTCGCTACTGGAGCTTGCCATCTCCTTCGTACTATCCAATAATTCCTTTCCGAAGAACGCTTCCTGCAGATAGGCAGGAAAAGTTTCCGATAATTTACTCTTGAGTTTTCTCCTGATAGGTTTTTTCTTCTGTTTCTCCGCATCCGTACAACTGCTTGAGTTAAGCGAGGGGCCTGGATCGGCTCCAAGCTGCAGAGACTGAACGCGCAGCTGATTATCGAATTCGTCATTTTCCTGGCCTACTCTGGAACCCCTTACCTTGACAAGAAAACCGCCAATTCCTGAAAGAAATTCGAAAATTAAATAATCTCAAGATGTTTTGATGAAAATTGAGCATGAACTCTTTATTGAATTAGAATTTCACGATCTGTAACAAAAGTATTCCCTTCATGACAGTTCTGACAGTCATAAAGCTGGAATTGTCCATTTGCAGTAAACAGTGTCGAATTTATGAGAGAGAGAAAAGTCTACAATGATGAATTTACCCATTTTCTGAAGGTTTCTCTGTCTTTTACGTCTAAGAACACTGACTCCGCTCTCCATCGTAAATATTGTGAATCCTTCAGGTGGTGGACCATCCTCCTTAGTCCACATCATTCCTTCTTTGTACAGTTCTTGAGGCTCTTCTTTCACGTCCATCATCTCTAATTTCGGGATATCATCCAAAGGATTCCCTTCTGAAATGAAGGGATACTATAATGACTACACACACCTACATGTGGTGGGTTGTTGTGGATTTTACAACCCCTTGAAGAACTCAGATTGGCGACGAGGATAGGATAACGCAGGCGTCGAAGTGGGAAGAGAAAAAAAATATACTTACCAGTGCTGCCACCAGCAACAACGGACTCAATGGTGGCCAATATACCAGCCTCCTTATCCTGAACGGTTGGAACCTTTTTTCTTTTCTTCCTAGTCGTGTGATGCTCCGAAGTTAAGGATTTGATCAAATTGTGCCCCGACTCGCTCAGATATATACCGTCCATGAAATAGTTGGCGTTGGACTTCACCTCCGGACTCTTGACCGGCGTTGGGGGCTTGACGACCGCCACCGGTACCAGATGAGGGGGCGGCACATCCCTCGGACGGCACAAGATGCAATTGTAGCCGTCTTCCGCGCATTTTTCGGCGTCGTCCTCCGTTTTGACGGAGTCGCAGCCGCCGTGAAGCCAACGTTCGCACTGGACGCACTGGATAATCAGCTCGCCGTCCGAATAGGGCTCCATGCAACTGAAAAGGAAGAGGAAGTAATTTAACGAGAGTCCTAAAACGCTAGAAGCTACAATTTTTAGCGCTAGTAACCTAAACTAATCTAGATTAGTCCAAACTTCAGCAAGAATAAAAATAATGGCCCAACATCAGAACCCTGAGTGAAACCATCACGAAGTACCTGTACTCCATTCACTTTTATAAAGTCTCCCAGTTGGCAATAATTTAGGTCTATCACGTTGTTGTAACTAAAACTAAGGTTGGCAGGTTGGCACTCCTGAAATATCGTCAATGTCAAAACAATTCTCTGAGACGTTGCCAATTTCTAGTGTATTTCAAATTGTGCAACAAGGTATTTGAATGTCTTCTATAAGCTTATTACTCGAGTATTTCGAAAAGTGGGAAATTCCATAGGTTCGTCTGTTCGTTTAGAAGTTTTCCTGCTGGATTATTCAGGTACTTTTATTCTTTCTTCAAATGAACAATCACAAAGTAACGGACTACTCTATCTATTATTTTTCAATAAAAGTAACAACAGATTAAAAATTTTCTTCAACAGTCGCCAGATCTATGGAATTGTTGAATTCAAATAATAACTTCTCAAAATCATCATTTTTCATTCACATTGTGAAAAATACGCAATTACTACGACTTCTATGTAGAGTAGACAACGTTGCATAGTTATCTGACAGGAAAATGAGCATAACCTAACATTTTCAAAATATACACGGTGAAATGTGTCAAAATTTCATGGCCAACCGGGAGACTTTATGAAAGTGAATGGAGTATAAATATGATATACTTCCTGGCCATGTCCTTCCAACATGGCACACTGAATAAGTGCATTGTAATCTGTTCGTTAAGACAGTTGTAATTTGAGGTACAACCGAATTATCTGAGCAGAAAGTTGATGTAGACCCGTTCCTTTGCCTCGACACAAAAATTGATGATGACAAGGTTTAGATCAAAGGGTCAAATGGTGTGAAATAAACTCTGTATATTTTACGTCCTAAAAATGTATGCTGCTGTGCCTAAAGTGAAATGAAGGCAAAGCAACAACAAGTGATGATGTCTTAACTCAAACAACCTTTTAAATGAGCTTTTGAGAATCTTCTCCAAGACCTAGGATTATCAGTATGATATCAAACAATAGGAAAAAACGACACTAGAAACCAATCAATTTAAAACTTACCTAGCACAAGCGGAGTGAGAAGCACAAGGCCCACATTCGGTATACGAGTTCATCCAGCTACTGTTGAAACCTGGATCGGTTGAACCGCATTTTTGACACATAGCGCACCATTTACATTTCCAAGTGCCCCTCGGTACAAATTCTAAGGGAGGGTCCATGCAATAGGTGTGATACGAAATATCACATTCATCGCATAGAATCAGTCGTTCCTCATCATTTCTTTCACCACATCCTTCGCAAACGATGCAATCCACACATCTGGAAGAATTCATCATCATCGTCAACATGTCCAGATCATAATAAAGCTATAAAGGGTAATTTTAAAGATGATCTGAAAGGTTGGAACTAGGAATTCACCATTTCACGACTAACTGCTCATATTGAAGCTTCAGGATGATAGACCGCATTAGTAAGGTTAGGCGGGATCCGAGCACTGAATTCCCCATGCATTTCTTATGGACCTAAAATTTACGCGTATTTCTCGCCTGTTTTTAGATACCTTGGCTAATTTCATTAGGTTTATTTCGGTTGAAATAGATTCTATGAACCTTTCTCAACAATATAGAATCAAGTTTTCATAACAAAACCAAAATAATTAATGAATATAAAAGTGTTCACCCAATTCGATTGACGTATGTCTTAGCTCACTCGAAATCAGTCAAAAATAATAACATAACCCTAAATCAGCCTTGTAATGACGCACAACAGAAGTCATCTACGACATACGGAAATCTTTCGAACTTCACTGGTTTCAATTTTGATTGAAGGATAAATAGAAGTAGATTTTGATGTGGAAAGAACATGAAAATATGCACTAATGATGAAGGTACCTAATACTTGATGTCTCTGTACTAACATTCTCTTTTAAATAGGGTTGTTTCATCTCAAAGTTGAACCTCCATTAGACCCCCCATGTCAAAGAATTTGAATATGGATCTCCCGCCAAGAGAATTATTCTAACCTAACTAATGCGGTCTATAGACCACATCATTAGTTACGTTAGAATCATTCTCTTGGCGGGAGATCCATATTCAAATTTTTTAACATGGAATTTCAACTTTGAGATGAAACCACCCTATTTAAAAGATAATGTTAGTACAGAGACCTCAAGTATTGGGTACCTTCATCATTAGTGCATGTTCTCATGTTATTTCCACATTAAAATCTACTTCTATTTATTCTTAAATCAAAATTGAAACCAGTGTAGTTCGAAATATTTCCGTATGTCGTTGATGACTTTTGTTGTGCGTCATTACAAGGCCAATTTAGGGTTATGTTATTATTTTTGACTGATTTCGAGTTAGCTAAGACATACGTCAATCGAATTTGGTGAACACTTTTATATTTATTAATTATTTTGGAAATATACAATTTTGTTATGAAAACTTGATTCTAGATGGTTGAGAAAGGTTCACAGAATCTATTTCAACCGAAATATACCTTAAGAAATTAGCCAAAGTATCTAAAAACAGGCGAGAAATTCGCGTAAATTTTAGGTCCATAAGAAATGCATGGGGAATTCAGTGCTCGGATCCACGGATGGATCGTAATTCAAATCTCCCGCCTAACCTAACTAATGTGGTCTATAGCATATAGGATGGTGAGTATGGATATGTTATGCACAAATCCGAATCTCCACCAGTCTACACCGACCGTATCAATCAGGTTACCAAGTCAGTGGTCCAGTTATGAAACTCAAGTTAGCATGTTTGTACATGTCATCCGAGTTGTCAAAGACAATTACTCACCTCCATCCTTTCTGCAACACTACATTGGTAACTCTGACATTAACACAATACGGATGGTAACACTGTCCGCATTGGACGCATCCTATAAGACACCCCTCCTGATCGGTGCCCAAAGCACCGCACATCACACAGATATCCTGGGTAAGCACGAACTTATCGCCGGCCGAACATAGCACCAACTTCTTTTCGACACCAGGCTCATCGTCGTGGTTCTTTCCGTCCGAGTGGGTGGGACGCTGCAATCCCACCCCGGGAAACCCAAACATGCCTCGCATCTTGGACTTCGGACCCCTCTTTCGTCCGAACTCGTTCAGTCGCTGTTTCTTCGTGAAACCCACCTTGCCGCAACCTTTGGGTCTGCCCGATTGGCTGTTACCGAGAGAATGGAGACGTTTTCTGCTGTTGGTTAACTTTAGGGCGCTGTAAGGTTTGCCCTTGCCCAGTCCCATGCTGCGAACGGATCCCTCGTTGAGGTTTGCGTCGAAGTCGTACATGTCGTCGAAGAGAGATTCTTGGGATGCCGATAGAGAATCTCCCCCGTCTTCAATACCTAAAAAGTGAGTTAAACTGTAAGTTCAGACCTTCTAATATAAATATACCAGATAGTACCAAGACGGAAAGTTCTTGTAGACCCAATATATCAATAAAAGTTAGGTTAGGTAATTTAGGAAATTGTGTATGTACATAAAAGGCAACGATAAGATGAGATATCTGGGTTGTGTTCGAAAATTAACTCCACGGAGTAGAGTAGTCTTTCCTAGCTTTCTATTTGACTGATAACATCAGTTGGAAGTGATGCGCCATCAGTTCAAACCAGAGAAATAGAGGGAAATCCCTCTATTTCTCTGGTTTAAACTGATTTCGCATCAGTTTGGAAGTGATACAGCGTCAAATACAAAGCGACTATTGAAGGTTTGACAGATTTACTCTGGAGTTAACTCTGACTCTGACACTGACAGTGACATAAGGTGCCAATATCGGAAAATAGGTTATGTTGGTTTAAGAAAGATCCTATTATTATTGTTTTCTTCACATATATGTAACTCTAATCATAAATATATATTGTGAGCAGTATTAAAACTATTAAATTACCTCACAAAACATTCATAAAACAGTGAGACAAAGATACTAGATTTTCCGTCCCTTGAGTTATGTCAATTTTGACAGGAGTAAAATGAACTCAAGAGTCGGATACTCCGACTTTTCGGACGACAGTCACAGAGTGAAATTTACTCAACCTTTCAGTTTTCGAATGCAATGGAGTAAATATTACTCTACGGAGTTAATATTCGAACACAACCCTGAAATATCTAGCAATTCTACGTCAAAATAAATTAATCTTGACGTTTGAAAATATTGTTTACTTCCATTAACGCCCGTATGAAGCCGCTAGCATCGCTGAATTTACATTTGTACGACATTTCAATGACAAAATAGGTACTTTCGAAGTATGAAATAAGTTACTTCAAGTAGATATGGATCACATACTGTAAACTGAAATTACACTAAAGATTTTCAACTTCAATAAATAAACAAAAGAAAATTCGGGAAGAATGGAAACATATACAAATTTTGAAAAGAATACAACAATATAAATAATATATACAATAAATAGAAATTTCATAAAAGCAATAAAAACATGAACTTACTGTTTCTTTTGGACAAAATCGGTAGAGCAGATCTGCTCATAGTCTTGCATAGACTACAAATATATTCATATTCAGGATTGGTTTCCTTTTTCTGGTGGTACGTATTCAACTCTGCTTCGGGATCACATGTACCATGAACAAATCTAAAAAATATACTAATGAAACGCTGTTTACCTATTTCAAGATAAACCATTGAAAATAACCAGAAACCTTAGGAAGTTTTCAATCTAAACATAAATATTCCACTAAACCAATATCCACTTTCTATTTTAATAGACAAAAACACACAATCACTGTATATAAATTGAGGAATTAGAAAAACAAAATGGGTGCTTGATTTGAATATTCAAATTTCCAAGACCTTTGTCCCCATGTTCATTGTATTTGAAAACTTCATGTTATTATGAAAATTTTCATTGCTCATGTTTATTTGATCACAGAAATGTCTGGAAGTAGATTAAATTATTTTGACATATTTCCCAATGAACATAAGCTGTTATCACAGAAAAATGTGTATGTGAGAGAGAAATGAGATAATTCTTTTGATTATACAGGGGCATTCCAATGTTAAAAGTTCTTCATTTATCATTTGCAAATTTCACAAGGATAAATTACATTTTCAGATGATTTTAGTCAATAACCCCTGCAAAAAAAATGTATCATCCTGTCAGTAAATACAGCAGGTGGTTGGGCTGTTTCCTGAGTTTGAAATCGAACAAAGAATCAAATAATAATTTATATATGATTTACGCATGTTCATTTAATATTGTGACGCGTTTCATAGAAACAGCGACTTCCTCAGAGTACATCATACTAAATTCTCATCAAGTAATGATCTCCCTATACTTTTCAATCGATGACCTGGATATAGTCTTTCTCTTGCTCTTCCTTGTTATGACTTATTTAAAACTAGTTACACAATCTGCTAGTACTTGGAAAAATTTTAAAATAATGAATTCCTAGCGCTTTTATAAAGTTATTCTCAATTTAAATAGGAGTAACGGAAAAAATTGAGATCTAGTTGTTCATTAACTAAATTAACTGTATGTTTCTCCATATTTATTTCCACCATTTTCCGATAATTTAGTTGCTCTCCTTTATTACTATGTATTTTTTACTATGTATATAAAAACAAACGGACATTTCGAGGTCGAAATAAATAGATAAAATATAATTATACTTAACATCCCTAATAATTATCACATTTTTGTGCCTGCCTCTATCACAGTATAAAAATATTATTATACTGTGCCTCGGTTGAATTAGAGTAAATGCAAGGTTGTCAGATTGTGTTCCTCGATTGAGATATCAATGATTTTCATCATTGATCATCTTATCTAAGAACCGTAGGTTTTGATATCATCGATAATCATTGTGAAACCCGAATTCCGTTAATCTGCTTGTTGAATTTGACAGATAAATTGGTTAATTGTGTTCCAAAGAAAACTCACTTATTACAAGCAATGCATTGCACCATCTCCCTGTGAGCGTGCGCCCTGTACGCTCTACGGCATATCGGGCAACTGAAGCCCTTGTTCCTCTGTTGGTAACAGGAGTCGCACACTGTATAATGGGCGTGCCACCTGGACGACAACCCAGCACCAGGTGTTCGCGATCCACAATCGCCGCACACCCTACAACACTGCAAGCAAAAATTAGTTTTAGAAAGAATTATCGAAGCATCGATTTAAACAAGCTTACCCTGCATTTCCAACCATACTTTGGTATAGTTGTAACGATAGGTCTCTGACATCCTGCGTGATAGACTTTGTCGCACTGCTCACAAGTCATTAATTTTGACTCGTCACCAGTGCTGCGACAAACCTGGCATAGCCTGCATTTTCTGCATTGCCAACCGGACCGAACACCTGCAAATTTCAGACATTTCAAGACATTGTAATGATGATTACTGCAATAGACCACATTAGTTAGGTTAGGCGGGAAATTTGAATTATGTTCCATCCGTGGATCCGAGCACTGAATTCCCCATGCATTTCTTATGGACCTACAATTTACGCGAATTTCTCACCTGTTTTTAGATACTTTGGCTAATTTCTTAAGGTTTATTTCGGTTGAAATGGATTCTATGAACCTTTCTCAACCATCTAGAATCAAGTTTTCATAACAACATTGCATATTTAAATAATTAATAAATATAAAAGTGTTCACCAAATTCGATTGACGTATGTCTTAGCTCACTCGAAATCAGTCAAAAATAATAACATAACCCTAAATCGGCCTTGTAATGACGCACAACAGACTTCATCTACGACATACGGAAATCTTTCGAACTACACTGGTTTCAATTTTGATTTAAGGATAAATAGAAGTAGATTTTAATGTGGAAAGAACATGAAAACATGCACTAATGATGAAGGTACCCAATACTTGATGTCTCTGTACTAACATTCTCTTTTAAACAGGGTGGTTTCATCTCAAAGTTGAAATTCCTTGTTAAAAAATTTGAATATGGATCTCCCGCCAAGAGAATGATTCTAACCTAACTAATGTGGTCTATAGATAATCGTTACAAATTCATATTTTTTGCGCCCATGTTCTTGGGAACAGCTGGAAATTTTTTGACTTTGGCCAATCTCAACATTTTGGGAAGAGACTCTGAAGAATTTATTTGAAAATGAATATGAAATTGATAATTTATGACGTTCCAAATGTCGATACTTACCTGGTAACTGAGCTAGACCGACACACGTGCCATGGTAGTGTTCACCGCAGGTGGAACAATACACTAAATTTGCTATATCACCCGAAGTTTTGCAAGTGTAACAAACTGAAGCTGAAAAAGAGTTCGGTTTGTTTTCAACTTCCCAGATATTTTGAAAAATACTTACATTCGCAATAAGACGCCTGGCTAAGATGGTTGCTACAAAATGTGGTCAGCGTTGGCAAATCTAGGAAGGCACCGGTAGCAGTGGCACATGGATAATGATATACTTTATTGCAAGCGTCAGCTTTGCATACTAAGCTTGCGCCGAAATGATTACAAAATGAACACTTTCTGGAAGAACTTTGCAACACTACCGCACCCACATTTTCCAAAGCGTAATGCTCTGAAAAAAAAAGTTATCGAAATAAGTTATCCAACAGTTATATACCAACTATGAACGTGATGATTTATCAAATGACGTAAAAGAACTTCATTCCAAAAATTAAATACACATATACAGGGTGAGTCTTTGACCACTGCATTAATTTCAACCAAACTCTCCTCTCATCAAATGAAACACTTTTTTCATTTAACATTTTTCCAAATTCAGCTCAGGTAAAAAGATACAGGCTGTTGAAATTTTGTAAAAAAATCAGTTTTTATTTTGTAGCTTTGACATCCTTTTTACGAATAAAATGAATGTTGGCGTAAAGTTTCCTATAAGTATGATACATATTTTCCAAATATTATTTATTTTCTACTTCTACTGGTTTTCTAGTTATGGACTCGTGGATTCATAAAGCTAAACGAAATTAGCATAAAGAAAGCATATAAAGTTTTTCTTGAGTCATTTCAAGAATATTCCATCGTTTTAGAACATTATATTATTCTACATCATTTCTCCTTAAACGCACCGTTTTCGAGATATTCTTCATTGAATGTTTTAAAATGGAAAACTCCAGAAATTTCACTACTTTTATGGATCCGTCCCTGAGCGTTGGAATCCCGAATCAAGCTGTAAACCACGTTACCATGCCTTATTCTCGTCCGCCAACAATGTCATAGATAATTTATATGCGGGAGTGTATTAGCACATTGTGAAATCTTTAAACGCTTGTAACTTTTTACCTGAGCCGAATCTGGAAAAATGGTAAAAGAAAAATTGGTTCAAGCACTGACGTGAAGTCAGAAGCTTTTGCGCGTATGTTCTATTGTCCATTCTTCTGTATTGGACACCCTTAATCGAATTTACCATGGTAAATTATGTTGTCCATTCTCCTGTATTGGACACTCTTAATTCGAATTTACCATGGTAAATTCGATTAAGGGTGTCCAATACAGAAGAATGGACAATAGAACATACGCGCAAAAGCTTCTGACTTCACGTCAGTGCTTGAACCAATTTAATCTGATTTATACCAGTTTGAAAATATGGACAAAAGTTCAAAGGTTATTCCCTTCTTATTTTTGGTAAAAAAAAATCAAGTTCTTGTAATTATCTCCAATTTGGCACACAATTTGGAAGAACAATACCATCTCATTAGCTATCCTGAATTTCAACCCAATCTGACCATTTTTATTTTATTTACAGCAGTTTGAATTTATTAACATAAGTTCTGCGTTATACTGAAATATTGTTTTCCCAATTACTCGAAACACTGATCTGATCGGAATGTAATTCGATACTTGGTTGAAAAACGTCGACGTAAAGACTTGTAGGTACCTACAGAATTTCGTTAGGAACGAGAAGCTAGAAAATTAAAAAATTGGTTCAAGCACTGACGTGAAGTCAGAAGCTTTTGCGCGTATGTTCTATTGTCCATACTTCTGTATTGGACACCCTTAATCGAATTTACCATGGTAAATTATGTTGTCCATTCTCCTGTATTGGACACTCTCAATTCGAATTTACCATGGTAAATTCGAATTAAGTGTCCAATACAGGAGAATGGACAACATAATTTACCATGGTAAATTCGATTAAGGGTGTCCAATACAGAAGTATGGACAATAGAACATACGTGCAAAAGCTTCTGACTTCACGTCAGTGCTTGAACCAATTTTTTTTTCGTGACTTTTTAAAAATTTTCTAGGGGTACGGTTCTTGAAATTTTTTTTTCGTCATTTTTTTCAAATTTTCTAGGGATACGATTCTTACAAAATTTTAAACACGTCTTTATGTTGATTTTTTACTACTAGTTACCAAGCACCAATTCGATCGAATATTTATTTTTTGAGTTATCAAGGAAATAATATTCCAGGTGGGTATAACTCGGAAACCGTTAGACCGATTATGCCCAAAAACGAACTCAACACTCTCTTTCGGATACGCAACCTACCCTGAAAATTGCAAGTCCCTATCTCCTTTCGTTCGAAAGTTATCGAGGCAACGGTCACCCATCTACTGAACTCGCACAAGAATGCTCGAATCTCCAACAATATTTAACCGATCGTATTAAAACTTGAAACTTGGCAGTAGAGTTAGGTTATGAAGGCTCTTGCAAAATTTCAGCAATTTCAAACGAATAGTTACTGATATATAGAATTTTTTTTTTATTTTCAATGATTTATTAAAAATTTTCTACAAATGCTATCCTCACCAAATTTTGCAACCATTGCCGCGTTGGCATTCTACAACTAATAACCATGTTTGAATTCAATCGGTTCAGTACTTTTTGAGTTAATGAGGAACAAAAACCACGAAATTTCAGAAAATTTCAGATGGCTATAACTCTGAAACCGTTTGGCCGATTATGCTCATAAACAAACTGAAATGTCGCGTTTTGGTGTTCATCCTAACCTGAAAATTTCAAGCCGCTATCTCATTCCGTTCTCAAGTTATCGTGACAACAAAAATATTTTTTAATAATTTTTTAAAAATTTTCTAGCCATACGATTCGCACAAAATTCCACAAACGTGCTTAAGATCATATTCTTCAACTACCCACCAAGTTTCAATTCGATCGGATTTATATTGGTTGAAAACAAAATTATTACTCGGAAACCACTGGGCCGATTATGCCCATTAACGAACTTGTCCGTCGTATTGAGATGCGCCACCTACCCTGAAAATTTCAAGTTGCTAGCTCTTCTCGTTCTCAAGTTATCGTGGCAACGGCCGGACGGCCGGACGGACAGAATCAAATTTGACCTCGAATTCTTCATTGGGGAGTCGAACTTAATCGTTTGAGACCATTTTCGTCAAAAAATTCGAAAGTTACAGACATTTGGGCAAAACTATAACGCGATGTTCCCCAGAACATATGCGCAAAAAGTGTTTCATTTAATGAGAGGAATCTTTGGTTAAAATTAATGCAGTGGTCAAAGACTCACCCTGTATACTAAACTCACCATTTTTTATTACTCCGTGAGACCACAGAGCACAACTCCGATGGACATAGAAGTGACCCGATTGCTCATATATCTGAGACACTTCGGGTTCATCGGTATAACCTATAATGGTCAATTCATCTATATATTCGCTGGTCATAGAGGGATGTCTGCACTTGTTAAAACTCTTCTGTCTTCTACAGGTAACTGGACCCCTAGGGCTCTTATCTCCCGATTCTTTCTCTGGATTTGGAGCAGACGTACTGGGCGAGTTGGTCACCTTGAAAAATGCCAAAATTAATGTGTTTGAATTTTTGATACCGTTGCTGCAAATCACAGCTATGAGAGTAGAATGACTATAATATTGTGAAGTCCAAGATTTTTGATAAAGAAAGATAGATAGCATAGTTATCTGACAGGAAAATGAACATAACCTAACATTTTCAAAATATACACGGTGAAATGTTTTGAAGTTTCATGGCCAACCGGGAGACCTTCTAAAAGTGAATGGAGTATAGGTAAGATGTCTAAGACTGGTGCAACGAGTGCTCTTTGTTCGACAGAAAGAATTCGACCAAATTGGGCGTCATGGTGCTCCACCATGTAAATCGCTGTACCTTGTTGATGAATGTTGGCTATATATGATTCCCTTATTCGCTAATACGGAATTCTATCCTAAAAAGTTAAGTATAACTGTCATCGCTTGAGAAAAGACGTTTAACAGAAATCTATTCAAAATTACAATAACTCCCTTGTAATTTCCAAAAATCGCTTCCTACTGGAAAGAAAATTAATGGTACCCAAGTTCCAGAAAATGACAAAGCAAAAACGAATGAGTTCATACACCAGAGTTGCGTTCGAAAATTAACTCCGTAGAGTAATATTTACTCCATTGCGTTCGAAAACTGAAAGGTTGAGTAAATTTTACTCTGTGACTGTCGTCCGAAAAGTCGGAGTATTCGACTCGGAGTTCATTTTACTCCTGTCAAAATTGACATAACTCATGGGAAGGAAAATCTAGTATATTTGTCTAACTGTTTTATGAATGTTTTGTGATGTAATTTAATAGTTTTTATACTGCTCACAATATATATTTATGATTAGAGTTACATATATGTGAAGAAAACAATAATAATAGGATCTTTCTTAAACCAACATAACCTATTTTCCGATATTGGCACTTTCTGTCACTGTCGGTGTCAGTGTCAGAGTAACTCTAGAGTAAATCTGTCAAACCTTCAAAAACTCTACTCTACTCGGTGGAGTTAATTTTCGAACACAACTCAGTTTATAGACATCTTAGCTGTAGGTGACCATTTCTCGATAAAGTACTGTCAGCACTCTATGGTCCACTAAGAAATCAGCTGTTGGAGGGCAAATAAACAATTTTCTGAAGAAGTTACATACATTTTGGTGTATCTTTTATGTCTATTATTAGATAATTTAAAATGTCGTTTTAAGACTGGCTATTTGGAAAAATTGTGAGTATTGGTTCATTTTGAATACTGTGAAGTAAGTGAATAGTCTCCAGAGTTGTTATGAGTACAAGATTTCCAGTTTGAATATACTGCCTCACATGACTTACAAAACTTCATGATGTCTCTTTTTCCGGATTTGGTGAGGTTTAATGCGTTTAAATCAAAAAGTCATACTTTACCATTCTTTGAGGGATAAATCCTTCCGGACAAGTAAGCCTCAAGAATTCTCCTTGACCCAACTGACTCCTCTCACCCAGGTTACAAAAAGCACAAACTTTTCCAGGCCATGCTTCGGGAGCATAGGGCATGTCATCCAGGCTTGGCAAAGCCGGTTTATCATTGTATATGAAGGCTCCAGTTTCAGGATCCAACATTCCGATGTCATCGTTGGAAAGCCCCATGCCGAAGTCATAATCTCTGTCGACTTTTACCCGTTTAGAAACCGTCCCACGACCAGAACCAGATGGTCTTGTTTTCCTCACTTTGCTGCTGATAGGTTGTTTACGGGGTAAAGGTTTACCTAAATGAGTGAAATCTATTTTCAACTGTTGGATTATATCTATAGCAAGTCTTTCGACTTGAATAAATACAGGGTGTGGCAGTCAAAAACGAGACTGCGTCCCTTGGTTTGTAATGTTGGTTGTGGAGGATATTGTTGCCTAGTTTCGACGCGAATATCGGTGATATTACGGCGAATTTACCCCAAAGTCTCAAAAAAATTATTGCGGTCGGGGAACCCCCGTCAGGAACAAAGTTCCCATCGCTTTTCCTTCAATTTCAAATGTAATAGACCAAATTAGTTAGGTTAGAATCATTCTCTTGGCGGGAGATCCATATTCAAATTCTTCAACATGGAATTTCAACTTCAAGATGAAACCACCCTATTTAAAAGATATTGTTAGTACAGAGACATCAAGTATTGGGTACCTTCATCATTAGTGCATGTTTTCATGTTATT